>JBAIZL010000004.1:117167231-117872231 GCA_036971475.1 Prosapia bicincta | reverse complement strand
AAGGTGACGTCATAGCCGTAACTAGTTTGTGTGAATAAAACTAGTTGTTTAGGTTAATCACAGATCACAGACCAATTTGTAAAAACCTGAATTGGTATGTGATCTGTCATTAACCTAAACCACCTTGAATAGTTATTAAAAGGCATTAAATAAAGTTAAATAAAAATAGCGTTTAGGGAGACTATGAATACGCTTTTTTAGCATATACCCCGCGTTTTTAAAGTTGTTAGGGCTTAATCAGTTTTATATGTCTCTCTCTCTCTCTCTCTCTCTCTCTATATATATATATATATATATATATATATATATATATATATATATATATATATATATATATATATATCCACTCCGTGTTCTCTGAACAACTAGCACACGTAACTCTGTTAATTAAAAACAATAAGTGATGAGTGATCGCACGTCGGCGGAAAGTTTCTTCCACGTTTAGCAAGACCAGTCGACGTGATCGGTTGTTTCTTTGTCTGGAGAGAGAGAAACAGGAAAACGGTTAGTTTTAATTAACGGAATAAAAAGTAATTGAAAACCTATCATACAACAGGAGAAACGTTAATTTTAATTACCGAGTTAAAACTAAAAGTAATTTAAAACGATTCCACGAAATAAGAGTTTCTATGTCGCGGATTTCTTCACGAAATGGCATTATTTTAAGGTCGCGAAGCTGGATTCCGTTTGCATCAAACTAGTCTCGGTTTTTCCGGATTAAAATTGTCGGCGTAACTTTAAAACTTTACGCCATTGAGATGTTACTGTAATGTTGTTGGATGATGTGTAGAAGTGGCGCGTAGAATGTGGCGAGCTTGGTACGGTAGCGAAGCAAATTTAAAACCGGATCACATCCTACGTAGGTTTTATTGTTTATCAATAATTTATACCTCGTCCAAACACAGGAGGTTGCTTCTTGATCTGGACACCCTCAAGCACGTAGGCAGACCTAATGACAATACATTGGAATCGGTACTTGACCTACGACCCTATGTAGTATATTATGATATATATAAACATTTAATATATTGCGATAAATTTCAAAATTGTTTATTTTAATTATCTCATAATTGGTATTCCTTTTAAAATATGTTCATTCATAATTATATATATATATGAAGTTATTAATATTAATTGTAAACAATGGTTTCCACCACTAAGTGCAATAATTTTACCTTATGTGATGAGACATCTTTCGAGGAATAATTAGAAGACGAGGATCATTCCCCGTCACCTGCAGCTGGCCATACGTAACGACCGAAGAGCTGAATAAGCTGCTATCCGGCGTTACGATAGCGCAAGGCGGTGTACTGCCCAACATCCAGGCCGTACTCTTGCCCAAAAAGACGGAGAAGAAGGCAATGTCCTGCCGACGAACAAAACAATGCTAAGCGTTTACTGTGTTTGAGAAGCTACAGCGCACGGCTGGATCACTACATTAGAATTACAGCGTCATCCTTGAAGTCTTGGATAACTTCAGTCCACTCAGCATCGCAGAACTTCCAACGCTTAGAACTTGAAAAGTCACTCATTATCCTGGAGCCTAAAATCTCAGAAATTTTCAATTATTGTTTTCTTAGAAGAATCCTTTAAACATTTTATAACTATACAATTTAATTTATATATTTTTGAGCCATTTTCTACGCCTCGTATATAAATCCTGAACTACAGAGAATTAATTATATTGTATAATGGCTATTCGAGTATGTTAGATATTTTAATGATAATTAATGTTATTCATATTTGTAAACATTTGGAAATGTAATTAAATCTTATAAGATATAGTCATTTAATTAATTCCTTTCCCTGGTTAAATGTAAATGAGGTAAAAGTTCGTAAAACCAGATTAATTAAATTGGCCCTATTATTTGGCAGTGCATGTTGTGTTTAGAATTATTATTTATATGTACTATACTTGTGCGCGTGTGTGTGTGCGCGTGTGTGTCTGTCTGTACATATATACTAAACATACACTCACGCACGCACACATGCATGCACGTGCGCGAGCACCACACACACACACACACACACACACACACACAATGTATAAATTGATTAGCAGTCACATTGAGCCTTCGTATATACTCGACTTGGGGGTCGGGTATTTCCGGAAGATGATGTTCGGCGGTACTAGTTCTAACTGACAGTTTATTCTTCATTAATATTTGTCCCTAATATGATTAAAAAAGTCATTAAAAAAAATGGTTGTCTATAATATCCAGTAAAACATTAAGCTTACAACCACTGGTAAAGATAGTATTTTACAATGGTCACATTCCCACTTTCTATGCAGAATTCAAGACAACATCCAGTAATAACCATTCAACACGACATAAACAGGACTGAGGTATTGCCCTTGAAGGGTAGAAAAAGATTAAAAATACACGCAGGATTATTGTAGGGACATAAAACCCTCTGGTAGAAGCTGTTTAGGGGGTTTATAGCAGCACGTGTGTGCTGGTACTTACCTGAAGTGGATCTACTCTTTATATAGGTCATTAAAAGGTGTCACGTCGTTACTTCTCTTTGTAAGAAGGTGATAGATGGAGTTAAATAAAACTAAGGGCAGGTCATAATCATCCTCCTGTACTAAGAAGGGCAGGATAGTTGTCTTGAGTTGTTCTTCAGGAGTGAAAGAAAGTCCACCTTCACGTCTCGGGAAGTCCCTCCTCTCTAAATAGGGTTTAACAGAAGTGTCACGCCTCTAAAATCTGCCTGGTGACTGGAAAATCGAGGCTTTGAATGGTGTAGAAAGTTTACTTCTAGAAATATTTTGTAATTACGTTACTGTACCTCTATTTATAAGCATTAGCTTCTGTAAAATAAGCTACGGTATATGTTCTATTACTAAATTTCATTAATGTGTTATATTTAATTATATTTTGATGAAGCGAAGGATTTGTTGAGGCCGACCCTAGTCGAATCTCGGACGTTTTGTAATTTTCCGATGTTTTCGAAACAGGTTTTTGTAAGGACAAACAGAACGAAGCGCGAGAAAGTTGACGCTTATCGCCAAACACTTGGGAGCCGATTTAAAGTGCGATTGCAGCCCGATAAATTGGCATACGTTCACCGTTAGATTGGCGTGGATAAGTGTGAATCAACCTCTATAAATATCGAATCCTTAAATGACTGACATATCGTGTTCAACCAATCAATCGATATTACGTCATTATATAACGCAATCGACTATTTTGATAAACGCTTGAAGCCAACGCTGTATTTTCGTAAGACCACTAAAGCAACTCTGCATTCACTGGTTAGTCTTTGTGACGGTAATTTTCCATTACCTCGTTTTCGTGAAATATAACTTAGGTCTCTCAATCTGTAGGGGAGGGATATTAGTAATGATGTTTTATATGTGTATGTATGTGTATATATATATATATATATATATATATATATATATATATATATATATATATATCATTGCGCTTTAATAAACATTGTACGCGTTCACTGATATTATGATTCATATAAAAAGCTAAGGTAATATGTCTCTCTCTCTCTCTCTCTCTCTCTCCCTTTTTCTTTTCCTCTCCTTTTATTACTTCCTTGTAGAATAATGAAATTGTTCTTAAACCAAAAGCCTGAAAAACTCATTATTAGTTTCAAACTGTAGTTTTAGACCCAAATCATTTTCGTCATGTATCCAGTTTACCAACTCTCTTCCCTTTTTCTTCTTCCAGTTTACCAACCTCCCTCTCTTCGCCTGTCTTTCTGTCTGCCCCCCTCTCTCTCTCACTCTCTCTCACTCTCTCTCTCTCTCTTACTCTCTCTCTCTCTCTCTTACTCTCTCTCTCTCTCTCTCTCTCTCTCTCTCTCTCTCTCTCTCTCTCTCTCTCTCTTTACACTATCCCTTTTCTGCATATTTTATATTCTAGGTTTGATTTTTTTCTTGTAGAAACTGAATATTGTTCATAAACCAAAAGCGTGAAAAACTCATACTTCAATCGTAGACCAAAAGCGGTTTCCCTTAGATCTGGGTGTCTACCCCTGCTTTCGCCGGCGTTAGTATGTTTTCGTACACGATTTCTTTAATTCTCTTTCATGTTTTTGAACAGTTGTTATTTTAATTCTTGCTGTGAGATTTGTTCTCAGTACAGATCGTTCACTGATCGATTCCACCAAACTTCCTTTGAATAGGCCTGGATCTGGTTGGTGTGTAGATCCTTAGCACTAGAACTTACCGTGAAGCCAGAGAAAACCACATTGCCGTCAGCAATCATTATCTGCATCCATTATACCGTTGCGTATTCTGTCAAGTTTTTCACTCAAGCGCATTCTATTATAAAGCAATCTGCCGCATACAGAGACTCTAGCTTTGACCCCACGCTTTAGACTACTCTATGGTTATAGTTTGTTGTGTAGTAGAGGCACTGGTTGGGCGAGTTGACGGTTTACTTAATTACTTACCTTCTTCCTAGGAACTTAACTACCTTCAATGTACTGATTCAATGTCATTTCCCTTCTTGGTAGGGAAAGCTAGTGGTATATTTTTGTTTTTATCTCGAGGCTTTAAAAATACGTATCATTTAATACGAAGTTTGGCAACCGTTACACAATTTTTTTGTTTAAAATAATTGGAGAGAGATAAGGTTGATAGAAAGAGAGAGAGAGAGAGAGAGAGAGAGAGAGAGAGAGAGAGAGAGAGAGAGAGAGAGATATTTGTATCGATATTGTATTATACGTAACCAGTATGTATATGTGTATAATATATACAGGCATCCATACATACGTACATACCTCGGTTGTGTGTATAGGTTTGTAATATTCGTTTGTTTATACCCGTTAGTTTAGTGTTTCAGATAGACTTGTTTTTATGACCCAATAAAGAGTAGGTGTAAAAGTCGTGACTCTGCATGTGATGCTATATAGGCTATTCCGTACGTTGTATAAAAGTGTGTTCTTATCGTCCTATCTTTTTTATATCAGCGAGATTTCGCAAAACGTTTTTTTGGAATGGAGCAAAACCCCAGACTGTGTTTTCGTCCCTTGAAAACATTTATAATATAAAATGATATAATATTACGTAAAATTTGATATGTTAGTAAATACCTATGTAAAGGTATAAAACAGTTTTATAAAAACCCATTTGTTACTTATATTCGTGCTTTTCATAAAACTTCAATATTTTCTTTCTTATAAAAAAAACTGTTTATCACAAAAACGTTTTATATAAATCCCAATGTACATTCCGGTTGTGACGCAATCATCTTCATAGGAAATTATTACAAGAATAACTACTTGCTTTGCAATCAAAATTTAGACCCTACATTAGGGTTTAAATAAAACGTTTTTGAGTTTGATTGGTTTTGTTTATTTTAATAAAAAATTTCATCACAGTTTCACCAAGTTTTTACTCAGTTTTATTGTTCAATTCAAATGAAACAATTTACTTCGTGCCACCCCTCCTCAATCCTGCCTATATTAACAATCCTTTCCAATACTTCGTCGGGGGTAATAGTGATATTGGCTTATCGCCTTAAAACAAAAAAAAATTAATATAAAACAAGGAAAATAAATCTAAAATAAAAGAAATAACTAATATGAAATTGAACTTTTTTTAATGAGATTTTTTTTCTAATAGTACGCGTCTGTGGTCTTGCATGTTGCAACACACATCAAGACTCTGATGCTTCAAGACCAGTTATTAATTAGTTTAATCTTCATGTCTTCCTTTCTATCATTTACAGCCTAGGTTCCCCTGGGGGGAGGGGGTGAAGGCAAGTCAGGGGCGCGCGAGACCAGTTAGAAAATAATAAGATAAATTAAATATATTCAATATTATAGGGACAAACGTGATCTTGTTAATGACTTGGGCTGTGGCCTTACTAAAACACAGCCTAAAACTAGGCATGCTAGTCTAAAAAATGCAAACTCAAGCATCTCACTAATAGAATTTTCTCTTATCAGTTGAAATTTAACTTGCAAATTAAAACTTGAAATGTTATTTCATGTTTCTTGTGAAAGTATGTATAAATAAATTGTTTCTAACATGTATAATATATGATTCTTTTTCATAAGCCCATACCATTTATTTGTAGTGTAAAGTGGAGGGGGACGTGGGGGGATTTCATCTCAAGAGGAGGAGGCGTAGTACCCCTAAAGGTTGGGAACCCCTAATTTACAGGAACACTTGTCCTTATCAAGACTAAACCATTGAATTATACAATAGATTGTGTCTTTTAATTTATCTTTCTTATTACTTGTTATTGTTTGTTTTTAATTGTATTTGCTTTTATTTCGATTTTCGCCAATGTAGCTGCCGTGCTTATTTTCAAATTGTTCTGACACAGATGTAGTAAAAAGGCAGAAAAACGTGTTGTGACCTAAAACCTTAATTACAAAATAAATATGCACGTCAAAGCGGAAAAGCTGCATAAATTTTACGTGGCATTTTCCTTATTTCACGCTGCAGTTTCTATTTTCCGTGCAATTTAAACTAATAGGAAATACAGACGAACCTATTGTACAGATGGTTTAATGAGCTCAGAATGTGTGTTCTTGTCGCGGTGTGTTCGCTGGGAGCTATGTTTTCTTGAAATATCTAAGGTAGATGTTATCAAGCAAGCAAAGTGTTACTGGCGCGATCTGCTACTTTACTTTTTAAGGCCGTACATTTTTCTGATTCAGCGATCGAAACTGTTACTCATTCATTAAAACAATTATGCAACATTATTCGTACTCCGGAATGTGAGAGAAAAGTCAAAATCTGTTCGATCCATTCTTAATGACAAGGATTTTCTTGACGTCCTTTAATCAGTTTGTACCTTTGTGTCAAAAAGAGAAATTCCTCCAATGCATTTTACTTTTTCTAAAACATTTTAGGCGTTTGAAATTTAAGCAAAATATTCTAAAATGAATATTTTCACTGAGAACTTTTGCTTATTCAGAATAAGACCGTAAGTAACCTATATTAATTTAATGCAATAATTCAAAGACACGACATTTAGGTTTAATCTGGTTATTGCATTATCATTGGACATTAGACTGTTGGACTCCATAACAATAAAACTTTAAACACCGTAAATTTGAACTAATTTTGTTTTAGAAGAAATACACACTGGTATAGCATACACTTTCCTCACAACACAAATTTTAATTATACCGTGTTTTCGGCAACCATGTTATAAAACTACATATAAACCCACTAACGAGACTACACTCAAACTACATAACCTGAGAGTAGTTTTAGGTTATGTGGGGCAACTGGGTTATGTGACGTTATATAGGTAAACCTGTGAGGGCAACATGGTTTTAATTTACTTTTGTGTTGTGACAAAAGTGTATAACTGTGTGTATTTCTTATACATTTTAGCTCACAAGTTAATCTTTAACTTATAATATAGTTGTGTGTTATTACTATTGAGGATTTAATGTACTAAGGTTTTAGAGATAAATAATGGGTGTCACATAGCATATTTTGATGTAACATTCTTTTTCTAAAAATAAACAAAATACTTATTTTACATTTTCCAATGTATAAAATATACAACGTTACAAACCATGCTATAACATAGTCTACAAGTCCCTCCAAGCCTCTGTTTTGGGCCTGACACTAGGTCACCCGATTCGGGATGCAACGTTTGAGGTTAGATTTGTGGAGGCTTCTAGAGGCACGACTCTGCTGGATTTTTGATAATCAAGACGTATTTTGCGACTTTTTAGAGTCTTAAACGAAAAAGTTCAGATTAAGTTTCGTAACCTTTTTCTTGGTGAAAATATTTGACAAACACACTGGTTAATGCCTAGTCGGGCAGCAATTTACATAATCTGAAGGTAGCTTTTCTTACAATTTTTCCTAAGAGATAATCTAGCCCTTTATAAAGAACACAAACATAGGCGGCTGAGTGATCTAGTGGTTAGAGCTCCTCATTACTAACCTAAAGATCCTGAGTTCCATTCCGTAAGCGCCACATAATGTTTATATACTTTATTAGCCACCAGTTTAACTCAGCAAGGCAAAATGGATACCCAGAGCTTTCTTTTACCCAGTGAAGCTAGGGTAAAAATGGGTAGTTGAAGAGTACTGATGGTCATTTACCTTCCTTGTTATCCGTAAGTCCCAAGTAAGTGAGTTGTGTCCGGTCTTCTAAGATATTATTATTATTAAACATTACACTAAAACAAGTAATATTAAAAAAAATAATGATAAGTCAATTCTTATTTAGCCTAACAAATAAAACGTTTATTAAAACAAATAAAAGCTGACACAAAACTCGCAAATTAGTCATTTATTTACTCATTCCCGTTTCAATAACAAAGTCATCATCATTAGTTGTAAGTTAGAGTTTGTTGTAGTAACACTCACTGATGATGATGACTTTGTCGTTGAAACGCGTATGAGTAAATAAATGAATAATTTGTGAATTTTGTGTATGCTTTTATTTGTTTTAACATAACCTCACAAGCTAAGCTCAAAGAATATTTGTATAAAACTTTTATTGTAGTTACTTTTTATTAAATAATTACAATTAATATAAGGAAATATAACCTATAATATAAAATCAGCTTATTGTGTTAAGTACAGCATAGCTGGTGAGAACAATTCACAATGGTAAAATTTAAAACAGCTTACTTCAAATCTCACTACAAATTAGTTTAATAAAACTAACAGACTAGTTTCGACGACGATGTCGCCTTCATCAGTGCGACATCGTCATCGAAACTAGTATATTTGTTTTAATAAACTAGTGTGTTTGCTTTATTGAACTAATTTGTTTGAGATTTGGAGTAAACTATTTATAATTTTTATCGTTATAAAATTAGTTGTTCTATGAAATCACATGTTATCACTTATTTTAAACCAAATGGGAAGAAATAACTATATTGCATACCATGCCACTTTTGTGAAAGGTTTTTCTCCCATATACAATTTAAATTAATTAATTGAACTTAGTTAATGAATTAGTATTTTTTTTAAAATGTATTAACATCAAGTGTCATCTACTACAAATTTTAAAAAGTGTATTTGAACTTGAGCGGATGAATAACAAGTATTGTATTAACGAATACAGTATATTTAAGGAGAGTGTGAACTAATAGAGGAAATTGAAAAAACACTTTATCGTTTAAGGACATTCTCCCGTAAGTAGTAGAGTATCTTCTGTTGAGATTCTACTTGCTACCTGTGTTAGCGACTGATCTCTCGACATTGTTTTTCGGCAACAAACAGACGTGCAGTGCTGCTACTGCAGCTACAAAGGGCCGTAACCTAGCGATGTTATCAAAGCACTCGCCTTCCTCCCCTTTCATTAGATCATTGCTTCCTGTTATTATTGCATCAAACTCGGGCAGGGGTCGCAGAATCAACATCCAACAAACCGAACAGCTGTCTTTTAGAGGGTGAGTGAGGGTGTCCGATCTAACGGTCTGTCTTGTAACTGTTTCATGCATGTACGTACGCGCGAACTAGAACTGTTTTTACAATTCCAGGTTTTTAGAGGGCCATAACTCAATTTTGATAAATTTATTTTTTATTGCAGTCAATAAATTTCATTGTACTTCAAAACGTCCTATTAAGTGAAAAAAACGAAATATTAGATATGTTAAAATGTATTCATTCATTTTTCATAAGATTTACAAATCCTTGTATTAGTTTACTCTCTTCTTATATATATATATATATATATATATATATATATATATATATATATATATATATATATATCTTGTTCCAATTTTCAATCGTTAATAAAGTACTTTTTATTCATCCAATCAAGTTCAAATACTATTTTTAAAACTAATAGTGAATGGCAATCGATGTTAATATAGTTTTTACAAATAATTATTCATTAACTAAATTTAATAAATTAATTTTAGTTTTATATTGGAGAAAAACTTTTCACAAAAGTGGCAAGGTATGCATTATTGTTATTTGTTCCATTTGGTTTAAAATAAGTGATAACATATGATTTCATAAAACAGCTGATTTCATGTTGTAGGTTATGTGGTAGAACAGCTGTTTTAACACATAGGTTATGTTATTTTATTTATAATAATTGTAATTATTTATTAAAAAGTAACTAGAGTATTTTTTAAATTGTTAACCTAAGTAGGAATATACTTTAAAACTTTTTATTTATATTACTTGTTTATAAAGAGATAAAATTGTCTACCTTAAGCCTACTCTAAACCTTCCTGGATTCCATGTGAGTAAATGGCTTAGTGACACGTTGCAATTTTTTCTTTTAACATAATTAAACTTAATAAAACTTTTACACTAATATTTTTTTTGTACCTTTACAAAAATTTCAGTGTTCCTCAAGGAATGTAAAAATTTATGACTTGTTTGTTCTCAGTTAAAAGCAGAATAGTTTATTACAGTTTTAACGAGGTTTTTACGCTACCGAATGAATTTGGCACAGTTTTCATATTTATATCCCCACAGCGGTCGTTCAAATCACACTTGAACAAAGTCTGTTTGGCCAGATAGGTCGTATGAAAGCAAATTAAATGTGTATTTTTTTTGTATCAACGCAACAAAATTTGTCGACGGTTAGTTTAAAACCATTAATAATATTGTTTCTAGTCGTGGTTCAAAATGACTTTAGTGAATGAGGAAAGCACATCTAGTCTGTCACGTAGGCAAGACGTGACGTCACCCGTTAGCGGCAAACCTGTCTTTGGTCCCCTGGTAGAGATTAGGTCTACTTAAGGTAGGCGGTGCTTCCCCCAGGCCAAGGAAGGTTTGAGTTATTGCTGTAAAAACGGACAAGATTTAGCGATTTCTAACTTAAATAGTTTTACCTAATTTAAGTATTAAACTTGAGTATTTGAAGCCAGTTAGATTGTAAAATCCCAGAAAAACGAAGAAGGAAAGGACGACCGTATAATGGGATTATAATAGCTATGGATAGAAGAGATATAGAAGATGATTCATGCTAAAACAAAAAACAATGTCGTTCTAATTGGGATAAACTGCCAATAATGCTGTAACACACACACACACACACACACACACACACACACACACACACATACACACACGCACGCACGCACACACACACACACACACACACACACACACATATATATTTATATATCCTTAAATAACCCATATCCTGGTTTTAGATACAGCTATTTAAAAATATGTGATAACTTTATCAACCTTCACAATGGTAAAAATTAAAATATTTGACGCAACGATGTCGCTTTCATCAGTGCTTGGTCAACATAATATTTATCGGCCTTAGTTCACTTTAGGTTAATTACATAAATTTTCGGTTTATTTATAAACGTATTGTAAATTTTAAAACATAAATAAATGATACAGTAAGAACAAATTTAATTAAAGAAAAGAACAAGTAAAGTGGGGGGTTTATGCTATCTCCTTACCGCTGTATTATCCAAATAGAACTGTATTTTTCAAGCAACTATATTCCTATTTTAGTTTTACACAAATATTTTTATTGTTTATCAATACACTGACAAGTTTTGATACATAAATTAAAACACGGCTGATATAGTGACGTTACTAAATTCCCATCTTCTTTGGGCTTGTAATGGTTTAGAAGAACGGTTCCTGCTGAGGAATAGTGTCGAAGAACCGTTCCTGAGCAGGAACAGCTTCTCTAAACAATTTCAGGCCTGAAGAGGTACAATTAGCTGTCGAAATGTCGTTATTTAATTAAAATAATAACTTACTTTTATATATCATCCGTCTTTTTTGTTATAATGTTTTCATTAAAATATTTCTAGGGCGTGGCTCTGTTTCTGTTATAAATGAACATTACTTTTTATTATATCCGTCACTTGGAAGACCAACGCCGGCCAAAACTTGAAGCGCGTGTTTGGCAGCTGTGACGTCATGCGGAGGTCATTCACCGTTTCCGACCGTCAATAGAAACGACCTTGAAAAATTGCTCCCGAGTGTTGATCTTAGACCTTTAAACAGACAACGCGTCCTTCTAAATTGGAAACAGTGTATAAACAGATTCGTTGTTTAACCGTAGACAGGAGTGTTAACTTTTAAATGGGGTTTATAAAATAAACATTGTAAATAAAAACGTTTCTAGTGACAGTAGGTTGTGTGTTTGTGCGTCTAGTAAATAATGTAATATTACTTATATAGATCTGAAGAAAAACAATAATTTTGTATTTCCATGTGAAAAATTATGAAGATTGGCAAAATAATGTGTTGTATATAAAAAGTCTTACTTGTTTATTTCTTAAAAGTAAGGTCTTTCACACGGTGCCTATCAACTTGTTGATATAAAACAGGCACGAGCACCCCAGAACTCCAGGCGTTCTTGTATTCGTTAGCACGGTTTGGAATAATATTCCAACTTTATCTTTAATAAATTCGGCAGTGTGTTGTGGGAGATAGTTGAAAAGGGAATCGTGACAAGGAGTACGTACATGATGAGGTGTAGGCTCACAATTTTTTTATTGAACAAAAACTCGGTTGACTCACGTATCAACATGGAGTACCTATCTTTCGATTTTGCCTTCTTGTCAAATAATACAAAGATAGATCCTTTTCTGAAGATATCTCGCACCTAGAGTATATGAAACCTTTACCCCACGATCCATTCTTATACTCATGACTCCCGCCTAAGACATCAGGCCCAAAACTAGCGGAGAAATCAGGCTCAAGACGAGGAGCTTGGTGCCACGACCAGTTGCGACCTTGCTGTAAGCCTTGGACTGATGACCAGTGGCCCACCCCTGGGTCAAGATGAACTAACCAGACACTGCTGTTCATGTCACAGTTCCACAACAACTTGGGACTAGAAGAACCTTCTGAATGGCCAGGTTTCCGTACCTCGTTACCCCGTCTGATTAGTTCGGTTCAGGTAGTCCATATTGAACTTTTATCCACTCTCAGTTGACCTTTTCTAAGGGACGGATTTTAAGACGTGGAACTTGGTGGGCATAAACCCAACCCTTGAGACCTCTTTATCGTTAATACATGCTAGAGTTAAGTTGTGATTCATAGATTTTGATCTTCAAAAGGCAGCACTCACTTTTGAATAACGTGCTGGCCCGCTTAATCGCCAGACCTGGCCAAAGCCGTCCCTGTATCTAGTTCTGGAATATACATTCAGTTGCTCCGTCTTGCTGAGACTAAGGTCTAGAGGCATAACTAACGAACAAACATTTCCATATTTATACATTTCCATTTTTATTTGGAAAAGATATCAGCCCATAAATTCGAGAAGAAGAAACACAACAGGGGAATGTTATTTCTGTTATACAGAGGATGTTTATAGGATGTTTGTAGTAGAAGCTGGAGAAGATTCCTACATGCCAGAATCCACATAAACTTTACCAGGTAGAATATTCTAAATTGATCAAACTTCAGCTTCCGCTATCGCGGTTAATATATATATATATATATATATATATATATATATATATATATATATATATATATAATCATATATATCATAAAATAGCTGATTTTATATTATAGGTTTCGTGGTAGAACAGATGTTTTAACGCATAGTTTATGTTACTTTATTTATTTTATTGTAATCATCTATTAAAAAGTAACTAAAATAAAATTTTTCTTTGTTGAAATGAGTAGGAATTGACTTTTGAATTTTTTTAATTTATATTACTTGTTTACAAAACAGTTCTTCATTGGAAAATTCAACAAAAATAGGTTTTTATATATTACGTTTTACTCGACGTAAATTTAGAAAATAATTCTAGACAAAACCTTTTCAACTATATTAGACAATCATCATCAGTATATAGATTAGCCGGCGAGGAGTGTTGTTGAATTAGGCAGCGCCTTCTAAAAATAAAAATCTTTAATTACACGTTCTAGCATTAAAATTTGAAATAATTAATAAAACATTAACCAAACTTTTTGAACCAAAATACCATTCGTTTACAAAATTTCAATTAAGAAGATTCATACCCTATCATGGAGAGCAAAATCAAAGAGAAATATTGTTTGGTTTATCTTGAGTTTGGGTATTTATCTTTGGGTTTTCTAATTTACTCCGTGCTTTGATTTTTTATTTAATAGTAGGTTGAAAAAATAATTGGGTTTAGAATATGAGCATTATTCTGATACGTGGTATTAAGTAAATACATTAAGCACTTCAATTTCGTCAATAACATATGATTTCATAAAACAGGTGATTTTATATCACAGCTGTTTTAACGCATAAATTATGTTACTTTATTTATAATAATTGTATTTGCATAATAAAAAGTTACTAAAATGTTTTTAAACATTTCTTTTTCTAAATACGAGTTGAATTTAAAAATTTTAGTTTATATTGGTTACTTGAAAAGTTAAATCCGAATCGCTTATGAAGCACTTTAATTTAAATGAAACTGATGTTTAATGAAAGGGTTTTATTACTGAAAATGGAATTTTAGTTTTAATGTGTTTACCTACACAAAGATTAAACATGTACCCAATTTACATACATTTATCTCTCTAGCTAAGCTATTCGCCTCGTCACCATTTTTTCATTTTTTCCAGAGTCTATTCACTATTACTAGTACTTTTCACACGCATATACACAGCCCCATTTCTATTCTCTCGTACTTTAAGACGTGTCATTTAAGAGTAAAATCTTTGTAACGTTTCAAAGCCTTTCGTGTATCAGGTTCCTCAGAAGTCCTAAGGATGTGATAGTCATTTGCGAGTTTACGTCGACATGGAAAAATGAGTTTGATTTAAAAAAAAGGTAAAAGCGATGTTTATACAACAGTTCGTAACGCTTACAAAATTAATTGTTGTTTACTTTAAAGAATTTAAAACTTTGTTTTTATAAACATCGCCCACACGCCATATTAATTAACTCTCTAAAGATAATGACTTTAATTATAGAGTTATTTGTTAGACCTTGGTTGGGTATGTTGTGTTTATATTAATGCAATGTGTCAGAAACACTTGAGAAAGTGACTTTATTTTTAATTTATTAGATTAGATTTTATGAAAATAGAGTATTATAGTTATATTATAAACCCCTCTGTGATGGTTGTAGACAGGGGTTTGATCCTGTACTACGGGGGAGGGGGTGGTTGGTAACAGACGTTAGAGCTACTGTCACCGGCGCACAAGAAGAATCCTGGTCCAAGGCAGGTCAAAACTATAAGGTCATTCCCAAAAACATTTCTAGCACAAAACGTCAGATTTACAGAAAATTACAATGCAAAAACTGAATCATATATAATTTATTTTGTATTTATTATTAAAATTAGTCCTTTAACATATCTGTAAATACTTATATTACTTACTAAAATATAACTACTAAAACACTACTGTAAGGTTAGGGTTATACTTGTAGGTCTGGAATACATCTACAGCGAATGCGCAGAACTAAAAACCTAGCATGACTTATTTCTACATCGGTGACAGTATTTACTGGGTCGGTGAGTGCTTGAGTGATTCTGAGGATGAAATACTCGTATAGAAACGTGTAGTCCAGAGGGATTGATATGGTTTCTGACGAACTGCGGTTGGTATAGCTCTTCGGTATTCTGTTCTAGAAATGGTGCATCCGTCTAGTAACGGTTTTGTTGAGTGAGTCCCAGCTGGTGTTGCCTAAGTAGGTGTAGGCGTGTGCACAATTTGTATTGAGCAGCCTGATACGGGTTGTAGGTTTGTCTCAGGCTATTACATTGTAGAGACTTCGTCTTGCGCCTGTAGCGTCCAATAGCGTACTAGAGATGGTTTCGAAGCAGGAACTTGTCAACCATTATCTAGCTTGTCTAAGTCACTGACTTTGGTTTTGCATGCTATGGGATTAAGATCTAGGTAAGCAACTGATAAAACACAAACGTGTGGGAAGTAGTGGGTTTCAGTTTTGTTTGTGTAAAAGCAGTGACTGCAGAAGGTTAGGTATTGTATGTACTTCATATGAAACTCTTTGTTTAGGTTTCGGTAGTAGAACGTAGATTAGGGAAGAGACGTAATAGTACTGATGGTTGCAGGGTGCTGTCGTTTGTGTATTAGTACACAAAATATTATTATATGAGGGTTGTCTTTAGTAATCACGAGGTATAGCAAGAGACTTGAATGCGCAGAAGAGGAGTTCTCCGACTATTGGTGAGGGGAGGCTCAGTAGCTGTCAATCTCCTTGAACATCTAGACATCTACACCCAGTGGTGAACAAGGACCGATATGTATAGCAGCGAGATTCGGCAAACACTGACTTTGTCCACAACTCTATCCAGAAGGTCGTTGATGCTCATCGGTCGGTCGAGTCCCTTACTATGTCTCGCGACTTACACAGTAACTTGCCCAAAACTAATTCTTGAGACATCAGTTGTCATATCATAGTTTATGTAACTATGATAAAGTAACACCCGATAAAGCTTCCTTTAACGACTTGTTTTCGAGGTACGAAGAAATTAGTTTTTTTTAAAGATCTCTACATAACAAATAGTGAATCACAACTGCGTATAATGAAGTGTTTTTGCTAACTTCACCTTAACAATACTTCCTTATGGGTAAAGAATACAAAGTAATAACGCTTCTTGAAGTAAACTGTTGCAAGCTATATGTACACGTACTAACAAGGCAGTACAATTTTACGAGCCTTGTGCTCAGTTTTGGCAGGAACCTAGCTACCAAACATAATAGCATCGTGTTCGCAACTCGTCTCGAGGACGAATTCTCTTTCTAAAACTCGACACAGGACCGGAGTAAATGTAAACGTGTTATGGAATTAATTTTTCACTTTTTTATTTCATGATCATATATCGACTATGTTTTCATTATTAAATACTGTATTTTTTTAGAAAATCGAACAAGCAGGATCACCACCAGTAATTTAAACATATTTATTGCAATTTTGTACACTTTAAATAGTATTGTATTCTTAATAATCTATGAAACTCTAGTATTGTATTCTAAAGATTCTAATTTTGTAAAATCTATGAACACAAATTCTTATATTTATTTATTTTGTAATTCTAAATGCCCGGTACTGCCAACGATCTTCACGGAAACCCCTATGGAAATCGTTTGTAACTACTGTTAGTTACAATATAGCTCTCGTAGACTATAGCCTACTGTATTTTTTTCTTATAAGAAATATTGTTTGTATAATTTTGTATTTATGTAGTATATTCATTAAGATTAATTGGGATTGATATTTTCTAACAATTTTTTTTAAATTAAAATTTGGTAATATTACTAAGTAGTTATTGTGACAAAAACAAAATTATTTACTCATGTATTCTTATAGATGGATAGATTAACATTGTTTTATAAGAAATAAATAATAACGCCTTTTACATGTTTGGTAACAAACGTTCATTGCACTTGTGTGAACTAGATTCAAAGAAATAATCATTACAATATGTAACGAATGACAAGGCATATTTATAAACGCGAAATCCTAAAACTCCATTTTTAGCTATAGAATGCGGCCCAAACAATGGCTGTATCTTGGCTATTCGAGGCTTTGCTTGCGTCAGCCATTTCCCAGCTGACTGCAGCGTATTGTTGGACAACCTGTACTCAGACAATCATGTTTTTAGGTTTTTCGGTGGCAGCCGGCACCATTACCTCGGCGTGGACCCCCGCCGCTTCCGGCCCCCCGGGCGCGGACACCAACGGCTCCGGTGACTCCAAGAACAACTTGGATGTGGGCGATTGTGACGATGACAAGGACTTGGCCGCAGCGGACGCGGAGGGAGTATGGAGCCCGGACATCGAGCAGAGTTTCCAAGAGGCGCTGGCAATCTACCCTCCTTGTGGGAGGAGAAAAATCATTCTGTCCGACGAAGGCAAGATGTATGGTAAGTGGTGTACATTTTATTTATATTACTTGGACTTGGTGTGGTATAATTTTGTATACAATAACCAGGACTGTTGTTTGTTAATGTACTAGTTTTGTGTGGGTTCGAGAAACAGAGTGACAAAGAAATTGCTCGCTATTTTCCCAATTTGAGTTACTATAATTTCTTCTAATATAAGAGGTTTAAATAAAAATAAAAATTATTTTAAAATCATATTACTTTTGTTCAAAAATCTCGCCTTAGCAAGTAAATTTTCGATCAATTAAAATATCATCCAAAAATATTAATAAACAAGTTAATTGTTAATAAAATTCGTTAACGTTTAAGATAATTCACTGTATTTTGTTAATGTTATAGGTTTGCATATTTTCTGTTAGGTTGGCAGCACTTGTGTTGCCGTCGAGAAGAGTGCATAGAAAATAAACAATGGTTATATTTTAAAATATTGGCCACGGAACATATAGGCCTGCAATTTGCATTTTAGTTTGAAAGTTCATTTCGTTGTGTTGCAAAACGACCATCGATGACGACTTATGAATAATGGTTCCATTTTTTATGAAATAACTAGACATATTAATGTTTACACAGTAGTTGATCCTTTTTAAATTTAAGAATATCTAAAATGAAATTTCGTAAACATTTTAATCAATTCTTATTTTGCCAAAAATTTCTTCACAAACATGTGAAATAGAAATAAAAGCACTAACTCTGGTCTAAGTTGATTAAAATAATTTACACCCCGAATTCCCGGCGAATGTACTTTTTTGCACGCGTTACTGTTTATCTATTTACTGTAACGTATGCATAGCTGCAATGAATAGTGAAGCTATTCCCAATATTGAAGAGTAGAGATACAGTATTAATACATACGTTGCATTAATATTAGCTGTTAAAACTTATGTGTAGAATAAATAGTATTCTAATTTTAATGAACACGAACACTATTAAAAAAGTGACATAAAAACAAAACTACGACATTTTAGAAATTTAATTTATTTATAAACAAAATTAACGTTATTAATTGTCAAAACAGATTTGTGGAGAAGTATTCCATTAAAAAAGGTTTTATGTTATAATTATCTTGTATTATATCTTAGGTGGGAAACTCATTTTTAATGTTTCTGTGAATTAATTCGTTTGGGAAGCAAACAATATACACACTGAAAATTTAATAAAACAGAGTAAATAATACTTTTTATTCCCATGAAATTTATAATTTGTTTAAAAATAAATAATCAGTAACCGTATCAGAAAAATTACAGACTCCATTCAACAAGAGGGTATTTAAAATTTAAAAAGGAAGTGTTATTTTGGGTTTTATTTAGATTGTTTTTAACCTGCGAATTCTCGAATACTCTGGGGATTTCAGTTTTGATATTTTCTAACCATCCTGTTATAAAAGAGCTCATTGTAATGAAATATAAGACTTATACAAACAATCTCTGATAACGTTTTTTCTCGCAGAGTGTTTCACAAATTTACTTAATTTATAACTTCGGTGAGCCGTTAATTAGTTTAATAAAAGCGTTCAAGTTTCCCCCGTCATAATGGACAGTAAAATGCACAAGGAAATGTTTTCTTTGGTTAGATCTGGAAATTCTTTTTATAAAATGATGAACATGTTTTTTTTTTGTAAAAATGCAGATTACATGATTCCCTGCCTGTAACGTGTTTAAAAGCTCCGATAAACATCTCCTGAAGCTATATTGGCGATTATTATTTTTGTTATTGTCACGGAAGGGTAATTTTATATACCTATATTGAAATATACCTATGAGGTATCCAATTAGGATAGATTTAGTTGTAATTTTATACATTATTTAACCAAAAAAATGTACACATGTAAGGCTAGAATTGAGGTCACGTGATGTATCACTCCGCGGAAGCAGACGACTAATTAGGTAATGTTGTATAAAACTAGAACCAAATCTATCCTAACTGGGCACTTTATAGGTATATTTTAATACAGGTATATAGTAATGTATAAAATTACAACCAAATCTATCCTGACTGGACATTTTATAGATATATTTTAGAACAAGTATATAGTAATGTATAAAATTACAACCAAACTACCCTAACTGGACACTTTATAGGTATATTTTAGTGTACAGGTATATAGTAATGTATAAAATTACAACCAATTCTATCCTGACTGGATACTTTATAAGTATATTTTAGTACAAGTATACAGTATAGTAATGTATAAAATTACAACCAAACTACCCTAACTGGACACTTTATAGGTATATTTTAGTACACGTATATAGTAATGTATAAAATTACAACCGAACTACCCTAGCTGGACACTTTATAGGTATATTTTAGTACACGTATATAGTAATGTATAAAATTACAACCGAACTACCCTAGCTGGACACTTTATAGGTATATTTTAATCAAAGTATATGGTAATGTATAAAATTATACCGGTATATTTAAATATACGTATACGTAGTACTGCTCTCCACCAAAAAACCAATCCCTACAGAAATTTGTAAAAACAATTTATGTATGTTGTTTCAGGGTATAATAATTATTTTTGTAATACATACAGAGGAAATCATGCTATCTTCATAATAACCAGTTTTTTAATACATACAGAGGAAATCGTGCCATCTTCATAATAATCAGTTTTTTAATACATACAAAGGAAATCGTGCCATGTTCATAATAACCAGTTTTTTAATACATATAGAGGAAATCGTGCCATCTTCATAATAACCAGTTTTTTTAAACATACAGAGGAAATCGTGCCATCTTCATAAAAACCAGTTTTTTAATACATATAGAGGAAATCGGGCCATCTTCATAATAACCAGTTTTTTAATACATATAGAGGAAATCATGCCATCTTCATAATAACCATTTTTGTAATACATATAGAGGAAATCGTGCCACCTTCATAATAACCATTTTTGTAATACATATAGAGGAAATCGTGCCATCTTCATAATAACCATTTTTTTAATACATACAGAGGAAATCGTGCCATCTTCATAATAACCAGTTTTTTAAATGATACTTCGTTTTTCAAAACTGTGTTTTCAGGTTGGATTTTTGTAGATTCCCCTATGAAAAATTTCTTTTCATTTTTCTTTCTAAATAAATATATTCATAACCCTTGGGCTACTTACTGGTGAAAACGAAGTAAACTTTTAACGTAAAAAACAAACTAAATAATTTATCTAAGAAACTAGAATTAGTAACGTGGTATTTACCTGTACTGACTAAAGTTCTGTCACTGTAACAATTTAACCCCAAAGTATACGAGTCAGGTCAGTAGGACGATATTATTTGATGAGAGGTGGCTAAATCGAGTTATTGAAAAGCTTTTGACACAAAGGGGAGTCTGGAGTACACCCTCTCCATAAACCCTGTGTAGTGTTTTTTGTATTGTTTAAGCCTGTTCATTTTAATTCTTTCTGTCATTAAGCCCTTCAGAAGTTGAACTTTATTCCTATAACAGATATTTACTAGTCCCTTGTCCTTTTGTAAATTATTTGTGTTCTGTTAAAGTATGAGATTCTTCCAGATTTTGTAACTTGACTCAACGAAAAAAAGTAACAAATGTTGAAATTAAAATCACGTAATATAAAGTAATATAATAAACTGTTAGAGCTGTAAACTTCTTTGAGTTATATTAGTCTTAAATATATTTTTTTAAATTTCTGACTAAACGCCAACAAATTATTATCCCATGAAAGAAATGCGTGTCCTTATTGAAGCATAAAGCTGTCGTAGTTCGGACGTATCATTAAGGAACTTGTTACTGATAGGGTTGGGAAATAGTTAAACATTTTCTTATTTCAACACATCTTTAGACCCTTTTGAGGAATTTTTAAAATATACATTTCATGATTTAGAAAGTGGTTTTTGAAATTTGTTCAATTTTGAGCTCTGTTTAAGTAGGCATATACCGTTTATGTTCGAGTTGAAAGTGGGACTCTTATTCCGAAACTGTCGCTTGTTTAAATAGCAAAACTTTACTTTATAGCGTTGATAAAGTGCATTCATAATTAGTAGTGTAATTTCGAATTGTAAACAAATAATGTTTCTCTGCACAAACACTCGCACGCTCATTTTTACTATATTCAGAAAACTAAATATATTTAATTCTATTTTAGAAAGAGAATGTCCGTTGTTAGAGAAATAGATGATATGCGGACAATTGGTTCGTGCAGCCATTTTCAGGCATGCTAAATTATTTTATTAATATTAAAAATGACCGTGTTACTGATGTAAGAAGATGCGCAGAATTCTCCTTCTTTTAAAATTATTTTAAAAACTTTATTGAATAAGTGAAACAGGTTTAGAAACTTTGTGTACGCGCCGCGTATATGTGTCTGGTGGCGTTGTGTGCGCTTGTCTGTTGTGTGTGTCTGCCTCGCGCGAGCGCGTGTGTGTGTGTGTGTGTGTGTGTGTGTGTGTGTGTGTGTGTGTGTGTGTGTGTGTGTGTGTGTGTGTGTGTGTGTGTGTGTATGAGCCTCGCGTGAGCGCGTCTGTGTGTTTGTGTTTGTGTGTGTGTTGTGTGTGTGTGTGTGTGTGTGTGTGTGCCTCTGTGTGTGTGTGCCTCGCGTGAGCGCGTCTGTGTGTTTGTGTTTGTGTGTGTGTGTGTGTGTGTTGTGTGTGTGTGTTTGTGTGTGTGTGTGTGTGTGTGCCTCGTGCGTGCGCGTGTGTGGATGTGTATGTGTGTGCGCGCGCGCGCAGGAAGGAGAGTGACAAAGAACGCCCTATCACAATGTGAGCTACTATTCTTTCTTCTAGAATTAGACTTGATATTAAAAATGAATGCTGTTTTTAAATAATACAAATTTTATAGATTTCTGAGCGCATGATTTTTTTAGTTGAAATATTTTGTCCTGTAGTCGTTAAATCTAGAAAATTAGGTTGATTGCCACGACGGGTGTAAAAAGACATTTGATATTTCATTGGGAATCTCTCCCCGTGTTCGGATTTAAATAACTTCCCGTTTAATCTCTCAAAGTTTAATCTGAAGGGGACAGCGTGTCGAATGGTTTACTTCAATCGTTCCCTAATGCGGCAATCGTTATTGGAGAATATCGATTGTTATAATAGTCGATTGCTTACAACAGTAGTATAATTTTGGGTCTATTATAGAATTTAATTTTTATCGAAACGAGAATTTGATATTACCTACATTTTTCTAAAACGTAATATACTATTTTTCACTTAATGTAATAAATGTATATGAAATTAGATTTTATATTAGAATTTGAGACCCATACTGGTGAAAAACTGAACTGTTAAACGTTACAAAATTTTATTAGTAATCATTATACTCATTTTAGACGTGTCGGTTCAAAAAATCTTTTTTCTGTCTTCTTTGAACACTTTTGCGAAGTATATCCGTTATTGCATCGTTAGAACATAAATTGATCATGGTTATATATCTTATACTTTGACAAAACTTCAGACGATGTAGCTGTTGTTACATAGGAGAGAGATTATATTGTTTTCCTTTAAAAGTCGGATATTGGGAACTGGATTTGAACAAAGAAGATAAAAATGGAAAATTTAGTGAGTCTTTGCAAGGAATTGATTGTTTTAAGTTTACAGTTTTCAGCGAAAACATTTTCAATAGTATTTAAATCTTTTATTAAAGCAAGAAATATAAACAAAAAAAATATATAATCAATTTGTACTTAAATAAACAAAAATTTACCCTAGTTACGTTTATTAAATAATTACAATTATTAAAAATAAGGCAACACAACCTATGAGTTAAACAGCTGTTTTAGCACATATCCTATAAAATCAGCTGTTTTAAGAAATCATATGTTAACACTTTAATTAAGGCTAATGAGATGTAATAACTATATTGCATACATTCCCCGTTTTGTAAAACGTTTTTATTTCCCATATAAAACTAAAATTTATTAATTAAATATAATTAATGAATTACTATTTGAACTTGAGTGGAGGAATAAAAAGTATTTTTATTAACGATTGATAATTTGAACAAAATATATGTATAAGGAGGGTGTGAACTAATTGAAGGAATTGAAAAAAAATCTTTGGAAATTAACTTTGCCCTAAAAATAATTCTGACGAATTTTCTAAAATTTAATTAAGCGTAAGCTGCTCTCCATGGCAAATTAAATGTGAAAGAAGTTTTTTTTACATTTGTCTTTAAGTTGTAAACAATTTACCCGTTATTTGGTTACTTTTCGCTTAAATCCGAGTAAACGAATTCGAAATAAGAAACTTCGGAGGGGAGATCCCACTTGGTTAAGCCCATCTCCGTGATTGCGTCCCAGCTATCTATCACTAGGGATGACAAAATAATTAGAAGTCAAGCTGGGGTGGAC
Source organism: Prosapia bicincta (assembly GCA_036971475.1). Taxonomy (NCBI): domain Eukaryota; kingdom Metazoa; phylum Arthropoda; class Insecta; order Hemiptera; family Cercopidae; genus Prosapia; species Prosapia bicincta. The sequence goes on along the minus strand of JBAIZL010000004.1, from coordinate 117,848,178 downwards.
ATGTAATTCCACGGTCCGGCAAGTTGGCAACATTGACGCTAAAATTCCAACACTCTCTAAATATACGCCTTTCCTTGATTGTGTGCATACCAGAGCACTCGGGAGTGTCTTAAGATTATGTTAGCAACAATAATGTGCTGGGCGACGAACAAATGGCCGCGGTCTAAATCGTCCATCGCGAATGGTGTAACGATGCGGACACAATGACCGAAACCCTCACAGCTCTGAGTATTTGTGCAAGTATTAAGGGACTTTGTATTTCTATGGTAACCAAGTGCTAAATACCATAGGCGCCAAAATAAACAGTACTGAAACAGTTATAAGATTTCATTTTATTTTATTTACATAGTTTTACAAACACATGCAAGTAAAAAGAAGCCTAACTCGGTTAGACTCGGGTATAAACATGTTCTATATGACCTCCGTTCAATTTGAGACAACATTCTTATCGATTTTGAAGGTTTTGCATCATTTTGGGGAAGAGGGGTTGTTGCGTGCTCGTTTATACACATGGTTATTTTTTTCCTGTAGTTGGTCGATGGTAGTTAATGGGTCATCACGGAAAATCTTATCCTTCATAATTCCCCAAACTTAGACGTCAAGTGGTGTAAAGTCGAGAGGCTCGACTGGGGAGAAAAGTTTGTTCTAAGGGAGATAAGGCGGTTTGAAAAAAATTCCTTCAAGGAAAGCAATGTTGTCTAAAAGGAGTGTGGCTGGTTGCACCATCTTTCTGGAATCATTGTGAACGAAAAGACATATTTCGGGGGACAACAGTATCTCTTGAGATCTCCTATAAAACGAGAAAGAATCACCCCATATCGGTCATTCTACTGCAGCTGATTCTGTTTCAGTACTGTTTATTATGGATCATTCGGTATATAATACGAATAGCCTAGTATTACGCACCTTGTGAGTTGATTGGGCAGAATAAATTGGTTCAAATATTGGAAACTTGGGAGCAGGGTTAGGAAACGTATACTGTTGTGTAACCTTTTGTCTTGTGTACTATGCACGATGTAATACGAAGATCGAAAAAGACAGGCATTATCACCCACAATGGAAGTATAACATGAGATATTTTATCACAAAAATTATGGAAGTATTGAAAAGATAAATTTAATTTTCCCTACCAGAGTTAATGACTATACCTATAGTAAATCATTTTATATTTCAGCTTACTAGACTTAGAAATGGAACAATTGGAATTAACCACTTACACAGTGTTATTGTATTATTTACCTTTTTGTACAGTAATAGCTTTATCCCCTTTACTATTATATGTTTTTAATACGAGGATTTTAAAGGAAGGTGTATGAATATGTCAATTTTTTATTCTCTTTATATTTATTTGGGGTTTTATATTGTTTTGTTTCTTGTTAAACTCCAATATTTAATTTTCATCTTTGGTTACCAGGGGTTCATGTGGAAGCGCCAATTTCTTTCGATGCTTTTATATATATATATAATTATTTCAATTCATAAAAAACTTCCTATAAACATTAAATTTAATTACGTTTTACTCGTACCATTATAACAAAATATGTACCCTTCACCCCACATTATCCAATGTAGACCCGGTCGAACTGGGCCCACGGTCAAAACATCCCTAGGCGGATTACCGTCAACCTTCAATGGGTCGGGGCTGAATTGGGCCCCCGGTCAGTCGGGCAACATTACTGATCAGACATTCGTTTTTATTTTAATGTAAGATAGAATTGAAAATTAAAACATTGAAAGCAAATAAATACAATAAAATTTTACATAAACATAAAGAAATATAAAATTAATTAAAAATACTGTACTTTCATCTTTTTATTATTATTTAAACTTACTCAATAACGTAGTGCTCGCCAGGTCAAGCGAGCATGCCATTAGGTGTCAGTTTTTGTTAACCCTATAACGGTGACATGCTGAACCGTTCCAATGGCCACCTGGCAATGGTGTGGCCAGGGGGTTTTATCATCTTGTGCACATATAACATAAGTATTATCACGCGACTATTTATATTGATATAAATGGAGATGGTTCAATCGTCTGAATTAGATGTTTGACCACCACCTGCTCGTAACCAAACATCTATTTTAGATCTTTGAATGTATTTAAAGCTAAGGTGGATGCGAGCATTCCATTTTGTAGGTCATGAGTGTAGAGGTATGGGCCCAATTCGACACTACCTCTGAACTGATCATGAGCCCAATTCAACCCGTCGTTTTTACCGTGGGCCCAATTCGACATCACCCTCGAAAGTCATTACATTTGGACAGGATCCCCTCTGTCCAAAATCTTGGCTTCGTGTCTGAAATGATATAACTGTTCTATTCAGTTCCTATTTCACGAATTTAAAACAGCTGACCGCTTGCATGATACAATATTTACAGCCGTTTTATTATGACATTTTTAAAACCCTTTGCAAAAAACCTTCTTACCACACTTGTACATTACCAAACGAAGGTTTTCTTCTAGTCTCTTTTCAATAAGTAATGTTAATGAATTGAAAAATTAACTAAACAACACTAGTTAGGGAAAATTAACTAAACAACACTAGTTAGGGAAAATTAACTAAACAACACTAGTTAGGGAAAATTAACTAAACAACACTAGTTAGGGAAAATTAACTAAACAACACTAGTTAGGGAAAATTAACTAAACAACACTAGTTAGGGAAAATTAACTAAACAACACTAGTTAGGGAGAATTAACTAAACAACACTAGTTAGGGAGAATTAACTAAACAACACTAGTTAGGGAAAATTAACTAAACAACACTAGTTAGGGAAAATTAACTAAACAACACTAGTTAGGGAAAATTAACTAAACAACACTAGTTAGGGAAAATTAACTAAACAACACTAGTTAGGGAAAATTAACTAAACAACACTAGTTAGGGAAAATTAACTAAACAACACTAGTTAGGGAAAATTAACTAAACAACACTAGTTAGGGAAAATTAACTAAACAACACTAGTTAGGGAAAATTAAAAAAAAATGGTTTCCTAAAATTGACGAAGAAGGTGGAAAATAGCGTAAACATCTTTAAAATATAAACAAAAGTAGAAAAAATCATAATACTTAAAATTCCAGAGGGTAAATAGAATCTAAAATAGTTTTAAAAGGTAAAAATATTAATAGTGGGAAATTTATAGTTTTTTACTCCCCTTCTCAAGTAAGAGATATTCCCGTTTTAGCTTCCTAATTTACTTGGCTTTCATTTAATCTTGCTGCTAATGATGGTGTCGTCACGACGACCGAGCAGCTTCAAACACGGGAAACCCAATGAATAACTGGCCTCCGATTTAGTCCACGAGAGCGAGAGTGTTTACAACCCGAACGAATCATCGGAAATCATTTTACCGTAACTAGCTTAATTCATGCTAAACTTCATAATGTTTCTCATAACGTAAAATCTTTAAACTCTCCAAGAGAACTAACCTCTCGAAAACTATATATAATATAGATACTGTAACAGAAAATTTCATAACGACGCGTACTGTGGCAGCATTGCATAAAATAGAAATTTTTTACATTATTCGAACGGGTATTTGTCCGTAAAACGTTTCCAGAGAAATTTCAATTTCGTTTGTCCATAACGTTGTTTTGCATTAGGTGTTTGCTTGATGCTTGTTTAACATATGCACCAGCACTTTGAACTGTTTGTACATGTTTCACCACTGAAATCAAGGTCGTCAAGTCATGTGATGTGACAAATCTGGAGTTGTTACACCTAACCTAGCTACTGCATGCAAGTCCCTTCAGTTTTCTCCTGTAATTTCAGTAGAAACGTGTAATTTGTCACTTTCGGAGAAGCAGAGGAAATGAATTACAAGGACGAGTCAAAAAACATTTATAGTACCGAGTCTATTTCGTAAACATGAATTCTAAAAGAAACTCGTACAGAGATTTACTACAAACAAATCTATGCAGACAGAATTCATTTACTGTTGGTTATTATATATTTAATATACGAAAGGGTATATAATTATAACATACCTCTCTCTCTCTCTCTCTCTCTCTCTCTCTCTCTCTCTCTCTCTCTCTCTCATATATATATATATATATATATATATATATATATATATATATATATATATATATATATATATATATATTTGCGAGTGAGCTTTCGAGAGCTATATAACAGTGTTTTAATTTTAGTATTAGAAGACTTGCTTAGGTACATTAAAGTATGAGTGATTAAATATATATTTGTAGCTTTGTTTTTAATGCATTGTTATGCATTATGTATGCATTATTCATTATTATGCATTGTTAAATACCAATACGATTCTTGTTTAGGTACATATAGTGAAAGTGATATATATATATATATATATATGTATGTATGTATGTATGTATGTATAGGCTATATATAATGACGATGAAGATGAAAAGTGGTTCCCGAAAGAATATACACAATAGTGAAAGAAGCAGAAATGGGGATGAGAAAGTATAACGTTTTTAAAACATCAGAACATAGACGGTACTGAATAGCTGTGATCATTAACTGATCTGCTCGATATGTAAACCCGGTAGCAGGTAGATACAACTTGATAGTAGGCATTTACGGTATATGACTCGCCGCAAGATGCTGTGAGCCTTTACTCTGCGTTGTTATATCCCTACGTGAATCGTACCCTTATTCACAATTCTTTTTTATTTTATGACACGTTAATATTTTTACTGTATTTTAGCTGAATATCTTTAAATTACAAACAAAGTCGATAGATAAAGGCCTAACGAATACCATTTGTATGCAAATCTAAAGCGATTATATCTGCGTTTAATGCCAAGATTACAAGCACGGACTTATGGAACTAGTTTTTTGTATAACTAGCAAACCAGTCTGAAACTCCTTACATTATTTCCGTGAGTAATATGACGGTAAATGTAGTATGTGTACGCTGTAGTAGCCACAGTATAACTGTGTATAAGGACGCGGTACAAGTTACACTAAAACCTACTGTAGTTAGTGATTTCAAGGCTACAGGAGAAACGAGCGAGTGTGCTTGGACCAGATTCAAGCATTGTTGTGTGCAAACGTAGAAAGGCAATATAACCACTACTGTCATTACACCCTAGCTGTGGTCCTATGTATTCATTTTTACAGGCTGATTCAACCTGGGCTGGAAACTTTAATAGTTGTCAAATTTAAACTGTTTGTTTAAACTTGGCCATTCATTACTGGGTGTTTGTGTAACTCATAGGGACATCTTAGGCAATGCCATTGTGTGCTCGCCGTATTTCCGTGATATTAGGCATCTTATCGACTAAAGTATCAGAGGGACATCTTAGGCAATGCCATTGTGTGCTCGCCGTATTTCTGTGATATTAGGCATCTTATCGACTAAAGTATCAGAGGGACATCTTAGGCAATGCCATTGTGTGCTCGCCGTATTTCCGTGATATTAGGCATCTTATCGACTAAAGTATCAGAGGGACATCTTAGACAATGCCATTGTGTGCTCGCCGTATTTCTGTGATATTAGGCATCTTATCGACTAAAGTATCAGAGGGACATCTTAGGCAATGCCATTGTGTGCTCGCCGTATTTCTGTGATATTAGGCATCTTATCGACTAAAGTATCAGAGGGACATCTTAGGCAATGCCATTGTGTGCTCGCCGTATTTCTGTGATATTAGGCATCTTATCGACTAAAGTATCAGAGGGACATCTTAGGCAATGCCATTGTGTGCTCGCCGTATTTCTGTGATATTAGGCATCTTATCGACTAAAGTATCAGAGGGACATCTTAGGCAATGCCATTGTGTGCTCGCCGTATTTCTGTGATATTAGGCATCTTATCGACTAAAGTATCAGAGGGACATCTTAGGCAATGCCATTGTGTGCTCGCCGTATTTCTGTGATATTAGGCATCTTATCGACTAAAGTATCAGAGGGACATCTTAGGCAATGCCATTGTGTGCTTGCCGTATTTCTGTGATATTAGGCATCTTATCGACTAAAGTATCAGAGGGACATCTTAGGCAATGCCATTGTGTGCTCGCCGTATTTCTGTGATATTAGGCATCTTATCGACTAAAGTATCAGAGGGACATCTTAGGCAATGCCATTGTGTGCTCGCCGTATTTCTGTGATATTAGGCATCTTATCGACTAAAGTATCAGAGGGACATCTTAGGCAATGCCATTGTGTGCTCGCCGTATTTCTGTGATATTAGGCATCTTATCGACTAACGTATCAGAGGGACATCTTAGGCAATGCCATTGTGTGCTCGCCGTATTTCTGTGATATTAGGCATCTTATCAACTAAAGTATCAGAGGGACATCTTAGGCAATGCCATTGTGTGCTCGTCGTATTTCTGTGATATTAGGCATCTTATCAACTAAAGTATCAGAGGGACATCTTAGGCAATGCCATTGTGTGCTCGCTGTATTTCTGTGATATTAGGCATCTTATCAACTAAAGTATCAGAGGGACATCTTAGGCAATGCCATTGTGTGCTCGCCGTATTTCTGTGATATTAGGCATCTTATCAACTAAAGTATCAGAGGGACATCTTAGGCAATGCCATTGTGTGCTCGCCGTATTTCTGTGATATTAGGCATCTTATCAACTAAAGTATCAGAGGGACATCTTAGGCAATGCCATTGTGTGCTCTCCGTATTTCTGTGATATTAGGCATCTTATCAACTAAAGTATCAGAGGGACATCTTAGGCAATGCCATTGTGTGCTCGCCGTATTTCTGTGATATTAGGCATCTTATCAACTAAAGTATCAGAGGGACATCTTAGGCAATGCCATTGTGTGCTCGCCGTATTTCTGTGATATTAGGCATCTTATCAACTAAAGTATCAGAGGGACATCTTAGGCAATGCCATTGTGTGCTCTCCGTATTTCTGTGATATTAGGCATCTTATCAACTAAAGTATCAGAGGGACATCTTAGGCAATGCCATTGTGTGCTCGCCGTATTTCTGTGATATTAGGCATCTTATCAACTAAAGTATCAGAGGGACATCTTAGGCAATGCCATTGTGTGCTCGCCGTATTTCTGTGATATTAGGCATCTTATCAACTAAAGTATCAGAGGGACATCTTAGGCAATGCCATTGTGTGCTCTCCGTATTTCTGTGATATTAGGCATCTTATCAACTAAAGTATCAGAGGGACATCTTAGGCAATGCCATTGTGTGCTCGCCGTATTTCTGTGATATTAGGCATCTTATCAACTAAAGTATCAGAGGGACATCTTAGGCAATGCCATTGTGTGCTCGCTGTATTTCTGTGATATTAGGCATCTTATCAACTAAAGTATCAGAGGGACATCTTAGGCAATGCCATTGTGTGCTCGCTGTATTTCTGTGATATTAGGCATCTTATCAACTAAAGTATCAGAGGGACATCTTAGGCAATGCCATTGTGTGCTCGCTGTATTTCTGTGATATTAGGCATCTTATCAACTAAAGTATCAGTTGGAGCCAAATAATAATAAAGTTGAAAACACTAAAAGAACAAAACGTATTCTACAAAGGAAGTAAAAACATCATAAACTAAATACAAACGAAGTTTCAAAATGGAGAAAACCCCTTAAAAATTGTACAGGAATGTCATCTAAGGACAAAATAACTTATGAATAAATAGTAATAATAAACAAATATGAAAATATTTTCTGCGAATTCCATATTTTGGATTAGTCATTGAAAGATTCGCGTAAGGAAGTAACAGAAATGTAGAGCTTTAACTTTTTTTTAGGTCATCCAGTTTGTCGTTTGTTCTTCAGGATTTTTCACTCTTTGCTTTAAAGGTTTCGGATTTACGCAAATACACTCAAATACTTGTATATAAGAACAATAACAAAAATACATGAACGGTTGAAGGTCAAAGATTTTCGCTGCCCCATAATGTCGCCACTTAGGGAATATCACAAACTTCAAATGTGTTCATCCTATGGTTGAATTTCTTTGTGTCAATAGTCTTGTGTAGATTTGTAAAGTTGTTAATTGTTCTAAATATTGAAAAAGGAAAAATCATTATCATTTCACACGCACGCGAGCGCGCACACACAAAGCAGAACATATTTATGATGAAGTTACTCGTGCTGCAGAGAATGTTCCTTCAAACCAAAGCCCTTCTGTCAGTAACAATACGATGCAGATGTCCGAAATTTTATATGAAGTCCAGAAAACAATTGCTTAAAAATATTAAAAGTCCTTAAGAATGGAACAAATAAAATACAATGAGCCCAGTTGGTAGTATAACTTGTAATATAATTAACAGTAACCTCAGAGCTATAAAAGAAGATATTAATAAATACATAATCCCCTAACAACGTTATTAACGAACTTGTCACATTAATAACATCTTGAAGCAAGTAGGATCCTTTATATAAGATGTATAGACATTTTCTACTATCTGTAATCAAGGCGACTTTGAAAGTAAACTGCAAGTAGGAAGGCAACGCCTTCGAGCGGTCGTGTCCGACTATCGATAGCGTGTAATTCGATTCGAGATCTCATTGGCTAGATTTCATTTCACTACATGACCCTGGCGTCGAGGTTAAAGAGCTGTTAGCGTTCCACACTGTGAGTGCACTGGCGGGCAGTTATCAGTATATTTTATACGGATTTTAGAGGATACAGTATTTGGCCCGCGATTAAAACAATTGGAGTACACCCTGGCGGTTTTTATTGCAAGATTATTTACTGCCAAGAAAATCGTGTTCTCATTTTAACTTGAGTGTTTATATCTGAATGCATGTGTCAAGGCCACTTGAATGTAAAGTGTGCTAGACTTGCACAAACGGACACTTCGTTGATGGTCTTTCAAAGGACACTCCGATGTTGGGTCTTGCAACTGACTCTTAGACTATGATCTTCCACGCAATTTTAGCATGTTGGCATTATTTAGCATTTGTAACCGTGTATATTTTTGCGCGCGCGTGTGATTGTGCGTGTGTCTGTAAAAGAGGAAGAGTGGTAGCAGAGTATATCATATTTTTTTTTTATTCAATCACGATGTTCTCTTTTATCGCGCGCGCGCGTGTGTGTGTGTGTGTGTATAAAGATTAAACTCAATTACAAGCCCCCACCGAGGGTTACGGTGATCGGGAGAGAATGTTATGTACGAGAATAATGAATCAGGCGTTTTTGTAAGGGGTGAAAATTGAATCCCTCTCTTTGAAAGAATTACTGTACAAACGCCGTTATAATAATCGCATGATATAGGCCAATATGGAGTGGAGAATGTATTTCGTGAATTAATTGTCAAGTGACTGAAAATTCAGTTTTCAGAATTTTGAAACATGCTTTAGAGGTGTGTGTCTGGGTAGTAGTTAGTAAAGTTTAGAAATTGTACAAGAAATTTAATACCATAACGAATATCAATAATTGTTTTATCATGTGGGTTTCAGAGGCAGTCGTCATTATCAGTAATTATTACTACAAAATATTAAACTATAAATAATTTAGCTTAGAATTTGTATGGGAATTAATAGTCATTGATTATGATTACTTTGTCATCGAAAAACATTTAAATTTATAATTGATTGTAGGTTGGTATTATTTACTATTTCATTGTATATACAGAAATTTTCTTCGAAATATTTCATCGAATACAGAAAATATTAAAGGTATAACAGCTACCTGCCTGTTATGGCTTGTGTGGGCAGGAGTGCGTAGCTGAAAAGCCTAATAATAAATACACAAAAACCTCTTAATCACAAATTTTCTTTATTTTACCCTTATGTACATTTCAGTTACCAAGTGACCATCCTCAAGGAATAACATACAAAAACCAAATGTGGTTAAGATGTTTTTGTGTATTATTATTAAATTCAACCCCAGTATATTCCTAATAAATAGTGAAAACCCCTACTTTTATGAGGGTCATACACGTTTTTCCTTCTCCTTATCAGAGGATGGAAAAAATATTTTGTTTTTTTGTATTTTAAAGCGATTACGACCAATGTGACACATTGTCGCCTAAGAAGGCTAGAAAAATAATTGTTGATACTTTTATAAATAACCCTTTTAGTAGGGGTAGATAGTAAAGAGGTAGGAACATAAAGCTACTTTGTAAAGACTATAAGGTAATCATGGTAGCGTATGGAGGGTTACGTATAAGGTGTAGGCTCGCCCTCTGTAGAGGGTATAAAAAGGAGTTTAACCGTTTACCCCCTTGTAAGGAGGATAAAAGAATAGTAACGTTTGTAGGACATGATCCAACACATTAGCATCGCTGGAATAGAGTCATTCCTTAAAGTAGATTTGTATATCGAAGTCAAAGATGAATCTGTTAACTTTATGATGGTGATTTATTTTTAAAATGATTTGAACTTTTTAGAATAATTATTTCAATTCAGTTTGGCATCGCAGAATCGTTAACCCCTGATTATAATAAAGTGACTGCCAAGGACGGCTGGAGACACTGACATCGTGTTGATTAACTTAAGCCACTCCTTAAAAGATTAGTTCATGTCGGACTTGCTTTTATGAGGCCTAAATTGAACACATTATTAGCATGATCTTATCCAACCCACGATTATTTATTACGCATATGCAATTAATTGCAAGTACAGTATAGTCTCGTTAGTTATTGTGAATTATCTGGTCCCAATCTGAAAGGATTCGCGAGGGAAATGATCCGACCTAATTATGAAAAATCCAAACCACTCAGAGCCATCTAGCGGCACTCTAATTAACCACGTTACGCAATGGTCGCAGGAAGGTAAGGCGCACCGGGCCGTGCATTATGTGAAAGTGCCGGACTTTCTTTCCTCGAATTGCGTCTGCCTGACGGGAAATTAATGGCGCGTTTGGTCGTCTTTAATTAGGCACTTAAAGCTAACTGTACATCTCATTAGGCGAAGTCTCGACGCTCGCCAGTTTTCTTGTAAATATTGGGGACCGCGGCCATTCCGAAGGGGTATTTGAATTCCCGATTCCTTCTTGTAACAGAACAACACTATTTTTAAGTAACCAAAACTGTGCTATCTGGGCTTTATGTAAAGTAATAACTGACATTTTGGTTTCCCTTGATAGACTGGTTTGTTCGTTTTAAAACCAAAATACTTAGAATTTTGTTTGTAGCCTATTTTACGTTATTTAAAATTTAATTCTCAACCAGTTTTGTTTAAAACGTTTGTGTATTAATTTAGTTTACTTACAACTGTAATAAATAAAAATAAGTTAATTTTTACCAAAGACATTTTTCGTGATATTTTCCTCGCTAAACTATCGCATTTACGGTGCCCGATCATTATCCAAAGATCTTTATATTTACATCATGCTTTATTGCCTAAAATTTTAATATTGCCTCAATTTATAGAAATGAGGGAGGTTCCCGATTCTAATCCAAAGTGTTTTCGCTATTGTGTTGGCGTAAACTTATTTAGACCGAGAAATCCCCATTTTTTGTGAAAGACTAAATATGGAAAACTCTAAAAGTGTCAGCATTTGTAGTCAGCCACAATTTCCATGTTTCGCCTTTTAAAATACTTTACATGGGCAAAGACTTAAAGTTGTAAGACTAATTACAATAAAAATGTTGCCAAAGACACGGATACACGAAAACCCCGTACGGCAAAATATGCGTTCACCCAATACTACAAAAGTAATAAAAAATTAACCAATATAACAACTTACCTAAGATTTGTAATGCATAATACTAAATTGACTCATTTCCTATGGTTGTTGTAGGGTTTAAATGTACATTAGAATCGCTTTTTGAAACAATCCCTTCGCGTTGGTGGCGGGGGGTTTAGTTTGGAGAGGGGAACCGAGTGGATTCAGTTTCCACAACAACGCGTCAAAAATTATCTCAACGTCATTTTTTATTCAAGTGTAGGAGAAATTACATCTTCCCTTCTCGTATTAAGCGTTTGAGTTTTAAATCTAAGAACTACTAATGCTTATTAATAAAATAATTTCAGATTTATTAATAAAAGAGGACAGACTTGAAAAAACAAGTAAATTGATTTGACTCACTCATCAGTCGTAACTTTCCTTCACAAAAACAAGTAATATAAGAAACAAAATGTTTAAAGTCAATTCCTACTTAGGTCTACAAAAAACGTTTTAAACTTAACTTAAATTTTATAAAATAAATCAAATTAATATAAATAAAGTAACATAACCTATGCGTTAAAACATCTAATCTACCACATAACCTAAAATATAAAATCAGCTGTTTTATGAAATCATATGTTATCACTTATTTTAGCCAAATGGGACGATATAACTATATTGCATATCTTGCGCCTTTTTGTAAAAACCTTTTCTACTACATAAAACTAATATCAATTATTTGAATTTAGTTAATTTGAAACAACTGTTTTAACATCAAGTGTAAGTCATCCACTGTAAATGTTAAAAAAAAGTAGTTGAGATTTGGTGGATGAACAAAGAGTATTATTAACGACTGAAAATTTCTACAAAATATGTATAGGCTATAGAGAGAGTGTGAACTAATAGAGAAGGAATTGGACAAATATCTTTTGAGTGCTCGAATAAAACTATGCTTTGCTCTATCAATAAACGTTTCCACAGCACAACTCAAACCTAAGTAGTTTTATTTTAGAAATCCTAATTTTTTTTTTAATTGTCAATATACTTATGTTCCCTAATTTCTAATGTTCCCTAGAGGAGTATTAATTTCTGATTATTTCAGATAACGTCTTTTCCTTCCCAACAAAATTCAGATTGAAAAGTTATTTAGAGAACTTACAATAAATTACGAAAAGCTGCATTAAATATTTTGACATCGCCTCTGAACTAGTCGTGCAGCTCTCTCTATTCGCTATATCTTTACCACGATTAAACTTAGCAGACGAATTTGTATTAGATAAACTTCGTTGAAATTATTCGTACTATTGTGGATCGAGCTAAGTCCGATATAGTAAAGGCTGGTAGATATGTGTATAAATGTATCCGTTATTTCCATAAGAAATCATTGTTATACTAAAAGGATATTAAAAATAGATTTACTACAGGTCTGTTTATTTGTAGACAATAACTATTAGTGTTTACTGTACGTCACTGTAATACACTATTTTATTTTATTTAAAAAACTAACATTTAAGAAATGTTTTAGTATTCTTTCTTCCCCAGCACTTGTTTCCCAATACCACTTTTGTTTGTGTGTTTCCTCTCAATATTTACTGAAGTTACTTTTCATATATACACACTTTATCAAGGAAACTGTGTTCTTTCTAGCTTCAGTTACTTTAACAATTTCAAATTATTCATTATTGTCTTCTTCACTATTAATATCATGGCTAACTTCGCCATAGACTGAGCTGTGAATTACCGATGAGTCATTTTATCCTGTCATCACAAAAACATGAAAACAAGACATTGGAAAGTCTGGTTTCCCAGAATTCTGACGTTTGCCCGTTCGGTCCGAATTAGTGAAGTTTTACTGTTTAAAAATATTTCCATTTTACGTCTGATAAGTTATCGATTTTGAACAATTTTAACCGTGCATTTAGTAGTTGTATTTTATCGCTAGTCTATTATTAACCGTAAGAAATGTACGTGTTTATTCCTTCGTGTTATTCAATTTTAAAATTCCTTCATAAATTCGCAGAGCGTACTTACTTTTAAATCCAAATTTATACCCTCCTCTTTCTTAAACAAATCAACTAATTAGATCCCGTATTTACGGGAAGAAATGGGATTAAACCGGCGTAAATTCTTCAGCAATAAGGATTTAACTCCACGACTATTGAGTGAAAGAAGTTGATGGCGTTGTAATGATGTTGAGAAAAGAGAAATGCAGAAACCCTTTCCCCGTGCAGCGGGGGAGGAGAGGGCTCACATCTTTCTTTTCATTTTCTTCAGCACCCTTATCTCGGGGAGAGCACTAATTGCACATTCTTCGCATAGTTTGTGTCTGAGCTGCCCTTGGGGGAGGGTTTCGCGCGCCCTCCCTTCCGTGACGTCATACAAACAAAATAATATCGTTATGTGACAGAGCTCTCCGCGCCGTACAATTAATTCCACACAGCCTTCATAATCACGTTGGCTCTTTGAAGAAATGTTTTAGTATTCATAAAGAGCATTTTCTCCGGCGCTTGTTTTCGTCTATTCCATTTGCTGTTTAAATTTATCCGATTTAAAATAATTTACGTAGGAGAATGTGTGTAGAAATATTATTTAATAAATTGGGAAAAGCAGTTCGCGTAAGGTTATCTAAATATTCTTCCAAGCTCGTTAAATCGTCAAATTTATTTACCTGAAATAATTACTTCCGTATTGCCTGGCTACAATTCTGATTGGAAAAATCGATTGTAAAAATATTTCGGAATAAGACGAATGTGTCTATCTTACTTATAGGATAAATTTTTTTATAAAATCCATTCCTAACAGAAATACATATACGTTCTACATTAGAATATTCCAATTAAACGGGTAAATTAGAACAGTTAAGAGATTCAAAGAGTAGCTTTTTTTAAAATCTGTAAATATTTAAGTTTGCTATACAATTTTTAAGGTGAAATAATATTTTCACGGCAATATGAATTATACAAATCAAGTTTATATTACAAAAAACTTTATTAGAACACAAAATAAAATTATTTTTACAGCCAAGGTTAAAAGGAGATTTAAACCTGCCTCAGCTTTCGAGCAATTAGAACTGGCAGTTCTCACGACAAGCAAAATTAACATTGGTGCCATATTTTTCAGTGTACTTCTCACATCATTGTCACTAACTTTGGCTCACTACCGCTGCTCCAATCAGGGCTGGTGGTCTCCACGACAACCAGGATTGACAGCACTGCCAAGTTTACTCAGTACGCTTCTCACAGCGTCGTCACTAGCTTTGGCCCGCTACCGCTGACCCAATCAGGGCTGGTGGTCTCCAGGACAACCAGAATTGACAGTACTGCCAAGTTTACTCATTACGCTTCTCACAGCATCATCACTAGCTTTGGTCCGCTACCGCTGCCCCAATCAGGGCTGGTGGTCTCCACGACAACCAGGATTGACAGCACTGCCAAGTTCACTCAGTACGCTTCTCACAGCGTCGTCAATATCGGTGATCCAATACCGCTTGCCCAATCAGAAACTGACGGTTTCCACGATAGCTAAGATTTACAACGTTGCCAAGCACAACAGTGCTTTTGTCACAGAATCGTCACTGCTACTGCTCGCTCAACCAGGAATGGCGGTCTCAATGACAACTAAGATTTAGGCTTCGTCACTGCTACCAGTCTCCCAATCAGGGCTGTGGGCCCAACGACAACCAGGATTGAGTGTTACTATAATTTTTGGTGCACTTGTCACTAGCTTTAATCTGTCATTCATTAGTGAATGAATCAACAACATATAGACGAAGTGGCAACTCCGCGTTCACCCATTATGGCTCCCTGCAGACCTCCAAATACCTTCGATTTGAATTCGGCTATAAAATTTTATAACTATATGTGTTTTAGTTCGTATAATTTGCCTCGACTGTTTTTTTTTTTGCATAATAAAACAAATGTTCGTCCCTCCTCAACAAACCTCCTATAGTGAATTCTACCACTATAAAACCATCATGAGACACTGCGAAATACTTCAACGCACAAACCCGCCCTCTGTCGTGTCGGCTTCCATCAAAGGACGTTTCTTTTCTGTTTTAGCTTGTTTTACTTCAGTAAAATGCAAAAGCTAAAAGGTAGTTTACAGTTGACTGCATTCTCCAATATTTGCGATTGTTTTATGAACTACTTCTATTGGCATTCTTCTGTATTTGTCGCTGTCAAAGGATACATTTGCTCTTTCAGTTGGGGGTGTTTAAACTTTGTAGCGCACAAATTTATGGTAATTTGTTTTTCGCGCAAATATTATAGCCTACGTGTAAAATGCCCTCCTAAGCCTATTCTCACACGTGGGAGAGTGTTAAAAAAATTATGTCATTGAGTAAAATTATTTAAAGTCGAAATGTAAATTTAGCATATTAATACAACACTAATTTTTTAATTAATTAGTTCCTATATGTTTCAATTTCGGGGATTTTTTGTATTAAAAACATTTTTTTTAAAGTTCAATATTTTTTTGCAATTTATTAAATAAGCCATTACTGATTTTGGTATGGTCAGATTGCAGTACTTGCTTTCCGATTTCGGCTTACTTCGTAAGAGACACATTATTATATGTATTTTTTAATTTGTTGTAATAAATGCCTATTTCTCCACGAACTTGACCCTGCTCACGTGATGATTTCATATCTCTACTATATCCTGCTTAGGGGCTTTTGTGGTCCAAGCCTAATCCTACTTACATTCAGAACTTGACCCTGCTCACGTGATGATTTCATATCTCTACTATGTCCTGCTTAGGGGCTTTTGTGGTCCTATCCTAATCCTACTTACATTCAGAACTTGACCCTGCTCACGTGATGATTTCATATCTCTACTATGTCCTGCTTAGGGGCTTTTGTGGTCCAAGCCTAATCCTACTTACATTCAGAACTTGACCCTGCTCACGTGATGATTTCATATCTCTACTATATCCTGCTTAGGGGCTTTTGTGGTCCTATCCTAATCCTACTTACATTCAGAACTTGACCCTACTCACGTGATGATTTCATATCTCTACTATATCCTGCTTAGGGGCTTTTGTGGTCCTATCCTAATCCTACTTACATTCAGAACTTGACCCTGCTCATGTGATGATTTCATATCTCTACTATGTCCTGCTTAGGGGCTTTTGTGGTCCTATCCTAATCCTACTTACATTCAGAACTTGACCCTGCTCATGTGATGATTTCATATCTCTACTATGTCCTGCTTAGGGGCTTTTGTGGTCCTATCCTAATCCTACTTACATTCAGAACTTGACCCTGCTCATGTGATGATTTCATATCTCTACTATGTCCTGCTTAGGGGCTTTTGTGGTCCTATCCTAATCCTACTTACATTCAGAACTTGACCCTG
This sequence comes from Prosapia bicincta, assembly GCA_036971475.1. Classification (NCBI taxonomy): domain Eukaryota; kingdom Metazoa; phylum Arthropoda; class Insecta; order Hemiptera; family Cercopidae; genus Prosapia; species Prosapia bicincta. The sequence continues at coordinate 117,831,300 of JBAIZL010000004.1, read as the reverse complement.
CTCACGTGATGATTTCATATCTCTACTATGTCCTGCTTAGGGGCTTTTGTGGTCCTATCCTAATCCTACTTACATTCAGAACTTGACCCTGCTCACGTGATGATTTCATATCTCTACTATGTCCTGCTTAGGGGCTTTTGTGGTCCTATCCTAATCCTACTTACATTCAGAACTTGACCCTGCTCATGTGATGATTTCATATCTCTACTATGTCCTGCTTAGGGGCTTTTGTGGTCCTATCCTAATCCTACTTACATTCAGAACTTGACCCTGCTCACTTGATGATTTCATATCTCTACTATGTCCTGCTTAGGGGCTTTTGTGGTCCTATCCTAATCCTACTTACATTCAGAACTTGACCCTGCTCATGTGATGATTTCATATCTCTACTATGTCCTGCTTAGGGGCTTTTGTGGTCCTATCCTAATCCTACTTACATTCAGAACTTGACCCCGCTCACGTGATGATTTCATATCTCTACTATGTCCTGCTTAGGGGCTTTTGTGGTCCTATCCTAATCCTACTTACATTCAGAACTTGACCCTGCTCATGTGATGATTTCATATCTCTACTATGTCCTGCTTAGGGGCTTTTGTGGTCCTATCCTAATCCTACTTACATTCACAACTGTTTCTCCTTCGTAGGCGGTAATTGTACCCGCTGTTCGCTATTATTTTTATATTAATTTATTTAAATACTCTGCACATATTATCGTTTATATTTATGTTCTGACACGTGTTCAATGAGTTATGGTGAAATTTTAAACTAATTAACTGTCCTTATTTCATACATTATTATTGTTTACACATTTGTAAATGGGTCCAAATCACTGTTTAAATTACGTCTAATGTTAAAATACTGAGTTCGCTATTTACTGAGTTCACTATTGTCTATTTACACTCAATACTTTGTTTTTAAAGCTTCTACTCTTTTCATTGAATTACGAACACTGATCTTCATTCACGCTTAACAAAACCTTTATATATCGACTTGCTGCTTCTAATAATTTCTCGTCATTTCTAGCTGCGTCAGTTATAGAAAATTCTAGGCTTTAAGAAAGTGTGGCTGTTGCGTCCGTTCAAGCGTAAAAGCACTTGCAAACTTATGAAACCATGTACCATAAATTACAGGCGGGGCCTTGATATTATATTTATAATGCTTAGATTCCATTTTTTATTTAAAATTGTAATATTATAATCAAATTGATCAAGGATAAGGGAAAGGAGAAATGAAAAATCGCAAAATTTAATAAAAGATTTGATGAATTGTTATATCTGTATTAATAATTGTGTGTTTGTGTGTGTGTGTGTGTGTGTGTGTGTGTGTGTGTGTGTGTGTGTGTGTGTGTGTGTGTGTGTGTGTGTGTGTGTATGTGTGTGTGTGTGTGTGTGTGTGTGTGTGTGTGTACGTGCAAGAGCGTGAGATAATATAGGTATATATAATGATGGTTTGTTTCAATAAAACAATATTGCATTTTAATTCCCTAAATCTCTTACCGGTATGACAACTTCAAGTTTTTATTACACTGAAATGATACGAAAGTATTAATAAATCATTAATTGTATTTTTATTTTCTTGCAAACCAAAGTAGCAAAACATTTGCCTTTAAAGAGATAAACTGCCCAGACATAAGAGTAGATTGTTTGGCGGAATTTTCCCACATACCTTGACTCCATTGCACGCATACCTCAACTTGAAAGTGAGCCGGAATACTTTTTGATACTTTGAAATCATAAAAAAATACCAAATTAGGCTGAGATCGCACGATTGCTACAGTACAAGGTCAACTCGAGCAGTCGAGAAACCTGAACACTTATGTAGTGGAAAAGATATTGACAGGTTAAACCATTTTGTTCCTGAGAGCTAAAGTGGGAATTTTATTAATAGGGTATAATGATTGTTCACATACAGTCACTTGCACTTGGATGTAGCCTGTGTATCGTTAGCAACGGTTTAATAACAAAAGGTATATAGTTCATTTATCTATCTATAAAAAAAATATTCTTTGAATTGAATCTTTCAAGAAGAGTTTATTATTTTTTTTAATGCCAGGCCTTTTCTACAGGATGTAAAACTCGCACGGTGTAGTAACTCAAATGTACTGGTATTCTACCCCCACTCACTTAAATGTCTCTCTCTACCTCTTTTCCTTTCCACCCTCTCTACCTTTCCTCCCTATCTCCGTCAGTATCCCTCCATCTCCACTCTCTCCATTATTCCTCTTTCTTCCCTTTCCCTCAATTTTCTATCTCTTTTTTATTTCCTCCTCATTCTTTGTTTCACTTCTCTCTCAACCTCCTCTTTCCCCTTTGATTGTTCCCTCTCTTCTTTTTTCGCTCCATCTTCTCTTCGCCCTTCTTCTCCTGTATTTCCAATTACCTCTTCACTTCGTCAAACCTTGCTCTTCCCTCATCTATTTCTTTTCCACCCTATTGTGTTTCCTCCCCTCTCCACTCTCTATCTCCCCTCTATCATGCTCTCCCCTAATTTATCCAGGATGTACATGTAAAATTTATGTAATTCGTTTGTTTATTTCATTTTTAAACGTGATGAAGTGCGCGATATCTCCTAGGCACTGATCCTTTGCACTGAAACTAACGTGATCTTGGGTTACTATCAATACTTTAGATTACTTATGAATAATATCATCAAATTTAATTTGGATACAAATGAATAAATACATAAATTTGAGTGATTATTTAATAAACGCATCGTTTAGCGTTTGCCGTATGTCATTCTACTCAAAGCGTGGCTCCCATTAATGAACTGTTACGTTACACTCCCTTACTCATTTAAATTTGTTAATTCATTTTATTTTTTGTAGCTTATTAAATTTTGTATTGTACAGTATAACTAAATGAAATACTCTTACATTCGTAAAAAACGAATCATGAACAACTAAAATGTGATTCTTTTTTAATTCCTTCCTCAATGTTCACGCTCTTCCTATATATAGGCCTATATCTTGTTCAAATTTCCAATCGTTAATAAAATACTTTATATTCATCAGCTCAAGTTCAAATACATTTGTTTTAACTAGCAGTGGATATCACTTGATCTTAATACATTTTTTTCAAATATTAATTCACTAATTAAATTGATAATGAATTAATTTTAGTTTTACTTGGGAGAAAACTTTTCACAAAAGGGGCAAGGCTAATATAGTTGTTTCAAATATAAATTAACTAAATTCAAGTAATTGATATTAGTTTTATATAGTAGAAAAGGTTTTTACAAAAAGGCAAGGTATGCAATATAGTTATTTCGTCCCATTTGACTTAAAATAAGTGATAACATATAATTTCATAGAACAGCTGATTTTATGTTATAGGTTATTTGGCAGAACAGCTGTTTTAACGCATATTTTATATTACTTTATTTATATTAATTATAATTGTTTATAGAAAGTAAATTATATAAAAATTTCCTTTCTTGACCGAAGTACGAATTTACTTTAAAAATATTTTGTTTGTATTACTTGTTTATGAGTAGTTCAGTTTGAACATACTCTATTTCACGGGTTTATTGCACTTTAAATTCATCCCAAAGATCTTTGCTGCAAAGATACTGATACCAGTTCCAGTTTGGTCCAACTTAACTCATTGGGATTCCATAATTGCAGACACTTAGTTCCCGCCTGCCACAATCAATTTCACAGAACCAATTTCTCTAACGTTGAAAACTCTAATATTAAAAACAGTTTTCCAAAGAATGGTAAAGGCAATGAAGGTTACCTGCTTTTCTGTTTTATTACAATTTTCTATTCCTATTCACACGATATTTCCAAACAATTTTGTTCAGCCTAACCTACAAATTACACCAGAAAATCCAACTGACAGCGGCGGTTTCTTTATGAGACGTAAATGGTAAATAAGAGAATTAATTGTTTTCCAAGAAAGCCCATGACGGAACGAATAAACCATTAACTCCGCCTTGCCTGGATAAGAATGGATTGCGCAATGTCACATATATCACCTCATTTTTAATTAAACCTTCCATATTTAGACAAACTATAGGACAAATTATAGGTTATGTGTGTTTCTTGTTTAGTAATAGTTTATACTGAACTGTTTCTATTAAATTACTGTAACTAATATTTAAAACGGGAAATTATGTAATTTATGCAATTGGCTAAGCTGTATTTATGTCTTTAAGTATTTTACTTAGAGAAATTGTTTGTGCGCATTGCTGTAATGATTTGTTTTCTAAATTGACAAAATGGCCATTGAATGTGTGATCAATTCAAAGAGTTTGAAACAGAAATAACGGGGAGTAGAAAAGTTAAAAAATGGAATTTCTGTTTCGAAACTCCAGTTTCTTCATTAGTCAGTTTTTCATCGTAATACGATTCTTCACTGGCTCTTCGTTTCTTTAATTATGTTTGTTTTTTTTTCTATACCTCTTCACATACATTCATTTCAGCAGTAATCTTATTGTTGTCTCATTCTCGTTATTATTTCAACTATTTGTTCTTAGTTGCTTTCTTTCTGTATTTACATGTTGTTCTGTTATTTCGTTCTAGATTCTGTCATACCCATGGTCTTTTTCTTTTCCTCTTTAATAGTTCCATCGTAGATTCAACAATTTTGAGTACTTGTCTTAATCTCCATCCTTCAGTTGTCATAGTCCTCTAGATCTCCTTACATTTGTTCTTTTGTGGACTTATATTCTTATCTGTATTTTTTTTTGCTTACTTTTATTCTATTGATTTAGTTTAAGATATACTTTCTTAGGCTCTCAAACGTTTTTTTATCAGTCTTTCCCAAGTCGTTACTCATGTTTTGTTTAATTTCCACATGGGCTCCTGAGCGTCTTAAAAATGCTATTTGTTTTACTTTTTCTGCATACTTCTTTGTCATTTTCAGAGCTACTGTCCTTATTGAATTTTTACTTCCACCTCAGACCCTTTTCTCAAAAAATAACTATTTTCTTGGCATTCGTCATCGTTAGGGCCAGGTTCAATATAGATGTTTTCGTTTATTTCATTTAGTTTTATGCGTTTTAACGTCCTTCAGAATCGGATTTAGAACGATGAGACCAGTGAGGGAGGCGGTGTTGTCAGATAGTGCCGCTGTCCGGACGCAATGACTGACTGACGGCATCAATACATTCTGATAAACACGGGAATATCACACCCTCTTCCAATAAAATTGGCAACTATGTCGTAAAAGTCTGCATCGCTTAGTTCTGCCGTGACGAGCTCCCAACCACTCTGCGTTAAAGTGGGGGCACATTTCGGATGCCAGTTTAAACAGACTTTACCTCCAGAACAGAAGTCATGCTACTTATAGAGCCACTTCTTTATTTCCCTTGCGATTTATTGTTCTTCCTTTAAATATAGTTTTCCCTCCGTGTATTATGTTACACTTATCATTCCATCCTCTTCAATTACCGTTCCTGACGTAGACATTTATAACTCTCAAAATATCTTTCTAATTTTAAACCATCTGTAGTTACCAGAGAACTATAATTTTAGTTATGTTTACAGAAAGTGGCTCTTGACAAATATACTTGGAGTAATTTTCTCTTTTTGGAAAAAGTGAAACTAAACAACATACAAAGATAAATACTCTCAGACAGTAAATTCCTACAATAGAAAAATTATTGTACAAATCAAAATATTATCTTCAATAAACGACATTAAATTTATTACAATAGACTCACATGATTTGAAAATAATTTAGTCATTCAAAATTTGTTATCTGGTTGTAGGCTATACTTTACAAAATAAACTTGCACGACCTATATATTTGTGGGAAAGTCTATTTACATATTCAAGGCTAGTTAAGTATTGCCTGAGCAAACGTGGTGTAGTGCGCTACGCTTCATGAGTCCCCAGTCAAAACACACAACCCAGGTGACCTGGAACCTTAGTGCCATACAAAGATAGCGTAGTTTGTAGTGATACACAAATTTGACATTATAAATTAACAATGGTAATTAGTGCTCGGCTTTATCGTATATAAACAGGTATTGTTGCATTTTTTGCTCTCTTGACATAATTCATTTTAATTTAAGAAACTTTCCTGTAAACATATGTTCGGAGAGTAGTTGTTTTTCGTTTGTACCTTTGTTTTTTTTTTATTTTGAAAAAACCTATTAAAGAAATAAATGAACATTAGTAATAATAATCTACCGCATACTAAATTTTACTACCGTAAGATAAGCCTAATCAACACACTAAAAACCTGTTTGTAGGCGGTTTTATAAACTTTTGGCACAAAATATTTTTCTCCTCTAACCTTGCCCACAGCTAAATTATCAGGTGTGATGACAAAGATAAAATGTGCTATAGACCTTAGATTCAGCAATAAATGTCAACGAATACAAGTCGTAAGAATACGCCGTAAGTTTCTCGAAATACAGATAGAAAGGATGAAACTGATAATTTTGGATACTGATGAAATACTCTGCTAGGATCTATAGTGAACGCAAGTTCTCATTATTTAAAGCAGGGGTCCTCAGTATTTTTCAAAGACGGTACCCCTTGACGAAAAATTTGCGTACCCTCTTGTTGTTGAGGGCGTGGTTAAATTAAAAACCCTTTTACTCGTACATCAAAAACAATATGTTTCGAAATATATTTAAAAACCATTACATAAAATTAATGAGAAGGATGAGCTTGCTTCTTTTTACATATTTACTATATATTCGGCTCAAGTTTTGTAAAGTACAACCTTAAATTGTCCTCAACATTAAGCTTGTTTCTGTACTTACTTTTTAGATATGTTAAGCTCGAAATCCCTCTTTCACATAGATATGTAGTTGGAAACCCAATAAGAATCTTTACATCAGTATTTGAAAGTTCTTGGTACTGCTTTCCAACAACGATAACAACATCGCGTTGAAATATTTTTTTTTAACGTTGGATCACATGATAGTTGAATCCGTTCTTCCTCCACATAAGTATCCATTTAAATTCCATTATAAATTATAACCTTTCGTGATTACTAAACAGAAATAAATAAAAATGGTTTAATTTTTCACTAACCTGCCCCTCGTACCCCCAAGAGGTACGCGTACCACAGTTTAAGAACCCCTGACTTACAGGGACATTACTTTTAACTGATGCTTGTGCGCTTTGGAAATAAACTACCTTAAATGTGGATACAAACTTTCTATAAACCTAATGTGATAATTGAGTGGTTGTTTAAAATTTATTTCACCTTGTCAAATTTTTAGTCCGAAAAACTAATTCCTTGCTGAACGGAAACACTATTCTACTTTGTTAGTCAAATATTATGAAATTTTCACCAGAAACCTCTGTTCGTGGGTTAACATTGTTTGACAGAAGTAAAACATAACCTATTTTAGAAGCAAATCGCATTTGCGTCAATCAGCTGCTTGCCAATTGGAGTATTCGGTTTTACTACCTTGGTGCCTTAAAGTTTGTTTACAACTGTTGCACGTTTTCCAGTTTTATTTGCTAACAAGTTATTAGGAAAATCTAAAATAAAATTCTCGAGAAACTGTTGCCAAGTCTGTAGAATAGGTTAGTTCTTAGAAAGCCGGCCTTGTCATCAACAATTACCGTCATAAAATTTGACATTACTCGTTCTACCAACTTAGCAAAGGAAAAATATAGGCCACTAGCAACTTTATTAAAAACATCTGTGCCACGTATTTTTAGTTAAGAATCCCCATATTTTTTTATAGATCATATAATTTTATATATTCTAGATATTCTCAATTTTGTTTAGAAAATCAACAACCTATACTGGTATATGATTATAAACAAATTACAAATTGGAAGTCAGTGGGACATGCTGACAAGTGAATACATTCATTGCAAGAATGTAGTTCATAGAAAACCTTTATCACATGTTGAACAATTTACTGAATACAAATTTTGCCAACTAATTTAATAAATTGTAATAAAAAAATATTTATACTCATTGCCATTATATTGCATTATAGCAAGATCCATCTGAATATAAATTTATCCAACAATTAAATTATAACCTTTTTTACTATCATTTTAATTTGATGATGTACAATAAATAAAGTAGCCACCTATAACATAAAATCAGCTGTTACATGAAACCATGTTATCACTTGCTATAAGCTAAAATATGAGAAGCCTTCCGTGATGGACGAGTTGATTTTTCTCCTCTGCAAATCACAAAGTCATATATATCGAAAAGAATTATTAGCTTCAATAATGTATTTTAATAAGTATAAATATATTTTATGGAATTTTATCGGGTTATAGCACCATTTTTTTGCAATCACACCAACTAATTTTCCAGAAATTTTCGACTATAATATAACGTAAGTTGACTCCTAACAGCTGTTTTCCTCCTCCAATCAAACTATCTTCATTGATAAATAAATAATTTGGTACTTTGAGAAGATGCATTAATCTCTTCACACACACGCGCACACACACACACACACACACAGACACGTGCGCGCGTACACACACACACACTCACACATACACAAACGCCCCCGCGCGCGCGCGTACACACACACACACACATACACAAACGCCCGCGCTCGCGCACACACATACATATTCCCGCGCGCACATACACACACACACACGCCCGCGCACCCACACATATACGTGCACATACAAACGCCCGTGCGAGCACACACACACACACACACACACACACACAAACACACACACACACATACACACACACACACACACACACACACACACACACACACACACACACACACATACACACACACACACACACACACACACACACACACACACACACACATACACACACACAAAAGTGTTTCATTGTGCTATATAATCAAATTAAGTTTGTTTTCGTTGCATTTGATTTAACTGTGTAAATAACTATACGTAAATAATAATTTTAATAGAACAATGTTTATAATTACTGTACTTAACATATGTTTATTGTTATAAACATTATGTAAAAATATTTCTAGATTATTAGAGATACGAAACACGATAGGTTGTCATTAATTACGAACGAAATACCTGTGTCAGTTTAAAATAAACCTTGTCATAATTTAATCTAATAAAGAGGAATTAATAGCTCGAATTGTTTAAAACAATTTACATTGAGAATACAATAAAATTTTGTCAATTTTCATTCGAAATCAGGAGTAAATTATTGTTTTATTGTTCGGACGAGTGTCCATAAAGAATGGAAGCTGTATTAGTGGTGTTATATACATGACGTCACTTTGCGACGGTGTAAGTTGTAAACAAACGTGAATGGTAACAAGGAATAGTGGAATCAGAAGTTTCTCCCTTTACGGTCGAAACCGCTTTGGGTAATAAAGCTTAGTTCATTTCCAAACAAGTCATAATCAACAATTTTTTAAAGTCAATCCCTACTGAGATCAAGAAGGAAAAATTTTATTTTAGTTAATTTTAATTTGTTATTACAATTAATATAAATATGTGTACGCATATGTCAGAATACAATATTAAGCGGCAAAATAGAAACGAATTTCCACGCAATTTTCCATTTCTCTCATTATAAAGTATATGGTGTTGAACTATTATTTTTTTTGTTACTATTTATTCGCTTTTTTTGTTTCTAATTTATAAAGCTGGTGGCTTATAATTTCTCAGTCTATCAATTTCTTGTAATGCTTCACTACTGCAAGAAATATTTTTTTTATAATTTAATGTACATTTAAGTAATTGAGATTTTTAGCTATTGGGAAGTTCGCTCAGTGCCTAAGTGTTGGATTTCAAACGTGGAGTAATTCAATTCGAATCCGACCGAGTCATAAAATTTTTAAGATATAATTAATGAATAAATATTTGAAGAAAACTGTTAAGTTTGACATCAACTGTTATTACTGCAGGTTTGAAAAAATGCATTTGAACTTGAATGGATAAATAAAACGTATTTACTAACGTTTGAATATTTGTACAAGATATATATATATATATATATATATATATATATACATATATATAGATAGGGAGAATGTGAACTAATACATGGAATTGAAAAAACACAGTAAAATATTCTGTAAATAACTCTATATAATTCAGACGTAGGCCTACGTTGATTTTAAGGTTTAAAGGTTTTGTGTCTGGTTTCACTCGCTTAAAATCCAGTAGCATATATATATATATATATATATATATATATATATATATATATATATATATATATATATAGGGTTATAATATGTAAAATATTCTATCTTATAAAATATTAACACAAATTTAAAATTCATTTCGCAGGAGTTTATTTCCTACGAAATTCTATTTGTGTTTCGACGAACTATTAGTAATAACATAATTTCACAACACGATACTGAAGCGTATTTCGCGTCTTCAAGAGGCAGCCTCCCCGTGGGAACGCCATAACCGATCCTATCTTAAAAACAAGGACATAAACTGGAACTCCCGCCTGTCCGCTTCTCGCCGACCCGACCACTCTTTAGTAGATTCATTTATCAAATTTATCAGTTCGAAAGAGCAGTTCACCTTTTCTGATGGGTGAATTCTAGATTGTACAACTAAAAAAAGAATTAGACCTGTTAGTGCAAGTAAATTATAAACAAGTAATATAGAGCAAGCCATTTTTTATATCAATTTCTACTGAATGCAACAAAGAAACTTTTTATTTTAGTTACCTTTTATTTAATAATAATAAATAATATACATAAAGTAACCTATGCGTTAAAACAGCTGTTCTACATCCCATAACCTATAACGTAAAATCAGCTGTTTTATGAAATCATATGTTATAACTTTTTTTAAAGCCAAATGGGAAGAAATATCTAAATTGAATACCTTCCCCCTTTTGTGAAAAGTTCTTGTCCCTTATAAAACTTAAATTAATTCATGAAATTTAATTAATGAATTAATATTTAAAAAGCTATTAACAATAATTGTCATTACTACAAGAAAGAAAATGTATTTTAACTTGAGAGGAGGAAAAGTATTGAAAATTTGAACAAGATATACATAAGGGAGAGGGTGAAATAATAGGAGGAATTGAAAAAATAATACTTGACCATTGTAAGTAATGCGACTGTCTTGTGAAGTAATTTATTACGTTTCCTTTAAACTATTTATAAGAAAGAGTATGAGAGAGTCCTTATAAGAAAGAGGAAGAAATCCTTGTAATTTCTTCATCCCCCTTTACTATTACACGCATGTGTTTTCTTGAATATCCCAATGACTCCCTACACAACATTAAACACTGCTGAATTATTGATAATATTTTGTTACTTTAAAATGAAATGTAAAAAATATACGTAAAATATTTTAAAAGTAAAATATACATAAATCAACAAACACTTAAGTAGATAGGGGCCTGAGTACTTTTTTCGGCAATTGTGTGATAGAGGGGCCACCTGAGATGAAAATTGAAAATTCTAAATTTTAAGACTACTGTACAACACAATTTGTTTTACTATAATTTAAAAAATTGTGTTTCAGAAATTGGTTGAATTGTTTGTAATATTTTTCAATAATATATTCTCTATACTACATCTATTAATGCAGAATATAGAGAATTTTTAGTGAAAATGAGCAGTGGACTCTCACCTAAAGCAGTCTAATATTGAAGAGTCTCTAATAAATTAGATTGTTTTGGAGTTTTTCAACATTTTTCTGATGCTGTAATGTTATATAAAAGATAGTAGATAATTCCTATTTGATCGTGTTATTTAATTATTTTTGTCTGTATATTATCTGTTTTAATATTATTTTTACTTTCATTGGGGTTTCCTTTTTTAATTAATTTAATTGAGATGTTTTTATTGTATTTTTATGCTCTACAAAATCAGATGTTTATAGATTAGTAGGTTTTAGTTGATGTTCGTGATAGGTTTATTCTTTATTGAATGGTTTTCATTCTTTAGCTCAGCGTGTTTCTTATGAAGTTCATTAAAGGACAAACACATATTTAGTAGCAATAAATTGTGAAAAGATTGTGGTAGCAAGATACCCAAATCGACCTTTCAACATCCATTTAATCACATTGCTTTTATTAAAGCTTGTTGTAATTATAATACTCTCTCATTTTTTTTTTATTTATTGGGATCTATAAGTATAGTTGATTTGAAATATTCTGTAACTAAACCAAATGCATAGAGAACATGTTACAGGTATAATGAATAACACAAGAGAAAGAAGTTGATGAAGAAAACAAGTGACTTGTTTAAAACAAATGACATCAATGAAGTGTCAAATACAAACTCTGGGAAGAGTGAAAACATTTTGCACTGAGATTAGTAGTATGCAGTGAGGAATCATAGTAATTATCCAGTGCAACCGTGTATGAGGAATGCTCTAAATCCTAGTGAAAGTAATGTAGTAAAAGTCAAAGGTCGTTAGCTGACGTGGAATAAATTAAAAACTCGCCTTATATTACTGATAAGAGTGCTTTTAAAGAAATAAGTGCTTGAAATATGTCAGGGTAAACCAAAAGGAACTTTTTAATTATTACATTATTGCTTAATTTGGTGTTAAATTAGAATGCATTTGGTTGGGTTGTTTGTTGTTGCTGCAAACGTGAGCCATATTGGCTTCATTGACATAGTTACATGTATATGACTTGACTTCTATAGTGATTAGAATCATATTGTGGAGGCTTTAGAAAAACGTATTCAGTAGAGTCTCGATAATTCGAGGTAGATGGGACTGAGACCCCTCGGATTACACAGAAGGACGTTCCTGTACATTAGAAAAAATAGAAGTTCCAATGAAACTCAATACTATAATTAGAAATACACTAAAAAAGTTTATAGAGGTTTATATAAACCTTCCTTGGAAGCTCAACTCATTTCCTTAGCATACCATACTGATACTATAAGGATATCTTGGAAGCCCAATTCAATTCCTTTTGCATACTGTATCGATATAAACATTTCTTGGAAGGCCGATTCATCATTTTCTATCAAATAGATAAAATAGGCTTAAAAAGAAATAGGCTCACATTTAATGGAAGCTCGAAATATCGGGACTCCGAATTTCAAGATTCTACTGTATCCTCTAAAAGTATTTGCTCTTGATATTGTATGAGAACAGTGGTAATTATATGGTACTATAGTAGAACAAGAGACCATAGTTCAACAAAAATTTGTTTTCTGTGTTTTAAAAGTTTGTTTAAAGTTGAAGCTTTTATTGTCAAACATTAAACTATGTAAACAATGGACAAAACAAATATCTATTAAAAATATAGCAAATTTTAATTGGAGGGAGTTCTGTAACACTAGACCGAGATCCAAAAATGATTTTTAATAAATTGCTCTACCAAGATCATACACTGTTAAAAATCTCTATGTATGTTTATATTTTTTTATAACAACTTGAAGGAGTCAATTTATCCAATAAAGTGTCGTACAAATATTTTTAAAAATATTTACCATTAATAAATCGTAATGCATACCACGCATCTGGTTTGGTTCTTAGAGTTATTTCCATTAGAGAATAGCCAACATACTTCCATATTTGGTCCCATAATGTATTGAAATGTATTTGCCATATCAATCTAAATGTGAAAATACAAAAGATCTCTTATAGAATATTATAATTTTAAACATAATTTTTCTGATGATATTTTCAGGTCGCAATGAGCTGATAGCACGTTATATTAAGTTAAGGACAGGCAAGACAAGAACACGGAAACAAGTCAGTTCGCACATACAGGTTCTGGCTAGACGGAAACTCAGGGAGATTCAAGCAAAGCTAAAGGTGGTGAGTTACCTTAAAATTAGAATTAAGATTAGATTAGATTTAAATTAGGTTATGTTAAAGGCATGATAGATATGTCTGTTTAAATACCACATATGAAATTTGTTTTATCACCAGGGGGTTAAAAAGTTCTATGTTAACCTAGAATTCAAGTGTTTTACTTCTTAATTTTACTCAATCTCTTGAACCTAGCGACTATAAAAATGAAAATAAAATTAAAATACCAACATTTTATTATTTAGGACCTACTAAGTAACACTTTATAAAAATAAATTTAATCCTTCTTTGTTAATATTGTAGGCTATACATGTCTTACACAATTTTTATCAAGTAGGATAACATTATTAGAAAAAATATTAAAATCTTTACAAATATTGAAGATGTAGTTTTTCATAGATTTTATGTATTACTGTATCAGCAATATTCCCTTTAGCTACACACTTTCTGCAACACTCTTCTGTTGGTGTTGAATGTTTTTTTTTATTGATGATTTTCATTGAAATTGAACTATAAAATTTGAAAATTAATTACAGTATATGCAACCAAAACGTATGAAATGAATTCATACGACTGTGTCAACTGCTTGTCGGCTATGTTGGATGATTTGGTTAACCAATTGAATATTAGATATTTTTTGTTAATAGATAGTCAGATTTTGTTTCATAAACTTATATGAGTGATTTTACATATTTCTCTGTAATAGTAAGAATATTGTGGTTTCAACATTTCCTCTACAACTTTACTGTCATATGATACCAGAAACACACATGTATGAATGAATACACACCATAATAAAAGAAACGAGTATTCTAAAGAAATAAAAGTAATACCTCCTTTTAAAACGTTTTTATATCGAAATATAGAAACTTTAAAACAGAATCTGAATCTGAACTTCAAAACTGTCCTCTAAATCTATTTCAAAACTTGAATTTGGTATTCAACTTCTTGATTATGCATTCAATTATCTAGTAACTGATTTATGTGTTACAAAAAATACATTAAATTGGCATAGAAAACTAACATGTTCCTAGTTTGTGTAAAACATTTTTTCTTTCATAAAGCTTATCTAAATATACTTCTCAGTAAGGCCTTAATTAAGTTGGTGAACTGCTTTAGGCCCCAAGTCTTCAAGTTCATCTGTTGTCTTGCATAGGAGTCACAAGTTGGTTCATAGAATAATATTAATCAGGTCATTCCAAGATTACTAAGTAGGTCTTAGATAAATAACTCTACTTGCAATAATGCATTTTATGATTGAAGATAGGTTAAAGTTATTTTCTTGGTATCAACAAGGATTTTCAAACAACTTCTACAAAAAATATTTTGTCTCTTAACCTCACAAGTAGAGGAATAACTTTCCTGCTTTCTTTTTATAGGCAATAAATAGATGCTTGTGGCCAAAGTAAATTTCTTGTCACTTAATTCTGGTTACTCCAAATGAAATATTTTGATGTGTCAACTTATTTTATAGTATTTACATGCAGCCAATTAGAAAATAATTCATAATTTTACTTTCCCCATATAAAATAAGACAACAAAACTTGCTAAATCTTCAAATTATCATTTACTTACTAAATTTCAAGACTGTTGTAGTATACATTAACATTATTTTATTTGAACAAATAAATTTTGTTATTTAAAAATTAAATATTTTTTTAAAGTCTGTAGACATTAAGTTCTTGGAATTCAAACTTAATGAGTTTTATTTTGTTTCAAAACAATTAACTACTGTTTGATAAGTTTTCGATTAGGAGCAAATCAGTAGTAGGTTGTTGTCCATTTTTTTTATATATGCACAATTTGATCAAGTTTTATAACAAGCAGTTTTCATGATATTGTTTAGGGTTTGTAATATGATGACTGTAAACATAATTCAGCTTTTAATGAAGGGTAAATAAATAGGTACATTGTCAAAATTAGGCTTAGAATAATATTTAGGAAATATTAACATTGCCTAAATAGTAATGTTTGTCAATTACTATGGCAAACGCACTACTGTCAAGTTTAACCATTACACTTTAAACACTTAATACAAACATACAGTGTTTAAGTCTCGATAAAGCTTAAAAAAATAAACAAATAGTTTTTAAAATTATTCCTATGATATTCTAATATCGAACTTATGTAATGATTTTGTAGATCGTTTTTTTTTTAGTGTTTGGTATCAATTATTCTTAAAAATTACACACATTTTGGTATTTGTAGTAATTTCAAACACATTTAATTTCTATAATGAAGTAAAAGTCACATAAATATTGAAGTATAATTTATAAAATTCACTTCAAAATTAATTTTATTATTGATTATTTCACCACAGAAATTTCTACCACTACAATAAATGGTGGTAAGACTCCCATTGTCCTCCAAAATGCCCACGGGTTTAGCATCAATAAAATGTTACAGATATTTATGTTATAAATGTTTCTTTGTTTGGAATTAAGATAAATTATGGTAGGTTTGCTGTAGTCTTCAGACACCGCTTTCAAATCTAAATTTCTTGTGTAACAAGGTCGATGGTCAAATTATTAATTAATAATAATAATTGTGCTGTACTTTCTTCTACAATTCAGTTAGTTTGAGGTATGGGTATAATATTTTTGAGTACATCATTGGTTTTTAAAATTTTTATTTGTTTGCTCATTAAAGCAAGGGAAGAAAACTCCTCTAAAATGTTCAAAATTTACTCTGTATAATTTAACATTTCTCTTTAGTCACTGAATGTTCTAGAAGAATTTTGTTGAAGGTTACGTAATTCTTTTAGTGAAGGAAAGTAGTTCGTTTTGCAGTAATATTTTGTAAGTAAGTAGGTTGAAAGAATGCACAATTCTAGGAAAGATAGAATCGCTTTTAAAGGGAAACAATATTAATTAACGTCTAACATTATTATTTAATTATAAACAGTAGAGATTACATTTTACTATAGAGCTTAATTTTTTATTTAAGAGCTAATGTGACAAAGTTAAATTTAAAAATCCGGTATGATTAAACAATACATACACCTTGTAGAAATTAGGATACCTGCTCATGTATAAAGTAAATGAGGTAAGTGGTTGCGGTGTGGTGGGTGTTTAGGTGGTGCCCCAGGACCATGCGGCCAAGGAGAAGGCGTTACAGACAATGTCTAGCATGTCGAGTGCTCAGATAGTATCTGCTACAGCAATTCATAACAAAGCCGCTGCAGCTGGACTCGCAACGCTAGGTCTTGCTTCACCCGTCTCCTATCCTGGCACGGTGAGTACACCCACCCACCGCAATCCACCACATTTTATGTTTACCTGCATTCTTATTACATGTTATTTTTCTATGCTTTTTGAGTGGATTGCTGTGTTGTGGACGATACTATGTATTAAAGTTATATTTTTTTCAGTTTTAACTTTTAATTTAAAGCAAAACATGTGTAATTAAGTTTAAATTGCATTTTATTATTGCCAGTTTTGTATCCTTAACAAAAAAATAGTTTTGTCGTTTTTACAATTATTATACTTTAGGTACATTTGGATCTTATCAGTTGGAAACTAAAAGATGGATAAGTCTCACAGATTTGATGGCTAATTAATGACTGTATAATGTCACAGAGAAGGCCTATAACTATTTCCCTCAGATAGATGACCCTTTGAGTTTACACTTTAGCTACCACATTTCTGAGTTGAGGGGACCCTTCTTCTCTCTCCACCCACTAGACCAAACCAAAATATTTTTCTGAATCCACCACTATCCAAAGGTGTTTTTTGCTTCTAACCATCCTTTTTTTTAAAAATCAAGATATTTATGAAACTATTTCCGTGATCTAATTAGAAATCCTGAACACTTCCAATCAACTAATTTTATTGCTGTTTCAACATCTTACATTCCTTTCTTCCTATTTTGTTTGTTTCTATTGCCTTTTTAATAGTTTTAATAAAACTTTTATATTACAAAAATCTGAATCACTTTTTTATTAGGCATGTTAGGTTCCACATTCTATTAGAATAACTATTATTATTGTTAAATTTCTACAATTTACATTTTCTGTCACATTTGTATTTATTCGTTTTCAAAATTTCAAAAATAAAATGTCTACTACCTAACCTATGACTACAAACTTACAACTACAAGATCCAAACTGCCACAAAAAGAACATAAGCAACAGAAAAAAAACTTAATACTTTTTTCTTAAATCAATTGACAGTAACAAAAAATCCCATGAGGTTTTTTAAAAGGAAAAAGAATATATTAAAGTACAAAAGTGTCTGATTAACCAACTGAATAAATGGATAGCATGTTAAAACAAATATTCTTTGAGTTTAGCTTGTGAGGTTATGTTAAAAAAACAAATAAAAACATACACAAAACTCACAAATTAATCATTTATTTATTCATACACGTTTCAATGACCAAGTCGTCATCATCAGTGAGTGTTACTACTACAAACTCTAACTTACAACTTCAACTCTACAGTTGTAAATTAGAGTTTCTAGTATTAACACTCACTGATGATGATGACTTGGTCATTGAATCATGTATGAATAAATAAATGATTAATTTGTGAGTTTTGTGTATGTTTTTATTTGTTTTTAACGTGTTAAAGGCAAATTTTCAATATGTCATTTTAGGTATAGGCCTACAGTTTATTTGATTTCTTCATTTAGTATTTTTGTATCTTATGTTATTTCTAGTATGATTATGTATTTGTAAAAATGAACAAACACAATGAGAATTTAATAAGCTATTTGACCTGGTTAATTAAGTATTAAGGCTATTAAGTTGTAGGTACGAGAGATCTAATAAGTTAAATTGTACTAAAAGTGGTCTATATATCTATTTTCAATCTATTGATTTACCTGTAGCTATTTTTATACAGTTACACAAATTTAATAGATCTTTTTCAACTAATAAAAATCAATAATTTGAACTCAAAAAAACTAATGAAACTAAAATGTTTCTGTTTATAAAAGTGAATGCAAATTGGTTTACATCTCTTCCCCGAAATATTAAGTAAAAGATGCCATAAATTGTTATTACAATTTTATGTTTTATTTTATGTATTCCTGATAATACATACCATATAGAAGATTCACATGTTCTGCCTGATCAGGATTATTTATGGAATAGGAGCTTTTAATATTCAGGATTAAATATGTTAATTTAATACCTATTTTTAAAGATATTTTGATTGAAAATAAAAGAAATAAAAGGATAACCTCAGTGACAATAGTTATTATACCCAACAAATAGATAAATTGTAAAGTGCCATATTAAAACGTTATGAGCAATATAGTTTATTACAAATAGATGGAGTAGTTCAATTCAAATGTAATTACATTTGCCAATATAAATTACACAGGTCTTAAAATATATAATTCTTTATCGTACTTTATTGACAATAAATTTTATAAATATTTTTTCTTGAGTGCCACTAGTCAATTAAAGTCATGTCTTTTAACTTTTATTATTTTCATAACCGACTCTTTGAAACTTGGAAATGAAAAGAGTTTTAAAATTGTAAAAAGGGTGCAGAACACAAGATTTACTTAAAAGAGATATAATTTAATAAATTTCTTAGAGATTTCAAGACTATGGCCGACTGTAAAAGTACAATAAAGAAAGTTTTCTCTTTTAATTAATTTCAGACTTAGGAGTTGTTGGTTGCTAAGGCAACGGTTGTTTTGCTCGCTTCAATGGTTCCAAGCTCAATCATTTAATCTTAACTCGTTATGTCAGAAAACTTATAAATACGCAACCAATATTGACTTTTTCTTTTGTTTTTGTTTTTTTTCAGTTCTGGCAGCCGGGGTTGCAGCCTGGAACATCACAAGAGTGAGTTTAGAATTATTTCAAATTAACTAACATTAACTAACTACATTAATTTAAATAGTGTATTTGAAATCAATCAGCTAAATTATGTTGGGAATTTTTTTTTTGTATAAATCAGTAATTAAACTGCAACTTATTTAGACATTAAACACAATAATCATTGATAACGTAAATACAATTAAAGTTATAAATATTGTCATAGTCTTAAAAAATTCACTTATATTAAGCATAAAATGCTAGTTTAGATTTGTTTTCTTTTTTCTGGATGCAAATTAATGAAGTATTAAAAAAATCTTACCCTAACCTTACCACTCTTAAGTAATTGAGGTTGAAGTCTGTTCAGACTAACTAACATTTATATTAACAGGGTATATTTATATAAGCACTATAATTAACCATTTAACTGTTGCATTTTTAAAGTTGTCATCTTGTTGTACCAGGGTTTTTTTTAAAAATATGTTCTAAACTGTTCTTTTTTTGTTTATTTTTTATTTTAGAACAAAAAATAGCACTTATATTATATCAAAAATAGTACAAAATTAGCAGATAAATCTGGTGTTGTAAAAATCATTAAGCAATTGGGTAAAATCTAGGTAAGATAAATACAAGTTTTCCAATCTCTCATTAAGAAGGTAATTATAAAATCCCACATATACATTTTTATAGCTACTTTACATTTTTTTGAATTTTAATTTTGTAAAGTAACTTGTATTGTCTTATGTACAGTGTAAAACCATTTGCACAAGGAGCCTATCCAGGTGGGAAGCCCTCGACAGCGGTTTCAGGGGCAGGAGTAGGTTCAGGGGCATCTGGGGACCTTCAAGCATCTGCCCCTCCACCATGGGAAGGGAGAGCTATAGCCACTCATAAGTTGCGGCTTGTAGAATTCTCTGCTTTTATGGAACACCAAAGAGAACCAGAAGTTGTAAGTTGAAGAAAATACTTTAAAGTAAAAATTTGTGTGATATAAATTGAATTAAAAAGCATAATTAGAGTCTGTACTCCCTTTTCCAAATTTTGATAACCTAAAACTGTTTCTAATAGTAGAGATGAAATTTTGACTAAAACATTAACCATACAGTTAATGAAATAACAATTTCTTTAGCACTAGAAATCTATTTTTTTCATTCAAGTTTTCTGTGTAAACTTACCTAAGCACATAAAATACTGACATTGTTATAAATATTATTTAATTTATTTTTATTTGTATTCTTTTCCAGTACCACAAGCACTTGTTTGTCCACATAGGAGGTTCTGCAACGTATACTGATCCCCTCCTTGAGGTAAGGTTTGTTAAAAATATCTATAAGTTAGTTATAATAGAGCTTAAAGTTTATTTGTGATTTATTTGGTTTTAACAGAGTAATGATAAACATTTTGGTTTAATAGACAAATGGTCATATAATGTGAGGTTTGGAGTGTAACTTCATAATAAAAAGACAATAAATAAAAGGAAAACACTAAAACACCAAAATATTTTGAGAGCACTACTCTATTTCATTCTCCTACCCCACTCAGTTAAATTATATTAATTCAGCATTTTTTGTCAATTATTAACAATGCAGTTGTCATTTAACTTGTAGACACAACAATTATTTTTAAAATATCAAATTTTTAAGATGTAACGTAAGGATATAAAATTTTGAAATTCAAAAATTTAACTTTCTATTTACAAACTAATTTTGGCATAAAATGTATTTGATGATTTGACCACAGATTGCAACTTTTTTATTATGTCAAATTTTGTGCATTAAATTCATGTAAAAGATAATTGATAAAAAAATAAATATATTATTATTACGAATTTTAGCATCACTGGGACATAATATAAAGTTACTTTAAATAATTATTTTATTTTCAAGTTGTATTTACAAACTACAAAGCTACTGATTTTATAAATCAATCTTAAACTTATCTGTATTTAAACAAAAATAAATATCAACCAGAATCTATTTAATTTTAATTAAAAATAAATATAACTCTTAATTGCTGAAACTGTCATTAATGTGTACTAATTATCAGAAGACAATATGGACATCTATATTCATTTATATTCAAATCTATATAAACCTATAACTAAATTATGCAAAAGAAATCAATAATTAATGTTTTGTAACTAAAGGAGATAATGTAATAATTACTACTTTTTGGTTTTGCAATTAATTAAGTTTGATATTATTGTAGTTAATAACAAATGTTTACCTTTATACTGTATTTTGGTAATAGTTATTGCATCTCCTCTATAACAGGATTTCAATCTCAAAACTATATGTAGGATCAAATTATCTACATATTTGTAGTAATGTTTTTTAAAATTATTAATACCAATAGCAAAATATAAATCCAAATATAGTACATTATATTATTATATAAAATTATCTCTGATAAAAACGTTATTTTGTTTAGGAAAACAAATGTATAACTAGAATTTACTGTTTGATAAACTAGAATAAACTAAATAACAAAAATAAACTTTACTAATTCTTTTAAGAATACTTTTAAAAAACAATTCTTATAAGAATAAAAAATACAATCTGATTTAAAAAGATAAAGGCTTTATAATTGTTTAGGATAATAGGTTTCTAGTAAAACTTAGTAGTCTCTTATTTTAGCTTATTTTTTAAAATTACTCTTATAAGGTGTTTATTTTAAGAAGTTCACAATTTTTATAGTCAAACTTGTAGACACAAAAAGTTGGAGTTTTTTGTACTTTTTTTATTGAACATACACAGTATGTATTTTGAATAATTAAATAATATCGTTTGGTGAATTCTAATTGGGTTCAATAAAAATTTTATGTAAACAAATTATTTCAATGGAAACTCTTTATACTTGTGAACATGGTTTAATTTGTGACTTTTACAACCCTGAGGATAATTTTGACAGGAGAGTTATATGTTTTTATGTCTTTCATAAATGGTGAAATCAGTGTAACACGATTTTTAATTGAGTTGATTTTAATGAACTAGGCTAATTAAGAAAGAGTGATATGCATGTATGCACCTGGTAGTAAGTTCCAAATGTGACTGTTGTATTATAAAAGTAATTTTCAACAAATTATATAGAGGTAGTTGGAGTTAGTTTCCATCTTAAATCTCATTTGCAAAAAAAAAACGCTAAACACATAAAATTTATTAACTTCAAGCAATGAGTTTTACTTCTTTGTGCCTTTGAGAAAAGTTTTGTTATGAATCGAGAAAACCTGTCCTTTTTATCTTACAAGAACGTAATTGTACTTTGAAAAATTACTATCATAACCAAATTTACAAAGCAATAAAGTTCATTTAAAGAAAACTGATAAGGATAAAACAACTACGAAATAGTGACTAATCAGTAAGTTGACATAACAGTATAAATAGTGTGGTGACATAACCCTCTATTAATGATTAAGATAACATCTAATAATTAAACGAGACGATTGCATGCACTGTACATGTGAAAACAGCTTATTAACCATTCAGTTTATAAAACACACAATCATTGTAGTAAAAATAATATTACTAATTTTTCGTATGATCTACTGAAATATTGTCCATAAAATTATAAAAACTGTATTATAACTTTAAAATTATTTCCAGTCTTTCACATTTTCATTACTGATAATTTATAAATTACGTATGAAATACATATATATTTTTAAATAAAAATCAAATTTTTTACAGTTAATAAAAAATGTAACATGTCAAAAATATTTCTATTTTGAAAATTCAATTTTTTTAAATTTAAGCCTAGTGGGTGATTTTTTATATAAATAAAACCAGCAAGCCAAGTAAAGAAAATAAAACAGAAAAAATTTGGTCAACTCAAAACCAAACCACAAAAAAATGCATAGCTCACTTTCAATTGTTTACTGCCATTCTATAAAGCAGTTTAGATAAAAGATATGTTTGCTTAAAATACAAATATTTTAGCAATAGAAATTTGTATGCATCTTCAGAATTGAAAACTTGTGTGAAAATTTATTTTTGACATGTATTATCAACAAACCTATTTAAACAGAAAAAATGCTGTGAAATGGACTTCTTTTACAAGGAGAAAGGACTAATAGGCACTAAATAAATAAAGCCATGGTCTAAAATAAGCTATTTTGCTTTCCATGGAGAACAAACTTTGTCCTGATAAGTTCAACATATTAATTGCCTAGACAACATTTTCATACATTTGTGGTTTCCTAATTAAATCGATTTCTTCTTGGAATAAAGTTATTAATAAAGATCTAGGGACTTTAATTATTAATAAGTATAAGTATAAAATAAAAAAATCAACATGATCCTCACCAACATAAACCTATGAATCCTGGCCTCAGTACAAATCTCTAAACAGATGTTGAACACACAAAATGAAAAAACAGTAAGAGGTAGTGTTTAGCGAGTTTATACTATAGTGGCATCCAGGATCCTATTTTAGTGTTTTCAAACTTGCGTAAGATACTGATGTCGAAACTTGTACATACGAGAAATTCAGTTAGCAAAAAATTTAACTTACTTAAATAATGTGTTATACACGTGTTAATGGTTAATGTTTGTAAAGAATTGAAAAAAAAGGAAATTCTGGAGATTACCCATTCCGATAATTCAAACCACATCTTTTAATACTAGTTTTGCATGTTTTTGACATACAATTCTGTTCCTTATACCCAAATTTCTCATTGCTTGTATTTTATATGAAAATTGAAGGCCTCATTATTCACATATTCTCGTGTAACAATGATAAAAAAAAGAATTGACATCTGTGAAATGATTAAGCAAATAGTAGTTGATTTAGTAATTTAAACAGGTGAAACAAGTATTTTATGCATGATGAGTAATTTTTATATTACTAGCATTGTTTTATTTTGCATTGGTTAATATTCTAAAATACTTAGGCCTACAGAAATATAACACTTTTATAAAATATCAGTTCAGGCAGAGAGTTTAGCTCATTTGAAACGGCAATTGTTAACAAAGAAGTAAAACAGAACTATTATCTCTACTATACACATTAGCAAACACTTCAATGTTATAGGTATAATTAATGGAATGTGCTGTAATTTGTTTAACCCTTAGCACTCGACTGTCGGGAGAGCCCCGCTTAGCGTATATTGCAGTTTACTCGTATGTCAGGGGTCACTCGCCACAATTTTCAAATGCCTATAACTCGTCTGCTGCAAAGCCCCTGACATTCGATCTTTTACCGTTTGGTGCTACACTGTATTGACAATAATTTCAACTAAATTAAAAATGTTTACTGTACAAATATGTGAGTCATCACAAAATCTAGTTTAGTGTTTATGAAATTCCTGATCTTTTATTTAATCGTGATTTATTAGAATGTAGTTCAGTTTCATAAACAAAATAACTAAACCAAAAGTTATTTGTAAATGTAACCAGTTTATGGGCGGTGTAGATTTATCTGGTCACTATAATGAACCGTAGTTTTACGAGACGGACAAATAAATGGTGGAAGAAAATGATTTTCTGGCTATTAGATGTAGATGTAGTAAAAAGTTGTATTATCTATAATAACAAAAGAAGGGAAAGGAGAGAAAATCCTGTTAAACAAAAATGGTTTTGCTAAAACTTGGTGAGGGAACTCGTTGGTGATATCAGGAATAACCAGTGAAGTAATAGAGGTCGGCCATCAACTACTGACAAGGAAGAGAGACTGAATGGGAAATTATATTTAATTTATTCTAATGATAAAAGTAACTCTAAGGATTGTGCAGTTTACAGTAACAGGAAGATAAAAGGAGGCAGAAGGGAAACATTTTTTTACTGCAAAACTACAAATGAGATAATAAAATCATGTACATACTGTATTAGTAAATAAAAATAGCTTAGTTTACTAAAATCATGTAAGAGAAAACAAAGTTTCCCAAAAAACAATAATGCAACTTGCAGGTGAGGAATTTGTCTCAATTTAATTACAAGTGGGGAAGCAAAGCATGTTAAAAAAATCAGAGTGCTAAGGGTTAAAGTAAAAAAATCCATATTTGTTTACCAGTGTCTTTTTTGTAAAAAAATTCTTTTATTTATATTTTTAATGTTAATACAGGTTAATTTACCTATACTTTTAAATATAATTTTTGTTATATTGTTGCAGCCAGTTGATGTGCGGCAAATCTATGATAAATTCCCAGAAAAGAAAGGAGGACTAAAAGAACTGTATGACAAAGGCCCCCAAAGTGCTTTCTTCTTGGTCAAATTCTGGGCGGATCTCAATACCAATATCCAGGATGAGGCAGGAGCGTTTTATGGTGTCACCAGTCAGTAAGTGTTTTTTTCAATATATAGCTTACATTGTCATTATTAAAAAATATTTGTATTGAAATGAATAAAAAATATATAATTACTTAAAGTTTAGTATAAACTTATAGTTATTTTCAATTAAGCCTTGACAGTTTTGTAAAGCTCCTTATTAATTTGGAAGTGCCGCCTTCCTAACTACTTCAGTTCAAGAAAAAGAGGGGGGTTACTCTCCATTAGCTCCATATTGTAGAATGGATAATCAAAAATGTTCGATTGAATTAACTGAAGGGGTTATACAATTATATATGAGTTAACCTAGTCTTTACAGAAAAATTACACAAATGTTTAAAAATGGAATAAAGGGAAAGAAAAAAATTGTGACATAGTGCTAGAGTTACGTTAATTACATGTTTATTTTATCGCTTATATTATAAGATTGAAGACATCTTCTTATAATTAAGGTATCTTTTATTATACATTGACAAATGTATAATCATACACCTATATAAAATCTAAGTAGGAAATATTCCTCACTAAGTAATGTTTATTTTTAAATAAATAAAACCTCTAAACCACAAATAACATTTATGTAAACCTTATGTACATTTCGATTGCCCAGCAATCATCTTCAGAGGTATTTAAAGAAATACAACTCTTAGTTGTAGAAGATGATTGCTGGGCAATCGAAATGTACATAAGGTTTAAATAAATGTTATTTGTGGTTTAGAGGTTTTATTTATTTAAAAATAAACATTACGCCACAGTTGCTTCATACAGTTATAACTAAGTAATGTGTTTATAACATTTGCATAACAAAGTTTTTTATTTCAAACTTATCGTAAACTCAAATACCTATTATCTTGTCTTCAGAACCTAAGTCATAGACTAGGTTATTCCTCTCATAATGAACAATAACGATCGCCTAGCCCTAACAAGGTTTTATCAGAAAAACTAGAATTACCTTTATCGAAATCAAACTAAATCAGATTCCAATAAACATTCATGAGTAACCTGAATCTTCTCTTTATATTTTATTTAATTATTAAATCATAAAAGAGAAAAGATACCTAAAATAAAACTATATTTCAGGGTGTCTAGTGACAGGGAAAACCGGGAAAACCTGGAAAAGTCAGGGAATTTTAAGATTCTGGAAAATTCAGGGAAAAGTCAGGGAAAATTTTTAAAAAATCGGGAAAATATTTATTTTGATTAGAAACAAAACTAGTGGCCATTGCTCTCGAATATTTGGTATTGTAAGCCAGCTGTTTAGGGGCAGGGCAGTCAGGAAATAACACTTCTTTATTTAGATGCCCATTATTTATTTGATAAGCCCAATGCTATGACTTCAGGACTTATGTCAATAAATATTAAACGTGTAGAGTTGGTACAGCTGGGAGGTTTTAGCCTGGACCGTGGCCTTGGGGTGCGCAGTGGTTCTGTTATATGGACAGGTGGGGATAACAGATAACTCAGTCTGTTTCTGACCACACAGAACGCTGTGTAAACATTCGTAGCCAGCTATTTGTCTAGACTCGTGATAGTATGTGTTTTATTTGACGGTGATTATTTGTACACTGTTTATTTCAACATGGAAGGTTCCAGTTTTCATTGCCGTAGCGGGCAAGCGCGTCATGCAGATGTCGTCATTACCTCCCCTCCTTCCTTAGGATAAATATAAACTAAAAGATAAAGTGACTGAAGCAGAGATTATATGGTGCGTGAATTTAGTAATGCAACACTTCTTTACGCAATGCAGAAGGTAGTGTGCCTCTTTCTAAGGATGTTCCCTGATAGCACCATTGCACAGAACATGAGATTGGGGAAAGATAACATTTCCTATAGTGTTGTAATCGGTTTATCAAATTATATTAAAGACCTGTTACTGACATCATTAAATTCAAATTCTAACTATGTAATTGGCTTTGATGAAAGTTTAAACAAAATATCACAAAGAGCTCAAATGGATTTGAGTGTTAGGTATTGGGATGCAGAGACGGATGAAGTGAAAGCTTGATATTTTGGTTCTGTGTTCCTTACAGACACAAAAGCAAAAGAGTTACTCAATTCGTTCTTCAAAGTCTGGATTTATCCAAGATCCTTCAGATATCAATGTAAACTGGGCTTTCTATAGACATCTAAAAGAGGAAAAGTCAGGGAAAACTCAGGGAATTTCTTCAAGCTATTTTACTAGACACCCTGGAAAAGTCAGGGAAAACTCAGGGAATTTCTTCAAGCTATTTTACTAGACACCCTGTATTTGTATAAAGCGCAAAATATTATTGGTAAACAGGGTTTCAGAACAAAGCGACCATAAGTTTCATTGTAAAACTGACAGCTATGTAGTAGCAATTCTGAATTATTTTTCTTACAGCTAAATAGATATGAGCTAAAAAAATGTCATATGAAACCAATAGCATGTAAAACATTTTGAAATACTGAAAACAATGTTGATAACAAGAACATGGAATTTTTACTTTGGCTTGGGCTTTTTTAGAATAGAAAGAGAGCCTTGGGCTTTGCGGTTTGAAAGAGCCTGAATGACACTATCTCTGATAATGGAGGAGGGGTCTTAGTATATAAAGTGTAATTCTTATTTCTTAACATAAGAGATTTATTCTTCCAACATAGACACATTTTTTTACATTTATAATTGTTAAATTAAAACTGATATTTCATTTATAATTGTAATTTGTCCAGGTATGAGAGCAATGAGAATATGACAATTACATGTTCAACAAAAGTTTGTTCATTTGGGAAACAAGTTGTTGAAAAAGTAGAAACGGAGTATGCACGTTTTGAAAATGGCCGTTTTATCTACAGAATTCACCGTTCGCCCATGTGTGAATACATGATAAACTTTATTCTCAAACTAAAACACCTGCCTGAAAAGTATATGATGAATTCTGTACTAGAAAATTTTACAATTCTACAGGTGAGTTTGTCCATATTTTACAATGTAGATTCGTCAGAATTATAAATATAAGTTTAAGGTGTATAACAAATGTACCATTTTATGAATCAAGAACTATTTATTAAAGATACAAAAAACCAAAATTAGGGCACAGAAAACCACAATATATATTTTTTAAAACAAAGTTATTTTAGAAATTAGTTGATAAAATATTTACTACGTTGTAGATGTATTAATTTTAGAGAGAGAAAATTATTTCACAGAGTATCACTAACAAGCCGATAAAAATTAGTTTTTAAAATGCATAATTCATACATAATTAGAAAAAAATGATTATATATAAATACTACAAAGCATTCTGAAATATCACAATTTTAAAATATTTTTTTAAAAATGTTTTTCATTTTATAAGTGAAGTAAATGTGTGGAATATGTGGAAGTGAAATTGTTCCGTGTATTTCAGAATCCATATTCAATAAAATATTAATTGGTATATGAAAATAAAGAAATTATGAGTAAGTAAAATGTAGCTAATTCTGTTTGACAAGGGAGTGGAGGAAAGGATTAAAAACTATAGGAATGTAAAATGAAGTTTTATATTATATATCTTTTTTAGTGCCATTTACCTATATACTGTTTGGATTGGCATCAAAAGACTTTTGCCTAACAAATTGGTTGTTAATTCCATCATACTCTTCTAAACTATTATTTCAGTCAAGGCACTCTGAGAATAACAACTATATCTTCATAATTTGATAATTACATTTTCAATTACATCTAATTTTTTTATTGTGTCCAAGCCAGTTTTCAGCTCATTCAATTTCAATTCCAATTTCTTATTGGAAACAAATTTGTTGTAAAAAATTCAAGTTACCTGTGTATTTTAGGTAATAACAATAGCATTCGAATATTTTTTCAAAAATTCTCTCCGTCCATGACTTATTATTTACTTTATCCACATCCAAGCTCTATAATGAAGAACAAATTTCAAAGCAAAGTAGTCAGGTTGATTAGACTGCATTGTGATGTTTACCTGTCACGTAACATTGACTGAGTGCATTCACGCCGCAGTGTAATGTAGTAAAAATTAGTGTTGTCAAAGGGCGGTTTAAATGAAAAGGGTTTTATAAGTAATTATTGCATAACTGAGTGAATACTTAGAACTTACTTGCTGACATGTTTTGAAACATTGACGAAGTCGAGCTGGTACTCGAGTAGGTACTTGAGTAATAATTCGGCTTCATCAATGAAACAAATGTTTTAAACGTGTCAGCAAGTAGGTTCATTAGTTTTCATTCAGTTATATGCAATAATTACTTATAATTTAATGAGTGAATTCAAAATGTTTACAACAAGCACATTTAAAAAAAGTGTTTTGTTAAACACATTACTTGAAATAAAGTCATAATCCTATTTTTACATATAATCAAGAAATCACAATTTCTTTTTAATCTTTTCAGCAGTAGTAATTTTGTCAGCATTATGTAAAACATTTAAGAGGTAGATGTTTGATTATTCTCATTTTTTAACCCTAGTTTAACCATTCAAAAATTTTCTGGAGTATGTTTGATAATAACATTTAAGTGTCAAAATTCAGGTAAAAGGGCGCAAGCATTTCAGAGTGAAATGTCGACCCTCTAAATTCGTTCATTGACCATATTCTTTAAATCTCTTTTGAACATTTTAAATCTTCTGAGTTTGTGTACTTATATAGAATATTAATATTGTTAGATTTTTTGTGATATTCCAGGTGGTCACCAATCGAGAAACACAGGAGACGCTATTGTGTACAGCATATGTGTTTGAAGTATCTACATCAGAACACGGGGCCCAACACCACATCTATAGACTGATCAAAGACTAGGCCTAGGCCATAAATTTCCCTTCAGTGCCTATAGCCATAATTTGGCTTTTGTTATATCTGTGTTTTTACAGTACTATTAATTTTTTACAGTTGATGAGTTCAAAGTGCAATACAATTTTACCTTTAAACAAAAGTTGTCTCTAGATCATAAGTACAAAATATGTCAATAAATTTTTACTGGAACATCATTATATTGAAAAAATCAGCTGTAGAATAATTTGTCTGGTTGTGGAATAACAGATTTAAACTACCTGTAATGGATATAGGATATTTTAGCAATGGATTAATGGTTTTTTCTTAACATTTAATATTATGAAAGGGGCTAAAAGAGAGTATTAGAAAGCTTCTAACAAATATCATAAGGCAAGAATTAATTTATAATTATGTTATTTGTCATGTTATTTTTCAATCATATTAAGATAAAAAATAATCTTTGATTTTTTCAAGGCTATGACCATTCTCAAAGATACCACATATGTTTGTATCACAAACAAATTATGTGATATGTTTCATTACTGTGCTTCATAGCATTGACAATAATCAAACATCGACAATTAAGGATATTATAAAGTAATTCTAGTCTTGTACAATTTATTAGAAACCTTCAATATTATTTTATATTCAAGATGTCAATATCATATATTTACCAAGACTAAAGAGAGTCTTGTATTTCAATGTCAGAAGTTGAATGCTTCTTCAAAGGACAATGTTTTTATGTCAATGTTAACTACAGTTTTGTAAGTCATGTATTTTTTCAGTTTGAGGTTTTGTTAGCCAGTTTAATATGGCCGCTACCAAGCGGCGCATTTATGTGCCATTTATGTGTGTGGTTCTCTCGATAGACTGGCGGTAAAAATTTGATCTTTCCACACAGACTGCGTTAATGTGGGTCCAATCTTTGTTACAGACCAAAAGTAAAATATTGTTGTAATAAATTATTATACTACATAAAAACACTTAAAGTATGTTTGTTGAATGTATATTTTTGTTTTTGTTGTTTTTAGTGTTTTTTGGGATGGCGCATATATAAGCTGGTCAGTCTATAGCTTAAAATCCTATTGAAGGCTGAGTCCCACGTGATAGCCCTTACAAAGGCATACATAAACAAACCCGCAACTAACTTGTCTTGGCAAGTCATGCTAATTGGAATGAATGCTTATATAGGTTTATATATATCGAAAAAATACAGACAATATAAATATTATTGCGACAGAGACAAAATATGTTTGTATTTGATTTCTAAACAGAGTACAGAATACTTACAAACACACCAATCACTTTTGACACGTTTAGATCTTTTGTGACAAATTTCCTTTAGAGTAAACCTAGTAAAATGTGATCTTTCAAAACAAAAACTGCCCAAGTGGCACACAAGAATAAACAAGAGTGTCATTTTGATGTCATTGACCCTCTTAACTGAAGGACCTCATGTCCCACATTAACATCAGACATGTCTACTGACAGATACAAATATATTAAGCCGTTAAAATAAACCACTGATTTGTCAGAGGAATAAAAGTAACGTGCAAACAGAGTCCCAAATATGATCCTTCGGTCCACTTATCTACTCCGAGCGGTGGATTTTGAAGAACAATATACAGGATTTAAGTTTAGTTAAAAGAAGAAATTTTCCAACAAATTTCATTGTTTATGATGATCTGTAAAATTCTTTAAACAAAAATAACGACTTGCTAAGATTATAATTAAGTGAATTTATAAAAAACTTATTGAAACAAAGCGTTACCAGCAGTACTAAGCAATTTTCTACCAGTGTCAATAGATTAGACCCTTGGTAATGTTGTTTTGTCAGCGACAGTTCTCATATAGGCAGGTTATATATAATGTGGTCAGAAAATATATAAGATTTGTTTTGAGTTTTTTTATTTCATATGTTTTTTTGTGTTTTAATATTTGTGAATTTGATATTATTTTAGTGTTGAAATGTGGTCCTTCTTTGTTGATGTAGCGATTTTATATGTTGTGGTTGATGTTTGTGGCTGTTTTTTGTTTTTTTTTAATATTTTGTGTGACCTGTTTGTATTTTATTTAGTAAATGATGAGTTAGTGTAATGTTTAGTAGAGTGTATGTGTTCATTGGATCTTGGTTTAAAGCTGCTATCTGTCTTGTTTCAGTAAGTTTTTCATACATTTACTTAAATTAAAAGTTCGACAATTATTTACTACTTTTAGTGTCACTTGGCAAATAAAAAACACTACTTACTGATATTTTTCAGCAACCTCGTTTCATACTAGATCAGCCCATTGTTCAATGCTATAAGTCACAAACAAGTAAATTATTTATTTTTTTTATAAAAGCGTTAAAATAATTTCTTTAAAGAAATTTAATTAGAATTTAAAAAATAGTAAAAAACAATAATAATAACAAAATGCAAGAATATTAGAAAAAAAACATCTAATAAAAAACTGCTTTTTCTATATGGTTTAAATCACATAAAATTCTACATTAAGTCCCTCAGATATTTAGGTTATCTTAGATAGAAATAAACAACAAAATATGCTTCTGATAATATACCTGTAAACATAATTTGGGAAATGAAGTAATGTTATAAAGCAGAAGATTAGAAACAGAATGTGGTGAGAATGTAACAACTATTTCTTAACTGAGTTGACATTCTGTTCAAGTAAAGTTTATATGTAAAGCATATGGCTGTTCTGATGAAATTGCCATGCCTAATCTAAACCTGAAGTTGAAGAATGTTGGAACACAACAAAGTTTATCAGTCTAATCAATGTAGAAAAATTTAAGTTGTTAGGCAAATAGAAACACAAAATATTAACAAAAAAATAAGTCTTATCATTGAGCATTACATGAAAACATTTGCTCTAACTATTTCGTAAGATCATGAGATCACTGTTAATCTAAACATAATTACTACTTTTTTTTTCATTATCTGTCCAGGAACTCATTAGAGTTAGTACCACAGTCCTAATGAGAAACTTATTAGGTACATTAGTACCACAGAATATCTGGCATTGTTTAAAAAAACAAATTGTCAAAGACTGAATAATTCTAAGACTGTTTTTAGGGCTACTCAAAGAGAAGAGTGCCTGTAATGACAGTCATGTAAGGAAAAAAAGTAACATGATTTCAAAAAGGTGGATGAGTGAAAATAGGTTGACCAAAAAATCATTGCCAAATTTCTTTTCTGGCCAAAAATCATAAAATGTTTTTAATAGCACTGGTTATTTACTATAGTTCATGTGTTTTTATTTAACAATGTAAAAGAACTGTAAATAAGAACTTCCATTTCAAAATAAGTGAAAGCTCTCAAGAAGATCTAAGAAAAAATATGTAGAAAGTAGACAAAAAAAATCATAACCTCAAAAAATTCTAAATATGTTTAAAATGTTTTAAAATAGAACTGTTTTTTACAAATGCAGATTTTAGATACCCTATTAGTATTAAGAAAAAATTAATAACAAACAGTACTTGATACAAACCAACAACTTTACTTATAAAAAGGTTTGGTTGTTGAACACCCATGAACACACCAAAAATGTATAGTGATAGAGATAAATTTAGTTAATTGGCAAGGAGAATGAAAAATTAAAACTATTATAATTTGGCTTGTTCATTTTAAAGATCATAGCCCTATACTTAAAATTATGATTACTTAATTACTACTACTTATGATTACTAATTCATGATAAGTAATAATCATGAAATGTGTAAGAAAAAATATTTGAACTTAAGAAGCATCATCTTCTGGCTGCAAAATTCTGATAAGAGAAATTGTTAAAGAAATTTTAGGAAATGCTTAGTCCATTGCTAAATGCTAATTCATGCTTTTCAGAATATTGTTTTGAATGGAACCATTCATCATGAGAGTAGATTGTAATGCATGCATGAATTGCTCCATGTGAAACAAGGTGTAGTTACAAGTGTCCATAAAACCAGACACTCTATTAATATGACTGTAAACACATCAGATGGCCAAGTGGTTAGTGTATATAGTGTGTATAGTACAGTATGTGTGACTAGTGACTTAATACACTTGATCTCCTCGAATAGTCTACATATTTCACAAGTATTTCTTTTATTTTGTCCCTTCTTCTTACATATCCTTATAACATTTATATTTACTATATTATTCAGATAAAATTTATGTTTAAAGAAACCTGTGTTGATCCAAAATGTTTAAACTATTGTTTTTAAATATTTTTATACAATGTATTTATATTTAAAAATATTTAGATTATAAATTTGTCATGTTTTACATATGCCTTTTCACAAAGATTGTGCATCAACTATTGCTCATTACAAATGCTTGAAATAATCCTTCATGGGTATGATTTTTTAATTCAAACAAACTTTATTTTATTAATACCTCTTAATGGAAAAACACATTAGAGTAGTAAAAAAAAATAATTTAGAGATTTACATAATTACAAAAACATCCTTTTTCCAGTAATTTTGAAAACATGTTTTAGATAACTATAAGCTCTTATAATTAAAGAATAAAAATATGGTACAATTCACAAATATACAATTTTTTATTTCATACTCGTTTCAACGACTAATTTGTCGTCATCCTCGTTTTTGACGACAAATTAGTCGTTGAAACGCGTATGAAATAAAAAATTGTATATTTGTGAGTTGTACCATATTTTTATTCTTTAATTATAACTTTCACTCACAAGCCAGCTCGAATATTATTTATAAGCTCTTAATTAAAAAAAATAAAACCTCTATACCAGAAATAACTTTTTCATTCGGTTAATACCTTTTGTACATTTCAATTGCAATTGTACCTTATAGCAATCATCCTCAGAGGTAATTTACATAACAACAAAGTTTTTGATGAAAAATGTTGTTTTAAATGTACTTTGTTTTGTAAATTACTTCTGAGGATAATTGCTATGCAATTAAAATGTGCGTAAGGTATTAAATAAATGAAATAGTTATTTGTGGTGTAGAGGTTTGATTTATTTAAATTTAACATTACACCACAGTTGATTTATACAGTTATAACTATAAGCTCTGTTAACACCTATAAATAGAGCTAAATAAGTTATATATATATATATATATATATATATATATATATATATATATATATATATATATATATATATATATATATATATATATATTACGTTATCCATTGTTTTTTCGTTCCGTTGCACTGACTTTATGAAGTTAATATATTACTATTGTAAGTAATTTTATCCACCATTAAGTGCAATGATTTTACCTTGTGTGATGAGGCGCCTTTCGGTCACTTGACCATTGTCGAATCACTGATTATACATATATAAGTTCTTGTTGTAGAACTTTTATTAGTTCTATAACAGAGATAGATCTATGGTGTCTCATAAGAAAGAGATTGTATAATTGTAATGGCGATTGTTGTTAATGAATAGTGTGTTTTCCAGTTTCTATGTTTCTTCCCCCACCAATTTTGTATCCTGATATTTGTACCTCCTTCTTGTGAGCTACCTTATGGTTTTCCTTGTTAAGTATTGTTTATTTAGTTAACAGAAGAAAGTAATGTTTTTAAATTTCTTTCCTTTCCTTGCTTCGGTAAAAAAAGATATGTTGGTTTCATTTGTTTCCCAAGAAACATGTATTATATAATAATACAAGTTATTTTATAAATTTCGAAATTTAAATTTTACAAGTCTAATAGTTTGCTTAATACCTACTTATTTCTGACTAGGATCTGTGAAAGCAGTTTTGCACAATTTGTTATATGAATTCTCTTACAACAAAGGCAAATTTATTTCTAATGTTAGGTTTGGATTAAGTGATACTCTCATCCTGGTACCATTTTTTGTAATTTTATCTTGGACTGCGGACTTGAAACACTCACTTGACAATATCTCATTGCAGCTTAATGATTTGATAGGTATTTGTCTGAAATTTAATATAAGCATGTCTGCTATGTAAACAATCATAAGCCTTCTTGCAAAAAGTAAACTTTATTCCCAGAATCACAAATTAAGTCCAGCAACTGTTTATAGTCTGCCACCTCACTAAAAACTGACACATCATGAATTCTTGTTGTAGACAGTTGTTTTAGAACAGACTCTACATTAGCTTACCAACCTGTGAGCTTAGCATCATATCGACTTGGCAAGGAAATGTTTAAAAATGGAATTAATTACAAGGAAAGATAAATAAATTGTGTTACTAAAGTAAGAGAGATGTTTCGATTATCATTAACAATAACCTCCTTTATAATGAATGACAATTATTATATTAATGATTGGTAAATTTTCTAAAACATTAACCCTTATGGGGCTTTAATTTTGTATGTCCTTACTGAATGTGGCACGATATTCTATCATAACCTTGTCTTCATATGTTTTGACGCAGCATTTCAAATATTTAAATAATCTAAATATTTATCAAGAGTTAAAGATTAAAAGAGACATAAGCCTACTTCACAGTAAAAAATACTTCTATAATATAATATAGTGAAAACGGGTCAGTGTCCAACACTAACCAATAACCTAAGGTAGTATATAACACTAACAAATAACCTAAGGTATATATCTAAAAAGTTACCAAACATCCCAGGTTTAATGAAAAAATCAGAGATTTTTTTTTCTTTTTACATTTTACAGTCTTCAAGAGCTGTCCTGAATAGTTCTTCTATTTTTGCTCTCATGGTAGATTTGTATTCTCTTTAATAAAAGTTTCTAACAGACAATGTTCTCCTTTGGGCCTTATTTTAGCAATAAATATGTTAGTGTATTTGACAATCATATTGATTATTATTCATAAAGGCATTATTTGCGGAAAATATCTAAGCATCAGTTTAGAATTTTAGCTTCTTTAAGATCAAGAATAGTTTTATAATGTTTACTGATTTAATTATGGTTGATTGCAAGAGAAATTTATTCCTCCAAAGTTTTTCATTATGCTTTCTACTCTAAACTACAAAAAAGACAAATTTGAAACTTACTTGAATAGCAATATGATGTTATATGTACATGGGGACAAGATGGTAAACTGCTGCATGACAATACTTGTGCATGACTTCGGTCTGAGAGAAAACTTCACCACCATTTAGTTTCATATATTGTAACATAGGAATCCCAATCCTCTAGATACCTGAATTGGCAGAATTTTTATGACTAGGTTACTCCATACACTTGAAGATTTATTAAATACCTCTGAAATTTTATGATATAAATTAAATTAGTAGTTTATATATAAGTTATTTAATATTTAGTTTCCAAAATTCATGACAACTTTATTTATTTTTTTAATTTTTATTGAATAAGTTTAGTACTTACTTGATTCTTTTAAATAAAGGCAATGTAATAATACTTATGTGATAATTGGCAAAGAAAAATGTACTTATTTATATTATTGTGTCTTTAGAAAATTAATTTGTAATTAAAATTTATTTTTCATTACAAATTATTATTTCAAATTAGTTTTCTGTAAAATGATTTTTAAAATGTTGTAAACATTTTGGATTAACATGATATAGTTCTGTACCTTAATATAGATATTTAAAAAAAATGGAAGAAAAATAAATTATAATATTGAAACAAAATATTCTATTTATGGAAAATATCTTCTGTGAAGATGTAAATATATTGTGAGGTTGTGGCATTTTTAGTTTTTTCTTCATCTTGTCATATCTTCTCCATTTGCCATATCTTATTGCAACAAGCAGCAGAGGCTTATTGAAGTGTATTTTTTTGTTTTTGAGAATTTGCTGATGTTGAATTAAATAAATGATTAAATCTTTCTTTTCTCATTGTTCCTTAAATTTTCATTACCTAGATCAACATGTAGTGATGATTTCAGTATTTATTTTATTGTTTCTAATATATTTTAAATTTTATTCTTATTAAAATGTTAGTAAAATATAACTTTTAACAGTAAAAAAATGCAATTGATAATTGTTTAAAATAAGTTAATCAATTGAAATATACAGCTTTATTTGTATGTACTATTTTAATTGAAATGTTTAATACCATTCTTCATAATAAATGTACTATTTTACATGTCTTTGTTTATTGATATTTTTTATAATTATAAAATAATAAAAATATAATTATATAAATTGTGTATATATTATTAAATATTTCTATATTTCTTTAGTAAATGTTTGTTTATTCTATTACTGAAGCAAGCCTTTTTTTAAAATTTTCCATATAGTGCAGTATTAGGCCTACTAATATTTCACATAGCTATATTAGATAACATCTAAGTTGTAGCTAAGCTAATTTAGCTATTTTTTTAAAAAACTAAAAAAACTAGCAAAGTCTTGAAAACAATTTTAAATCAAATAAAGTTAATTAATTTGTAAATAACAACTGTGATCTCATTTTACTTATGTCAAAATCAAAATCTCTCTTCAACAGATATTTTTTTTCAACAGGTGTAAAGACAATATCTGTTTTAGGTTAAAAAGGTACTTAATATTGTTAAGTTAGTACAGTATACAGATGTAGCATAATATTATATGAAAAAATCTTTATTAATTTACTATAAATTATATAAAATAATCATAAAAAAACTGTTTTGATTTATTGCAAAAATCTAAAATAAATTATTTTAAAATTATTTTGTCATAGCTGAGAAGTATATAAAATATACTAAAATTACTTAATAAGAAAACATGATTTATTTTAAAAATTTTAGGCTTATATCTTTACTTGAAATTTGAATGTACCTTCATTCATTTTACATTTCAAAGTAAAATGTACTGTGTTTAAATCTGATATAATAACGAAGACAATAAATGTAATCTGTTTTAGAAATTTAGCATCTTTAGGATTCTACATTATGGGATTTGACAATCTTTTATATTTTAAGATAATGATAAGACAATAATGCACTCTAGATACTCAACTCTAGCTTCATTAGAAAATGAAGACTTTTAGAACATCATTGCCTTGTAGAGAATTGGATGTATTGCCTTTCAAGTTTGATTACAGTGCCAAATACTTTTTAGATTTACTTTCATTATTATTATTTGATAAAAAGGCTTCCCAATTTATAAGTATTATCTAAAAGAAATTGTTTTAATGTAACAATACTTACATATATTTTTAAAGCAATTGAGAAACAATTCTAATTTTGACAAAAGTCCTTTAAGAGGAATATTTTACAAGTATTGATTTTTTTTAAATTACTGAGAATATATGAAAGAAAATTATGGAAGAAGCTATCAGGCATAAAGGGCTGAATCAACCTTGAAATACTTTTATAGTGCAATTAAATTAAGATTAAATCAACCCAGAGTATACCTAACCTAACTTTAACACATTTAGCCTCTGCTGCTGCTATACATATTGCACTAACTAGTGCCTTTTCCTTCCACCGTTGTCATATCTCCAACAGTTATTTTTAAACATTTATTGTCACACTTCTCAATACATTACTGTCATATTGTAAGTGTAGGATGTTGTTTATTATAAGTGTATTGAAAGGTTGCATATTGTCAGACTTTTTAAAAATACTGTTCTTCAAATTATTAAACCGTTTAAAGGAAATGAAATTACTTGTTTTAGTAAAGTTTCAGAAATAATTTAATGTTACTGATTTTTAAAACACTATATTTTTGCCATTTCTAGCTCGATGCTTTTAGACCCATCTTTATCTACTAAAGCAAATATCTTGTACACAGAGATGTCTAAAATACAATCAAGTTTAAAAAAGGAACTAGGGTTGACAGGAAGATAAAGAATTACTTGAAAATATGTAATGAGTTGAAAAAAGTTCATCGAAAAATAACTCTTCATGATTATTTTTACTAAATTTACAATGAAAAATTAAATGTAAACAATATAAATATACATAGTTATTTTTCTAGATAATTCCTGATGGGCAACAATTTTTTATTACTATATATATATGAAGTATATATATATCAGACAGTTGAACAAGTCTAATTGAAACAAAACTTGAACAGTATCTATAAAGTGCAGAATATTTGTCTTGGATGGGATATATATGCAGACTTCATCAAAAATCTGGTATTTGTATACCGGCTGATTATTATTTTAGGATGAAATTTTTTACCCAGGTTTTAATGATTGATAGGTAAAAAAAATATTTGTTTTTCCATGGTACTACTGTGTCATCAATGTTTGTAAATTTTAAAACAATATTGTTTATTGCAGTTAGTAAAAAAGAGAGCTTAATTGTCCTTCAGAAATCCAGGGTTTTACTTTCTCTAAACAGTTTTTTTATTTTTATTAGCACAAATCATAAATTGCTCAGCAGGGATGAGGGAAGGAAATATATGGTGAGTTTAAACTTCCCTATTACTAAACTTCTGTTCCACATGTATAACTTTTGTGGATTGGAGCACTTTCCTGAAGTTCTTCTGCTTTATATCAGAGTCATAAATAGACTGAGTTCGGTATTCCAGCATTCCCTTCAAGTTTACTCTGATTTGTGAAACTGTAGGGGACATAATACTGTGACATCTACCACTACTGGCTTGTAGCATCCCTAGCCTCTCTCATCACTCCTTGACATGGAAACTATTGTTCTGTTTGTTTCTTATTTACATATTATTTTTTAAAAATTTATTTCATTTGCTCTACACTACTCAAGAAAAACTCTTGAAAAATTAAATGTCAACCATTTAATTAAAAATAAAGAATTAAAATTATTTTTATTTAAAATTTTAATTTGGACAGAATATTACATTTATACAATAAAAAGCAAACAAATTATAGAAAAAGTATTTTAATGCAACTTAATTAGCTTTAATTTATTTAATTTATTATGGTGCTTATGTAAAAATACAGTAATGTATTGCAAAGTGTGGTGTTAACCAATCAAATTAGACCTACTTAATGTTGTAACAAACAAAAAGTATTGAAACTAAAATGTGTGATGCCTATTTTTAATGATATGAAATATATCATTATGTTAGTATTATTAAATTGAGTAAGGAGTCCGACCAAATGATAAGTGTCTGTATACCTTAGCTATCTTGTTGGGTTCTTTTGTATAAAAAAATTAAAATATTTTATAAATATTAATTATTTGATTTTTAAATAGATATTAAGATTAATAAATGATTTATTTTAATTGAATAGAGATGCTTTTCAAGTCTTTTATATGTTTTTGAGTTGTTTTTATTTAACTTGCCATATTGTTTTAGATGGTAGCTAATTATACAATGCCCATAACAAATCTCTGGTGAAAATTGTTTACACTTTGTCGATTTATATAAAAAAAATAAAAACTACTCATAGCAAAAAATCTTGTCTTATTCCTAATGTGTTGCCTCATGAATAACCTTGTTAAAACCTTCAGCACATATTACGAGATATCATTTTAAAAAATTGATTTTTTTAAATTCATGCTTACATGGTATGTAATGTAACAATTTAAATTCAATTAGAACTTTAAAAATTGAAAATTATTCTTATGCATTATTTCTGTTCTAGTGGTAAGTAGTCTATTAAGCATTTAAGAGTTATTTTTTCTTTATCAAATTTCAGTTGTGGACAAAATTGTATCAATAATTTACCTATTTAAATTAGGCCCAAGAAATTCCAAACTTATATGATTGAAAAAGTTATTGATCTAAAATTTCCAATATATTCTTGTGTATTGAGATTTTAATTCTTTTGTTGCCTCACTTAAATAGATACTTTGAGGATTTTACTCTTTATTTGTACCGTAATAATTGATAGAAATGCTGTGTGAGTGGTTGATTTAGAGGAAGAGATTGGACGAGCTTGAAAACTATGATAATATTAACCCATATGGCAATTAGGATGGGATATTAACACGATCCTCACTAAAAGGTTTTTGGAATATTCACCCACAACTTATCTTGAAATATGGAATGAAATTTAGATCACAAAACAACCAATAGTTATCAACTTACTTTTAGTGCAATAAAAAAAAGAATTAAAAACTACAAAATAACCAAAACAAATATTTATAAGCAATTAATATGAGCAAAGAAATGGAGATGCAGTACAGACAATGCTGGCTTCGGTCTTCCACATCTTGCATTGCTGTGCAATTCTGAAAATGTAGGGCATCCATCTTTTGGCAGTTGCACAGAAGGCAAATATCTGAGGCTGCTAATCCTATTTTATGTAGGTGGGCTTGCAGATAGTCATGGCCCGTAAACATTCTGAATCTGGCAACAGCTTCCACTCTTTCTTTCCAGCACTCATTTCATTTTGGGTTTCCTTTGTTTTTTCATTGATTGTAGATTCAATCAGGCTTCTTGCTGTCAATAGAGATATAGGATTGTCAGACTGTGGCAAGGCCTTTCTTCGCTATCTGGTCTCCGCGTTCATTTCCTTCAATACCGACATGGCTAGGGAGCCATTGTTACAATGTACCACCCTTCTTCAATCATCCCTGCAAAGGCCTTTCGTCCATTCATTGTTTGCACACAGTCGATGGAGGTATTACTAGTTAGTGCAATTATAGCAGCCTGTGAATCCACGAAGAATACAACTTTTGCTGACTTTCCGGAGATCAAACACAGTTTTTCGGCAGCTTGTACTATAACCGCAATCTCACCGTCAAAGTTGTTGGCATTAATTCCAACTGGGCTGCAGGCCTCAAAGTGGTCGCTGTAAAAGCTAGC
Organism: Prosapia bicincta; assembly: GCA_036971475.1. Lineage (NCBI taxonomy): Eukaryota > Metazoa > Arthropoda > Insecta > Hemiptera > Cercopidae > Prosapia > Prosapia bicincta. The sequence goes on along the minus strand of JBAIZL010000004.1, from coordinate 117,788,279 downwards.
ACCAAAGGCATGCTTTACCACTGACCCATCGGTGTATACATGGATCCAGTTATCTTTACTGTATAGACCCGCAATCGTTTCCAAAGCAGCGGCCTTCAGGATGTGGGGATCACTATAGCCTTGAAATTTGTGATTCAGAAGGGACAGTCTTCTCTCTGGTAATGAAGGAAAAACCGTATGACAGGTTGGGAATTTAGATGCTTGCCCCAGTTTCAGGTTGTATTTAATTCCAAGTTGCTCTGCATAAATTAGTGGTGATATTTGTGCCTTGAGTCATGACATCGCAGGTTTATATCTCTCCCAGTGTCTGTAGTCGACTCTCTTTGCCCTCTCCCAGAACTTGAGTACTGATTTTTCTCTGCGGCTTTGTAGTGGCTCAACCTCCGCTTGCAATTGCATCGAAGATATTGGAGTTGATGTTGCTCCACCAGTTATCTTTCGCAGCGCGTTGTTTTGGACAACCTCTAATTTCCTCAAGTTAACTTCGGAACAGAGAGCGATGACTTCAGAAGCATATTTCATAACTGGGTGTATATAGGTTTTATAGGCTGTCGTCATCACATCTTGCCTTGCACCCCACTTCATAGTTGCCAGTCTCTTTAGGAGGTTATTTCTCTTTTGAGTTTTTTCATTTGAGGTTTGTATTTGCTTAGAGCAACTAAGTCTGTTGTCAAAGTTAACACCCAAGTACTTGGCAACATTTGTTTTCTTCAGCTCTATTCCATTGTAATTAAGTTTCAGATTGTATTGTCTAGTGGACAGTGTGAACAATTGAAACACTGTTTTTTCAGTATTTACCTCTATCTTATTATGTTTGCACCACTCCGAAACATTAGCCAACACATTGTTCAAGGTTCCCTCTAATCATGATATGTTACTACCCGTTGCCCATATGGCTATGTCATCAGCATAAAGGAGGCTGTTAACACCGGGTATGCTTTTAATGGCTCGCTGTATGTCGTCGATCACGATGTTAAAAAGCAAGCAACTAAGCACTGCCCTCTGTGGTAGCCCATGACAGACTTTCTTGTACTTTGATACATTATTTTGGTATCTGGTTCAGATATATCTTTCGAATAGAAAGTGCTTTATCCACTTGTACATATTACCAGTCACATGCAGTCGACTGAGCTTGTGGAGAAGCATAGACCTCCATACTTTATCATATGCTGCTTTTAGGTCGATAAATACTGCAAGAGTGGATTGTTTACGGTGAAACCCATCTTTTACCGATTGAGTTAGTTTGACAATTTGGTTGATGTAATAAAAGTATGGATATGTTCTGTAATATATTTCTTTCTTTACTCACTTATCTGGACTAAAACTGCCCTCAAGATTTTTCTTTTATTAAACTCTAGCTTTCAACTGCCTTTCTTCTTCTACACCATGGATTCTCAACTGAAGGGCGCGAGACCAGTTGGAAAATAGTAAGATAAATTCTCATTAAGTTAAAATTTAAGTACACAATTTATCAAAATTTAAAACTAAATTTACACCTCATTTTTTTACATAGGTAACTTTTTTGACCATGATGTTCAGAAAATTTATTTTGTAATGACTTGGGTTGTGCCCTTACTAAAATACTACCACAAATAGCCATACTAGTGAAATAAATGCAAACTCATCCAGCTCACTAACAGATTTGGCTCTTATCAGCTAAAATTTACCTTTGGAATTAGAACTTAAAACATTAGATGATGATGTTTCTTGTGAAAGTATGCATAACGAAATTAATTGTTATATATATATATATATATATATATATATATATATATATATATATATATATATATATATATATATATATATATAAAACAACATATGTTATTCAAATACAAGAATATTTATTAATTTATATTTAAAGGTTTTCATTGGTAAACAGTACAAACATCATCAGGAATGAATAATACAATCTTGTATATAATACAAGATACATAATACAGGATTGTATTATTCATTCCTGATGATGTTGGTACTGTTTATCAACGAAAAGCTTTGAATATAAATTAATAAATATTCTTGTATTTGAATAACCTATGTTGTTTTAGATTATTAAACAAGAAAACACACACACACACACACACACACACACACACACACATATATATATATATATATATATATATATATATATATATATATATATATATATATATTTAGGTTAGTTTTGGTTGGTAAAGATTATTGTAAGATTGGTAAGATCATTGTTTAAGTGCTTTTATGTGTTTCTGTTTCTATTTCAAGACTACAGTGTAGACTCTTACCAAGGTAAGTCTGTCAGTCTCCTAGTCCAAAAAATCTATATATATATATATTTATATATTTAGGTTAGTTTTGGTTGGTAAAGATTATTTATATTTTTGGACTAGGAGACTGACAGACTTATTGGTAAGAGTCCACTCTATAGTCTTGAAATAGAAACACATAAATGCACTTAACCAATGATATATTTCAACCACACAGTGGTCTTTGTCAATCCAAAAAGGAGTCTGTCAGTCTCCTAGTCCAAAAAATCTAAATAATCTTTACCAACCAAAACTAACCTATATATATATATATATATATATTATAATATATTACAATTAATATATATAATTAATTAATACAAATATTTCAAATACAAAAACAGTTTTAATTTATATAGTATTCAAAGTTTTTTTTTGCCAATAAAATAAGTATTTGCATCTTTAGGAAAAACAATGATATAACAAAATTTTTACAAATATTAATTCATGACTTAAGGTGATTCTTACAAATTTTTCTATATCATTGTTTTTCCTGAAGATGCTAATACTTATTTTATTGGTGAAAAGCTTTAAATAATATTTAAAATAAAACTATTCTTGTACTTTATATACTTTTATTCATTGACTATATTAGAAGAAAACGTATCACCATAGTTAATATATTAATAAGAAAAACTGGACTGAAATATTGAAAACATTAAAATTTGAATCCTTAGAAATTAAACAGTGTAAAACTGTCTTAACTATTATGTATATTCTGCTACAGTACAAGCATACCCTTGAGTTCACAGTTAAGGTGGTTATGATATTTAAGTAACCTATTTTATTCTGAACATCAAACTCAGCTTCAATGAATTGTTTTACACCTGCTATCAGAAAAAATCTCCATAGTGATCCTCCAAGTAGAATTTATTCTTCTGGTTGAAAGTCTTCATTATTTTCTTTAGCAGAAGATTCTTGATGATTATTTAGCATGCCTGATCTTTGAACCTGTCAATGGCTGTACCATTACCAAACAAGCTTCATAGCTAACTTCAAGATTAAAAATTTTCCAGCCTTCCAAGATAATTATGTGTACTTTTTCGAGGAAGGACGGAATCACAAATATTTTTTAGAGCTATATTTGACTCTTCAGTTTTAAACTGAGCAATCCTGAAACAATGAGCCATCATTCTTTGTTTAACTTTATTCCACTCATTGTTTTCCATATGCTTCGCATCTAGTAAGCTTAAAACAGTGAATGATTATAAATAACACTGATAAGTTAAATTGTTTGTTACGTCTGGTCCGTAGGTTGAATACTGAAGTTTGGGGGAAAGTATTCAAGTTGAATCCACTTTAATAAAAGAAGGCTATTGTTGGTCTGTAAAGTTAATAACAAACAATAACATTTTTACCCAGGTTCAAAAGACATTTTTTCAAACAGTATAACTGTGATCCAAGTTTTGTTATTGGTGTAGTAATAAAATGGTAAACCTTTGCCTGATTTGAAGTATCTCAGCTTTCTGCCTTGCCCAACATTAAAAGCAGTCAGTAATTTTCAAATCCATCCATATCTGTCCCAGCTGTCACTTTTTCTTTACTATCCTTTCCCTTAATTACATATTTATAAATGAAAATATCTTGCTTGGAAAGCAATTAAAGTACCTTGTGGTCTGGCCTACATTACAAATATTTTTTAGTAATTTTTTCAGTTCTTTTGTCAATGTGGTCTCTAAATCTCTATTGACCAACCCACTTTCATCCCAAACATTTTAAAATAAACTGCAATTTTTGTCTTTAACGTTTTTAAACCAACTTAAACTGGGTTTAAAATTCTTCCATTCCAGTTTGACTACAAATATTTTGAAATAAATTTTAAAAACACTTGTCCAAACCGGAATGATCACCAACCCTATCTGACTTCCTACTGTTGCTGATTTTTTTTATTCCATTTTATGAATACTGTATTTTATTTATTTTTAAATATGACAACATGCTCAGTAAGACTGTATATTCTTTTGGAATTTCACTACCTCGTTCTACTCCTCCTTTTACTACTTGGATTACTTTAACTTTTAAATTTATCTTCTTAAATATCATTTACTTTTAAAATTCAATGTTAAAATGTTGTATAGTTGATATTTAGCTATTACAAAACCATTATAAACTACAAAATGTTAAATTTAAACAAAATCTTGTAAAACACAAATGTTTAACGACTAAATCGAAATTGAACTACCGTGTGGAATACTCTATGAATTATACTACACAGAAGGATACACCCAGGATGTTTATTTCTTGTCACCGCATTGGAGACTGATATACTCTGCATAAATTACAACCTTCACATAAAGGAATGGGTGTTTCGGAAGAGAAATTACAAACATTTTTAACAAAGAGAGAAAATCAGATGTTGCTATTTCTGCCCTGCAGTAGACCTATCACATTCCTTCTTCAATGAGGATAGCCTGCATTGCAAGCCACAATGAAACCTAGGATTGTGTGTGCTCTGTGGTGTGAGTAATTGGACTCTCATAAAGGATTTTGTTTATTGGCTTACATCAACTGAGTCTAGTTAAGTTGATAGGAATATTATGCAATTATTGTTCTCAAGGTTAAGGTACCTTTAACTACACTTAGTTATGTAACAAAAGTTGAAACTAATGAATGGTATGGTGATAGCAATACAAGAGACACGATAGGTGCGATGTCGCTTACATAGCCACACAAATTGAAAATAATATACATTTTAAAAGAAAAAATACTCCTTACTAATATGCAGTAAAATTGAAATATGAAGTAATTCTTGTAGAAAGTAGTGGCAAATTTATCCGCTATATCATAAAGCTTTTAGGGTTTGTATCCATGTCTTGCAGATGTGCATGCTAAACTATTCTTTATTGTTTAATATTTTCAACACCCATAATAAAACCCCTAAATAGGCATTCAGATAATTGCTCTTCTACAGCTAAAGTCTATGTGTGCTGTTTGCCCAACATAACCTACAAAACAGAGTGAGAAGGTTCAACAAAAAGTTTAGAATGTTACAGCAAAAAAAAAACTGTGCATGTGGTATAGATAAACCTTTGCTTTATGGTAGACACCCACGTTATTTTGTTTGGATAATTTAAAACATATTTAAAGAAAATACAACTTTTTGTTAGTCAAATTTTAGTAATACATTCACATTATACATGTGCTACATTTCTGCAAAGCAAAGTACTTCATCTTTTCAGAGCAGTAGTGAAAAGATGACTATTTTACAGTTTGTGTACATGTTTGTGTATTTGTGTCCTGTTTCTTTTATGTGATTGTAAAATACTGAGTGGGTGTTCCTCGACTCTTTGTTTAAAGCTGCAACCTGTTTACCCAATGTAGAATTTGTTGCATTTGTCGCAGTTTAGTTTTGTATACGCCTGGTGCTTATAGTCCATTTGTATATACTAGATATTTGGACAAATGGATACAACACCACAATAATATACAAACTATGGCACAATATACAAAAAAACACTAAAATTAAAACTATAGAAAGGGAAAACAAATACATCACAATACCATTCATAAACAAAATATCAAATAAAATAGCCCACAAATTTCAAAAAAGAGGATACAAAACTAATAACAATTTACAATACAAAATACAACATGACACCAACAACAAAAATAAACTACAAGCTCCAGGCGTATACAAACTAAACTGTGACAAATTTAACATTAGGCCAACAGGTTGCAGCTTTAAACAAAGAGTCGAGGAACACCAACTCATTATTTTACAATCACATAAAAGAAACAGGACACAAATACACAAAATTTGAAAATAGCCTAGAAATCTTACACATCAACAAAAACATCTCAGCACACTAGAACAGTATGACATTTACAGACACAAAAAAACACAAAATTCAAACATATTAAACGAACAAATCCAATACAAATAATACATACTCTTACTTGATATTATCGATAACCTGCCTTTAAAACCGCCACCGCTTAACCCAACTTCTCCAAGCAGAAGACACTGATGAAGATCACCACATAGCGATCGAAAACGTCCTGTCTCAGTAAGTTTTTACGAATTGACAAAATTTAAAGTTTTGATAGTCATAAACTAATGTTAAAGTGATTAATCAAATCTTGTATGTTTTGTTTTGATAATTTGAATTATATTTAAAGAAAATACAAAATCTTTCAAGGGAAAACTGGTTAATACATTCATAATGTACATTACATAATGTAAGTATTTTTGTGACCTAGGATGTTTTTAACCATTTCAAACTATAATTTTTGAAAATTAGTTTTTTTTCTAAAACAGGACTCAGATCATAGTTTAAAATGATACCATTTGCATAAAAAAATTCTCACATTTTTTTTGTGCTGTAAACTGAAGTAAAAGCTAAAAAGCAATAAGTTTTTACTTTTAATTTTGCATAACAAAGCAATCATTATTATGCATTAAAATAAGTAATAATTTGATTTAATTTAGATTTTAGGGATTAATATTGTAGAACTTAATGAATAAGAAGCAGAAAACTTGTTACAGCTTGAAAATTTTATATTGGTTAATTTGGTTATAACCTGTTAGTTATAAATTAATCTGTCCAGGCAACGTATTGTTTCTTAATTAGCTTCTAACTGTCAAAACTGATCCTGTTTTGTAAATATTAGATTTAATTTCTGGATCTGTAAAATTTGTACTACAACTTACAATAACAGAATATTTAAAAAAACACCATGTCTATGGTTAAGTTTAAACAATAGCAAAATTTATTACATATGAAACCTCTATATCAAAATACACAGAACTATGCTATAGAAAAAAAATGGTTTGAAATATCCTTATCTTAGGAATATTAAGAAAACTTGTGAGCCCACCTTTGGGAGGATGATGTCTCTTTCTCCAAGGGCCGTGGTTGGCGGCACATTTTTACAAAATTATTGCCTATCAAATTATAATAATAAAACTAACACTTTACCTTAGTTTTCTTGCTTGGTTTGTCAGAATTAACCTATCAGGGGTATTACAGGAGCTCAGGTAAAACAACCTTTACACAAACTGTAGCAAAGATCTGAGTAAATATATTTCCGGTTTTTTTTACAATACAAATGCACAACATGAATTTAGTAATCCAACATGTCTCTCTGATTCCAGTTGAAAATATAATACTGTACAATAATTTGGCTTATTATAAATTCCCAAATATATATATATATATATATATATATATATATATATATATATATATATCAAATTATTAGTTAATGAAATAGACAGTTAATATCGTCTCGACAGGAGGTGGTCTGTAGGACCTTCTCTACTTTGGAGTCTTGGATCCAATGCGACCGGTAAAAAAAATATAAGATAACTCTTTAGAAAACCCCGCTACGGATTACTTCATTTCTATTACTTATGTATACATGATTAATTGCCGTTATGGGGTGCTGGAACAAGTAGAGTTTGACTGGATCATATAAGTCGCCTAGTTAATAGTTATGGTCTAGATCTTAGATTTTACTCGATCCGTATCTCAGATTTACTGTTGGACACAAATAACATTATATAACTAATTACAGAACTTTGTTACACTTTCATTTTTTTTTAAGAAAACTGTTCAGTGTCCAACAAGTATAATCAGGTCGCTGAAGACGATTAATTTTACAAATCTTTCAATATAATTTATTTACAGTATTTTAAATTGATTCACCTGAGTTTAGCTGATTGTTTCATTTTTTTGGTTAAGATATTACTTTAACTGGGACTATTTATATCCTCATACTTTACACAATGCATAATTCGAACTTTGCTATAAACAAATACTTGACGGCTATGTACATATCTCGCATCCTGCTCATCCTGGAGTACAATCTGATATATTTTTTTGTGAATTGTCTATAATTTGGACTGGCACGAAGTTACTTACTAAACATGGCAATAGACTTGTGTTGGGTGTGCATCATGATGCCTTCTGTAACCAAATCTTTACCAAATGCTTTAAACTTGTACCATAATGCTGAGTTAGTATTATTGTATAATCATGAGAAAATTTACTATAGTCTCAAGAGTATCATGAACTCAGACTATAGCCTCAGAAGTGTTTAGGAAGTAACAGGGGTTATAAATGAAATTCATTATTAATAGCAATAAATCTTCTTTATTATAATTTCCCAAATAAAACCTCTGAAAAGATTACTCATTTAAAATGCAATCATTCACTATAACAAAATAACTGCATTACAAAATCCATTGTACAATATTTTTTCACTGAATAGCTCTAAATTAAGGTTTTGTGAGCAGGCTTTGCATTATTTCTAACTTGTACACACTTATTTTACATACATCACACTTTTATACAACAAATGTTGCAAATTAATCTTTGCAACCAGCATTTTTATTTAAAATGGCTGCCAGAAGCATGCAGATTTTATAAGACGAATTTACAGTGCATGTTAAACCTACAAATATACATATGTAGAAGCACAATAACACTTATGCTTAATACATTTTACTAGTATTTCTGTCTTTTAAAAAAATGTATTAACAGTTAACAGGCATTGTGTGTCTTTCAATAGTTTATTTATTATACAATTTGTTTGTTAATGCACTATTATCCATTTCTTACTATGATAGAAGGATAAATACAGGAAAATAGTTTTTTTGCAGCAATGAAAAAAATCAAGCAATGCTAGCTGGTAATTATTGAGTACAAGTATAATGGACAACATAGACACTTGTATCTGTATTGTATGAATTATTTTTTAAAAATTATTTTTCATAAATCGGACATGATGGTAGCTTACTGATTAGCAAGCAAGTCATGGAATGATTGGAATGCATTGAAAAATGTTAAATGCAAATACAAGGTACATTATTTAAAAATATTCATTTATAAAGACTATACTGTTTATTAGACTTCCCAAATTCTGCAGAATATTTCTGTGGCATTATAAATAAAACTGCAAATGAAACAGACATGTAAATCCTCTGATTCTTTCTAGTATGCTGGTCTTTTAAACCTGCTATACAACAATTACACTCAACTTTGGTTTCTTGTTGCTTGCAGGGAGGGAAACGAACTACATCCACGTAACTCATTGGGTTATGCCTTTATGTTACAACCACAAGTTTTAAGAGAAATACTCTTTTGATTTTTTATGTTTAACTCGCAAGCATGTAAAAACTATTACTGTACAAATTTTTTGTAACACTAATTTTCTATAAATTTAGAACATTTTTTATGCTTAGCTATTTCAAAGCTAATGTTAAAGTTAATCGATTAATGAAGATTTAAAAATAATATTCTGTCAGTAAATTTACAAACAGCAAATAAATTCTGAAATGTAAAATAAATGTTATTTCAAAGAATATTAAACAGTGTTAAACAGGAGTATTAAACAGGCAAAAGACTTAAACAACCTGCAGCTGTAAGTTAATATATATAGCCTAGCATGTGGTCACGGGCTTCGAAATAATCACCATAGCTTAAAGCAATATTCTGAAATTAAAATGTTCATTTCTAAAAAAATGTAACTTCTACAATAATTATTATTGGAAACCCCTATTTAATGTGTCTATTCTTCAGAGAAAATAAAAAATAACATACCTCAAATAGAATTTGTTTCATCAAAATTGTTATCGATATAACACTATAAAATTATTCACAGTAAGAGGTTCATTACATCTGCAGCTTTACTTGTTCAGCAGAATAGTTTCGAATTGTTCTGTACTTAGGGAATTATTAATTTTCTTCCAAAACTTATCTTCTATTCAGTTACAATAACTGCATATTTAGCCTTTGGACACATCAATGAAATGTAAAACAGTTAATCCAAGATAAACAAGATATAAATACACTGAACTATTTTAAAATTAAGTACCTAGTTTAATATTATTAAATTATCAACTAAAGTAAGTACATAAATAAATTCGTAATATTATATTGTTAAATTTAAATTTGGATGTTTTAAGATTGAGGAACATTACAAACAATGTTTTTTTCCATTACTAACTAAAAACTGCTAGATATTTAGTTATTTTTAATCTAAACGTTCAGCATGAATGCATTTTAAAAACAATTGTATGCTTAAATCCAATCAGATTTTCCGATGTTTAATTTTTATTTCATACATTGAGAAGAGAAGCCAAAAGCTTGCTTTTGAGAAAATAAGCACTAATATGATTACCTTTTCTTATCATTCTATTATTCAATAAATACACTTTTTTAAACAATCTACAAAAACAAAATATTGTTTGATAATCAATATATGAGGTGTTGACAAAAATAATTTTCAACCAACCTTGCAGTATATTTTTACAATTATAAATAACACATTCAACAATGAGTCATATACATTAAAAGCAGCATTTTAGGGTTTCTTTTCACACTTAACACCTCTCTTTTCGAAATATACAAATCTATAATGAGGAATGTACAAATACTGTTTTTAATACAATAATGCAAAATTTAGTTTGCATCTTTAGAAATACAAAAATTGTTATTTTGTTATCTATTTGTACTACAGCTGATGTTATCCTTTTTGGAATGTTGCGACTGTTAGAGAATATAAATAGCACTGAATATTTTAAGATTATTTTAATAGAAAAAAGTATTTATATGTTTTGAAATTGATAATAAAATTTAAATCAAAATATATTCATATTTTCTATTAAACCAACATTCAATCAAATCTGAGAATATTGTCAATTTAAAATTGAAGTGAAGTTATAATGCAACGCTAAAATAAAATATGCACAGTAAATAAATGTTAGCATAAATATTTCTTAAGAATTGTACTAAAATTAAAATAGATTACACGAAAGAATAATTTATTTTTACAATTGTTTAGTTAAAATTTGATTATTGCTATCTATTACTAATGTACTGAATATTTATTTAGTAATTAATTATAAATAAATGTACATATTGGGCTACAATACTTTCAAAAATGATTGAATTAAATCATTTAATTATTTAAATTACTAAATGGAATCCATTGCATAAGTCAATATAAATATCTCCTAAAACATACCAGGCTTAAATTTCAATGTTTGTATTCCCCAACAGTGGCTGCACCTTAATAGAAACTAAATAATTCTAAAAAGGGCAAATGATTTATTTACATTATATATTAGCAATAATATAATCTCCAATGCTAATTAAGTGACATTTCATTTTTTCATTAAATGTTATATTAATTGTGTATAAATATATGTACAATACAGTTTCTATCAAGCATTTCTAATTTTGTAAAACACAACCGTGCACATTCCAGTTTGGCACATTTATTTCAATTTTATTTTGTAGGTGTAAAGTTATATATAAATCACATAATTTATATGTAACACATGTAAATTGGTTCGGTTTGTGTTTTTTGTCCAGCACCAGATTTATTGAACGATTTTCTTCGTGATGAGCATAACGCCATAACACAATTGTTCTTTACGATTTGGCTAAGAAATTGCCAAAAACGCACTTTTATCTAGCCTGATATTTTCTCCAAAGTTAACTCCTATTTAGTAAACAAAGTATTTATAAATTTTGTATCTAATGTAAATATTTAGACATGAAGTAATTATATAATTAAGGTTTTATAAACACAGAAATTTTTACACAAAATGTATGTCCCTTTAAAATGAATAAATATTCTTATTAAATAAAAGCTTTGCACATTTAAATAAATAAAATCTTCAGCCTATCAAAACAACAAAAAGTGGCAGAAGTTGCTAAAGAAAAAATTAATAAAATTTTTTCACCAAAAATGATTACAGAGATATTTGATAAATAACTAATATTTTAGTGAGATGTACTTAATAAGTATTTTTTATTTTAACTGCTATAGAAATTATACTGCCAATAAGAATTAAATATATGAGGGCTATCCTCAACATTTTTATACGTTTTGGATTACCATAATATATATACAGTAGAGCCTCGATAATTCGAGGAAGATGGGACCGAGACCCCCCTCGCATTACAGAAAACTCGAATTATATGGAAATATGTCCCTGTACATTAGAAAAAACTCGAATTCTAATGAACCCTAATACTGTAATTAGGAATGCAAAAAATACATTTATAGAACTTTATTGATTATAATACTTACATAAATTAATGTTGCTTTTGGAATATATTGTTCATCACGGTTGCTACATTTTTTCGATAAAGTTGTTATGCGTCTTCTGCGTTTGCTTATCAGATTGTTTTCATGCTATGGTGACGCGTAGACAACTTAGCAGAAGCACATGTATTGGCATGGTTTCTGTCCGTTGTTTAATATAGCGTAGTGCAGTTTCCAATTAGTCACGCCGTTCCTTTACCGTGACTAATTTTCATTTCTTCTACTGTCTCAGTGGAACCTTCATCTTTATTCTCATCATCACTGACACATAGTTTTTTGTACAATTTCAGTAATCGTAACGTCTATTATCTCAAATTGTTCACATCGGAGTTTTCACAACCTGGAAGTGTCTTGATAAGATATGTCAAATCTGTTTTTTTGTGTGGATCAATAACATAGTCAACAGTTTCATTATGACTCAGGATTTGATTCCACGACTTACTTAATGTTCCTTCTTCTATTTTGTTTGATGATTGGGCTATCCAGTACACAACTCCATTATGTGTAATTTTTTTTAGAAAGCTTACAATGCTTTCTTCCCCTTTAGTTCCTTCAAGTCAGAAGGTAAAACGGAACGTTTGTATTTTTTTTCCTATACATTCCAGAACACACTGATCCATCAGCTGGATTATAGGCTTGTAAAATTTGCAGGAAGACATAAAACTTGGATATCATCAGAGTACAGTTAATCTTCCTTCGGGATGTTATGGTGCTTTGGCTAACAGTACAATAAGCTTCCGAGGCAAAAGCTTTTCTTTTAAAAACCTTTCAGTTTTGGGCACAAACTCATTAAAGAAACACTCTTTGAATAGTTCTTTATTCATCCGACCAGCATCGGTTAGTTCTTGTATCAAACCGCCAATGCTGAATAGGAAATGTTTTTATACGCTGGCCGGCAGCTTAGCTGATTAATACCATGGCTTAGCCGACTCGTAGCCGAGCTCGAATTTAACGGAAGCATGAAATCGGGACTCGGAATATCAAGACTCTACTGTATAAGTATATTATATGTATGTAATACTATATAATATAATATATATATAATATATATATATATATATATATATATATATATATATATATATATATATATATATATATATATATATATATATATATATATAGACACACACTAACTCTCTGTAATATATAGACTATATTGTTGGAAATGAAGTTAGAGTCAACATTTTGCTGTTAAACATCCACCTGTTAATGTGAAGTGTGGAGATTGTGATGCTACTACTCTGCTTAACCTGAATCTTGTGCAATATGTGTACAATAAAAAAAATTCTGAGTAGTGAGGTATGTTAAATGATCAGGCTTTTATTGGTTATAAACAGGAATTCAACCATTATTCCTGTAAATTTGTGATCAATTAAGGTTTGTTATGTTAAAAAATGGGTGTACTAATGTTCACAATGAGGATCTCACTGGGATTAATGACGACAAAATTCAACAAAAATTCATTAAATTTAACACTTTTCATATAATCTTGTAATCAAGAATGAAACCTGTGTTCTATCATGTGAAATGTGAAACAAAAGCACAGTTTATGGAATGGGAAACACATAAGTTCTCCCAGGAAAGCAAGGAAAAATCTTCAAACATTGTCAATCAGAAACATAATTGCAACTATATTTGAAAATCCTGAGGGATTGCTTGTCATGGATTTTCTTGTATATGGTTCAACTATATACTCACAGATATATTGTGAAGCAATGTAAAAACTGAAATGGGTAATGCAGAATAGCTGTTGGGAAAGGCTGAACTCAAATTTCTGTTTTTTTTTGACAATGCTACTTACACACTGTTAATTGTACTCTGACTAGTTTTTAAATAAGACGTGTTCTATGCACCAGCTTCTGTACAGTTTGGAATTGCCACTGACTGTATATTACCGTTTTCAAGTGATAAAGTCCTGCATTGCTGCATAACCCTTTGAAAGTGTTACTAAACAGTCTACGCAGTTGAGAGCAGGTTAAATGTTTTAGGCAGCAGACCAAATTGGTCATTTTGATGAAGGCTTTTCGAATTTATATAATAATATTTTTTCTTTTCATTTGTTTTATTTATATTTTCAAAACATAAAGTATTTCATACATATCCCTGTATTATTGAAAACAACACCAAACAAAACAGCAATCACATTCAGTACAACACTGGTAATACAATGGCTAGAGAAATAACACTAGATACAATTCTGTGTGCAAAGTGTTAAATTAGGAATGTTAAAAAGCAATAATTGTAAAAATAACATTTTCTAAAATCATACAATTCAATAAATATCTTTTTTCTTTAGCTTGTAAAACTCTTTTAAATTTATAAATTTAAATATAATTTATATCACTGTTAAAAACACATAGGAATTTAAACAAATAAATTACAACTTATATAAATATACAACTATTTTTAGAAATTTTTAAATAACATTCCTAGTTTTGTTCTACAGATACAATAATTTTTTACATCATTTATCTCAAACCTTTTTGTGAAAAAAACTGCCACTCTGTTATTTAAAAGTTTTTAATATTGTAAAAACGATTGTTTTTAAAATAAGAGTGCAGATACAAGATAGACCTTACAAGGCATACAATTTAACCTATTTCAATAATATTTAAATACATTTCAATGTAAAAATGTGTTAAATTTGAAAGAAAAACAGTGTAGGTATATAACTGAACTATGTATATATATAATACAACCAGTAATTGTATAATCAATGTTTAGAATTCAATATAAAATTTTTATAAAAATATTACACAAAACTTTATTTAAATACATTTTGTAAGACCATATCTTTTTGATTGACTAAAATGGCCTGCGGTCACAATGATCCGCACACAAACACCTAAAACTAAGGGGTAATCTCAACCAAACCAATCACAACCTAAAGATATATATTATCAGTTCATAGATAATACAGTTAATTAGTTTAAATTATAGACTAAAACCCTATTGTTATTTCATTTGCAAGTCAGTTTTCAAAATAAATTTCTATTATTGTGTATGCAGAGTAGTTTTGTTTAAAAAAAAAAAGGTTACTGAACCAAATAAAATTTATGTAGTACATCAAGAAACAAAAAACCATTTTTATAACAAAATTATTGTAATTTTTAAAAATTGTATAGAAAAATAATATCTTATTACACTTTTGATATCAAATGCGACCAGACTTTTTGATAACTAACAAGTTGCTTTTAATTTTACTTCTTTACCTCAGAGGCAAATTTTCCAGGGTGTAGTGTTAAAAAAAACATTATGTTTTTTCGACCCACCCTAATATACACACTACACCAAGGCTGTCCAACTGGCAGCAGTGGGCTGTTATGTACAACATGGCAACAGATATTTATAAACATATACAATTTTGAGCAGGTAGTGTGATGAGCAGACATGAGTCTGAATGATTGCTGCTTGTGAAAAATGGAGTAAATTGTCTAATGATTCATTGTCTTATTTACAAAAAAATCTTTGTGGGAAAATTCCATGAATCAAAATAACATTTCAAATGTTATTAAAAATATAATAAGATGGGGGAAATGGACTGTTGAATAACTTGAGTAATTTTTACAGAATATGAATTCAAAATATAAAGACATGCTGTTGCCAAACAAAGTGAGATGGCTAAGTTTAGGGAAGTTCTTTGACTCACTGCACCCTCTCTTTATGTTATATACAACATATTTAGATGAAGATATAATGTTTACGGCTGCTTGACCTCAAAACTCACATTGAACTGAAATTGTCCTTGAAATATTTCTTTTTATAGTTTTGAACATACTTATGTTTACCATACCCATGATAAACATTTTATATTTAACAAAATTTATTTTAATTTATTATAACATTGTTTAGGTTGTATAAACAACTCAGATGTAAGAACCTTTTCTCAGTATTTTGTTAAAATTTAAAGATTTTCACAGAAATATTTAAGACTTGAAAGAAATCCAAAATGACATATGAAACAAAAATCTTTGTCTCTAACATTTTCAATACAACATAATAATGCATAATATACTTTTTACGAATGAGCCATTAAACATTTGTTTTTACTATCCCTGACTAGATTATAGATTCCAGACTAAAAAATGCTTACAGTAAAATATCAAAATTTTGCTCCCTTCCTGGGTGATTTAATCTCTCATATTATTGGTATTGCTTATGGATTTTCCCAAAAATTGATTTTTACCACCAAACATTTTAGTTGGACAACTCTGACCTATACCATGCCCCAAATATTTCATACCTTAAATTTTTTTATATATGAAAATTGGTTCAGAATTTGAAAATTTTGAACAAAATGCGTTACTGATTAAATTCTTTATCAAGCCAAACAAAATATTCTCTTGTATAATACAATAAAGTATAAATATTCGTGAAAAAAATGTAGTATCAATTTTATACAGGAAGCTCAAACAATTACTGCTTCATACCTAACATGCAAATGAAATACTTAATTAATTAATTCATTAAACTCTTTCAGAGCCTGCACAATCTTACAAGACAAGTACCATTCAGGTTTATTAAGTACCACCAGTTTTTCAATACTTCTATACATGAAGTAAGCACTGAATACAAATCAATGCCACAGTATAAAACAGACAATATTATGGTATTAAAATATTAAGTAGCAATATAATGTTTACTTATTTTTAAAAATGTAAACAAAATAGAACTAATAACAACAAAACAATATAAATATAAACTAAATTAAAATCTTACATATCAGCTGCTTTAAATAATAATGCCTCCAAGGCAAATATATAAATTTCTGGGTTTTCTTAAAAAATAAAATTAAGTACTTTATAAATATATTTTAGTATAATTAAGTACAACTTTTAAAATATATGCTTTGTTAATTGAATCTCTTATATATATTTTTATACACATATTACAAGTGCAATAAGACAAAAAAAATAGTACTGCTTAGATCAATCAAGCCTTTAAAAAAACAATGAAATTATCTTTATAAGTATTTTAAACTTTAATTGAAATAAATGATCAAACACTTTAATGTCAGTAATTTTTATAATTTGTTTTTTGTATTTTATATTATTTGGTAAGTATTTAATTATACTTTATGCTTTTATTATTTCATATCTGCACCCATATTATGTTAAAAGAGTTTCTCTATAACTTTTCTTTTTAAAGAAAGTTAAAACAGATCACGTTTATAAACAGGATTTTGCAATAGATTCATAAAAAAGTTCTCAGTTTTTATATGGTTTAACATAACATTTATTCCAATTGTGAAACCTTCAAGAAAATAATTTATGTACACGTTTCCTGGAGAAAACATTATGAATTTTACAGTAGACTATATTCTAATTTTTACTTTTCATGAACATTTTAAAACAAATTTTTGTTTAAAACCTAGTTTTGATATCACAACCTCACAAAATTCAAACCATCAAATTAGTTGAGCAACTGATTAGGTTTCTTATGGTAACATTTCTCACATGGTCATACAAAAGTTTAGAAGATTGGTAAAAAGCAATACTGTTTATTTGTCATATTGCACTTATTTTTTTATGAATTATTTTATTTAAATCTAAATTTGCTAGATTTACCACAGTGAGTTCACTTCCAAGGCCTGGTCCAAGGAGGACGGCTCCAGAAGTTAGCAAAGACCTAGTAGCGCTGCTGGAACTCATGATGCCATCGGTTGAAGTCAATGTGAAACATTACGATTGATCCTGTTGCAAGGCCTGCTAATAAAAACCTAAACACAAGAGGCAGGATTTAAAATTTACACCTGTCAACTTTATCAAAGATATTGGTTAATGTAATCACCTTGATTTCACTAAATAAATCATAAGTAATTATTTAAGCAAATAACTAAATGAAAACTATTAAGTCACTACTATGCTGATGTGTTTTGAAACCGTCATTTCATTGACAAAGCCAAACCTGCTACTAGCGGCTGACAATACCTGAAACCATGAGTGAATCACTAAGAGATACAATTTTAAACAAAATTGATCTGTATGTAAAAAAAGAATGTCACCACTATCCTAAAAATTTACCCTTTTTATAAAAAAAATAACATATTTAGGGAACTATGAAAAGGGGCAAAATAAAAACAACTGAAAAAGTGTGAGATAACTATCTCTATATGTGGGCAAAACAATAGTCTTTATCACATGAATGCTGGAAGTTGACTGATAAATATAAACAACAGTATAATGGGATCCATGCATGTAGACTTGAACTCAAGGCGATGTCAGCTGTTGTCATATATTGTGGATAATAGTAATAAACGTGTTAAGCACTGTAGTGTAGACAGTATTGTTTTAGTAGTAAAAAGATGTATTAATTTTTTTATAATGTCAATAATATGGTTTGGTGAAATGCTTTAAACTGCTGTGATTAGAATAAAAATTCTTGTTTAAGAAACATATAACACACACACAAACTAAGACTGGTAAATTGTGATATTCATTAAGACACTTTTTTATAAATATTTACAAAACATGGAAACCACCAAAAATTAATTATTCCAAAAACAATTTGTGGTATTTTTGATACCTGTACCTATAGTTTTTTATAATAAAATGTCAATAATGTTAATAAAATTTCATAATGAATACTAATCCTGGCACTAATTCAACAGTGTTTTTTTTTATAATATACATATATAAAAACTAATCATCTTACTTTTGATCATGTGTCAATGCCAAAGACCTCACACTGCTATCACAAGATGGGAAAGCATATAGCAGTGCTAAATTAAAGGTCCTCCAAACTTCAACAATACCTTTGTCTCCAGCGGTCATAAGATATTCACCATCTCTACTCAGTAGAAGGCACTATAATAAAATAATTTTATTAAGAATAAAAGTAAAAGTGTACAAAAATTAGTATATTACCCCTATAAGGTCTTTACCCTCTAGAACAGTTATTTCAAAGATACAGGCTGCCATATCAATATGGCCTACGATCTCAATGTGTCACAGAAAGAAGAAACATGTTTTTTAGAGCTTTTAGACGTCACTCGATTCCTCTACGGAAGTTTTAAAATGAGCACACTACATGTACAAGTAATTTCAAGGACAGCGCATGCCTAGCCAAGCGAGAGAGTGTTAGCTAGGTATCTATTTATGTATGCTTTTTTCTATCTCACGAGCGCGAAGATTGCATTTTGTTTTGCTCGAGCAACTAAAACTAAAGTATTCGCTTCAAGAAATCGCACCACAGCCGCAGGCTGCAGTTCTAGTAAACAACTCAATCATAGAGAGTAACACCATCTCTTAACAACAAGCGGAAATACTCTATTATTTTTGTTGAGAACAATAGAATCTTTCATGGGCTTTGAGTTTAGACTAGAACCTTCCTTATCAATGTAAAAGGAGTGCATCGGCGCGACGAGAGTCAGTTGTACTGCAATTGTTTGAAGAGAGTCAGTTGTGAAGGTATTGTGCATTTGTTTGTGTTGTGCGTGTGAAATATCCACAACTGTTGTGTCAAGTTTTATAACTGTTACAACTTTGGCATAATGTCAAAAAAACGTAAAGTTGATAGTGAGTGCAGAGTTTTTCAGTCTAAATGGGAAATTCCATATTTTTTCATAGAATGGAAAGGTAAACCACTGTGTTTGATTTGCAATCTAACAGTTGCTGTTTGTAAAGAGTTTAACTTTAAGAGACAAGATGATACGAATCATAAATCAAAATTCGATTGTTACACTGAAAAAATAAGAATAGACACATTGTCATCTTTAAAATCTAGACTTCAAGGTTAACAATCGATGTTTGCTAAAGCTAATACTGAGAGCGAAGTTGCCCTGAAATCATGTTTTATTATTGCATTAGAAATTGCAAAGAGATGAAATCCTTTTTACAGACAGTGATTTTATTAAAGACTGTATGTTGAAAGTTGCCGATGTTTAACTTCCATTTCGTAAGTTAATAATTCAAAATATTTCGCTGTTAATATTTCGTTGATTCAAGAATAAATGATTTATCTCAAAATTTGGTTCTTTAACTGAAGGAGAAAATTAAGGAGTTTACAAACTTTTCACTGGCTGTTGAGAGCACTGATACTGTTGATACAGCTCAACTTGCTATTTTTATAAGAGATATTAATATTAACTTTGAAATAACAAAAGAACTATTAAAGTTCGTTCCATTGACAGGTGTACAACAGCAGATAGATCTTCAACCGGACAGTATTTTGGAAGGAAAATTTTAAAAAGTTAATGCTCTTACATTTTGTACACTATATTTCAAGAGTTTGAATAACTACACGGAATTAAAAAAGCACCCAGCAAGCATTCTGTGCATGTTTGGTAGTGTTTATGTATGTGACCAGATGTTTTCTGTCATGAACATAAATAAGATCAAACATCGCACAAGACTTAAGAATGAACATCTCCAATCAATTCTTAAAATAATTACAACAAATACAATATCTACAATCAATGAGCTTGTCAAAAACAAGAGAAGTCAGATATCTAGATCCTCAAGCTCAAAATAACTACCCTCTTCTATAACTTTGATATGATTTTTAACAGTCGTATATTATATACTATATAATTAAATAAGTAAAATGGTATATTAATTCAGTACATTTTTAAAAATTTGAATCTGGCCTGCCTACACATTCTATATTTAATATATGGCCCTCTGCGAAATTGAGTTTGACACCTCTGTTCTTGAACGTATTATACAAGGACAGTGCTCATACAGACACTTACAAACAAATATTTTTTACATCATTTATGAATCTAAAAACACCTATTTAATGTTCCATCATCGGTCAACACATTAGCGTGCCATGCCCAATTAGCCCAACATTTGTCGGAGAGCATATTTTTTCTGTGATGGCAAGCTCCATATATGGTATATGTCACCGTCAAACACCATTGCAGTCGCAGAAATATTGGTAAAACTTTTCTCCATCATCAACTAGGTGCCTATATAACATCCAAATTCTCCTTCAATTTAAGGTTTTTTTAAAGATCCGTGAATCCCATAGCGTTTCTGAGTCTTGTTTTTCTTCTTCCTCGTTCAAATAATGGCAAACATTCCCAACTCTGTTAATAACAATCACCTAATAGCTATATTTATTATAGCTAATAGCTTTATTTTTTCACATAAAACAAGTAACATAAGTTAGTTCACAATTCACAACACTGCAAAATAAAATATAAATATATAAGAACTAAATTTATAAAGATAAATAACATAAAAACCGCGAAAACTGTACTACCAAAGTAGTCTTCTGTATTTACTACGTAGACATTCTCTCGGTGATGGGTCTGCAAGAAATGTACAGCACAGATACAGGACTGAACAAGAACTAAACTGATAGCATACACGTTGTATACACGTTCTATATAGTTATAGAGGGCTGCTGATCTGTTATAGTGGGCACAGTAGTGATCAAAACATTTTTTTCATGTACTCGACACGGTCCTTTAACGGTCATGGCATGATATGTTCTAGTGGGTAAAGACCTATAAAAGACCTATAAACAGTAACAATACAACAGTCATGTCGCTATGCTTTATCCATCGGCAATAACAACATCACTGTTGCGTTTTTATATTTATCTTAAAGCAGTGTGAACATATATGTTGCGATCTACTTATTTTTATTAGTGAACTAACTTGTAATCCTTCAGGGAATTTTAGAAGTAAATTTATTCCTCAAAAAAAAAAATAACACTCAATGGATGCGATATTTCTTTGTGCCTGAATGTTTCCAAGCCTACCATATTACAAAAAACTTTAAAGTAAGTATAAAATATTTTTAAAGCCTATTTTTTTTTTATATGATGTAGGCCTATGTAACATGAATATATTATTATTATTTATTTCATAAATAAAACTAATATAATCTTTGTATAGACAGGATTTTTTTATTTTTCCTACCAAAATTTGATTTTTAAAATATAATATAATGATAAAAAACTTATTTAATGAATTTATTATTATATTAACTTATTTTTGGGGCTTGTTACCTATTTAAAAAATTATTGCTGAAAGGGTTAACAACCATATTTAATTATTTAAACATTAATATATTTTCATATCACAAAGTAAGACCTTCTATTTAACTTATTGAGATATTTTACTAGAAATTATTTATTATGAGTAAATTTATATATATTTTTTAACAACAGTGTAAAATACCTGAAGGTTGTCGTTATGGGATTCGTGTCGAAGTCGTTTGCCATTAATGGTAAAGGCTGCAATGTGACCTCTCTCATAGTTAATAACAATAACACCTTCACGAGACATTGCAATGTTTTCAGGACTTACAAACCCAAGAGGAGCTTCAAGACAACGCAGTAAGTCTCCAAATGTTGTGTGAACTAGGACAGGACCAGCTAGAAAATATAAAAGTGATTAATTTGAATATTTGTAAACCAATCCATAAAATGTTTAAAAAGATGGAAGAACATGTCTCAATCAAATGACTTGTGTTAAAAATTTTGATGAAGTTAATTTTTCTAAATTTAAACTTCAAATTGAGATATATGGTATTGTTTTTTCAATACAATATGCTCAATCATTTTGGTTAAAGATAAGATGACCATGCATAGAAAAAAATTTAATAACTTTTAAAGAACAATTTTTAATTTTTGGAGAAATCACTGCAGTCTTTTTTTATCTATAATAAAAAAAAATAATGTTATCAATAACATAATAAAACAGTTACTTTGAATATATTAATATAACTTAGAGACTTTTGAAGGTTTTTCCTCACTGGATTTGCAGCTTCTAATCAGAACCTCTCTGACAACTTTGCCAGATTGAACATTTTAGATAGCACCCTGTGACTATGTGACCGATTCTTAATCTGACTGCAAATAGATACAGGCATCAGCCTGAATACGACCTGAGGCTCTTGGTCTACCAAATGAGGGGTAAGACATATAAATTGGTGACATTGATTTACAAGCAAGTTAGACTAGAAGTACATTATAAAAATGTAAATGTAAATATTGCTAAGTTAATATTAAAATCTTAGGTTTCCAATTAGCAGTTGTTACTTTCTTATTAAATAAAAACATGTGGCTTCACAGTTGCCTATACATAAAGTCTGAAGAATACAATACCTACAAAAACAGAACAAACCCAAGTTTTTGCTAGCTGAGGTAATAATGTTGTTCAGCTACCTATATATATTTTTAGTAAATACACATATTGGTGAACATCTACACCAATATGCAGGTCTAAGTGGGAAGTTAAAGGTTCCGATATTCAGATCGGATTCTGTCTTAGATCATTACCTTGCACAGCCTAAACTGTGAGTAGTAGAGTAGCATTCGCCTTCCTCTCCTGTATATTTCACCAGTCATGCTAAACCTAATGATCTGTACTTTACTATTCTTGTCAACTACAAGAAACTAATTCTTCATTTAATTTATTTTTTCTGTTTCAGATCAACAACAAATTAGTAAAAACACTAGGATAATTCAGAAGCAAAAATGTAACTAAACTCCTTACATAAAATTATTTATTATATTACAGTAGAACATCTCTAATTCGTCACCTTCTGTAATTTGCCACAGTAACGTAGAATAGGTGGCCTCAGAAAAGAATTCCTTTGCACAAAAGAAAATGAGACTTTTTTAAAAAACTAAAACGTACATCGATTCAATATATCATATTTTTTCTTGATAGTGTTATTGTTCGTACAAGGTACTGTAGTATGTTTTTTACGCCTTGTATTAAAATAGAGTAACATACTGTATTTGTAAATACGAACTTTACTACAGGCTACTAATGTTTATAAGTGTTGTTGAATTTTTTGGCTGACATAAATAATGTAAGTACAACATTATTTACCATTACATACCTATTTACATATTTAGGTGCTATGTACCCACAATACATGTTAATTTCATAATTTCTGTAATTCGTCTTTTGGATTCGTCATCCCCCCAGTACCAAGGGTGACAAATTAGAGAGGTTCTACTCCAGAGATTCCAGGACTTCAGCTCTCACGGTCTAGAGTAAATCATGTTGAAAAGTATTTGAAATGTAGTAGAATGTTGAAATAAATAAACAAGACCAAAAAAGAAGCATTGTGCAATTACGTATTATACATAATATTTAACCTAAAATTTGTTTTTACCATAGACCTAAATTAAAGTGATATCTTTTCTTTAGTGTACAAAACTTACCTACAGACCCAGACACAACCAATCCAAGTTCTGCGGAAATGACTACTGCTGTGACAGGTTGTTCATGTCCAGTGAGTGTTGCTCGAGGTGTTGGTACCTCCCCTTCCCCAACAATAGTTTGTGACCTTGCATTCCAATGCCACAATAGTACTGTACAATCAGCTGAACCAGATGCGATGTAACAATCCGA
Source organism: Prosapia bicincta (assembly GCA_036971475.1). Classification (NCBI taxonomy): domain Eukaryota; kingdom Metazoa; phylum Arthropoda; class Insecta; order Hemiptera; family Cercopidae; genus Prosapia; species Prosapia bicincta. Next base: position 117,763,610 of record JBAIZL010000004.1, on the reverse strand, counting down.
TGTGATGTTACATTCAGAGCGAGACAAACATGTGACAACTCCATAATGTCCAAATACAATTTGAACTATCTTGGCTGTAAATAGAAAAGTGTGCTTAGGAATGGTGATAAAATTATAAAATAAATTCAGTAAACCCTGAATAATTTTTAAATTTAATTTAAAAAATAATTTTGAAACCCAGTAAGTCTCAATTAAATTGGTAGCAAATACAATTATTATAGCAATGCTTGAAAATGAAGATAAAAGTTCTTCAAATTTCCATTTTCAAGCGGTTTTTGCAAAACATTCTATGGGAAACCCAATTTCAGGTCCGATTCTTTGTAAAAAAAGATCTTCAGAAAAAATATAAAATTCCACAAAAAAACATTTTATCACCCTTTCCAACATACATGACATACAGTAATTAATTAAAATTGCCCCTTTTTGAAAAAATTCAACTATCCGAATTTTTCTTCATTCGAACAGGGTCTGGCACCAATTGGTTCAGATAATAGGCGTTTAACTGTACATATATATTTATATAATATGCATTTAAATGACTTTTATGTCCTCATTGCCAAATGTAGTGATAAAATTATGTAGAGCAATTACTGATGATAATGTCATGAGATGTCATATTTCTTATTGACTAGAATTCCATTTTTCTTTAAAAATTTGCTTTCAAGTTAATTAAACTGGACTGCAGTTTCATCTTGAATGCTCCTACAAATATACGACAGATATAAAATCAGATAGGATACTTTTATAAAAAAATCTAGCTATAGTTGACAAAATCTTAAGACTTCAAGCTTTTAAAAATGGTAGAGTGAAAAAGTAAATTAAGTAGCTACTAAGGTTTAGGAGATACAGTTAGTGCAGTCAGTTACATTGCTAAAGATCACACTATTTGAATGTTTAAAATTATAAATTTACTTGTATTGGCTTTTCACAAGTTAAGGCAAAATATATTATTACTATTGTTCATTTATGAACACTTCATGAATTTTTTAATTTTGTTTGTTATATATAAGAAATTAAAATTTCTTTTTATCTAGTATCACAAAATATTAAGACAAGTGGTTTTACTTATATTTTTAAAAGATTCAAATAAAATTTAATCTGGTAAAAGTACAATCATTTATAAATACTAAATATTTTTTCACTTACCCGTTTCTGTTGAAAATACTCTAAAACTGTTGTCCCAAAAACCACAGGCAACTAAGAAACGACTGTCAACTGTCGTCACAAAACAATTGGAACGAATCCTCAATTTTTGACTAAAATTATCTCCTAAATGTCTTCTTAAAGCTGAATTATTGTTGTTTCCAGTTTGTACTACATTAAAAAAAAGTTAATTATTATTTCGGTTAGGCAATAAACAATTTACACCATATCAATATTATTTAAAAAAGAAATAAAGATTTTGAGAAAATTATTTAAACTCAAATGACTCCTCGTGTGTGTGTGTCTGTGTGTGTGCGTGTTCTAAACCTAAAAACGTCATAGTTCTTAACACTAGAGAGGTTCTGCAGGGTTTTTTATAGACCATGTGTATTTCTTTGTTAGAATTTCAGGAAAACTACTCAAAACATTCCAAGTGTACTTGTACTGGCGGTTTTAATGTTATTGTCACCGATTCGGAAAATAAGTAAGTTAATACTATTAGTGCACAGGTTGAAACCTATGTAAGTAATATTTCCATAGTTATTTTATCTTCTAAAATGTTTCAAAAGTTTTTTGTAAAATTATGTGCATCTAAGTAGCTAATTTTATGTTTGATAAACTATTTCATTTTCCTAAATAGGTTAATTGCAAATATAATAAAACAGTTCTATTTGTTGTTTTTTCATTCAAATTTTAAAGTAGTTGTATTTTAAATGTTTAAAAAATATTCCAACACATTTTGTAAAATTACACTTCATAAACTTTCATACATTTTCCAATATAGATTACTTTGAGGCAGATATTTATACATGTTATTTTTTATTAGCTGATTATGTACAATAAAGGAAGGTTTATGTATTAGAAATGTTTAATTACTGTTATGTAAAACAAGTATGTAAATTTTTCCTGAGTTAAAAGAAAAGGTGCATGGTGAATAGCTGTTTCTATGTAAACAAAATGATATAAAAACTTACATAACACTGGATCCATAGAAAGAGGAAGATTATTGCTCTGGTTTTGTGGTGTCTCTGCATAGCTAGGTGATTGTACAGATGCTGAAAATTAAAAAAAATATATATTATAAATTTTTGTCAAAACGGACAGGATTTGAAATATAGCTAAAAATATCATATTTCCCAAATTATATTTCTTCTGTATTCTGAGAATACAGAACTTTCACAAACAAAAATTATAACCCAAACTGAAAAAAAATGAATTTAATATTTGTTTCCTTTACCTGCATAATTTGTATTCCACCGATTAAGTGCAAACTGTTGGTTTGTTGTAACAGTGACAACAGATGGCATGGGTAGTTGAGGGTATGTGTTTGCTGAAATATGGACAATTGGAGAATTGGACGGGAATTTCATTGTCATGCAAACGTCATCTGGTACACTTGAAAACATCATTGGACTCTATAAAATAAAATTCAAAATCTGTTATAAGACCATTTATAGAGTTTTGTAACTAAATAATTATTTATACAACTATAAAAAAATACTGTACCAAGTGCATGGCTGAACTTCTTGGTGGATGGGGCTCCATTAAAAGTTGTGACGGTGTTTGTCCAAAATTACGGATCTGATTTTCAATTGCCTAAACAAAAATTACAATTGTTAAATCAGCATGAAAACGTTTTTTTTTTAACCAACACCATGAATGAAATATTTCTTTTTCAATAAAGTAAAATTCATTTTCAGTTATTAATTTTGTTTAGCTCCTTATTAATTATTAGTGTTAGTATTAGATGACTTTCCTGCTGTGGTTTTAGTAAAAATATGTTGAATACTTTTATCATTCTTACTGTTCCTGTAATGTATTTGGTCCTAGAGTAGCAAGTGTTGAGCACTTTAAATAGAACACTGGGCTCTTAAACTTTAGGTAAATACGAAATAAATGAGAGTGTGGTCAAAGATATTTATTTTAATAATAATGCAATGATTTGGTAACTAGTTCGTTGTCCTTTTTATGAATCTTATAAAACACCCAAAAACCTTATGATGTTACTATATAACACACTTATCAATAGTCAACCTCTGTAACTAAGGATAACATGTTGCTCAAGAAATGTAGAAACTTTACAGCTAAGTCTACAGTGTCTTCTAGAAAACAAAATAATTATTTTATGCAATAAAACTTGTTTCTCGTTTATTACAGTACAGTAATCCCTTACTATTTATGGAGGTTGCGTTGTATGAAATTACTGTGATTATGAGAACTGTAAATAGTGAAAACCACCTTACATAGAAAAAATAGAGTTTGGTTCTTGAAACATGTTAATTTCAGTGCTGTATATCTGTGTAGTTTGAATTTAATGCGAATATGTGTATTATAAGTGTAATGCAATATAAGTTCTTGCTTATTACTGTAGCCACGAATAATCAAAACTTTAAGTAGTAAACCAGTATGGCAAGACATTGCTGTATTTTTAATATAGTATTATTGTGTGCTGTGCATAATTAAAAATATTGTGTAGGATTAAATGAATTTTATTTCAGACGGTTTTACATAATTAATGAAATTTCGTTCTGATAACATGAACTGCTTTGTGTTCCACTACCCTGTTCCACATTTGATAGATTAGAGAGGTCCTACAGTGTGTTTGTATATTCTACATTATAATGCTATTACACTTGTTTAAGAAGGAATTAGAAAGAATTTAACAATAGCCTTGTAAATAGTAACCAGAGAAGGTAGGCAAAGGGAAACCGAACTCTGCTAAAGAATATAACCTATGATCTAAAAAGATAACCAAACAGTGAAATTGAGTTCAGGATTCAATAATAAGAACTGAACTACGTAAGATGGTTAAGACAATGAAAACGTTACACTAAGCAAAAGAAATAATCCCAGTAACAATAACACAAATATTAAAACAAAGATGAACACTACCAGGAGTTAAACACCATAAAATATATAGCCCAAACGAATGGATACAACCCAACAATGATTGACAAATTATACAACCGCCTAAAAAATAAACATAATAACCCAAATACAAACACATAAGATGACAATCCCATAAAATACTTATCAATACCATACAGATCATCCAAAACCCACAATCTAACCAACACATTACGAAAATACAACTACAAAATAGCTTACTCCACACACAACACTCTCAACAAACAATTTAAACCCAACAGAAAAATCAACGACATTTACAACATCACTGGAGTTTACAAACTAACTTGCAGTTCATGCCCCAGTTTTTACATAGGCCAGACAGAAAGGTCATTTTACACACGTTACCAAGAACATATAAAAGCACTAAAAAACAATAACTACCAATCAAACTTCGCCGATCATCTCAACTCCACAAAACATGACTACATAGACATAACATCTAACCTACAAATTCTTCATAAACAACACAGAAATAACCAATGCTACACATCCGAACAATACGAAATATATAGGCACTTCAAACTACACCCTACACACATACTCAATACACAATTTCATTACAACTCACACGCACTTTTTGACATCAAAACTCCTAATACACACAAAATACACCCACACCACCAAAATATCCCACCCCCACCCTAACCTACGTAAACCTTGAGATCAGTTACAGTCTGAGTTGACAAAGGGACACATCTCCCGAAACGGCCGTCCTCAACAAACAAAGTAAGTGCTACTATAGGCAAGTTAAAACATTTAAAAGTATTTAGTGATTACTAGTAGCTCACGCGAAGATGGAATCAACAAGTGATACACATATTAAGTTGAATGGAAACTGAATAATACCAAAAGTGTAAAACAATACAAAGTAAATCGTAGCTAAAAATAAGGATGGGGTGGGTGGGTTAGGATGAGGCCATTATGAGATTTTTGGGTTTATGTCAAAGAGTGTGTATGGTAATAGGATGTTGAATATGTATGTTGCATATAGTTTGAAATGTTTGTACATTATGTACTGTTCCATTGTATGGAGTTAGATATTATTATATAGTTTGTGTAGAATTTATAGATTTTTATATTATGCTTGTCTAGGTGTGATTTGTGTATACAAGGTGTTTAGCAGAGTTTGATTGAGTGAGTTTGTTTTATCTGTTGTTGGTAATGTGTGTAAAATAGCCTTCTTGTTTGGAATTTGTGGAAAATGGGATAGGATCTGCAAATTAGTTTGTATACACTAACAAAGTTGTAAATGTCTTTGTTTGTGATATTGAGATTAAATTGTTTATTGAGGTTACTGTGTGTGGCGTAGGCTACTTCGTAATTTTACTTAAAAAATATATTATTTAATAACTTTTACATTAGTTTATGAATATCCAAACCTTAATTTATTTGTAAATTTGTAAAAACTTACTGAGACAAAACGTTTTTGATTGCTCCGTGGCGATCTTCATTAGTGTCTAAATTTTACGCTTGGAGTTGTTAGGTTGAGAGGTGACAGTTAATAGTGTCAAAGAATATGTGTGATTTTTATTGGGTCTGTTTGTTTAATATGTTTGTATTTTGTGTGTTCGTAAATTTCATATTGTTCTAGTGTGTTCAGATGTGGTACTTTTATGTTGATGTGTACGATTTCTAGGTTAAGGTAAATGTGTGTGGTAAGGTAATGAATTACGAATAATCTGTACGACCGTATTATGTACTTTATACATTTGTCAAGTGAGTTTTTTATGTTGGGTTATTGAGTGTATTTTTCATGAATTTATATAGTTTATCAATCATTCATTTATTGTATCTTGTGCAATATGTTTAATGTTGTTTAATTCTTAGATGGAATCAAATAAATATTATTTCTAAAAGAATTCTTAAGAGAGACACAAGCTGAAATTAAGGGCTCAGTTATTAAACACTTTGGAGTAGTATATTTCACAAATATTTTTACTTATAGCTTGAAAGAACAAACAAAACTTGGAACAGTATTAAAAATCAGATTTCTTGTGGAATAATGACGAGTAATAGTGAAGTATATTTTGACAAATATTTCAATATTCTTTTGAAACAATTGAATATTTTTATATTTCGCTTTGAACTAAAATATAATTAAAGCACTTATAATTTGACATAAAACATAACATTTTCAGATGTTAATTCCAATGCGTGTTTATGCATTTCATACCTCATTCTCCTTTGATGTTCTTGTTAGCTCTTTTACTAGAATACTCCAACAAGTTTTCTAAAAAAAAGTGACCCCCAATTTTAGAAAAAAATATTTCAGAATAAAATGAAAAGAAAAGAAATTAAAATGACCAATTTTATTTCAAAAATTACACATAAAAAACCAAAAACCCACAATAAAAATTGGGAGATTAAAAAAAAATTAAAAACTCTGAGCCAAAACAAATTTTCCTTGTATCAATTCACTTAAACTTAAACCTTTTTAGCAAAAGTTAAAAAAATGCATCTTTATAAATAAAATTCAAAAGGTAAAACACAAATATTATTTTAAAGTTACAGGTCTAATTTAAATAAAACAAATTAACATAATGAAATTATATTATAATGTATTGTTTATATGGAATGAAAATGTATTATGCATATGAATAAGAACTAATTTTAGAATGTTTTTTTTAAATGATTACAATGTGATACAATTTTATAAGGAAGACGAAATAACTACAATATTATTTTTTATATAGACTAATGACAGATCACAGACAATTTTTCTTTTTTAAACACTCAATATTTCGAATCCGATATTCCTTTTCAAGAGCTCAGTTTTAATTAAACAATTATACAACATAACTTACAATTTATAAAATACATAACATTATATAAAACATAATAAAAATCAACAAATTATGAAACTCTTAATAAATATACATTTTCAAGTAAATGTATGTTTATTAAGAGTTTTATAATTTGTTGATTTTTATTATGTTTTATATAATGTTATGTATTTTATAAATTGTAAGTTATGTTGTATAATTGTTTAATTAAAACTGAGCTCTTGAAAAGGAATTTCGAGAAGAAATTCGAAACGTTGAGTGTTTAAAAATCAAAATTGTCTGTGATCTGTCATTAGCCTATATATAAAAAGTAATAGTTATTAACAGACATTAAATAAAAATATTAAATTATTGTTAAAAATTTATGATGAAATATAGAAATAATACAAATATTTTTCAATGTGTTAAAGAAGGAACTAGGATAAACTAATAGTAGATGTATCTAAGTATGTGGCGAGTAGGTAAAATGAAATTATTCAAATGAAGGGTCAGCAGAAATCAGAATAGTAAAATGCAATTAAATTTAATGAAAATAAGAAAGTAACAGAAAGAAACAACAGAGGGTCTACTTAAAATATACTGATAAATAATTATGAGTATATTACAACGATATTATTCTTAAACTAAAATGCAAGCTAAACATTTACCTAGATATACAACATATAATTTCTACAATAAATATTCTGACTTTACTTACTAAAACACTAAATAAACTCACCTCTTTCATAACCACATCTGTAATAGAGTCCATATCCACACTTCCTTCATAGGTAAGATAGTAGAAAACATTGGACGCTCTGATTGCTTCTGGTCCTAAATTACAAAAAAATCAAAAACTTTATATAAAAAAACTGAATATGGAAAAAATCTGAAGTAAAATCAAAACTCAATATAACAAAGTGTCAGCACACAAAAAAAACTTTAAATAGAAACATTATACAGAAATTTAGAAATTTGTTTAAAAAAACCTTTGTATTAGCTATTAGATTAGGTTTAGAACAGTTGTATTCAACTATTTTTCTTATCCAACTATTCTTTGAGTTTATCTTGTGAGGTTATGATAATACAAATAAAAGACGAACACAAAATTCAGAAAATAATCATTTATTAACTCAAAGATGTTTCAATGACAAAGCCATCATCATCAGTGAGTGTTGCTATCACAAACTCTCAGTGAAAGTTGTAAGTTAGAGTTTGCGATAGCAACACTCACTGATGATGATGACTTTGTCATTGAAATGCATCTGAGTTAATAAATATGTGAGTTTTATATACGTCTTTTATTTATATTATTTTTCTTATAATTAAACATATTACATTAAAATACAAATACAAGACTATAAATGTTATATAAATTGAAATAAATGTAAAGTGAGTACATTGAATTAGAATTTTGTTTTCTTCCAAAATCTGAACCACTACAGACAAACGTTTTCACACTTATTTATCAACTTACGCGACAAAAACCACCTCTAACTGATATTTCTCAGCAGATATCTTTCGTACTTGTGTATTGTTCAATCTTGCAATTCACAGACAAGACTACATGCTCAGGTGTTTTGCGTTATTGTGAATCTGTGGTGTTTTAATGTCGTGTAATGCGATTTTGGAGAGTAGTTTTTTTATTATGTATTAAATATAGTGTCTGATTGCAATTGTAATTGTTTTATTTTTTAGTATATGTTGAGGTTGTTTTTTGTTGTTTGTATATTTAGAAATTTCCGGTTTATTGTTTTTATTGATAAAGCAATATACACTATATATTAATACAAAATTTTTTAAAAATAAAATGAGTAGGGAGTCTTGTTTTTGACTAGCAACATTGTACAATGAACTTGCCATGTACAAAATGTATGTTCTGAGAAATATCAGTAGGTAGCAGTTTCTTAACAATTAAAGTGATTAAGTTTTTATTCAAAAACCTCAAGATGTAAAATCAACAATATCAAATTTCGTTTTATTAAAATGAAAAGAATAACCAGTTGTCTAATAAGCTTAATCAATTTGTGATTGTGCTAAAAGCTTTAAATATATTTAAATTTGTGATTTTAATAACAGTTTCATCTTTTACACTATTTTTGTCATCTTTGAGACGCCAATACCTTTGATTGTATCTTTGATTTTATTACTTTGTGGATGTATCATATTCTTCAGGCTGTTTTTTCAACTTCTAAAATGTCACTGTTATCTTGCAAGTAATCATTTATGTACAAGTCTTGAGCAGTTAGGCCAGTATAAATTATTAATTACTATTTCCAAATTTTCAAGAAAAAACTGTGGAATATATTCAGTTATTTTATGAATAAGAACTCTTTATCTTTAAGACCAGAATTTTGAAAAAACTGGAATATTATGGATGATATAACATGATTCATCTACAACTCTGATAATTCTATACCAGTTTCTTTAAAGTAATATTTTGAAAATTTGAGTGATCAGATTCAAATTTTGAATTGGTGAATTGATCAGACTCAGAATTTGAGCGAAAAAATTTTAGAGCCGTAAATAAATTTTAGAGCTGTAATAAATTTATTTTTAAAATAATAAACTGATATTATTTATTATACTTTGATTTATTGGCTTGAAATGAGATTTTGTGAGATAAATGAGATTTAGAAAAATAAGTAATCTTCGACAGAACTCATGTAACATGAATTTGATGCACAATTAGCTATGAAGAGAATATTATAATTTTTTCCAAATATCATAAAAACATTTCTAAAATACCTCTGATGATATTCAAACCTTCTCAATATAGTCATAAAAACATTTATGGCCTTGTGTGTGTGTGTGTGTGCGAGCGCGCGCGCGTGCGTGTGCGTGTGCGTGTAGTGTATTATTACTACCTGCTGAGCAATGCCAATATTGTAAGTTTAAATGGCTTTTAAAAACTGTAATGCAGGTACGTTTTTTTTTTAATTTTTGTTTTTACCATTAAAGATAATGTAACATTTTACTGTAAAGTAGATTCAGTACATTCATTCTCATTTTATCATTTCAAGTACAGTATAAAATTATTATCATATGTTTTTTATACACTGTATTATCCTCTTATTGTACAATGTACATTGTGTTTTAATGGACCTTCAGTAACTTGGCGTTTTCAGTATTCCAGCCCCATATCTGCCAGATTAGTGAGACTTTACTGTATTACCAACACAAAAAAATGGAAGCTTTAATAACAAGTAATAAAATATGTTTACTACCTAATACAAACTTGAAATTTTAAAACATAAACAATAATTACCTCTTTGTTTGTAGCCAAAAATCAAATCAATCCATTGATGAAGTTGGCAAGACACGAATTCTGATTCTAATGCCTGCAAATAATAATACACCAAACTTTTAGTATTATAGAATTAGTGGGAAAAATCTGTTTAAAAGTTATGGAAATAATAAAGGTAATCAACCTTTATTTTATATATATATATATATATATATATATATATATATATATATATATATATATATATATATATATATAGTGATATTTCACGTTGTTCATTATTTTTCCCTCGCACTGACTTTATGAAGTTATTATTATTAATTTATTACACTTTTGCTATTACTTGCTACCAGACTTTTTGTTAACTAAAGGTTGTTAAATTTGTTAACTTACACTTAAGCCACGTATTTTTGCTGCTAGGAATGCTGCAGTTGTGATTCCTTGGTACCATTTTTTTAAAAGTTAGAAGTGATGTGATCGAAGAGTATGTGTGATCTGTGCCATGTTTGTTCATATAGGATGTCATTTTTATGTGTGTTGCTATGTCTGTATATTTCATACTGTTCTAGTGTGTTTAACTTATGGCCTTTGTTGCATGTGTGGAGGACGCTCATGTTATTTTCCATACTTTTGCATGAGTGTTTAGTGTCCATGAGGGGATTTGCCAGCTAAAAAAAATGGATATGACAATTATTTAATAGACAAACTACACAGAAAACTACTCAACAAGAACAGTAATAACAACACAAAAAACAAAACCACAAACACAAACAAATTTATCACCTTCACATACATAAACAAACTCACAAATAAAATACCCCACCAATTCAAAAAGGCAGGACACAATGTAGCTTACAGAACAACAAATAAACAACTATCAAATACAGCATTAATAACAATACCAACACATACAATAACCCAGGAATATACAAACTAAAATGCAACAACTGTAATAAGTTCTATATTAGACAAACAGGCAGATCTTTCGCCGAAAGATATAAAGAAAACAAAAGCAAACTGCACACTACTATTGAATCCACCTTCGCAAATTACCTAATGGACACTTAAACACTCATGCAAAAGTATGGAAAATAACATGAGCATCCTCCACACATGCAACAAAGGCCGTAAATTAAACACACTAGAACTGTATGAAATATATAGACATAGCAACACACATAAAAATGACATCCTCAATGAACAAACACAGCACAGATCACACCTACTCTTCGATCACATCACTTCTAACTTTAAAAAAAAATGGTACCGAGGAAGCACAACTGCAGCATTCCTAGCGGCAAATATACGAGGCTGAAAAAATCGTAAGACGAAAACGTTTCCTCCAAGTGTATGTTAACAAATGTAACAACCTTTAGTTAACAATAAGTCTGGTCGCAAGTAATAGCAAAAGTGTAATAAGTTATTAACTACCAGCTCGTTATGAACAGCAACAAGATTTCAATATTATTAATTGTAAACAATTATATATATAATCGAAACAACTCTATACCATTGTTGTTAATTTTTTTACATATTGTATCATCTTTATAAAAAGCAATTAATCAGAATAAAAAACATAACATCAGAAAAAAATGAAATCAACAGAAGTATGCAAAGATACACTTTATCTTTTTTAATACTTAATTTTATCTATCAGGCCTAGAAAAGTATATAAGGAACTCATGTAATTTAGGTCGACTTTTATTATTAAGAATTATTGACAAGAACTTATAACTGCTACTAAAAAAAAGAAAGGATAACAACCAAGATTTTCTACAACCCATTCAAAATGTTGTTCTAATACTCTAGTTTGTTTAATATTTTGTATCTACGTTTCCCATAAAAGATTAATAGTGACTGCACAAAATTAAATTAAATCTTCATTAAATAACTATGAAACTTACTTTATTCAACACAGAACAAGCATACAAATGTATGTACTTCATATAAATTTGGGATAACATTTTTATTCAATTCATTGAACTCTTTGTAGTGAACAAGATATACTCAAATTTAAAAGTGGAATAATTTTTAAAACACCAAAAAAGAGTACCATTCTGTTTATCCTAATAAATTCTTCCGGTGATGAAGCCCATGGTGGCAGTTCCACATTACCAACAGCTGTCCCATCTTCTAACTGTCCTAACCTGTACCTGTTTAGATTTACCATCATCTCTGGTAGGAAAAAAAACTCTGGAATTAGTTCCTGTGAACATTCACCATAATATAAGTTTAGAGTACAGTAGATCAAAATGTTAAAATTAGAAAGTAAGTTGTTTTTAAACTAATATATTTATCAGCAATACTTGACTTTTAATTGTGCTTTTAAAATAATTAACAATATTTAAAGTTATTTTTCATTTCTCTAATCTGGTTTACATAAAATTTTTAATCAACCACAGAAACCATACTTTAAAAAACAAAATCATATCTGTGAGCCAAACTAAATTTAAAATTGAAGTTTCTGAAAATATAACAGATTAGTTAGAAAGAAGATAAATCACTTACAATAATTCAAACCTTTACCTACAAACAAAACTACAAAAAATATTTTGAGATTAAAGCCAAGCAGGTACTTTAGCATTTTCTGCTACATATTTCAAAATTTCTCTTCTTTAAGAAAAATTATACAGACTAATTAGAACAAAATATTAAAAGACTATTAAAGTTGCTTGATGTAATCATCCTAAATTCACTGATTAAATCATAAGTAATTATCGCGTAACTAAGTGAAACTTTTGAACTTGCTGACTTGTTTTCAAGCAATGTCTCATTGAAGAAGCATTTTTTTTGCTACTAAAAATGATTATATTTTAAGATACTAAGCTATACATTCATCAAAATCGAAAACATGTCAATGAAACGATTGCTTCAATACACGTCAGGAAGTAAGTTCAAAAGCTGTCACTCAATTACAAAATGATTACTTATATAAAGAAAACTTATTACATATTTTTCATATTAGAAAGAAAAGAAATATTATTTTCATATTACTTGCGACCAGACTATTTGTTAACTAAAAGTTGTTAAATTGTTAACTTCCACTTGGAGGAAACGTTTTCGGAGGCTGAAGACTTACACTAGGAGGCTGAAGAAGTCGTACGACAAAAACATTTCCTCCAAGCGTAAGTTAACAATTTAACAACTTTTCGTTAACAAATAGTCTGGTTACAAGTAATATCAAAAGTGTAATAAGTAATTAACAACCAGCTTGTCATCAACAGCAACAACATTTCGATATTTAATAAAAAACTATTACCATTCACTGAATCCCAACAAGAAATAAAAAGCTCGTACAGACAACAAAACTTTAAAGTTATTCATACAAAATAAGATTTTGTTGTAACAACCTTTTTTAGATATCTGCTGAACATGGATTGATCCAGGTAATTATTTTCACTTTACTAATAAAGTGAAGTAACCAATGGAGAAGGGACTTCAAAGAAAAATATCTAACAAGAATATGAAGCTCTGCTAACTATGGAGAAGAAAATAGTGTCTTTTTGGTTCTATAAAGCTGAACCACATAGAAACAAGACTGAATTGGATAAGAAAATGAGAGAACAATAGAATAAGAGAATAAAGGAAGCAAATTTTAAAAATAAGCAACCTTCTAGTGAATTATCTATATACTATTCTTGTAACCCTTGCTGGATAGAATAACACATTTTTATAGAAGAAACATAATATGCAAAAGATACTGTCAGACATCTGTTTTTTAATAAACAAAAACTCAGAACTTTCGAACACAGAGGTTAGAAAGTTTCATTCCATTAAAACAGTGGTTCTCAAGCTGGGGTACGCAAACCCCTGGGAGTTCGCAGTGGGTTGCTAGGGGGTTTGTTGAGTAAAAACGTGTAATGGCAGATATGTATAATGAATTATTTGAGCTTAGGTTTGAAGTAAAGTTGTTTTATCTAGGTACCCCAGGTACTTCCACATGGCAGAGATTACCTGCAATGTTTAGCTTACGTATCTGACATTTTTCAACCAATCAATAAGGTTAATCTGGGGCGCCAGATAATTTCAATGATGATCGTCAGAATTTCAGTGAAGATCTAAGATGAAAAAGATTGACTTTTGGAGTTCTTGTATTTTTAAGTGCCCGACAGAAGTATTTGAGACTTATGAAAGAGAATGAGTTGCAACTTTCTAGTGATGTTAAACAACAAATACCTGATCACTTGAAAGGATTACAATCATCATTTGTGAAATAAATTTTTAAAATGGATTAGACTAGAATCTAATCTAGGGGTACAATGTATGATAATACTTTGACAAGGGGTACGCAACTGAAATAAGGTTGAGAACTGCTGCATTAAAAGTAAGTGATCCAGAGGTGCAGGAATGCTAGTTATACTTAGCCCAATAAGATCAGATGCCTTCTGTGAACTGGTCTTTCTCAACTGAGAAAACTGAGTTACTGTGAAAACTTGAGAAGAAATAAGAAAACTAATAATAAGAGCCGTAGAGTAATAAAGATCCGCTAAGCCTTATGTAAAACAAACCCAGCCATGATTTGCTTAAAAAAAAAAAATTGTTACACATACAAAGAAATCCAGTGTCATTTCTTTCTCCATGATGGCAATTTGTTTGAAATCTGTAATACAATAAGCGTTTCTAAATTGTTTATTAAATATTCCTTCTCTCTATATAACCTTATTTAAAAATATACTTTTTCCTTGTGTTAAAAAAAAAGAAGCTTAGGGTGATGGGTTTAATACAAATTTATAGTGCGAAAAAATACACTAAATTACGTAAATAACTAGAGAAAAGATTAAATCGAGGTCTTATTATTATGTTCTCTAAATAGTAGTTTAGTAGATTACAAAAAACTTGGTATATAAATTAATCATGTGAAGAAATAAAATTTACCTTAACATCTGATGTATCACGTTGACAGTTTTTCCATGAAAGTGCCACAGATGAAAAAAGACGATTAGGATTGTCAAATTTGCCTCCTTGAAGTGCCAAAAACATGCTTGTAAATGGTTCCTATGTTAAAAAAAACACCAGTACATAAATTAACAATGTATAAGCAACGTAAGAATCATTCATAACAATGGTTATAATTACTATCAAAGAACATATTTATATGAGAATTCAAATTAGATAATCTTTTCTAAGCTACAACACTTTAACACAGTGTTATTACCTTCGAGACTGAGTGATATAAACCTTTAAATACAAATGTTTTATATTCCTTTGATGGATAAATGACGAGGCATTGAAGGTTTTAAATGAATTAATATTTTTGATAACAGATTTATATGGCCCATGAAAGAAATGAGGCACTAGACATTATTTTATTATAATTACTTTTAAGTAAAGATCTACTTAAAATCATTTCAATTTAAACAAAATAATTAATGTTTGATAATTTTTTTAAATGATTCTATTTTTTGGCAAGCAATTCTCCATAAAATAAAATATATCTAATTTAATCAGAATAACAAACATTTAACAATTAAAGTGTATTTTTTACTTCTCTTAAAAATCCATATTACAAATGAAAAATTGCAGGAGCAATTAAATGGTTGAGCAACAAAAATGTGTGATAGTTAACTTCTGACAATAAATAATGAGTACAGGTCGTAGACAGACGATGTCATGTAGTATAAACGACAAACACAAGTAATCATTTGTCCTCGCCATCTGTCTTGTGTCTATCTTTAACTTTCTGTCTCTCTTAGACCTCAATTAAGCCTAGAGTATGGACATTTAAAAAACCAAGTTATTCTTAGCCTAACCGTTTATTATGATGTTCTAAGCAATAAAAACTCAACATGACTGCAATAATTCTAAGATTTATTTCTTTATCAACTTCTAAAACAAGCTTTGAAATACTTGTGGACCTGTAAAAATATAACTTTTAATTTTGATAGACGACGGCAAGATTTTTACTATCTACTGGAAACAATAATAACGTGTTATAAATTATGGCAATTTCTGCTTACCAAAATTATTCTAAAACGTTTTGAGACTTATATTTTTGGAATTTTTTATAGCCTAAATATTTTGTATGTTTCTTTTATTTAGCTGATGCCGCTTTAGTCAACTGATAAGTAGCTCCCTTTGAGCTTTAAATAAATCTGTGCAATAAAACTTATTCACTTAATGATATATTAGTCAGATATACCTATACAGTTGTCCATTCAATTATTAGAAATACCTTTTATTTTATAAATGCTTGATTTTAGTATTTGTTAGAAATGTATTTATATTTAAACTAAACTACTGGAACTAAAGAAAATAAAAGCATTTTCAGTGTACATCAGATCAAATTGTTTGCTGTTTGCATCTTATAACATGAGCTTATTAGTATTGGTAATAGAAAATATGTCTTCTTTTAGGAAAAGAATCATATAGCTTAATGTAAAACCTATACAAGATATATAAAATTAAAAACGTTCAAAAAACACTTTTTTCAAATCCTAAGATTTTTTTTATAATAAGAGGTTTTGGAAATGGAATATTGCTCTAAGCATAAATCCAAAGTTTTTATACATATGTTTATTATGTTAGTGTTTTGTGTATGTGTGATCAATTTTCTATTTAACATTTTATTTTTCCCTGAAGTCAATAATGAATAAATCTCTGTTTAGATTAAAACAGAAACTAAATCACCATGATGGCTTGAACATCCTTATGACAATGATAATCATTGTTAAGCACAAAAATATAATTGAACAGAACCAAAACAGACAATCTAAAGCCAAATCAGAGGAATAAATATAAACAAGTTTTGAAAATGCTCAACTCAAGTTTTAGATGTTAACAATATAAATGTAGTGAATAAAAAAAATATAATGAATAAAAAAGGAATTTCAACTTCACATAAAAACAAGAGCTGGAAAAAACAAAGATAGTTCCCTTCTAGTACTGTAGATGGCAGGGATATTCCTTTTAATTTATCAAGGGAAGAGCTTTTCATTTATTTTTTAGTTTCACTTATGCAATTTGTAATGTTTAAAATGTTTGTATCACTATTTTATAAATTCAATATAGGCCTTTATTATGATTTGGATTTGAGCATAAACAGTTCTGAAAAACACCCCAGTTCTATAAAAATAATAAAATAAATTTGATTTTGTAATGGTAAAGGATTTACACTGCATATTTCAATTAGTTCAAATAATTTTTTTTTTTATTATTATTTATTTCTAAAAAATAAAATTATTAAAAATTCGTACTTCCTTCATGAAAACACAATTGTTTAAAAATAAGTCAGTAAAATAATTTTTTATTAAATATTGTTAGCAGCTAAAATACATTACTATTACTTACTCTAGTAACTCTCTGTCTGTATTTTTTCAAATTTTTTTCTGTATATAATTGTGTATAATAGAAAATTTCAGTAACTAGGTCTGACGTTGATTAGTCTGGATAATTGACGCTAACCTGTACTACTAGATATGGTTCCTCATAAAAAACCACGTTGCCCTAAAGAACTTGTACAAGAAAAGGTTCGAGACATTACTCCAGAGGAATGGGCAAAGAGATGCCAGCACGCTCGAGACGTTGAACAGAAGTATATGGAATACGAAATATCACTTGATGACATCACAGACAGATTCATCATCAATGTTGGTGGGGACAGTAGTGATGACGACAATAGTGACAGTGAGCAATCTAGCCACGGAGAAGAAAGTGACGGGGAAATATCACTTGATGACATCACAGACAGATTCATCATCAATGTTGGTGGGGACAGTAGTGATGACGACAATAGTGACATTGAGCAGTCTAGCCACGGAGAAGAAAGTGACGGGGAAATGAGTGGCGTGGAAGAACTTCATTAACATGGCCTAATGTAAGAATTAAGTAACGCATATGTGTCTATTTACTAAATAAATTGCATGAATAAGAATTTTCAAATAGGCTGGCAGTATTTGTTTATATAATTCTATTTCATTTAAATTTATCAGTGGTACTTTTTGTTTTTACTGGTTTATAAATGGTATATTACACGTGCAGTAGTTATTTATTTATAGGCAATATTTAAACTCAGGGTAGTACATCGCCGCTTTGCCGGTGCTTCCCCTAACCCTACCTCCTCTCCTACTCAGGGCTCGCTTCATTCCGCAGACCTCTAGATGACATGTTTTCTGATATTATTAAGCAGTGTTTTAGGTCTTTAGTGGTTTTAAAGTAGCAAATTAAAAAAAAAAAAAACTGTAATAGCAATAGTAATAGTATAAAAGTAATTGACTAATGTTACAAGCAGTAAATGATAGAAAACGGATTATGAGGAATAATACCATTGGTAAGGGGAACTTGGTCTGAGATATAGATAAACATCAAGTTGTGCACAGTAAATTATTAGATTCCTCGTATTGGAACATTGTTCATAGCATCACACCCAATAGCTTCTTAGACTACTATGACCAATTTAACATTTTGTAATTCTTATTCAAACCACCTGCAGGTTCTCCTAAGACTTCATAAGTAGTTTTAACCCTATAATGGTCGCTGCGGGTCATGGCGACCCACACAGCTTTTTCTCCCTCTCCCACTCTTATGTCGACGCTGGACGCTATTCCTTGTACCTTTCTACCTCGTCCTTTACTACACTATTTGCTTGTTTTTGCTTAGTCTGAGTGTAGATGTCACCCGTGATAGTGACATGCGGGTCATGGTGACCCACAGCGACTGTTTGTGAGTGCATAAAATTAATTGGTGATACTTGAGCTATTTGGACTGATATAAAGTAGAGTAGATTGTACATTTAATTAAGCTTTAACATAGATGATAGTGAAATAGACAGAGTTTTAACAGCCTTTGATGAAAGTCCTTCTTCACAATATTAGTCGAACATTGTTGAAATTGAGTTTAGGAGTGAAGCCGATCGAGAGAAGAAAAAGCTGATGATCTGTTTAGAAATACTGACACAGATCAGAGTGACAAAGAGGAAGCTACAATGGACAATGGCCCAAGAAACTCTACTGTTGATGATGATATTCCTCTTGCTTGCACAGGAAACTTTGTAGATAAAGATCAAACGAAATGGAAAGTAGCTGAGCCTACTTAAGCAATTCGTACAAGACAAAAGAATATTCTACTTGTCACTAAAGATGAAGGAACAATGTTAACTCCCCACTGAAATCTCAGCAGTTTTTTACAAGAAATCTCGTATTTTTTACAAAAAATAGTCGAGTTTACAAACTGACCTGCTTGAAATATCTATATGAAAATTAACTCATTTTACTTTAGCTATAAGATAATTTATGTTCATCTCTTTGTTATTGTCATTTAATATTTGTTAATTTGTGGTGAAAAAGTAATGTGTTTTGGATGAAAAGTTCATTTAGTGATTTTTGTTAGCATTGTTCATTTTATTAAAAGTTAACTATATGATGTTTACGTATTAAAGTATACCATTTCTTAAATGCGCACAGTGACTAGAATCAGCTGCACAGTAGATGCCACTGTTCTAGGGTAAACTTTTTTCACAATCAGTAAAGAATAAATAAAAACTGTATTTCATCTAAACTGGAATAGTATTTA
This sequence comes from Prosapia bicincta, assembly GCA_036971475.1. Taxonomy (NCBI): domain Eukaryota; kingdom Metazoa; phylum Arthropoda; class Insecta; order Hemiptera; family Cercopidae; genus Prosapia; species Prosapia bicincta. The sequence continues at coordinate 117,744,041 of JBAIZL010000004.1, read as the reverse complement.
GTCTCTTTGGTATTTGTCATGATATGTAATTTTTCTACAACAGGATTAAATATTTTATGAATACACTTCAGGCTTTATGTTTTTCAGGTCGTCTAAAAAAACTACCAATGCAAATGATTACTTTCTCCAGAAATTATTTTCGATAGAATGTAGTACAAGGAAAATTTATTGAAGTTAAATTATATTAAATATTCTAATATAGTTTCTCAAACCAGTTATGTCTAAGAAATCTGAAAGAAATAAACTTAAGGTGAGTATAATCTAGTAAGATATACAAAGGCCACTGCTCACTAATTTACAAACATATATTTCAAATCATTGTTCTAGACGTCATGAAAGGTTGAAGTTTGTGAGCCTACAGCTTTATGTAAACTTACACTAGCTGTAAGTAGTTAAGGAAACATTTAAGTAGTGAACTTCAGTAAATTTGGTTGAAAATAGCTTTAAAGGTTTGAAATAGATATTTTTCCTCAAATGTTGCAGAAAATTAAGCAGGAAAACTTTTATTAGGGATTTATGATAAAATTTTAGGCAAAAGGAAAAATATTTTGGACAGATCACTACAGACTTACAATAGTAATCTATAGTTTTTACAAAAATTCACACAAAAACCTTTTGAACTAGTCTATTTGTTTAGGGAAATTTGACACGAATTCAGTAATTGAAATCAAAAGCAAATAAAATTTAAAACTAGCTTGTTAATTACAGATTGTGATTTCATGGAACTCACCATATGATTGTTTTACAGGCCTATATTAAAAACAACCAGAGCTCAAACTTATTTCTGAGCAAAAGCGAATCTATAAGGATTAGTTACCAAAACATCTGTCTAATAAAATATTATGTTGATACTAGTTCATAATAAATTTTACAATACAGAACAGCATAATTCTTCTTTTACACTGTATAATTTAACATTATTTTGTTTGTTCTTTGTAGGAATTTTCAAGAATGTTGTAGCAGTTCTTGAGCGTTCAGCAAATACATAGATAACTGAGGAAAGTGGGTAAAGTAGAATCTAAATATTTTGCAATAGCACTAGACTTTACTCTAAAATAATTTCTGAATTCTCTTGAAAAAAGACATAAACATACACACATATGGACACGCACAAACACACACACACACACACATACACACACAATCATTAAAAAAAAATCACAAAGATATATCAGATTTTTTTTATTAAATCAGTCCATTATACATAGTGTGGTAAGTTAATAACTTTATTTCCAACTTACCACACGAATGAGCCAGTTAAGTACAAAAGCAGCTGTTGAGTAATGAGTGCCGTAATGGAACGGTGGAATGCTTTCATGCTCCCAACTGTTGTATCTTTCTTCAAAGTATGCTCTTCTGCTTGGGTTCAAAGCTCCGATAGGCTGAAATCCAGTTACATTTAACTTTAATAAATGTTGCTCTTAGATTAGGAATTAAAAAAAAAATTAACAGTTGAATAAAATCATGTTCACATAACCACAATTGTGATTTTACTCTTTTTGTAAAATAAACTAGGTTTAATGGATACAAACATTTAATTTAAATTAATATCTAAAATTTTAAAAGATTATCAAACAAGAAAATAAGTTGGTATCATTATCAACAAAATGAGTTTATTTTATGTTTGTAAAATGTTACTTAACTGAAACCAACACATTTAAAATTAGTGCTACTGACATTTCTATTGTTTTGGTTCTGGCACTACTTCAAAGTAAAGTGCTCTATAACTTTGTACAAAAATATGTGATACAGCAAAGTAAAGTTTATATAAAAATATAGCCATCTATGCAATAAAGATTACCGATGGAATAACGTATTTCTAGAATAGCTTAGATTATAAGGTCATCCAATTTATTAAACAGTTCAAATTACATAACTCAAAATATTATGAAAATAATTGGAACTAGAATGTGGCATTTTAAAGTATTTGTATAATTTGAAATTAATACAAACATTTTATGCGTTTAAATAGAATTAAAATAACATACAACTATAGGGAAAAGAATAAAACTGAAAACTATGGGTAAATAAATTACTTTATTTAATATAACTGAGAATGACACCAAAAACTACAAGCAATTAAGATATTAATTAAATAAACACGAGTTTTTATAGTTCTACCTAATGTTTTTATTTAGTTAGTATGTTAATACATATTATTAAGTTATTGTGATTTTAGGCTTCCTTGTTTACTACTGTATATTAATTTTTTATCCCATAGTGCTCATAGAAGTTACTTTATATATTACATTTAAATTTATTTGCACATAAGTTTAGACTTTTAAACTATACCAAAATACAGTATTTATAAATACAAAATTCAGTATTTAACACAATGTTTGAGCTGAATGTATTTAATCCATATTGTATCCTAACCAACAAAACTGGTGTAACCCTTGATACTCTTTTATTTTAAAGAAATCTTTGTTGAAGACACAAAAGTTAAAATAACAAAACCCCAAATTCTAGAAAAAAAAATTAAATGTTAAATACCCTAAAGTTGTTATTCATTTAATTAAATTTTTTCTTTTGTTTTTTAGTTAGCATCACAGTAAAAAGAGTTAAAGCGATTTACAACAAAAATAGTACCTTATAGTGAGTTATCTCAGAAATAAAAATATTCCCTTGGCTTTGTATAAAAATGAAAAAAACAGACAATTTTACATAATACTATTGGTGTTGCAGAAAACCGATAACTAAATAACTTAATTTTATGAATATAAATTCAGCTAGTGAAAATATCTGTGGAGTGGTAGGATTACTCACTTTCGACAAGTCTCTGTAGTTACTGGGTAAACTGAGATCCAACTCCTTGGCTTCGTAGTTGGTCAGAACCCAAGGGAACACTGGGTATTGGTTCAGGTCATTGTAGGTACGACCTGTAATATAAGGCATAGAACTGTATTAGACGAAAATTATTCAAAATAACCTGTTACTGTTATAAAAAGTTTAACAAAGGTTATATATAAATAACAGTTAAAATTGTAGGACTTCTGTTAAACTACAAACAGAAAAATTATAGCTATTTATATATATTCCAACCCTTTAACCCCTTTATTCTAGCAAGAACAAATAACATTGTCTTTAATAATAGCAATATGGCAGTGTTATTGCCACTTTTATGATTAAGATCGTTTGCTTTTTGGAATCAATAGGATGATTTAGTTAAGCTAATGCACAAACTGCATTCTATAGGTGTAGGCCTAATATTGTTTGTACAAATATAATGTAAATGGTTTTATTTTTAAAATTTTAAAAAAAATCTAGCTGGAAATTTTCTTAAAATCGGAAAAATAATCAAAGTTGACTTTTATTTCTATTACTGTTGACTTAATTCTTAATTGTTTGCTAACCTCTTGAACATATTTGGCTCCAAGTATACCAAAGTTTCCTTTTTTACTTAGGGTTATAACAGATTCAAACAACAGACAATGCTATTATGTATTATTTAGCCAGTATGTTTTATTTATTGAAATTATTTTGAGAATTTCCATTTAGTAGGCCCCTATTAACTTTTTTTACAGGAATTATAGTTAATGCTTCATTATACCACTGATACCAACTTCACAAGTAGCTTACTATTTAGTACTACATTAGCATTGCCTTTTGTATTGAGTAAACACATAAATTTGCGTTTATCCTTATAATTTCAGAAAAAAGGAATATTATCGATTTAGTTCTCAAGTAAGCTAATGTTCATTTCAAATTGAAATTTTAGCTCTCCAAACTCAAAATCCCAAATGTATGCAAGATTAAAACAGTCTATTGACCTATTGACTTAAAAAGTCAATAACCCATTTCAATTTAATTCTACTTTTGGAATAGAAAATGTCTAAGTGGATGTATTTTGTATGATCAAGGAAGATGTAATAAATACAACTTATAAGTAAAATAGAATCGACATTCGCAAAAATAATTTTGAATGTTATAAAAGATACTCTAATTACAAAAACCGTTAGTCTAAATTTAATTATCCTGGACAATTTTGCCAGGGTAAAGTCTAATTAGAATTGTTGTTTGTCGGTTTGTTTACACCTAGGCACTGCACAGACGCGTCGTTTCCTCTTCCTGCCGCTAACGGACGTTGGCAGTAATTGAAAGCGACATTGACTTGAAGCTTTCTTGATTCCACGAGACTTGTACAAACTGCCACCGCGATCGCATAAATTTTTCCCTTTGTGTGACGGGTATTTTTGGAAACTTTCGCCGAGTGTTTTCGTTTGCTGAATTCGTTTGATATTTTTTTAACTGCATTTAATGAAAGAACATGTTAATTGGAACGGACATGTTTAGACGGCATTTGGAATGAAAAGTAGCTTACGTAGGATAAGTCTGCTATTTTTAAATTTATATTGTAGGTTTGATAATTTTTAACAGGGTTTACTTTTCATTATACAGGTAGTTGAGGAAAAACATTCGGGGCGTGTTCCTCAAATGAAATTAATAATAAAAAAAAATTATATAAACATAAGTCTTCGTTGACGAATTAGTTACAGCAGATGAAATATTTCGTCCGGATTCGTCCGGATTTAAGTTTAACCATTATAATGAAGTAATACTGACATTTGTATGGCGTTAATTAAAGTACAAACATTATTAATGGATTTTGATTTAAAATGGAATGACAAATAAATATACAAATACAGGCTTGTATTTCGGTCTCGAAAAACATGTTTCGTTTAGGTTTGAAGTAGCATTTACTTTTTAAATAATTAACAAATAATTGTATAGACATATAATTTTTTAGCATATATGTACATATAATTTTTTAACAAAAATTGTATAGAATATGATTGTAAAGAAAATTATACAAAATAGGCCAATAATAACCCCAAAAATTCTTTAAAAAAATTAATTTTGAATTAAATTCAAACATACGAAACATAAATGAGTTAAACGTTTTTCTGACCAATATTCCTTAATATTGGAAAAAGTACGTTAGTTACTAAAAAATATTTTAAATATATTTAAAAGGTTGTTTATCTGTCTAATTAGTTTAGACCAAAGTAGAATTATTAATCTATATTTAAATAAATGAAAATTTTAATGTTAAATTTTCATTGTTGTAAATTATTGTACGATATTTTAGAACTTTTATTTAGAGTAGGTTGGCAGTTTACAACAGCTGATCAACAAAATTACATACTTTGAATATTTTACACTGAATCGTCATACAAAAAAAGGAAGTGTAAATTGAAATAAGCTATTTGATAAAAAAACCACTTAAATTTGTTTACCCAGGAATATGCCGATATAATTTTCTGTTTACGTATAGAAGTGCGGAAGCTATTTGACGTGAATTACAGGAAATATTGTGTGCGTCTCTTATTCGTATTAGTATATGTTACATCATTCTCTTTAGAATTAGGCCTAAATGAAGTTCTAAAATTCTCTACAAGCCTTGTTTTAAAAATATAATTTTAGTTAATCATTTAAGAAAGTTAATGTAAGCTTACTTCAAACTTAAACTTAACACGTTTTCTAGAGACCGATATTTGCGTGTTTTGTCAGACATTTTAAAAATTACATGTTATATGCCTGGGACCTGATTTATTCAATTTGTCAATTCATTTTACATAAAATACACTTCGATCCGCCATAAATATTTCAGTAAGGCTTCAGTGTAATGGGCAAACTGAAATCCTTCCCTAGCCGGGTTAACGAACCGATTCCAAACCTATGTTTATAACATTAACTCTTTTCAATAGTTTACCTGATTTATTCAATTTGTCTGTTCATTTTAAATAAAATACACTTCGATCCGCCATAAATATTTCAGTAAGGCTTCAGTGTAATGGGCAAACTGAAATCCTTCCCTAGCCGGGTTAACGAACCGATTCCAAACCTATGTTTATAATATGAACTCTTTTCAATAGTTTCACTCGAGAAACAAGCCCTGAAACTTCCTCCGTTTCTTCGCGAGCCTTGCATTATTTGGTAAACTGAAATATAGCTCACATAATCGGTTAATTTTAACAGTTCAATTTCTATAAATACTATCGCTAAGTATTAGCCTTTGGCCAGTCTTTCTGGTTGCTCTGTCAAAACTAAACAAAAGTACTGTAAAACATTTCAAGTGGATACAAACAACCCGAAACGCGCCAAAAATGCTAACGAAGCTAGGAATATCTGACAATTGTAATAAGAAGTACTTATCAACAGCAGTCACTTTCACAACTCACATTAAGTGCAATAAATATCAAGTTTTCCTTTCCAAACATGCTACTGTGAATAAAGTGTAATTGCTCGAAGATCCGCTACCTGTTCTTTTAAATCTATGCTGTGAAAAATATTCAATACCTACATCAGTTGTATTCCTTACATCTAATACCTCCCATTAAACACTTCCTCCCGCCTTTAGGCTCGAGTAGCGACAGACAATTCGCCTGGTACCCGTAGATCTGCTTCAGGCAACCCTGATCCACCACAAGGAACAAACAAGGCAGGTAGCCTCCGTAATATATCTGAGGGCTAAAGCAACACGAAAAATGAAATTAATCAAGGATTAGCAGGGGAAACATTTTTCAGAAGACCTTAATCTGGAGCTCAGAGTCCGAGTGGTCAGATTTTTACGGCTTCTCTGCTTTGTTCAATGGATGCGAGAGTTGAACGATGGATTACAAAGAGAAAAGAGCATAGAGGTATTTTATATACACCATATATACACAGGTGGGTGATGCGAATTTCGTGAGTACAAAGGGTCACCAACGACGAGATACTACCAAGCATAAGTAAAAAATAAAAACTACTAAATACCATCAAAGAGAGAAAAATGTAATATTTAGGTCATGTGATGAGAGGCAAAAGGTAAGACTTGCTTCGAGTCATAATAGAGGGTAAAGATAAGCGCGAAGACGCCGGAACTCGCGGTTGAGGTGCCTGAAGAGGTGGTTTAACCTTATCTAGAGAAATCTTTCGTGTTGCAGAGACCAGAGCTACAATTCTAATTTGGATCGCCAATCTTCGGCGAGAGAAGGCGCAGTGAGAAGAAGAATATAGATAATAAAAATAACTCAAATAACCCTGCAATATCTAGACCCTAAAGTTAAGCCTTCTGTTGCTATTAGAGCGACCCAAATCCAACCTCCCTTTCTTTATCCTTCTTACAAGGAAGAGTGGAGGAAAAAGAAACTTTGATTTCACAACTCTATTCTGTATCTATACAGTGAGGTTAAATATGTAGTTTTAAAACGTTTTTGAGGCGTCATTGTCTAGGAATTACTTCCCTCGTGATACCTAGAACTTTCCACTCCTGAGAACGTTTTCTCATACTTCACCAAGTATAGTTTATTCTTTATAATTTCGGGGATGTAAGGATGAGCAAAAAGAGGACAAATGTTAAAGAGAAACCCTCAGGATAACTAGAAGGAAAAGAGCGTAAGTCAACCAACGAAATATAGCTTAAGAGGAATTTCTGTATTGACTGTAAAGACAAGAAAAGACATAGTTGCCTTAACTTAGCTATCCTGTAACTAAGAAAAAGCAGACAAATTACGGTAAAAATAAAATACGGTAGTAAAAATGCTGACATTGCATTTTAAAAATCATTAATTCTTTATTCTTCACAAATAAAACGTATCAATATTTTTCTTATTCAATTCCTTCTATTAGCTCACACCCTCCTCATATATTTATATGTTGTAAAAATTTCCAATCGTTAATATAATACTTTTTAATCATCCAATCAAGTTCAAATACATTTTTTAAACTATAGTGAATAACATTTGATGTTAATACAGTTTTTCTGTTATGTTTATTCAATAATTAAATTATAAAAATTAGGGGAGTCTAGGTAGGATTTGAACTGAGTATCTTCCTGTTCGAAGTCTAGCACTTTGGCACTGAGCCAACTTTCTTATAGCTAGAAATGTAATTTCACAAGGATTTTTCTTTGCCCTCATCTGGTTGTCGTTCAAACCTGATTACAAGGTCTAACGGGGTGGGTGATGCCTCTTTGGGACCAAGTCCCCAGTCTGGGGGTCCGACCTTTTAAATAAAGGTCCCATTGCACTACCTGGACCGAACTAACCAGACAGGGCAAAGAGGTACGGAAATCTGGCCGTTTGGAAGGTTCTACTGGTCCCGAGTAGTTCTGGAACAGCGGTCGAACCGCTGTCAATAGAGGATTTCGTCTCGTCCCAGTGGCAGGCCGGCGACCAGTCTAAGCCTATAACAAAGTCGAAAGGCTCTTGCATACTGGTACCACAAGTCGTGGCACCAAGCCTCCCGTTTCGGGATTGATCACCTGGGACGGGAGTCACGAGTTTGAGGTTGGATTCGTGAGGATAGAGGTTTCATAGCTGGAGATGGATTTTCCCAAGCGGGCGGGTCTGTGCGTTTTGGCAGGGGTCGAACCTTAAGGCTGGATACTTGCCACTCTTCGCTTTCACCACCTGTATTCTTCAATCGTTTCATACGCACAGATACCGCTTGTTGCTTCTGTTATCTGCTTGAAATAAGTCAAGGACTTGTTCGACAGAGGTGAGACTGCTCACAGGGATAATTCCTTAACAGATGTCGCCCAAACCTCCATTGTAGAACCTTAAATTGTTGCCATGATTATCACGAAATATCATAAATAATGGTCTAGGATTAAAATTGAATGAAAAGCATAAAATAAACAAAGAAACTGGATTAAAGGTATCGAACCATGCTTCACAAACAGACAATGCGAAAAAAGCGAAACGGAGCTACAGGACAATGCAAGAGACGAAAAAATAAAGCGTATAAATAGTAGCAAACAAAAATTATAGTCCAACAACATTTTATATAGAAAGAATAATGGAAAATTGAAAAGAAATTTGCTTTTTTGCCACTTAATATTGTTATTCTGATGTACGTAGGCCTACATACATATTTATATTAATTGTAATTATAAAATTTTAAAAAAACTAAAATAAAAATTTTCTCTGTTGACTTAGGTAGGAATAGACTTTTTAATGTTTTATATTACTTATTTTTAATGTGAATCACACTGTTACATGCTGCTACAGCTTCAACAAGACACTGAGCTGTGAAACCAAGTAATCAAATACCAGAAGTTTTGCTCATACAAACGATATAAGAACACACAAAGGCAAATACACACACGCACTTAGGCTCCCAGAGATCCTAACGGCACTAACGCTAATCAATCTTTGAACTGGCGACATTAAAAAAGTGACAACTTCAAACCACCGTCGCGTCGCCTGTTATTAATAATTATATAAAGACGGCAATAAAATGTGAACATGATAGTTACACGTGAAGAAAGTATCGAGTTACGTAGTCGGGTCTGCAGTGCGCCCACACGTGTACGATAAATCGCAACGCTAATAACTCCACTCCCTCAATAAACATGCCCGCTCTGTTGGAATATTCCTTCAAAATTAGACGTCACGCAAACAAATTAGTCGTTTAGAAACGAACTGTGATTCTGCGCACACGTAGGCTAAACAATATTGCCTCATTGTTTGCTTTGGATGTGGGCTTATGTTCGTTAGCAATTTCGAAGGGCGATGCGGTGTCATCGACATGCGCAATTGCAAAAATGTAAATATAATTAACTACAGTAGAGTCTCGATAATTCGAGGTAGATGGGTACTCGGATTACACGCATATATTTCCCTGTGCACTAGAAAAAAATAGGAGTTCTAATGAACAAGTACACTATAATTAAAAATGCACTAAATACGTTTATAGAACTTTGTATGAACATTTCTTAGAAGCCCAACTCATTTTCTTTGTACACCGTATTGATATAAACGTACTTGGAAGCCTGACTCATTCCCTTTGCATACTTTATTGATATAAACATATCTTGGAAGCCCGACTCATTTACTTTGAATACCATATGGCTATAAACATTTCTTAGAAGCCCGACTGATTTCCTTTGCATACCGTATGCCTACAAACATATCTTGGAAGCCAGACTCATTTCCTTTGCATACCGTATTGATATAAACATATCTTGGAAGCCAGACTCATTTCCTTTGCATACCGTATTGATATAAACAAATCTTAAAAGCCCGAATCATTTCCTTTGCATACCGTATTGATATAAATATTGAAGCCGGACTCATTTCCTTTGCATAACGTATGGATATAAACATATCTTGGAAGCCAGACTCATTTTCTTTCAAATAGCCTAGATAAAATAGGCTCAAATAGAGAAAGTCTCGATTTTAACGGAAGCTCGAATTATCGGGACTCGGAATTTCGAGACTGTATTTTGTTCTGTTTACTTTTTGTCTATCTTACATTATAACAACATTATGCCTTTCTTACATTAGAAAGTCATTGAATCTAATTGTTTCTATAATTCTGAAAAAAACTTATTATAGAAGTTAAATTACAACGAATGTAAAACTAACGAATTGCCCATTAAGCCTCTTAGGCCCGGAGGCGTAAGAACTCTTTAGCATTGCTTTATAATACATTTATAAAGCTAATTGTATAAATGCTAATACAGCTTAACTTATAAAGCAATATTTATAATAAATACAGTATACAGTATTTAAACTAAGCACAAAATATAAACTTAAACTATCGAATTATAATTTAAGACCTGTAGCCTAGACTCCAGACCAGTGGTTCCCAACCTTTTTCATTTCAGGAACCCCTAAAAACGTTTTTCCAATGTAAAGTACCTCCTATTCCACGACGTGGATGGGGCAATTATTATTGGCACTATTAGTTTTATCAGATTTACTAATAACCATTCATAACTTTTTAAAGAAAGAATTTGTTTTAATTTTTACTTATATTGGTAGGTACAAAGTACACACAACCAAAATAAAAACCACTAAGTTTATTTGTAATAAGTCAGAAAACAATACTTAATTTAACTTGAATACATATTAGTCAAACCAAATCTGAAAGTAAAAGAACGTTTTGTATTGTAAGTGAAAAAATACATTCTATGGGCTTTTGTGAATATTAAACTTATTTCTTCTTAATGGGGTCCTTGAGCTGGAATGTTCGACCTCAGCTTTTTTTAAATCTGGATCGAATGGGGGAAGGTAAAACATTAAATCTGGAGCTGCAACAAGTTTTTTCTCTGTTTATTCTTAATGAAAGCATAAGATGAAAATACTATCTCAACAAGCACTGAGTTTGTGAAAGGCAAAAGGAAAAAAGCAACATCATGGTTATATCACTGACATTTTCATATTCTTTCCTGATTCCTGTCCAGAACTCAGTAGGATTAGCGTGTTTAAACTCGGAAAACAGAGAAGAATCTGTTGAAATCTCAATTAATGCCTGTTTGTACGAGACTGGCAAGTTGGTTGTTTGCTTAAAATATTGGGGATCAAAGGAATTTGAAATCCGATAGTGTTAACAATTTCGCTCTGGAAAGTACCTCCTGAATGATGCTTGAAGTACTTTTAAGTGTGATACAATATCGCATTTCACTTACTCAGGGAGTTTGAGATTGTTCCCCATGAAGAAATTAGTAAGTGTGTCAAAAACGTCACACTGATTCTGTATAAGGCAAGACTCCCAAAACTGCAACTTCTTTATTATATACTCAATTTTGTCTGATACCTTGAAGATGTTAATAGATCCGTTCTGTAATCCTACATTAAATTGATTGATCTCTGAAAAAATGTCACTTGAGTAAGCATCCTGCTGAAGCAAATTAAAATCATGGAATTTGAAAATCAACTGAAAAAAGTGATCTTCAAAAAAAGACTGGGGCTTTATTCCTCACTTCAGATAATCTCTCACTTTCCTCGAGATAACCATCGTACCTCTGTTTGTTAAAGCAGCGTGAGATGTAGGCTATCCATATCTTCACATAACTATTTAAATAGTCTTGATTTTGTTGCACTTCCCTTAATAAAATTCACAACTCTTACCGATTGGTCGAGCACTTTTGTTAATGAATTAGGAAGGGGTTTTGAAGCTAGGCTTTGCCTATGGATAACGCAATGGCTCCAGGCAACATGGAGAGCAACGTCTTTGATTTGACCTCTCAAACCTTGTAACAGTTAGACATATATTTACCTCTATCAGTACAAATACCACAACAATTTTCCCAACTTATTTCATTTTCGTTGAAATAACCTTAAATTGCATTAAATATGTCATCACCCGTACATTTCTCTGTGAGAGGGTAGCATAACAACAGGTTTCCCTCAACGATATTGCTACTCAAATATCTTGCAATTACAAGCAAAATAGACAGATTCGAATCATTTGTCCTTTCGTCCACTTGAATAGAAAAGCGGACCTTCTTTTATTTTTTCAACTAACATAGATTCAATATCGTCTGACATATCCTTTATTCTACGAGAAACTGTATTGTTTGATAAAGGAATTTTCATAATTATTTTAACATGTTCATCACATAACATACATTTGACAGCAACTTGATTACAATCAGAAATCAGATTTTCAGCAACTTTGAGGTTTTTACCACTCTTATCTTTATAATAACGCTGGGGCCTATGAGTAATCTTTGAGAAAAACTTAATTTTTTTTGTTTGTAGTTAGGATGTTTTGTATGATGTATTACAAAGAGTGGTTGCTGTCTTGTAAGTAATGAGTGGAGCGGGGAGGGGCTGTGTTTATACGATATTTTTGTGTGGGCAACACGACAGACTGTTCCCAGAAAGTTTCCTATAATCAAATCGTAGACCCATTGCTGCATTTGTTATGTCCACCTAAATCTGGAATAGATGTTTCCCATCACTATTCTATTCTGTGCTTTCAGTCGCACACAAACACACAAGCCCCACGGAATTTCCGATCAACAACACATCAACTATCTTACCAACTACTAGCATAACCTCATATTTGTTTCAAATCTAAAGTGTGGAATACTGATGTCCGCCATTACTGGTATTATTTTCGCGTACCACCCCGCAGGCTTCTACGTACTCCTGGGGGTACGCGTACCACCCCGCAGGCTTCTACGTACCCCTGGGGGTACGCGTACTACTCTACAGGCTTCTATGTACCTCTGGGGGTACGCGTACCACAAGTTGGGAGCCGCTGCTCTAGAAAATGACTGATGTCTTTGAAAATTACAAGTTTTGTCGCCATTTTAGTTTAGCCTAAGATCTCCGATAAAATTTTTCTGTAATATACGCCATGCTGGAGTATATGCTGTATACACGCTCTATTCACTGCGGAGGGTGAAAATTGTTGACGGGTTATAGTCTAAACTATAGGTTATGGAAGAACTCCTAGGTTATGGAAGAATATGCATGGCAATGAAACCTTCCTTACTTATTGTAGTTGTTCACATATTCGCTAATAAAATCGTGTAACTCAGAAATAATTAATGACCATTTTTTTAATGTAACTTTAAATTACTGGATTGATGGGTAAAGCAAGCAATGAAGAGAAATTCTTTCCCAGACTGTACGAAAAGATTCTAATCGCGGTGATACCCGATACCTCACGATAATAACCGAAGCCAAGGGTACTACGTTTACAGCTTTATTCCGATGCTTATCTCGGTTGTCTACTGTTACAAGATGCACAAAAGGTCTATGTATTTACTATATTAACTTTGTGTTATTCTACACAATGACGTGGAATGGTATTGTCAGAAAACCCTGGGAATAATGAATAATAATAAGAATATCGGTAGTTCGATATTTTGTAGGCATTTATGTCTATCAGGAATACTAATATAAATAAATAATAATTACAAAATATGGATCTTCGTTCATTATTAATAAGTTACACGCTTGAAATGTAATTTACATGATTGAAATTCTCAAAAAGGCCAAATCACTTTTTAAAAATGTTTTTCTTTTAGTATTCCAATATGAAGATTATGAAAAGATTTATAGTACAGATGACAGATTAAGAAAGGAGCATTAAACTCTAAACCCATGTTTGTGTTGTAGACCTATAACTGATCACCTGTTATTCGCTGCATAGACATAACCGCTATTGGACACGTAGGGGACTGTCTAACCGGAAAACAGCTTTTCACATTTCATATTACAAGTAAAAACACTACTAATAAGATTTGATAAAATTCAAAAGGTTTTTGAGTTTACAAATGTAAAATATCCTTAATTTCTCTTACAAAAAAACTTTATAGTAATAATTTCCCAACCTACGGAACTGACTCGAGGCAATTTAGCAATTGTTAATTATAGATATTTCACAAATATTCTACTTAAAAAAATATACATTTAAAAATATTTCATTTTTTGTCTAGTTTAAAAAAAATGTTATTTGACCTTATGAAAAAAATATTTTTCTATTATTCTATAGATTCAGAAATTGCTCAAACATGCTTTGAAATTCATATTCATTAGACCCATATTAACTTTTCTTGCATTATCTTACCCAAAATACACACATAGCTAAAATACCCATTAACTCTTTAGTTCTTGTCTGGACATTGTCAACTACATACATACATTTTGATTAGAACTAGCACAACACAACACTACACTAACTAAACGGTTTGGTTCTTTTCAATCTTCTAACCATGGACTGGTTATCGAGAAGTTGAAAACCCACTTCACGTGGATGAAGGTGAAGTATCTTTTCATGTTTTTTGCCATCTTCTTTATTACATCCCTTCTATTAGCTCACACTCTCCTCATAGATATCTTGTATAAATTTTCAATAATTTATAGAATATGTTTTTATTCATCCAATCAAGCTGAAATATATTTTTTTTAACCTATAGTGGATAACATTTCATGTTATTAGCCTACAGTTTTTTTAAATATTTATTCAATAATTAAATTATAAAAATTTGGGGGGCTATCTGGATTCGAACTATGAATCTTTATGTTCTGCGCCAACTTTCCAATACCAAAAAAAAGAATTCCTCAAAGACGTAGGCTATATGAATGTCTCTCCTCCCCCATCTGGTTGTCATCGAAACCTCGATTGTACAACCTTAAACTGTTGCCGTGGTTGACACAAAATATCATAAATAGTGCTGTAAGGTTAAAAATGAATGGAAGGAATAGAATAAAAAAACTGGAAATAAGCAAAACAATGACAAAAATTTTCTTTCTTGACCTTAGTAGGAATTTACTTAATTTTTTTTTTTATATTACTTGTTTCTTCCTTCAGAACTCGGTGAATATTTATTTTTCAGATAAGGAGCATTAACCATGTTTCTTAGCACTTTATTTTGGAACAGCTGAAGAATTTCTACATAAGATTCCTTTGCACATCCCCACAATTGGCTGTCATATAGAAAAACTGGTTTCAGAATTTTAATTTTATTACATAATAAGACATTTGAGTTTCTGCCCAAAAGTCACTAGGGCTTACGATATTTGATATTTAATTCTTGCTTCTTTTTTTTGATGTGGTGTTTCCATCTTAGTTTAGCACCTAGGTTAATACCTAGATATTTAGCTTTATTTTCATAATTGATGATTATTTCGGTAACATCCATTAGCGGATGATCTTTCAATACATTATTTGTGAAATTGATGTGGACTGATTTCACTTTAATCAGTTCCATTTATCAGTCCATTCTAGGAGTTTATAGCTTTTTGGACTTTGTCCGCAGTAGATATATATATATATATATATATATATATATGTGTGTGTGTGTGTGTGTGTGTGTGTGTGTGTGTGTGTGTGTGTGTGTGTGTGTGTGTGTGTGTGTGTGTCTTTGCCAGTTGCTAATAAAGCTGTCATCTGCAAACATTGCAATGGTCACTTCTTGGATGGTTGGAATATCACAGGTGTAAAGTAGGTAGAGTACTGGGCCCAGTGCACTACCTTGGGGTACTCCTCCTTTGATTTCCTTAATTTCGGAATATTTTCTGTTTGATCTTGAAGGTTCTGCTGCTAAATGTGATATTAACAATGAAACATAGGTTATCATAAATATGTTACTATTACTTCCCTGTTACATTATGAATCGGATGTGGGGAAGTGCTAAATAGAGGAGCAAGAGGCATCGAGGTACCTGAAGAAGAGGAATCGAATATATATGTGGCGATTGCGAGTGACTGCAACTGGCGGCAACGAGTTCCAACTCAATTCTCGCTAACATTGCTTCTTTTTGGAGGCAGAAAACAAGAACCGATCATCATAATAACAAGTAATTTTTACAGTAAGTTAAATAAAGTCTGTCCTGTATAAATATTTAGTTTAATAACTTAAACAATAGTTTATGACTATCCGAACTTTAAATTTTGTAAATGAGACATGATGATGATCGCCACATAGCGATCAAAAACGTTCTGTCTCAGTAAATTTTATCAAATTTACAAAATTTAATGTTCGGATAGTCATAAACTATTGTTTAAGGGATTAATAAGATTCACCGACTACAAAATTCAAAAAATATTTAGTGTTCTTACGTCCCCTGCATAATACCCTCTAAAAATAGTGGCTTCCGTATAATACGTAAGAAAGAAACAGATATTCCGTTTATCTTAAAGAAACAATTTGACTATTCAATTTTGAAACAATTACTTAGACGTTCTGATATTAAATTCAGCTTTCGTCAAATTCTAAATTCTAATTACTGTACAAATATTTTCCCCTGAAATATTTACATAATATTCCTCAAAATGTAAAGTAACAGCCACAATGTCAAGCCAAAATATAAAGTAATAAATAATACAACTCTAGTCCCATTAAAATACCGATAAACAACTGTATGCTCCAAACAGTCTAACGACACTTAAAATAGTTCCTCTATTTCCCGACAGGAGCGATGCCAGCACCTACATCAGCGAACATAACCAATAAACTACAGAACTTTTTTCAGCACAGCGTTCCAGTAATAGGTTACTCACAAGAGCCAATTGCTGATGAGACAAATTTACCCAGTTTATGCGACAATAACCGGTATAATTAGGCTAGCCTAAGATGGCTTTTTAATTGTTGTTGATATTTTATTACAACCGGCCAATGGAATTATGACACGTCATGGAACATCAAACGAGCTGTAAAATTATTTACACATAATAAGAAACACATGCTCGAGACGGCAGTGGAGAATTGATGGCAGCTGCTTACAGTAAAGAGAAACGTATGATTCGAACAACCACTAAATCGAATGGTCAATTTTCAAAACTATGAGTCCCCTTGGAGAATAATTTATTTCTAACGTTAGGTTTTAATTTTTTTTTATTTAAGGTTATTTACTAGCCTAGTAGCTACATTGCTTCACTATATTAAATATTAAAGAATTAAAACTCCCCAGCTTGGAAAAAGAAACCATGATGGTCCAGCTTGTAGTATGTTGGTCCTGAAGTCAATCAGGGAGAAGGAAAACTTTATTTACAGAACTTGCTCCTGGACCTGATACTCTTACAGGTTTCGTAATAGTTCTCTCAATAGCCACCAACATATGCAAGATAATCTATGTCATGAAAAGGTTAAAGACTGATTCAAAACCAGCGTGCAGGAACCTAAGAAAGTGTTGCGCTTCTGCCGGCGAGCTGGTATTTATTTCGACACCGGCTTCACACCTCACTGACAAACTCAATCAATGTCGAAACAATACATGCCATAGTCACCACCGTCGGTATCCTTCGGGAGGATACGCAAACAGCAATCAGAATTAAATGTTACCTTAGATATCACATTTACCCAGTTAAATGTTATGGGCCATCTACATACCAAAGCTCATTTAACACGTCATCACCTTGAGAAATGGGCTAAGGAGGGCATTATAGCTAGAAATAAAAAATCCATTTCACGTACATGAAAAGGCAATTTAGACAAGAACTAACTCAATATAAAATTTACTGCTTCTAAGCCGGATTGGCGGATCTGAACACCTTGTTCATACTTATATGAGATTAGTGAAACACTTCATCCCCGAACCGCTTCGCTATTCGCCCTTACAAGACACTTGGGCGAAGTAGTGAACAAGATTAACCTATTTACTGCCCTTTGAACATACTTGGCTACTCAACAATCTACTGTACCCAGGTGATAAAGTTTTGACTGCACCAGTAGATCTCCAATAAGCAATTTGCCTACTTTCTCTACAACATAAGTACCTAATTCCAAAAATAAAGTAAAATATCGCACATAGGGCTCTAAAACCGAAAACCATAAACAACACAACAAAACCTTATCGTCAAAACCTTTCAGATACCTAAAAAAACATATTGAATGTTATCCTCTTCATCCGATACTTAGAAGGAGGTCGAACAAAACTTTTGTTTTTCCAAACCAAAAAAGGATCTACATAAACGGGAGACATGCCGATAAATTGTTGAGTAGGTTGACCAAGATGCATGAAAATCCTGGCCAAAAGAATTTATCAATAGGTTATTTGCGACATAAATGAACCATAAGGATCGGATTCCCTCAGGACTTACTAATTAGGCCCGTGTTATCCTTACGGGCCCAATATCTCCAACGACATGCTGACAACAGACACATAAGTGACCATACTTGCTGATGATACCACGGTGTCAGTTCAGTCATGAAAGTAAGTGGAAGTATTTTCGATCTAAACGCTCTCTGGATACACTATAACAATTGCTGCGGAAGGACATACACGGGGGACACCAGGTGAAGTGCCTGGAGTTAATCTCGACAGAAGTTTGATTTGAAATCTTCACAACACACTAAAAAGCGAGGAACTGCTTGGAGTATCAAAACCATACCAGTCTTCTGCCATCATGGGAGGCCACTATTATTTGTTTAAGTTATGCAGAAATTAAAAACAACTGCACCCGACTAGGATCATGTAGTCAACTTCGCACGCAAAGACATTTTTCGTAGAGTTGTGCCTTTATAGTGCCTTTCATTTAGCAATACCCAAGACAAACCGTAGTTAGCCCCCCCCCCCACTATACGGACGAATCAGACGCCCGCTCTTTATACTTTTACACCCGTTCAACCAATATAAAATAACTCTAATTGCTTCACAGTTTTGTTTCAGGTATCGTGATCGCACAACCTATGAGCTGCCTCCTAAGAACCACTGATGGTATCCTCTCGGCTTCTTCTATTCCATTTTTAAGTAAACAGGAGATGAAGGAATATAAAAAACTCTTTAGTTTCGTAACAAGATACTTATAAGCTAATATTCTTATCTACCTGCAGCAAAAAGCACGCCAGCTCCTAAGGGTGCCTATAAGATCCTCCTTCCTTGGGTCCCAGTAAGGACCCACAAGGTTCCCCAGCAGGTTTATTGATCGCGCTCTTCACGTGACACGTTCTGTTCTGTTTTCCTTCAATATTTTCCGATTACCAGAAGGCAAACATTTTTTAAACCCTCTGTCGCTGTAGGCTATAACCGTAGATGTACGTTCAAGGAGGTGATTTGCTAAAGAGGAGTCATCATGAGGGTTTTTGTGGGTTTAAGCCGAGTGTAACGAGAACCTGGTAGGCAGATTTCCAAATGCCTTTTAGACCAAATGATTCTAAATATTTTTAGGTACCTGTGGATATCAACTAAGTTGATGCCATCTTTTAACAACATATAACTTCAATCGTAACGTTCTAGTATCAAGCTGTTGGGCAAAATATAAATTTTAAACTGTAGCGAACATTTTTTGTCTTTACTATTATTTTTAGTTTACCATTATTTCAAAACTCAAGTACCAAAATATTAAATATAATGAAATCAAAGACTATAACCAGCGAACTATGGTTATTACTTAATAACGTTCAATTGTAGTTTAGATTATTTGGTAAAATATGACTTAATATTGTCTAATCATTTCTAACATTTAAAATTGAGTTAGTTCATTATTATGGAACATTTATAGGGGTTGAAACGTTGAAATTGATTAAATATATTGTAAAGAAACTGTTGGTCTTATGTTTCGTTAAAAGCATTCAAAGTTTAGTTTAATTAGCCTCACTACCAAAACAGCTATTTTTATACTGTCACAAAAACTACAAGTCGTTGGTAAACCACATTTCGGCGTCAATGTTATCACTTTCAACTCAAAAGTTGAACATTCATAATATAAAGTTAAAAACGTTATCAATTAAAAAAACAAGTTTTGAATTAGTTATGTCAGTAAATATAAATTGTGGTTTTTAGCTCACGTATTCTAAAAATGTCAACATATTATTTGAAGTGAATAATCGATAAATATAATATTTATCAAGGGCCAGTGTTTGGTTCGTATTTTTTACTCGGATATTCAATATCAAAAAAGAAACCTGGCAACAAATATATAGTAACAAAAGGCAACAGCTATGGTGTACGCAACGTATAAAGACGTTCAGGTAACATTTCTCTCCAAACAGTGGGTTTTATACTTTTTTATATCTACTCTTCTTGTATTGTCTTCAAACCTGCACCCCGGCTATAAATGTCAAGTCACGTGACACTATATATAGCCCCCTCCGACTTTAAAGACCTGTAAATCACCTCAATGACACATCTGATTTCAGTTAAAACCACAAATGGTCAACTTTAACGAAGACCTTGTCAAAAAGTCGTCATAAAATTAAAATGTCGTGTTTGAAAAAAAAAATAAGATAAACCATCTAAATGCGTGGGGTAGTGTTCGGGATGAAATGGGGTGAAACGGTGAAGAGTTAACGTGTGGTCCCGGAAGTAATATATTAGGGGACTACGAACCCACGATTTAGCCAAGAGCGTCTAATCAGGCGGTGAGAGGAAATACTAATGCTGCTAAATTTGTCGTTAAAATTAGTTTTTTTTACATTTACTATGATGTTGAAAAATAAAATAAAGGTAGATTTAGTCAAATCTTAAAATCTACTTTATTAAAACAAATAATATTTTTAAACAAATGAAAGGCAACTCCTACTTAAGTCAACAAAGAAAAATTTTATTTTAGTTAATTTTTATTAAATAATTACAACTAAACTATTACTACTAGTGTATAGGCCGAAGTGTGTGTGTGTGTGTGTGTGTGTGTGTGTGTGTGTGTGTGTGTTGTGTTGTGTGTGTACGTATAGTTTATGGCTATCCGAACTTTAAATTGTGTAAATTTATAAAAACTTATTGAGACAGATCGTTTTCGATCGCTGTGGCGTTCTTCATCAGTGTCTTCTGCTTGGAGTTGTTGGGTTAATAGGTGACGGTTTTAAAGGCAGGTTTTTGTTAGTATCAAAGAGTATGTGTGATTTGTATTGGGTTTGTTTGTTTAATATATTTGTACTTAGTGTTTTTGTGTGTTTGTAAATTTTATATTGTTCTAGTGTGTTGAGATGTGGTCCTTTGTTGTTGATGTTTAACATTTCTAGGTTATGGTAAATGTCTGTGTATTTGTGTCCTGTTTCTTTTATGTGATTGTAAATTGCTGAGTTGGTGTTCTGTTTGTGTTCCTTGTTTGAAGCTGCGACCTGTTTTCCCAATGTTGAATTTGTTGCACTTGTTGCAGTTTAATTTGTACACTCCTGGTGTTTGTAGTTTATCTTTGTTGTTGGTGTCGTGTTGTATTTTGTACTGTAAATTGTTATTAGTTTTGTATGCTGCTTTGTATCTTGTTTTTGAAATTTGTGGGCTATTCTATTTGATGTTCTGTTTATGTATGGATGTGTTTGTTTTCCCTATATATATATGCACATAATACATAATAATAATTTTATATATATATATATCTATATATATATATATATATATATATATATATATATATATATATATATATATATACAAGGGTAAGTCAATTATTATCCGCAATTTACTTATATTTTTGTTTATGTTGGTAGTAGGCCTAATGTTGTTTTGTATTGATGATACAAGCTTTGTTTATTTCTTATTATGTTTATGCATCAAGCTGCTAGATCAGTTTTATTATCACCTTCGTGCTGTTAATCGTTGCGGCTCAGCTTTCTATTTGCACCAAAGAAGAGCAACGATTAGTGATCCGTTTTTTGTGGTCGGAAGATGTATCAGAAGCCGAAATTAATCGAAGAGTTTTAGTTAGGTTAGGCTACTGAATAGTTTACAGCCACCTAGGAATCGATACTATGTAGACCATTAGCGACTATCGACGAAGTTGGGGTTACAGTCAATAAAAGTCGTAATGGTAAACCTTCAGGTAAATATTTCATCAGTTACTTTATTCTTTTGAATTCTTTTTTTACCACGTGTCGCACGTGTCAAGGAGATAAAAACTCTTGGGTTTAAAGTTAAGCAAAAGTCAGGTGACATAATCCTGACAGTTACGACGTACTAAATAGGAAGACCACAAATGAGATGAATCAGAAAACCTAAGAAAAATGCTTAAAAAAGATGTCGAATAGCTCGTGACAAATTTGACGAAATGTTTATGAAGTGGTTTACCGAAGTTCTTGAGATTATCTTAATAGCCTTTAGTAAAATTCAGCCTCCTAGGAACTGGTGCTATTTACATCATTAGCGACTATAAATGAAGTTGTTGGTACTACAGTAAACAAAAGTCATAATGGTAAACCTTTAAGTAAATATATTCTCAGTATGTTTTCTTCTTTTGAATTTTATTTTTTGATCACGTATCTGGTAGATAAACTCTTGGGTTAAAGTGAAACAAAAGTCCTATAAAGGTTGCACAGTGATGAAGATTACGACACTCTAAATGGAAGACCTTAATAGATGGCATGGGAATATAAACGAGGAAAAGGAAGACCAGAAAAGAGATGAAACAGTTAACTTAAGAAAATGCTTAGCGCAAGATATAGGCGAATGAGTTCACGACAAATCTGATGAATTGTATTACCATACAGCTTGTGTAAATAGAGAATGACTTTCTTGGTAACCTACAGTAGAACTGAGCCTCTTAGAAACTGGTGTATGTAGACCATTAGCAACTATCGATGAAGTTGTTGGGGTCACTATGTTAAGGTGTGAAACGTCGATATAAATACCGAGGCTGCTGACAAGTCCCGGTGTAATGAGCTCAGTACTGTATGATGTAGGCGGCGAGTGGGATGTCAGGCAGTGCAGTTGAAGCAATATATTACGCCTGCGTCATACGTACTAATCAGTTACAAAACGTCGGTCAAACTTTACGCTCTGGAGAAATGGGAAAAAAGAAATTTCTGCTAATTCGGTTCAATGTTTTCTAGGAGACGAATTTACAATACTCATGAATGAAAAAGACGATTGGTAAATTGAAGAAAAAAATTGAAGCTCTTGAGAATCTACTGTGGAGTAAATAAATTAAAAAAAGCAATACTTAGTTCTTAATTACAAAATGACGACTAAGCTAGAATAAAATTATATATATAATAAACAAAATAAATAAATGTTGCTAGTCTTTAAGATGGGTAAGGACAACAGAGAACTTGGGATTTACTGATGTTTCTTGCGATATGAAAATGGGTTTGTTTTTTTGTTTGAAACTTGGG
This sequence comes from Prosapia bicincta, assembly GCA_036971475.1. Lineage (NCBI taxonomy): Eukaryota > Metazoa > Arthropoda > Insecta > Hemiptera > Cercopidae > Prosapia > Prosapia bicincta. Next base: position 117,720,824 of record JBAIZL010000004.1, on the reverse strand, counting down.
TACTTTTTCAGTTAAATTCTCCTGATAATTTAGAAGCCTACTTTACAGTTGAAGTAATTACCATTCCACTGCAACAACTGAAGGGCTAGATGAAGACAGCTGACATCAATGGACGATAATATAAATTAAATAATTTCACTTTTTTCTGATTAATTACTGTAACATACGAGTATATTATTTTTATTGACTAATTAGTAAGTATCTCACTTGTATTACAGAAAATCCTATTTTCATAAAATTGTTTTTCTAGTTTCTAGGCCTCTTTAATTGCAACAATTTTATGCTTGTTTTCTTGATAGTTAGGTTACTTGAATTACAGCGATTGACTTTTTCGTTATAGCTTTCACAGCTTCTAGGTTTCTTTACAAAAATGTAAATTATTTTTATTGTTTTCCTGGTCTTTTGGTCTTTTTAATAATAACAATTAATTATTTCTTACTTCTCTAGCGTTCTTTAATTATAGTAATCTTCTTCTAATATTTTTTCCACATTTCTAGATTTCTTTAATTTTGGTAATTTATTTTATCCTTGCTGTTTCCTTTATTTACTCTAACGTCTTTGATGACATGACTTTACTATTCTCTTATTGTTTTTCTGGTCTCATTAACTAAAGCAATTTATTTTATTGATTTTGTTTTTCTGGTCTCATTAACTGAAACAATTTATTTTATTGATTTTGTTTTTCAGGTCTCATTAACTGAAGCAATTTATTTTATTGATTTTGTTTTTCTGGTCTCATTAACTGAAACAATTTATTTTATTGATTTTGTTTTTCAGGTCTCATTAACTGAAGCAATTTATTTTATTGATTTTGTTTGTCTGGTCTCATTAACTGAAACAATTTATTTTATTGATTTTGTTTTTCTGGTCTCATTAACTGAAACAATTTATTTTATTGATTTTGTTTTTCTGGTCTCATTAACTGAAGCAATTTATTTTATTGATTTTGTTTTTCTGGTCTCATTAACTAAAACAATTTATTTTATTGATTTTGTTTTTCTGGTAATTTATTTTATTTTATTAGTGTATTACTTTGGCATTTTTTTTATTAATAAGAACCATAACCCCTGATGGTCAAGACGACCAGTTGTTGTATTATAAATGTATGTTAAACTTGTAGCAGGTAGACCCCTTTCCTAAACCCAATGAAAGAACGTTACTTTAGGAAATCGGTTAGCATACGCTTGGTTCTCCCTCCCCATAGGAGAACTTCAAGCATTGCCTTTCTTGTTCATACTTGTTCCATCAGCACAGGGTTGTAACGGTTCTGTATTATCCGATAAATGTAACCTTCCATACGTTAGCCATGCCTCTACCCATCTCCTAGATCAGGATATTTGACTAAGTCTTTTATCTCCTATTTACCCTTCTCATAAAATCCCTCTTGGTTAGTTACAGCATGATTATGCTCTTCACTTCCTTGAAACACAACATACACACACAAACACACACACACACACACACACACACACACACACACACACACACACACACACACACACAAACACCACACACACACACACACACACACACACACACACACACACACACACACACATACACACACACACACACACACACACACACACACCACATACTCTCTCTCTCTCTCACACACACACACACACACACACTCTCTCTCTCTCACACACACACACACACACACACACACACACACACACACACACACACACACACACACACACACACACACACCACATACACACACACACACTCTCTCTCACACACACAACACACACACACACACACACACACACACACACACACACACACACACACACACACACACACACACACACACACACACACACACACACACACACACACACACACACACCACATACACACACACACACACTCTCTCTCTCACACACACACACACACACACACACACACACACACACACACACACACACACACACACACACACACACACACACACACACACACACACACACACACACACACACACACACACACACACACACCACATACACACACACACACTCTCTCACACACACACACACACACACACACACACACACACACACACACACACACACACACACACACACACACACTCACACACACACACACACACACACACACACACACACACACACACACACACACACACACACACACACACACACACACACACAGGTTAAAATGCACCTGCTACTTTAGCAATTACAACATCTCCTTAACAACAAGATTCATTAAACCAGCGTAGAGTGTTGTATGCTTCTATGTACGGTGTGTTGTTTCAAACCGGTCTCGAATATTGGTACAAAGAAAAAGACCAAACACTTACCTTCCCACACGTGCTCGCGAATCGTAACAACAGCTCGCCTAAAAAAGTGTCGAAACTGCTAAACGACTAAAAAGCCGGAGCGCTGCGGAGCCGCTACAAACCCTCGCCATTACTCAACGCACAGATGTCACTCATTTCTCTACAAGTTTATTTGCTCTTACATTATTGAACAGGCAGACTGTTTGTTCCAGGTGCATTTCTTGAGAACATCCGTCGCATCCATAAATCCTTTTACAAGGTATAAACAACAAGATATAACAAGATTCGATTGCTGTTTTTGTTCTAAGCTGGTTTCACAGACGCTAACAAGCCTGCAGAATTGTAACTCTACTTCACAACGTATCGCAGATATAGGCCTACGAGTATTGGAGCTGAAACTTTATACGAGTGTTTTGCAATTCATTTATTTGTGTTGTATTGCTACACGTATTAAATATTTATGTTATATATATATATATATATATATATATATATATACCTTATGCGCCAAAATAAACAGTACTGAAACTGAATCAGCTGAAGCTGTGCCGGCTTGTAATTGTTGCCGCTTATTCGTGTTGACTTATTTCATTTGAGGATAGTTTTTGCTGAAATGGTGCTAACTACTGCAAGGAATACTTTTATCGTAGAGCATTATTTTCGCTTATTTGGAATCAGCCAAGTTTGTCACACACTGCATTACGTTTTCAGAAACTATTTCGCAAATACCCGCCTAGGAAGCCTGTAATTATTAAAGTGGTTGACAAATTTCGTAAATTTCGTGTTTTGAAAGAGCCCTCAGCGAAAGGGCTCTCCAGATCACCCAACCTCTGTAGGCCTATGTACAAATGATAACCACGAAAGAGTGTTGCAGAAAGTGTTACAGTCACAGAAAATAAGCCTAAATCGAGCAACTCTGAAACTGAATTCAAGCACTACTTTGGTGAGAAGAATTAACAAAAATATTTTTTGTTTTCCCTAGAAGATACAAGCTGTGCAACCTTTGAACTGTAGGCTAAAAACAAAACAGCCAGAGTTCAGAACTGGGCTTCGATATTAGCAATGTGCTATGGAAAACTTGAGTTTCTGAGTGACGTATGAGTTCGGATGAATGCCATGTGCATCTTAGTGGTTTCATAAACAAGCAGCCAATCTGTTTCTTCGGGTTTGAACGTCCTGAGAGTTATATAATTTGGCGCCCAACTACTAGGCTAGTGTTAAATAGAAGTGGTGATTATAAATAAATAAATTTAAAAAGTTAATAATAAATTATTAAACAAATTTATTAATCTGTTGGCTTAAGTAAGAGTGTTAATTAAGGTAATTTAATACAAAACTGTGAACGTAAATAAGACGGTAGTGAATATTAGTAGGGAAGTGACTTTAAATCATAGAAAATAATTAGATATATGAATCAAATTGGAGAAGAGCGAGTTGGTAACTTTATTTCAAGACGAAGTACGAGAATTTTAGAAAAAATAAATAAAATGGGGGATGATAATAGTCAAATTGAACAATTAGGGCAGACAATGGACACAGAAGACTTAGTACAAGGTCTAGAGGTTGTAGGGACAAATTTGCCAGTAGATGAACAAAATTTGGGTGTGGGGACAGAGACGAATGTAGCGACTGGCGTAAACACCGGAATAGATATGCTTCAGTTAATGCGATTCTTAGGTGCGCAATTGGATCAAACTACACAAGATTTAAATAGTAAATTATATAAAACTTCACAAGATTTAAATAGTAAATTATATAAAACTTCACAAGATTTAAATAGTAAATTATATAAAACTTCACAAGATTTAAATAGTAAATTATAGCCTATAAAACTTCACAAGATTTAAATAGTAAATTATATAAAACTTCACAAGATTTAAATAGTAAATTATATAAAACTTCACAAGATTTAAATAGTAAATTATATAAAACTTCACAAGATTTAAATAGTAAATTATAGCCTATAAAACTTCACAAGATTTAAATAGTAAATTATATAAAACTTCACAAGATTTAAATAGTAAATCATATAAAACTTCACAAGATTTAAATAGTAAATCATATAAAACTTCACAAGATTTAAATAGTAAATCATATAAAACTTCACAAGATTTAAATAGTAAATTATAGCCTATAAAACTTCACAAGATTTAAATAGTAATTCATATAAAACTTCACAAGATTTAAATAGTAAATTATATAAAACTTCACAAGATTTAAATAGTAAATTATATAAAACTTCACAAGATTTAAATAGTAAATTATATAAAACTTCACAAGATTTAAATAGTAAATTATATAAAACTTCACAAGATTTAAATAGTAAATTATATAAAACTTCACAAGATTTAAATAGTAAATTATATAAAACTTCACAAGATTTAAATAGTAAATTAGATCAAACTAACGGCAAGATAGATGAAATAAATAAAAAGTGTAAATGACCTGAGTTTTTGAGTGACGTATGAATTCGGATGAATGTCATGTGCATCTTAGTGGTTTCATAAACAAGCAGCAAATCTGTTTCCTCGGGTTTGAGCGTCCTGAGAGTGTTGTACATAACCCAACAGCTTAGTAGGCTTGTAACCATTTGGTGTGCCAGGCCTATTGTTGAAGACAATAATGTAATCCTCTTACTGTAAATCGCGACCGATATAGGGTCATTCATGGTCGTTTTATAGTCAACTATATACTTGGTATGATGACCCATCAACTACCATTAACCAAATACAGGAAAAAATAACCATGCGTATAACGAGCATGAAACAACCCCTGTTCACCAAAACCTTCAAGAGCGGTAGGAATTTTGCCTCAGACATCAACACGGTGTTCATATAGAACATATTTTTACCCGAGTCGAACAGGTTTAACTTCTTTTTACTTGTAGGCCTATATGTGTTGTAAAATTATGTAAATAAAATAAAATTTACAACTATTTCAGTACTGTTTATTATGGCGCATACGGTTCTGTGTGTATATATATATATATATATATATATATATATATATATATATATATATATATGATGATAATGTCGGAGTACATCCGTTCATCTTGCAGTGAATAAAATCGCAGTTCCGAAATTTCGCTAGGATCTCATCCAGCATTGAAGAGGTGAACCCAACAACAGCTGAAGTGCGAATTCAGTTGAAGTTCACACTTCAACTGTTGTTGGGTTCACCTCGTCAATGCTGGATGAGATTTGAGTGAAAAGTCGGAACTGCGATTTTATGCACTGCAGGATGAACGAATGTACTTCAGATATTAATTATTCATCATATTTTTCCATCCGTGAACGAATACGTATCTGCCTGTATGTAACATACATTCATATTACAAGAACTTTTACCCACATTAGTGTTGAGCCTGGTTTCGCAAGATTGTAATCATATCGTCAAAACACTTGTTAGAGGACCGTTAACGAAAGCTCGCTTAACATTAATAGACTATGAGTAAACAGTTGCTAGTAAATTAATTAACTAAATTATAAGCTAGAGCCAAATAGAATAAAAAGAAAATTATAAAGCAAACAAAAAGTAGACTACGAAATTGTTTGTGTGTTTTTTTTCTTTTCGGTAAGTTGTGTATTTAATTACATTTAACATATGTGTCATGCGCATAGTTTTCTAGGTTTTGGGGATTATCATTACCTTTACGTTAGTCAAGAGTTGGTGGTTTGTTAATAGTTAAATAGAGTGGAGGAGCTTTCTTGAAGACATTATCTTTTTATTTATAGCTGTGAATACTCGTTTGTATAGTAGGCCTATACATAAGTGGTACAGTATAACCTCGTTATAGCGGAGTAATTGGAGTTGAGGGTTCTCCGTTTTAACGAGGTCGTTATAAAGCAAATCGTTAACTTGAAGTGGCTAAAATGCAAATACTAAGAAAAAACTGTAAAAGGTTACAACAAAGAAATAAACTGATTAGAAACGAGTGTAAGTTTTACTTAGAGATTAAAAATCAGTTAACATAGTCACTGTAACGTAAAACTCAACTATAAAACTAAAAATTATCTTTTTTCTTACTTTAAGTTATGAGTTGTTGAGATTGATTACGTTTTGAGGTTATTTTAAAAAACATAAGTCACTTTTAAAGCCAGCGACCTTTTGGTTAGGGTAGGGTGTATTATATTTTTCAACATTTCACTACAGTTCAGTATCTGAAAAGTCAACATTGAAAATATTACATGTAAGTCTACACTATTTACAACAGTTATAGGGAAATTTCACTTGATAGATGGTATTAGCGACCGTGTCAGCAGCTGCTTAGGCGTCGCGCTGTCGCCTGATTAGGTGGTGTGATGTATCTTCAAAACACAGTCCGTTATAAGCGATGTCCGGATCCGTTATAATGAGGTTCTACTGTATTAGGACTTTAGCGATAACAGCATAAATTTTGTCGAAAATACTTGGTAACTGAGTATAGATCCTTGCAAAATGAAATTTTATTTATTCAAAATATTAAAAAAATAATACAAAAGACTTACCGGCAATGGTGTTGAGGAACATTAGGTACTCGAAATTAGAGATTTCTCGACGCTGCCACTTCTGCGTCATGTTGGAATTCCTCATCAGCTGACGGGCGGACATCATCGACGCTCGTCTGAAAATAAAAAAAACAAAATTGCAGAAAAGAAGACACACAAGAGGATATTGAGTGATGCGAGTTGACGTATCAATAGCCCTGTATAATGTGACATTAAATAAACGTAACGAGAGAGGAAAAGTTTGAAACTTATACTAGAGTTACCCTCAGAGATCAGTCAAGCAATGAAACGGGAAGAAGGATGGTAGTTTCCGAGGTTACGTAGCGTCTGTCTGCTGGGGGTAGAAATGTGGAGTGAGGGCTGGATATGAGATGGGCTTCTAGCAATGCACGACTTATATTTCGTTGGATGAAAGACAACGATTGTTTTTGGTGGGGGTACTTTTATTTATATATCAGGGGGACAGCCTGACTGGCTTGGACTCTCGTAATTTGTGTGTGTCATTGCTTTACATTGAGAAACATCCATTCCTTAGATTTAGATAAAGCATAAACTTGAGAGTAACAAAGAGTTTGATTAATACTAAATAGGCCTGAGATTATACTGAGACGGTCGTGTTGTATAGATTGACTAACTAAACTATGAGTACAACCAAAACGTAGGACTAACATTGCGGGATCTCACGTGACAATGATACGAGGAGTTGTGGTGTTAAAACAGAATAGAACAATGTTCATAGAGAACCTAAATAACATATTTGTAAGAAACCCTAAGAGAGTTCCACTCTGGAACTTTGTAGCTCTAGAAACTGAACACAAGGAATCCAATATGATTTTAGTATCTTTGACAATAAACCAAAATGTCGAAATTTTTTAAGGGGAATTTCCACACAATTGTTGTTAATTTTATGAGACTACACATTTCTGGGTAATTGAGACATTTATCCACCATGCGTAGAAATAGGAGTTGGTTGACTATAAATAGTGTTCACTATACATCTAGCCATCGCTAAATATCATTCGATTGCAAAGTTCTAAGAAACTAGTAGGTCTCGATAATGCCAAATAACTAAATTTTAGGGTTTTTTTGTTAAATATTATGGTCGTATTTAACAATAGGCTATTAGATTTCTATGGCTGTATGGTTTTAAGTAATCTAATAATCTTAAAAAAATAACAAACCATACAATTTTTTTTATCTGTTCGTATGAACAATGTTTTAATAATCTAGTAGTCTTAATAATCTAGTCTTAATAATTATTGTGAAAACACTGTTATTATTTTAAATTTGAAAACAACGTTTTTAAAGTAATTAAACTGATTTATTATTATTTTATTATCTATTATTACTACTACGGTTTAATACTGTACAGTTAATATTTTCGTTATTATACAACTTTTTCGATATTTCAAGTTGTATAGCTTAGGCCTACTTACATTCTACAAATTAATGTCAGTTACTTTTATAAAAACTGTTCTCGTTAGCTAAGCTTCAATATATTAATTTAAAATTCGTTTATCCAGTCTGGCTCTTATACAAATACATAGGAAACATTAGCATACAAGAGATAACTGTCGAGACGTCACGTGGGTAACGAAACAATGTTACTGGGCATGCGCCCTACTTACCTAGTTTGAGGGATGCCATACTTGATTCCCACACCGACTCTGGGCAAAGCCTTTATCACTCGCTTCACGGTGGCCTGGTCTGGGAACGCAAACATGATCGACGCTGCAACAAATACATTTTAATTAGTTCCAGTCTCAAAAATAGCAAGACAACTACTATACAGAAAGGTACCACCGGCACACGAGAAGAGCCCTGGCGTAGAAATGAGTCACGCTAGGTTTTCAGTTCTGCGCATGCGCTATCGATGTATTCCTAACCTAAAACATACCTTTAACGGCATGGTAGTTATTTAGTAGTTATATTTTAGTAAGTAATATAAGTATTTACAAATAGATAAAAGTACTAATTTTATTAAGAAAGGTTGTACAAAATGAATTATATATGATCCCGTTTCTGCATGGTAATTTTCTGTAAATCTGACGGTTTTTGTTAGAAAATATTTTTGGGAATGGCCTCATCGTTTTCCCCCAGCTTGGGTCAGTGTTCCGGTGACAGTATCTGTAAAGAACAGGAAGGGAGGAACGGTACCTTGATTCTAAATACTCTCTTAGGGTGTGAAGAAGCACGAGGTGGATAGAGGAGACCAAATAGGATGGATTTTTTTAATAAGGCAGGATAGTTGAGGTTTATGGCGATCAGTTAGTTTAACTACTGTGAGCAATGAAGGAAAAGGAAAGGGTTTTATAAGTAGGATTAGGATAAAGAAATAAGGCTTCATCGTGTGAGATCATGTGAGCAGGGTTGGCTATTTTAAGCAGTCATACCTTCTACGTCATGTATTAGGTCTGAACTTTGTTGAACGTAAGTGTTATATTTGTATGTTTGTTGCATGTGTTTTATAATTTTACTGAGGAACCGTGATGGTAAACCCTTTCGAGATGGTGCGCCCCTTATGGAGAAAGGTTTAGCTTCAGATAAATTACCAAGGGCTTCTTACCACGGGATAAGGGTTAAGTGCAACAGTCGATGTGTAATCTGACCCCTTAAGCGTCTTGAATTAAAAATAATTTAGATTTCCTGCTTTGCTAATGTTCAAGGAAAGACTTTAGTATATAGGCGTAGAGCGGTCTCATCGTGTCTTGGGAACACAATGACAGAGAATGACCTACAACTTAGGAATAAAAATGAAATGATGGTACTAATATTAAAATGTACACACACTCTCAGAACAGCCTAAATGGAAACATAAAACCCTTTCAAGAATGTCCGACACGCTTACAAACACAGGTCAGGCTTTTTGCCACGCCAACCCTCGTTCTCTTGACCTTTCATCGTCATTAATACAAAATAAAACTGATAGAAAACAATAATATGATTAGATTATAAATTAAAACGCTCGTCGTAAGCCGAGTAAAGTGGATTGGCGCGAGAGGGTCCCGTAATGAATGAGTTTGACTGCAGCAAAATCGAATTACAAGGAGCTCTCTCCACTGCTAACCAGGTTAGCGCTACCCTTCTTCCAGCGAGATTCGATTTGCAACGGAATAATGTTTGGCCGACGACCGGGTAATGTTTTTACGACCCCTCTTGTGTTCTGCTACAGTATCAGTTTGCAACAACTTCAGCTGTTGAAGCGTATCTGTTTGGAGAGCCATATTTACCTGTTACGATCACGGTCTGTAAGACAGGGGTTTGTGAGTTATGAATAAGCGCGTGACACGTCTGGAGTAGCTGGAATAAACGTTTCCCACCTAGTATGGCGTTAGACACTTTCTTCGTGTGCTATTATTCTTCTTTCACTTTTTTCCTGAAATATTATTACAGTATTTGAGGTGTACTTTTCTTCTAGTCATATATTTATCTTTAAGCTTTCAGGCAAAGGTAATTTTCTTTGTGTGTTGTTATTCGTGTTCCTCGACTTTTTTTCTGAAACGCTATTACAGTGTTAAAGTTTTGTACTATTCCTCTTGTGATATATTTATCTTTAAGCTTTCAGGCAAAGGTGATTTTCTTTGTGTGTTGTTATTCGTGTTCCTCCACTTTTTTTCTGAAACGCTATTACAGTGTTAAAGTTTTGTACTATTCCTCTTGTGATATATTTATATTTGAGCGTTCAGGCAAAGATAGTTTTCTTTCTGTGCTATTATTCGTTTTTCCACTCTTTTCCTGAAATACTATTACAGTATTTGAGGTGTTGTACTTTTCCTTTTGTCCTATACTTATCTTTTAGATTTCAGGCAAATATAGTTTTCTTTGTGTAAATTCTTCATCTTTTTCTTCTTTTGTTCTGGAATGCTATTACAATATTTGACGTTTTGTACTTTTCCTCTTGTTATATATTTATTTTTAAGTTCTCAGGCAAAGAAAGACGAAAGAGCGTTTCCTTATAAGAGCACAATAAAAGTTCTTCAGAGCTGGACAAAGTGAGATACATGATTTTTAAGATTATTTTCCCGCCAAATAAACAAAAATATACAATGATATTATGAAAATAATTGTAGGAAGAACGAAGTGTTTCAAAGAGTTTTATTGTTACGGTATTTTCCAAAGTAAAATTAGCGTTTTAAATTGAAAAAGATATTTACGAAAACTCTGGAGGGAAACACTTCTAGTATTCAACAAATAGCAAAAATAAATACTGTACGAAGAGAGTCGTATATTTAAAAACGCTTTCTGCGAATTACCCCAATAAATTCTTAAAATCTATTATGGGTATAATTTATATTAATCCCATCTTCTGCATATTTGTTATCACATAAACCAGTTAGATACTACCTATAAATGGTTGTCATTTTAGGAAACTTTCTGTAAAAAGTTATTTTGTCCGGATCATTAATCGATGGCCTGTCCCTGCTTACCATTTATTTTGCTTAGTAAAGTTTAACATGGATTCCGGATATTGCGTTTGATATTTAGTTTAATATAGCCCTAGATCTGTATTGTGTGCCGAATTAACTGAAGCCTTTACTTTGACGAGACTTCTCGCTTTTGTTGCGTGCGTAAAATTGAGTAGAAACCTCTACTGAAGTCTATACTTCCCTATACAAAATAACTGCAGGGGATTATTACATCCTTTCCTTGCTTCTTGTCCTAAACCCATCTACTTCTTTTTACAAATGTGTAAAATGGATAGACATTTTTTATGACGCCAAAAGAGAGTGGATCTACTACAAGCAAACAATCTTGCACACGTCATACCTCCAAATTTCCCTACCTGGGGATTTAATGTCCATTTACCTAAACTCTACCTACATTTACCATCTTTTATATCTTTCTAGTAATTATATAGACGTGTTACTACCGCTATTCTCGTCAATTGTTTTCCCTGTTCTTATGTATTTTTACATCCTGAACACGAATTTGACATTAGTTTTTGTCGCTGAGGTCTTTTTAAGGTCAAATACCCTGAAGAAGAACACGTTCATCATTTTCGACTTACCGTTGCGGTAATTGCCAGAATTGGGACCACCTGAGATTAAAATAGAAAATTACGAACTGAGACCACCTGAGATTAAAATAGAAAATTGTTGGAAAACATGACCTAGGACGATATGCACAAGATGTTTTTATATTTTACATGGAAAGTTATTTTTTTATCATTTTAAAGTTGGGTAAAACTTCAGTGTGGAGTAGTAAGTTGTGCAACGTCCGCGGAGTGATACAGTGACGTCTCGCTATCTCCATTCATAACTTACGTGTTTAAATATTTGAGAAACGTTTTGGCTTAATTTTTATGATTTCTGCATACAAATTTAAATATAATTATAAAGTCTCCAGTTAAGATAGATTTGGTTGTAATGGTATATATTACTATATACATAAAATAAAATATACCTTTAAAGTGTCCAGTCAGGATAGACTTGGTTGTAATTTTATGGTTAAATGTATAAAATTACAACCAAATCTATCCTGACTGGATACTTCATAGGTATATTTCAGTATAAATAGGCTATATAAAATTAGCTTTCCCTGGCAATAACAAAAATATTAGTTATCAATTAGCTTCAGAACGGGGATTGGCAATCTGCACATTTACCAAAGTTTAGATACCTAAAACACCAACTACAGTTGTGACGTCACTATATAACTCCAGAAACGATGCACAACTTACTACTCCGCATTTAATTTTTACCCAGCTTTAAATTGATGTAAAATAGTGTAAAATAAAAAACATTCTTGTGCATATCGTCCTAGGACGTGTTTTAGAGCAATTTTCTATTTTAATCTCACGTGGTCCCAATTCTCAATTTTCTATTTTATTCTCAGGTGGTCCCAATTCTCGCAACGGTAAGTCGAAAATAATGAACGTTATCACAAATATAACTTCGTGATCGTTCTATGTAAGTCCTTACAGGTGATATGTTGACCTATTTATATATTTTCAACTGTAGTGAGCATTATGCCATTTTCATTAGTGCCTCACCTAGAAAGTTTTGAACAGCAGACAAGCCGAAAGAGCAGAAGGACCATGAAGGTGCTAGAAGGATCTAAGGTAACTGGTATCCTTATCTAGTAGGCCTACGATCCGACAATTGAGTATGCTGGCAAGTAACCACAGTTGTGTTAGCAGGGGCGTCATTCTGTTGGAAATAAGCTGTTTGTTTTTTCTTTAGCTATGCGATTTAAAAATTTATCGCTCTTGGAAAATCAGAACAGCAAAAAGCAACTGTGCCAACTCGCAGCCGGACACCCAATTAAGAATAATTAATCGCGAATGCGTTCCGAGGTCAGATTAACACATCAAACGTACCGCTCGGTTTGGAAAAACAAACTTGGTGGCAGGCCGGGTCAGCTGGCTGCCGTTGCCAACTAGCTGCAGAGAAATTACCCTTCACCGAAATATGTATCTCGCGAAGGTAGTTCTTTGTGTATATTATGCTACTATGCTACTATCACGTTATGATGATTAAATAATGTGCACATTGAGAAAGTAAGAGAAAGAGCATCAACGACAGGAATATTTTAAGTTAAATTTAGTTTTACTTAAGTTCATTTAAAATTTTAATTTAATCTAATATTCTTAAACGACTGATATATATATATATATATATATATATATATATGTGTGTGTAATTTTATTCTTGAGTACTACTCTAAGGATTTTTACCAAAGTTGGTAGGCCTGTATAGGGGATTTTTAACCTCAGCAATCCAATTCACTAGGTAAAAAATTGCTGATAAATCTTTATCCTAAAGTTTTCGGAAAATTTTAAGAAGTACAAATTCTCAGAATTACACTGGACTCAAGCAACAGTCAACTTGGATGTATTATGCAAATACATCAATTCCCAGTTACACCAGCATTTGTCATGACAATCCGTAAGTCACAGAGGCCAACTTTTGATTATGTTGGTATCGACTTAAGAATCTCCGTTTCCATGTATTGGATGCTATACATGCCATTCTCTAGCATTAAAAGAAGGAGCAGCTTAAAAATTATTTTGCCAGATGATAATGAACGCAATACGCGAAACATAATGTTTAAAATTTCGGACTCAATCGGAGTAAGACCCGATCGGCCTCCTGATATAATATATATATATATATATATATATATATATATATATATATATATATATATATATATATATAAGTAATACATAGATTCTAACAAAGTGTTATATAAGAAGCTACTATTAAAATATACTGAAGATGATTTTAATGTCAAACTTAAAAATATAAATCCCGTCATGTAGTAATGTAAGAGGACTTCATTTATTGACGGAGACAAAACCATCTCCACTCCAATCATAATAATTAAAGCCGTTCTACAGAAAAGCAAGCACACTATATTTTTCTTTGGTTTATCACAGCTATTAAGTACTATTTTTAAACCTGTCTTTATGTGTTTTTGAAGTGAGATAGTAGGAACCCTCCCTTTACTACGGATTTCGAACAATTTATTTCTCAATTAACCCACAGTAATTGCCCTACAAGATTTTGTAAAATAATACTCTATATAAAAGACTTTGCATTAGAATTTGCAAGAACGGTTTTAAAGATTTATTAACAAGAATAACTTTTAACCAACACTCAAAGTTTCGGCCTTTCATTGTAAACATAATCAAGAACTAGTTAACCAATTAACTGTCACAATACCAACAGTTTACTATATCAGTATTAATAAAACACAAATGAAATATGAGTGTAGAAGCAGTTTTTGCAGCTAAACTGAGGCGTTCTCATGCTTAGACCAGTGGGCCACATCAACTACAGGCTTACATTGGAGTTCGTGATTTTGTCGTAGGCTAATAGTAGGCTATTTGATATTACTAATGCGGTATTGTACTGATAAGGTTCACCCTTTTGTAAACCTTTTCTTTTTGAATAATTTCTAGTCATCTTTAGTTACTATGGGTAACACTTTGTAACCAATAGTTACAACCTTTATTTATGTTTATTTTCAAGGACACATATTTCTGCAACAAAGTTACCATCATCAATGGGTAACACTACATACAATGTGGAACTTGTGTCTATTTAATGTTTGTATTTTTCATTGTTAATTTATACAACTTTGTTGAAGAATCATGTCTGATCACAAATAAACAATATTTGCGACGCTGAGTAGTGTGTATATAAGCCTAAGTGTTCGAAAAAAACAAATTATCTTAAAAGTTAGAGCCAAAATAGAACAAAATTATTTTTAAAATTAATTTGGCTAGTTATATCTAATTTCAATTTATATTTCTTTTCATCTTGTATCGTAAGCAGTTTAGATAACCGATTTCAGAAATCATCAAACCCAATAGTCATTTAGTTTCGTTTGGTTTTCTTACATTTCCTTGATCTTTATTCCAGTTCATGCTACCTTACCTCTTCTAACATTGAACTGACCTTCTCCGTTAACGTTAAAAACCAAAAGAACACCGTCCAAAAAAAGAACGTGTGATCAGCGCATCCTTGAACGCCGTGTCGTTCTTTATCACAGTTCATGCTACCTTACCTCTTCTAACACTGAACTGACCTTCTCCGTTAACGTTAAAAACCCCAAAGCACATTGCCCAAGAAAAGAACGTGTGATAGAGGCATCCTTGAACGCCGTGTCGTTCTTTCGCCAAAACGACTGAACGCGTTTGCACGTTTACCGGTACGCCTGTATTTTATTGGTTTGTCTCATCAAAGAACCGATTCATACTCAGGTCTGAAATATGCGGTTTTGTACGCCGTCGATGTGCGGAGCAACGCGTAAGTAATACGTTGATGGCGTTACGTGCCTCGCCTTCTTTATTGGGACAACAAAGGGACATCAGTTAAGTACGGGGCACGTAGCGGCAATAATCGTAAATGGCGGAGACACGGCATCAGAGAAAGGAGACACTGTTCGTGCTAAACAGGAATCTCAAACTTCGTCATTTTATCTTCGTTCGAAAATATTTAAGGACACAAATTTAACAAGAATTTTTTTTAGTTTTAAGGAATCCACAATATTATCACACACGAAGGAAAGGATTATGAATGAGGTAGGATTAAGGAATGGAGATAAAACACATTAGTAAAGGGGTTCCCAAACTGTGGTACGTGTAAGATACCCCTTACCATAGGACTGAGGGTACGCAAGAATTTTCAGGAAGTACGCGGAGCAGGTAATGAAAAAATTAACCATTTATTTCTTTCTATTCGTGCTATAATGCGATCCGATGTTAAGCAAAATATTTCAGTACTACGTTGTTAGATTTTTGGATCGGTGTTGGGAAGGAGTAATAAAAACTTTCAAATACTACTGCAAAGATTCTTATTGGGTTTTCAATTGCATAGCTATATGAAAGAGGGTTTTCAAGCTTTACATATCTAAAAAGGAAGTACAGAAACAATCTTAATGTCGAGGGCGATTTAAGGTTGTACTTAACAAAACTTGAGCCGAACATTGAAGAACTATGTAAAAAGAAGCAAGCTCACCCTTCTCATTAATTGTTTGTAACGCGTTTGAAATATACTTATAAATATTTTGTTTTTTATCTAAAAATTGTTTTAATTATAACTGAGATAACTAAAATAGAATTAGGAATTGTAGTGTATTAGGGATTGGAAGATGGAA
This sequence comes from Prosapia bicincta, assembly GCA_036971475.1. Classification (NCBI taxonomy): domain Eukaryota; kingdom Metazoa; phylum Arthropoda; class Insecta; order Hemiptera; family Cercopidae; genus Prosapia; species Prosapia bicincta. The sequence goes on along the minus strand of JBAIZL010000004.1, from coordinate 117,704,414 downwards.
TTAGGTACTGTAAGGTGTTAGGTATTGTAAGATAGAATTAGGTATTGTAGGATGGAATTAGGTATTGTAAGGTATTAGGAAATGTAAGATGAAATTAGGTATTGTAAGATAGAATTAGGTATTGTAAGATAAAATTAGGTATTGCAGGATGGAATTAGGTATTGTAAGGTATTAGGAAATGTAGGATGAAATTAGGTATTGTAAGATGGAGTTAGGTATTGTAGGATGGAATTAGGTACTGTAAGGTGTTAGGAATTGTAAGATAGAATTAGGTATTGTAAGATAGAATTAGGTATTGTAGGATGGAATTAGGTACTGTAAGGTGTTAGGAATTGTAAGACAGAATTAGGTATTGTAAGATAGAATTAGGTATTGTAGGATGGAATTAGGTATTGTAAAGTATTAGGAAATGTAAGATGAAATTAGGTATTGTAAGATGGAGTTAGGTATTGTAAGGTATTAGGAAATGTAAGATAGAATTAGGTATTGTAGGATGGAAGTAGGTATTGTAAAGTATTAGGAAATGTAAGATGAAATTAGGTATTGTAAGATGGAGTTAGGTATTGTAAGGTATTAGGAAATGTAAGATGAAATTAGGTATTGTAAGATGGAGTTAGGTATTGTAAGGTATTAGGAAATGTAAGATAGAATTAGGTATTGTAGGATGGAATTAGGTATTGTAAAGTATTAGGAAATGTAAGATGAAATTAGGTATTGTAAGATGGAGTTAGGTATTGTAAGATGGAGTTAGGTATTGTAAGGTATTAGGAAATGTCAGATGAAATTAGGTATTGTAAGATGGAGTTAGGTATTGTAAGGTATTAGGAAATGTAAGATGAAATTAGGTATTGTAAGATGGAGTTAGGTATTGTAAGGTATTAGGAAATGTAAGATGAAATTAGGTATTGTAAGATGGAGTTAGGTATTGTAAGGTATTAGGAAATGTAAGATAGAATTAGGTATTGTAGGATGGAATTAGGTATTGTAAAGTATTAGGAAATGTAAGATGAAATTAGGTATTGTAAGATGGAGTTAGGTATTGTAAGATGGAGTTAGGTATTGTAAGATGGAGTTAGGTATTGTAAGGTATTAGGAAATGTAAGATGAAATTAGGTATTGTAAGGTATTAGGATATGTAAGATAGAATTAGGTATTGTAGGATGGAATTAGGTATTGTAAAGTATTAGGAAATGTAAGATGAAATTAGGTATTGTAAGATGGAGTTAGGTATTGTAAGGTATTAGGAAATGTAAGATGAAATTAGGTATTGTAAGGTATTAGGATATGTAAGATAGAATTAGGTATTGTAGGATGGAATTAGGTATTGTAAAGTATTAGGAAATGTAAGATGAAATTAGGTATTGTAAGATGGAGTTAGGTATTGTAAGGTATTAGGAAATGTAAGATGAAATTAGGTATTGTAAGATGGAGTTAGGTATTGTAAGGTATTAGGATTTGTAAGATGAAATTAGGTATTGTAAGATTGAGTTAGGTATTGTAAGGTATTAGGAAATGTAAGATGAAATTAGGTATTGTAAGATGGAGTTAGGTATTGTAAGGTATTAGGATTTGTAAGATGAAATTGGGTATTGTAAGATGAAGTTAGGTATTGTAAGGTATTAGGAAATGTAAGATGAAATTAGGTATTGTAGGATGGAATTAGGTATTGTAAAGTATTAGGAAATGTAAGATGAAATTAGGTATTGTAAGATGGAGTTAGGTATTGTAAAGTATTAGGAAATGTAAGATGAAATTAGGTATTGTAAGATGGAGTTAGGTATTGTAAGGTATTAGGAAATGTAAGATAGAATTAGGTATTGTAAGATGAAGTTAGGTATTGTAAGGTATTAGGAAATGTCAGATGAAATTAGGTATTGTAAGATGGAGTTAGGTATTGTAAGGTATTAGGAAATGTAAGATGAAATTAGGTATTGTAAGATGGAGTTAGGTATTGTAAGGTATTAGGAAATGTAAGATGAAATTAGGTATTGTAAGATGGAGTTAGGTATTGTAAGGTATTAGGAAATGTAAGATAGAATTAGGTATTGTAGGATGGAATTAGGTATTGTAAAGTATTAGGAAATATAAGATGAAATTAGGTATTGTAAGATGGAGTTAGGTATTGTAAGATGGAGTTAGGTATTGTAAGATGGAGTTAGGTATTGTAAGATGGAGTTAGGTATTGTAAGGTATTAGGAAATGTAAGATGAAATTAGGTATTGTAAGGTATTAGGATATGTAAGATAAAATTAGGTATTGTAGGATGGAATTAGGTATTGTAAAGTATTAGGAAATGTAAGATGAAATTAGGTATTGTAAGATGGAGTTAGGTATTGTAAGATGGAGTTAGGTATTGTAAGGTATTAGGAAATGTAAGATGAAATTAGGTATTGTAAGGTATTAGGATATGTAAGATAGAATTAGGTATTGTAGGATGGAATTAGGTATTGTAAAGTATTAGGAAATGTAAGATGAAATTAGGTATTGTAAGATGGAGTTAGGTATTGTAAGGTATTAGGAAATGTAAGATGAAATTAGGTATTGTAAGATGGAGTTAGGTATTGTAAGGTATTAGGAAATGTAAGATGAAATTAGGTATTGTAAGATGGAGTTAGGTATTGTAAGGTATTAGGAAATGTAAGATGAAATTAGGTATTGTAAGATGGAGTTAGGTATTGTAAGGTATTAGGATTTGTAAGATGAAATTGGGTATTGTAAGATGAAGTTAGGTATTGTAAGGTATTAGGAAATGTAAGATGAAATTAGGTATTGTAGGATGGAATTAGGTATTGTAAAGTATTAGGAAATGTAAGATGAAATTAGGTATTGTAAGATGGAGTTAGGTATTGTAAGGTATTAGGAAATGTAAGATGAAATTAGGTATTGTAAGATGGAGTTAGGTATTGTAAGGTATTAGGATTTGTAAAATGAAATTAGGTATTGTAAGGTATTAGGAAATGTAAGATGAAATTAGGTATTGTAAGATGGAGTTAGGTATTGTAAGGTATTAGGATTTGTAAGATGAAATTAGGTATTGTAAGATGGAGTTAGGTATTGTAAGGTATTAGGATTTGTAAGATGAAATTGGGTATTGTAAGATGAAGTTAGGTATTGTAAGGTATTAGGAAATGTAAGATGAAATTAGGTATTGTAGGATGGAATTAGGTATTGTAAAGTATTAGGAAATGTAAGATGAAATTAGGTATTGTAAGATGGAGTTAGGTATTGTAAGGTATTAGGAAATGTAAGATGAAATTAGGTATTGTAAGATGGAGTTAGGTATTGTAAGGTATTAGGATTTGTAAGATGAAATTAGGTATTGTAAGGTATTAGGAAATGTAAGATGAAATTAGGTATTGTAAGATGGAGTTAGGTATTGTAAGGTATTAGGATTTGTAAGATGAAATTAGGTATTGTAAGATGGAGTTAGGTATTGTAAGGTATTAGGAAATGTAAGATGAAATTAGGTATTGTAAGATGGAGTTAGGTATTGTAAGGTATTAGGATTTGTAAGATGAAATTAGGTATTGTAAGATGGAGTTAGGTATTGTAAGGTATTAGGAAATGTAAGATGAAATTAGGTATTGTAAGATGGAGTTAGGTATTGTAAGGTATTAGGATTTGTAAGATGAAATTAGGTATTGTAAGATGAAGTTAGGTATTGTAAGGTATTAGGAAATGTAAGATGAAATTAGGTATTGTAAGATGGAGTTAGGTATTGTAAGGTATTAGGATTTGTAAGATGAAATTAGGTATTAGGAATTGAAAGACGTATTTAGGTAGGACTAAAGAAAAGACATAACGATTCCTAGGTAAGTACTGGAAGTTGGAGGGAATAATTGCATACCGTGGGCAAAGTGGGTACTTATACCTATTCTCCACCGGGGTGAAGGTAGATGTCTACCCTGGTTAATAACGAGCAGTGTCTCCCCAAAACATAATTGATCTAGAACTCAGATGAAGGTCAGTAGGTAACTTGACAAAGAAACAAATTACCGTCAAATAATCAAACCTGTCCGTTGTGAAGAAGGCAAAAGATCTGTCACGATATAACCCTTTGTAAACCAGAGGCTTTTAAAACCTTCAAATCCTATTTTGAGCATTTTCATGTAATACTCCTATATTTGTCTTGATATTGTCTAAAAAAACATCAGGCGACAAAGATAAACAAACTACGGCTAGATCAGAGATTTTTATGAGACTAAAAAACTGCAGGACTTACTGGAGCTCATTCCCCAACAGATGGGCGCAAGACGTTCGGGGTCGGTGAGGATTACTGTGAGGATTAGAAGAGCACGCGGATATTTCTGGCCATCCATATGTTGGGATTACATTTCCTTTGCGTCTTTCCTTCGTGTTCTAATGCCGGTACTTTGGCCGCTTTCAGAAACTGAAACCGCTATTGTCGTCGATATCACGCCTCCTCTTTAGTGTTCAGGCCACATATTGTCACACGATGCAAATGGAATTTCAACTTAAACACAAAGTAGTTCAGAATAACCGGTGCTAAAAGAATCTATATGGGATAAGAAAGAAGAGAAATATTCTAGAGTGTATATTACTATGTTTGTTTGTTGTTATAAGGCCAGAAGCCTATGAAGGGCAGGAAACGATTTTTAATAGGTGGGGGGCACAAGACTTCCTTGCGGAGGATATAAAACATACCATGTCATCATTACTGCAGGATCGCGTAACGTTAAGGCTACCTACTTACTATCGGAGTCATAAAGAGTTTTATTCTCGTTACACATTTAAATATCTTTGTCTAATTCTCCACATAGTTTTTAGTATTTGAAAATTAAATTCCCTTGTAGCACAGAAGCCTATTATATTACGAATAGGCCTGACATAGGAAGTGGCATTCTGGACTGAAATTAATAAAGGAGGAGTACCCCAGGGTAGCCAATACATTATTTACTTTAACACTCTACATATTATAACCACACAAGAGGTTACAACGACATCGCATTATTAGCAACTGACAAAGATACAGGGTGTATGAACCTACTGACAAAGTTCAGAGAGCAATGATCAAAGTCCTAGAGTGCACTGATAATTGGAAAAGACTGGTGAATGAAGGGAAGTCGGTGCACATCAATTTCACAAATAAGATAGTAAAAGATCCACCGCTATTAGATATTGATAAAAAAATCATTAACGAAAAAAATGCAAGTATTTAGTCATGAACCTAAACGCTTAGGTAAGGTGGAAGCACCAAATCTAAAAAGGGTTAACTAAATGTCAAATAATGAAAGTACTATTAGCTCCTGGGTAAAAACTCGTTGCTGTTATTAAACAATAAACTAACAACCTACAGATTCTAAAACAGTCTGGCTATATGTTAGCCCACTATGGGGATGTGCAAAATTATCGATTGTATGAATTATTTACACGTTCCAAAACAAAGTACTAATGAATATCCCCTTTGATATATCAAACAATAATTATATTCACCGGTATCTGATTATTTCAAAGATTTCAGGGGAAATAAAGATGGCCCAAAGACAAGAAGAGAGACTTCACATCCGTACAAACACAGATGTTCTTCAACTGCTCTATAATCAGCAGACAGGGTGAAGGCTAAAGAGGGCTAAACCACTTGAGCAAGTGCAGTGTGGTGTTATAATGAGGGAAGACAAAAACTAACGAGTCAATGGGCAAACTGTAGTTTTACGTACTCGTAAAAATTATGCGAGGGAAATTAATTGCTGACCTAATAAGGCCAGTTTTAATATAAAAGATTAATATTAGAAAAAAACTTATAGGCTATATGGTAATATAAATTTATTGTGTATTTTGCACTTGTACTGCCTTAGTCACCAATAATCTTCATAGTTCTAACGATAAGCAGATAAGATGTGAGCTTGTGCAGGAAGGTTTAATCGTGGTCAACGTTATAATCGCCCTTTGGAACAAACTGGCGGGAAGCACGAACCTGCGGTAGTGCGTATGGAAATATATAAGAAGTAAAAAAGATGTTGAAACAGAAGAGTGTGGCAAGGGGTACCTACCTTCCGGCTTCACCTCCTTGCCAAAACTCACAAAGATAGATCCTCAATGTTGGAATTATCTCCAGTCTAGCGTGTAAAGCTCTACCCCCATAAATTCAACCTCAAACTAGTGACTCCCCGTGACTCAAACTCGGGTGACTAGCGTCAGGCCTGAGACGAGGGACTCGATGCCACAAATCGCCTCTAAGACGAAGAAACTCCAACCAGGGACAGCGGTTCGGTCACTCTTCCAGAACTTTTTGGGACCGGTAGAACCTTCCGAACGGGCAGGTTTCCGTAGCTCTGTACCCCGTCCGATTAATTCGGTCCAGGTAGTGCAAATCAGACTTGTACCACTCCCGGGTGGCATTACCTAAGGGCTAGACTTCCAGACCTGGGGATTAACCACCCGTTAGCCCATGAGAGGAAGGACGAACAAAGTAACGTACATACAGTTAGTATTAATCATGCACTACTTACTTCTGCTCGCCAAAAATATCTCAATGGCCACATTTTGGAGGAGATATCGTCTCGAAAAGATGGCGCGTACTTCGGAGAAGTACCATTTCCCATGGAGGTGATCGCAGTACTTCAAAACCTGTAACAATACACAGATACTGAATAAGTTTTAAATACAGAAAATAATTTCATTAACACATTCTAGGAATAAGATATTTTATGATAAAGAAAACAAAATCTTTCATTGTATTGCGTTCGTATTGAATGTAACATTTTTTATACATTTTTAACGGTAGGTTTTCCTTTAGATTAATGTTTTTAGTTCCGCACAACAAAACAAGTAGTTAGACCTGCGTTATTATATAATGCGTATTAAATACACAAATCAAGAACACATTTTTAAATATCGATCTTTCACTTCAATGGCATAATTAGTTTTGGTTTTGTTGTAGTACATATGTCCTTAACTGATATGGAACGTAGCACTACTACTGGTGAAATGCGTTACTAGTGTTTAAACCATTTGTATATATCGTAAAGAAAACATCACGACGTAAGAAATAAGTTGTCGGAAGTAATTTGACCAGCCTTCGAAAATAACAGTGAGGTCATTTGATAAATTATGTAAATCTAAAACATAATTTTTAAGTATTCTATATGTTATATATTGTAATATATGTAATATTGTATTCCAAAATCAGTTTTGAAATTATGTAATAGGAACAACGCTAAAGCATAACCAAATGTATTTAGTCTTGAAACATATTCATTTCAGTATTGCACTTTCATAATTCAACAAAGTGTGTAATACCCGAGCAAAGCAAGCGTCGAGATGCGCAGGAGGGGAGTTTCTCGACTAGTAGGCCTAGAGGTAGAAGCCGAGACTGCTGCCTACCCATCTCTAGCATCTAGGCAAAGTGGTTGTGGTGGACTGATAGAATACGTAGGCATACAGCAGCGAGGTTCGACGAACACTGAATAAGCGTCCTTCCCCACCACTGTAAATGTCAAGTAGGCAACTACACTTAGGCCGATCAAGTCTTTTGTCATCTCGGGAGTAATAAGTATAATTTGAGAAATATTATCTTCAAAGTTAGCTTCTCATCTTATTATAATTTTAAAATTTTAAGTAGTTAGTAAATTAATTTCATTTACTTAGAGAGAAATTAAGTGTCGAATAGATTAAAAAAATTCGCAACCCAAGGTGGTTTTTAACTGTAGCGGATTCTGGTGTTACATTACACCAATTTATTTACTCCTAATATGTTCACGATGGATATGCCTATAGAAGAAAACTACTAAAACAAATGTATCTATTTAGACATTGGCATTTATGAAAGTAACGACACTGAAGAAATATAGATACAACATACAAATACAACATAGAGATGAGTTTAAAGAACGTGTTTTGGGAAAGAGATCTGAGATTTGACTTGAACGTTTCTTCCATTAAGATGTTACGTACCTGTGCAACTTGAAGCTTGGGAACTATGGATATATCACACAAAGATACATACAACATGGACGGCAAGAACAGAGACATTGAATTATTGAGTAGAACACAATAAGAAAGAGGTACAATTAAAAAAGAGAATTACACAACATTTAGGGCTCGTTACAAGAGAAAAAATTATGTGAACCGGACTAGTTTGCCAGTTTGATGTGAAAAAGAATAAAGATAGTAAAGAAGGTGGCAAGAAGAAAAAGGTAGAACAGCTGAGTAGCTGAGCCCTTTACCCCTCCTTCTAGCAGAGGGCTTAGTTGTGATTATCTAGCATGTGAAACCTCTGCCGCTTCGAATTGTATTGAAAATAGTTTTTAATTTTCACCTATAGAATAAACATAGACCTAACATTTAGACGATTGCTATATTGTACTTTTTAAGAGAAGACATTAATGAGAACAAGGTAGATACATTTGTTCTTTGGTAAAAATATTTACCAAACTAAAAAATATATCTTGTTTGTGTTAATTTAATTTATTGCTGATAGATTTTCTCGGGAACGTTTGGAGAAACTACATTTTGCATAAATACATTTTATAACACAGCGTAATATTTCTAGGTAGTTGTTAAAAACAGTATGAGATATATTACATGTTACTGAAGTTGAACGCAAAACTGTAACAGCTCCAGGGTTTTCGTGTTAATTACATGGTAAAATAAAATTAACAAATCACTCTGGTAATGAAAATGTATGTATAAAGCATCTAAGGCTATGATCAGTGCCAATTAGACAAGCGAGATACAAGTTTGTTATGTGATTGGAAATTGGCCAAATAACGTTGAATAACACCGTCAAAAGTTGTTCGCTCGTGGTTAATTACTTTAAAGCTATCATAAAATTGCAATTCGTTAAATTTTCTTAACTGCATTATTATCTATTTCATAATAAAACTAACACACATTAAAAACTTACGTTCATTACATTAACAAGTATCTAATTGAATTAAGTTCGGTTTACAATTAGACCTGCTATACTCGTAAAATTTAACGTTATGATATACCAATCTGGTTTAGTTAAAATTACTGATGACGGTTGTTTGGTCACTGAAATTCTTTTAACACAGTATAATAAACGTATATTTATATGAGTGCATGTTAATGTTATTATTAAATATAATTACCCTTCAAATTTAAATCTTATTATTCTATAATGTTTAGTATAGGCAATAACCATTTACTGTCCTCAGTATATGCCACACAGTTTAAAAATAAAAATGTCACGGTTAAGAAATAAAACTTATCTTCTACGACTTTAGTTAGTTTTTATGAATAAGAAAACTCAAATAAAATTCTTATAAAAAACTCTCTTGCTGAAAGGTGACCTACTAGGAACAACAGCATAAAACACGATATGGCAGTGTCTCTAAATTGGCTGAAAACTAGCAACGGAGATTTTAATTCCTGAATATAATGCAATGATGGCTATAAAACGAGTTGCTGATATACAAATTTACATTGCAATATCTCTACACGAGTTATGAAGTGCTTTCAACGCTCACAGAACGTGGAGTCACAAGATAGCGTCACCATTATTAAGACGTACAACCATTGTTTTCAGCCCAACTTGAATATTTATTTCTATTTACGTTATTCTACATTTATTTTATTAATAACACTAAAGATTTATTCCAAATCATTCCAAAGTCCTCTTAATAGAAATATTAGGGACTAATTTCCTAAAAATGTGTTACCTTTAGGCCTACGAGCAAACACATAAGTGTTAATGAGCTTTAACACTGCTAGACCAATTGAAAAGAGAATTTCGATTTTTCAACACTGCTTGGCAGAATAAATCAATCAAGGAAATGCAATTCAAGCGATGGGACGGGGGTGGGAAATATTTCTGTAGCATCGGATGTCACACAGTGATGAACGCCAAGTGTCCAGCGACACTCCGCATAAGGTAAACCCCAACTAGAGCAAAACCAAGAGCCCAACTAAAGATGTCAAAGGCGAGATTAATGCTCGGCCGAAGGAGGACCGGGAAGATGTGAGGACAGGTTTCGAGTTCAGGTAATATAAAGCGTTGACAAAAACTTGGAGTCGCAGCGATTCCGTCTGTCAGATAACAGCTCTTGTAATGTTCTTTGTTCGCCAGAGGATGGACCGGTGGAAGCTCGGCGCTGTGACGAAAAAACTTTGCTTGCTTAATGCTACACGGTGCTAGCGAACACTACCACACAGTATTAATATATTTTAAGAATCTTAAACTCAATATTATAACCTAAGTTATTTAAAATATAAATTTTCTTTTAGGTTATATATTTAATTACCTTAACACTCTTTTGTCTCACCTTCAGGTTTCTAATTAATTAACACCAATATCAATTTTAACATTACTTGCATTTATTCTTGACACTTAATTAATATACATTATACCCATTTACCTTAATACTATTTAGTGACAAGATTGATTCCTTTACTAATATTACAATTACAAAAAAACAAACAAACAAAAGGTAGACTCTTGAAGCTTAGGTTATTACAATAAAGTTTAATAAAGACAGTGTTAATTTCTCTTTCTCTGCGGTCGTTATTATGGATCTTTTTATAAATTAGAAAGTGGTGAAAAAAACTAAAGAATTTTTTTATACTAAAGAATTTAAAATTGTTCTGAAATTACTGTTTATGAAGCTCTGTTAGCTGATTTTAATGAAAAGGAAAAAGTACTTATTGTTTGTCGATTCCCTTGGGTCTTGACCGTTGATACAGCTTCGATGGACTTTCACATAACTTACTTATTTTCCTAATTCTTTATTAAATTCTTTATAATACAAAAATTTACATTCACTCAATTCTATTAACAAATTTTACCCCTTATTAACATTACTGACACTTGCCCCCCCCCCCCTAATACGTCTGCCCTCTTCTGAAGTTCATCCAAGACTCCCCGATCACTTCCTTTTTCAACCCCGCGGCATCTCCCCTCACGTATTTTCACTTAATTTGGTTATTCCTATAATAATCTACAAAGAGTTGTCCTAACGGGACATTATTATTATAACCCAGGTATTTTGGAAAGTCCTATCTTAAAATAGTTGAACCCTACTTTTGTTAAAGATTTCCCAGCCCCTTTATGGCTACACTTGAAATAGAAGAATGGTTAAGTACTTTTTCCGTAATTTTAGAAACTATATCAATTTGGCTTAATATTTCTTCCAACTATTTTCTTTTTGGATATAAGCTGAATTTATTCTTTAGCCACAAACGTTATGTTATAATATATACCATTATAAAATAATATTTTCGTGAATATATAATTTTATTCGTAAAATTCAAAGATTTTTACTAAAAAACTTCATAATAGATAACTTGAAATGCAATGAATTTCTAAAGTAACTATCTTAACGTTATACAACTTATAAAATATTTTTAAAGATTTAGGTCTACATAAGGTCATATTAATACTAAAATTTAAAACTAGCCTTGACGAATAGACAATAACTAGGGCTAATTAATAAAGCATATCAACTTGATTCAATAATTTATATTCTCATGCGCATATAAAAGATGAAGTCATCATCATCATCATCAGTGGGAATAACTACACACACAATAAACTATAACTTAAATTATAGTTTAATATGGATGTAGTTAACGAAAGGGCTAAACTTAAGTTATAGTAAATAATGTGTTTAGCTAACTTAAGTATACTTAGGTTATAGTTTATAGTATGTGTAGTTAACAGGAGGTAGTCTCTATTTAAGTTATAGTAAATAATGTGTTTAGCTAACTTAAGTATACTTACGTTTATAGTTTATAGTATGTGTAGTTACCAGGAGGTAGTCTCTACTTAAGTTATAGTAAATAATGTGTTTAGCTAACTTAAGTATACTTAGGTTATAGTTTATAGTATGTGTAGTTAACAGGAGGTAGTCTCTACTTAAGTTATAGTAAATAATGTGTTTAGCTAACTTAAGTATACTTACGTTTATAGTTTATAGTATGTGTAGTTACCAGGAGGCAGTCTCTACTTAAGTTATAGTAAATAATGTGTTTAGCTAACTTAAGTATACTTACGTTTATAGTTTATAGTATGTGTAGTTACCAGGAGGTAGTCTCTACTTAAGTTATAGTTTATAGTATGTGTAGTTAACAGGAGGTAGTCTCTACTTAAGTTATAGTAAACAATGTGTTTAGCTAACTTAAGTATACTTAGGTTATAGTTTATAGTATGTGTAGTTAACAGGAGGTATTCTCTACTTAAGTTATAGTAAACAATGTGTTTAGCTAACTTAAGTATACTTAGGTTATAGTTTATAGTATGTGTAGTTAACAGGAGGTAGTCTCTACTTAAGTTATAGTAAATAATGTGTTTAGCTAACTTAAGTATACTTACGTTTATAGTTTATAGTATGTGTAGTTACCAGGAGGTAGTCTCTACTTAAGTTATAGTAAATAATGTGTTTAGCTAACTTAAGTATACTTACGTTTATAGTTTATAGTATGTGTAGTTACCAGGAGGTAGTCTCTACTTAAGTTATAGTTTATAGTATGTGTAGTTAACAGGAGGTAGTCTCTACTTAAGTTATAGTAAACAATGTGTTTAGCTAACTTAAGTATACTTAGGTTATAGTTTATAGTATGTGTAGTTAACAGGAGGTATTCTCTACTTAAGTTATAGTAAATAATGTGTTTAGCTAACTTAAGTATACTTAGGTTATAGTTTATAGTATGTGTAGTTAACAGGAGGTATTCTGTACTTAAGTTATAAATGATTAACTGTGGGTAGGTGTTCGTTTCATTAAAGTGTCATATTAGGTTCTGTTTTGTGCGAGTTAATTAAAATCTAAGAAGTTTATAAAATTATGTTCTATGCAGAAATAGTTTGTTACGAAAAATATTTTTAATCTTTAGTAAAAGTACAGAATAAATAGCTCTATTGGTAATAAGAATCCAAGGAATATTATTCTATTTGTTATAAGTTATATGTTTTACCAACCGGTTGTTTTAATAGCTTTGTGAACTATAATAGTGCTATTATATCCCATATCAATCATGGTTGAATTTATGGTTAATACTCATAGATTACAACGATAATTAATTTTACTTACACTCGTCCGTCCTATTTCTCAGCTGTCTGCTTTTGTGATGTGATGCGACACAGTTTATTTCCATAAAACGTAGTTCGGTAAAACGTCGGTTCTTTTTACTTCAAATAATCATTTCGATCTTTAGGAATCAGTACCTTAGGGGAGAAAATGTCTCTGATCAAAATATTTAGACTTATTTTTTCTGAATGTTTTAAAAAAGGTCTTGGATTTCTCCCAATTTTATAAATAGGCTAGCCTATATCTACTAACTTATAAAAGCAAACAATTTTTGAAAATTCATCAAGATGTTTTTTTTAAAATAAGCCAAATTCAACAAAATATATTCTCCAATAACACAAACAGCTAACAATTTTTGCCCTTTGTAACAAATTTAAAAATGAGATCTGAAAACTTATTTTAAAAGTTATTTTTAGAATACTCTTAGGAACTATTCTTTTTGAACTTAGTTTGTGAGGTTATGTTAAAACTTTTATTTGTTTTGTTGACATATACAAAGCCCACAGATTAAACATTTATAAATTAACAGTAGGAAGTTTTTGAAATTGAATAATTAATTTTGTTGTGGTGAGGATAATTAAGTTTTGATCTTTTTTAAAGTTTATTTTACTCCAATATTTTTATCCTTCCTGAAGATCATTGATAGTCTAACCTTTATAAAACTTAGTAGGCCTATAATCTATATTTGTAAATTGGTATTAATGTGTCTGTATAACAGTAAAATAGCCTACATTTTTTTAATAATTAAATTTTTGTCTAGTTTAAATCCCTTGCGTTGCGTATAATATTAGTAATAGCCTACAATTTAAAATTATTTGGACCTCTTTATTTTTACTGATCCGAATTGCCCAAATTTGAACTGTATGTTTTATAGCAAACGACGGGCAGTTTATTAAAAAAAAAAAAAAAAAAAAAAAATTAAAATTGGTATTTTAAAAATTACTGGCATTCACTTAAAAGAAAAGCCATATTCATTACCCAAGCCCTGCTTCTTCTCCTGAGAACATTTCTGAAGCCTTAAGTTCGGGATTACGCAACGCACTTCTCACGTATTGTAGGCCTACATTCCTGGCCCCTACAATGCAGAAATACCTCACCCTGCATCTATTCACAACAATACCTGTAGGAAGGTTTAACAGGTAACTTTGTTAGATTTACAAGGAGGCCTATATTCTAAAACTAAGGCAATAAAATCCACTTTTACAGCCGGATATTATTCCAACGAATAGGTGCTCGGATTTACTATGCCCTGAGAAGGTTTGGCAGGTTGATTCAATTATTTAGGGCAGGTAAATCATTCGACAGCGGCAACCTGTGCAAGGCCACAAGCTACCCCAGTGTTACAGTGCTATCCCTCTTCTACGGATCTAGGAATTCAGAGAAAACATTTCTTTCTATTTATTTTTTCTAACACGACCTGCTCTCCTCATCGTCTTGGATTTAACATTGCAAAGAAAGTTGCACTCTATACTTCCTCGTGGTGAAGCTTTCTTTATCTTCTTTCTAGTTTCCCTTAAACAGGCAACAAGTAGATACTTCTCTTCACTCCAGATGAGACCAAGTCTAAAATCAGGTAGGCCTACACTACCTTCAAATGGATGCCAAAATTTTTTTTATTATCAGTAGGATATCAGGAGATCATTATATCCTTCTTCATCTTATAAAAAGGGTGTAACGAGAACACTCTTTCTTGTATCCCCGATAGAGAATATGTCTCCTTTACGTACGCGACCTTAAACACGTGATGCCACGTTCCCCCATATCCTCTCCCCAAGGTATTTTTATAGCCCTACTCTAACCTAGATATATTCACAATAGTTTCCTATTCCAGTTAGAAACAAACCTTTTAGTATTAGGGTTTATCCTGGTTCGTACTCTGGGTGATCACTTTTCATCTACAAAAACAGGTTTTTAAGGGCCGACTATTTACCCTCGAATTTTATTTCAATTAAAATTAAAAGAGCATTTTCAATTTTCATAGTTCGAATTACTCCTTAAAGTATGCATAAGTAGGACTAATGCTATTTAGCAGTCATTGGTTTTTATGTAGAGTTATTGTACGAGGTGTGTCCAAAAAATAAGGGGACTTTTCAAATTTCTCGGGCAACGTTCATTAGGTTTTCGATTTTTTTTGTTTTGTTGTGTTGGTACAAATGTTCCGGACATATCTTTATAGTTTCAACAATATAGAATATTTCGTTTCTATCTATAAAAATCATTCGAAAATCGAATGTACGTTTTGACCTCAAAAATTGAAAAATCATCTTACTTTTTAACACAACTTGTAAGAAGGCATAATTAATTATATTAGTCTATTTTCAATTCTACTTCCTTTTGGGAAAACATAAACGAAATGATATTTTAGATCATTCCCCTACCATACGTCCTATTAAGCATTTACTTTTATTTATTACTAAACACTTGTAAATATTTAAGTGTTTAGTGAAAACTAGTAGCTCACGTGAAGATGGAATCAACAAATATATATATATATATATTAATTTTTGCAAACTACTCAAACACGAACAAACACAAATTTAGTCTTTACGTTTCCTAGGATTGTCTACAGAATAATGACACTATCCCTTACCATTAAAGCCATTAACTACAGCAACTGGGAAAGATTTTGTCCTCTTCATATTGCGATACAGATACGCTAAACCTTGTAGCCTACTAGGCTTACAAAGTAGTAGACCTAGATCTGTAAGAGGGTAGGCCTACCTCGATCTTAAACGGCGAAGGTGTTCTTAAAGGCTGGTCTCAACATTTTATCACGTTTGACAAAAAACATTCTTAGATACTATGAGGTTCGAATTGCTCCTTCATCACGGAGCATCTAGTCTTCAATGCCTTATTTCAGCATGATTTAATGATCATCGATGTTTTTGCGCATCGTAATTTGGAGGCCGTATTACCAGAAAATATAGTTTAGCCTACTAATTTATCCCGTCCTCACATCTTAAGATGATGTCCTAAGAGCCTATACGTCCAACGAAGCTCACAACGTATGTGTTTTACGACTTGAGGTTTTAAAAAAACGTTCTTATCACTTGACAAAAATAACCACTGCCAGAACAATGTTCTGCAATGTACTGATCTAGTGAAAACCGCGTCTGCTGAAAAACATGAGAAGGTAGTGGGTTTTTGCCAATTGATATTGATAAGAACATAGAATATATCGAATTATCGCTTCTTTACACGTCATCGTGAATCTTGCGAATCAGATATTTTGCGGTATGATGCGTCTAAACAGCTGACTGATGTATTCTGCTAGTCTGTAATATACGAAACGCTTTCGGCGTTTCAATATTCGACACACAATGTTTAATTTTCCATTAAGTAAAGAAGGATAACTTAGTACTCTTTCTTATACAGAGACCTGGATTTTACAAAGTTTCGTAACTTATATGTGCGAATGTTAGGATAAATGTGTGATTTTTCGAATTTTTTTACTTTTGGGCGTCAGCATCAAGTTTTAAATCAACAGGTTGCAGTCATTACAGAAAGGTACATCTCTGCTTACAGTATTAAATAGTCTATGCATTTAGATTTAAACGATTCGAGTAATGCCGGAGTGTATAATTCGATTTGGGAGTTATAGGCCAAATAAAAAAGCTATGTTTTTGTAACAGAATCGTCAGCGTTTTTCAAGTATAGCCTACAACAGCTATTGTATCAGCATAAGACATTCATAGCTCCTTAAAAAAAATTTACAATTATAATTTGTACAAGAAGTATTAATATGAAATCTGTAACTGTAAGATTACCCCTTCCCTCCCCCTATATGAAGTAGTTTCGCAAATGAAAAAGGAATTGTATTTTTAAATTTTCTTTTCATGTCGTCTGAAAATGAAAAAAAAGTACTTTGTGGACCAGATAGTTATTTCATCAGATCAAATACACGCTCTCACTACAGAATTAATTATATTTATATTTATAATTAGAACAGTTAGGCTAGGCACGGTCGCTTGAACTATTTTAATTCACCTCTACATAGTTTACGCCAACAACCCTTACTGAAAAAAATTCCGGTTTACAAAAGCAACAGATGTTTGTCTTCACTATTGAGCTCTACCTAATATCTTTTCTCTTCGTCACGTGTCCAACCTTTTTTTCAAGAATCCTCGCAAATACTTATCTCGTACTACAAATTTACATTTTTTTACTATATTTTTTATGGTCAAATACTTTAGCTTTTTTCATCATATGTCGTCAGTTAAACTATTGCAACCACAGTTATCCTTTCAAAAAAATTGGAATTTATCAATACAAAAATTAAAAACTAACACGGTTCCTCGTAGTCCACGCTGCGAAATAATTATCCACTCGTTTCAATGCATTTACATTCTTAACTTAACGAACCCCCAAAACAGAAATCTCCAATTCGCGCGTGGGGATTGCGCAGCGGGACAAGATGGCGGCCGGATCAATGAAACAGCAAGCACTGGGCCGTTTGTTACTCCGCGACTCCACCTCCGTCGCCATCTTAGTAACCATTATCCGCAGCTTTGTAATGCTAGTGATACTGTACTTGGATGTCTCACGCATAAAGTATCTAAATAACTGTTTACGCGAGCGAAGCCTTGATGCTTGTCCTGTAATCGCCCTGCCCGTATTGATCATGTTAGAGCGGAGAAATTAAACTTTTATCAGACAAATTTCGTAGTCAGAAAATACAGTGGGACTCTAGGAGTCTAAATAAAATTTCAATTTTACAGTTAGTAAGTCTATGAGTGTTGGTGTAAGACAAGACTCCATCTATGAAATGGATTTTTTATATAAAGATAAGGGTTACATTACACAATTTATATGCTTGAATAGTAAATTGGCCTTAAAAGGTAAGATTATGAAGGCTATATGAGAAAACCATCGTCCTGGACGTAGATCTGTTTTCAGATAAGACATAGGCTAAGAAACAAACGGCAGCTACATCCCAAATGTAGATTAATTTTACAATAAGATTTTGGCTATATAATACAAAATTTGTAAGTAATATGTAGGCCTAAGCTTATTCTGTTGTCTTACGTTAACGATAGTTGTCTTACACTGACCTCATGCTTGCGTCAAAGTAGTAGAATAATAACAAAGACCCTTTGTATTTATATTTGCTATTAATTATTTAGATCTTACGGAAAAATAAAATATCACAGCCTATCTGACTGTATTTCGTCTGACAGATCTAAAAAAATAATTTCTAAATTATCTAAATATGTAGCCCATATAGCTACACAAGTAGCCCATATAGCTACACAACAATAAATTGTTGATCTAGAGGTAGGCTATAATAAAATCTTGTGAAGCCTGAATCATTGAGGTTTATCAACTCGGCCCCCATCTTCGGTTGATAGAGTAGATAGCTAATTAATATAGTCTGTTGTGTATACTATAATTGTGATACTCAATCATATTTTTCAATTCCTTTTAATAGTTCACATTCTCCCTTTTTATATAGGCCTATATATCTTGTTCAAATTTTCAATCCTTAATGAAATACTTTTTATTCATCCACTCAAGTTCAAATACAATTTTTAAATTTGTAGTTGATGACACTTGGTGATACAGTTTTTTCAAATATAATTTCATTAATTGATTTTAATAGTTTTGTATGGGAGAAAAACTTTTTACAAAAGGGGCAAGGTATGCAATACAGTTATTTCGTTCCATTTATCTTGAAATAAGTAGTGATATGATTCCATAAAACAGCTGATTTTATTTTAAGATTAGTTTAAAGGTTATGTGGTAGAAAATCTGTTTTAACGCATTCATAAGTAAAATTTGTCTTTGTTTGCCTAAGCAGGAATTGACTTTAAACATTTTTTGTTTAAATTACTTGTTTCAAATAATACTTAGAAATAAGAATTACAAATTGACATATATCGTCTATCATTCCAAGTAGGATAAAGCAAAAACTTTAAGGAAACATTTTTTATTAACACCCATGACGGAGCAACTGCTAGATTATTAGCAAAAATACTGAACGTTCACTGAATTAGCCTGATACAATTAAAAGAGATACATTTGAAAAATATAATAACATAATCCCACGAGGAAAGTGGCCAATTAAAAAAAATGGAAAAAAACAATTAATTCCTGGATACATGCATAACGATAACAGCCACTATGGAGACGCGAGAAGGGCAAATGTACATGGAGACTCTGAGAAAACGTTAAATATACAAAAACATATATAAACAACAAAAAGATCAGACTTGCTGATGGTCAAGGTGAATCTTCCCACAGATAAGATTCGTGCCGGATGGACGATACTCGTGCCCTCAAGTCGGAACTATAAACAGATAAAAGTTTTGTTTTGTAGACATTTTGTAGACATCGCGACGGCGATATCAGGGAAGTGTAGCCCTATATTATAAAAAGTATTCTCTTATGTCCAATCTGTATTTCTTCTTTCAAGCGATGACAACAAAAATAACATGCTTTTCGTAGAACAAACACGCGGTAATAGAAGAGTTGTATAGCCAAACTATATTTTATACCACAACGTCTTTGGATACTTATGAATATATAAAACTAAACAATATTATATAGGATATAATAATATTCTATATAATATTATAATAACAATATGTTTTCCTGCATTCATTTGCACTTATTTTAAAGTATAATTGATTTTACAATACTTCATTTCTATTACTACAAGGATTTTCAATCTTTTATAACAAGGTAGGCTACTACTTTTTTATTTTACTAATTAACCGTAGACTTACCGCAGGTTTCTAGTTATAAATGTAGAGCTGTTCCTCTAAGATAAAAAAAGTCGGGGAAGGGATTCAGAAGGCCGTAGATAAAATTTGCATAAATCAAAGAACTACTTTAACATTGTGTTGCACTTTATATTTCGGCCACAGGAAAACTGAAATTAATTTTGGAAAACGGAAAAGGGATAACTAATACTCTAACTCTGGCAGTTCCATTCTACTCCTTAATAACAGTTTTACAACAACGAAAATTTACAACGGTGAATTCTTGGGAGAGAAGAACTTGTTTCTTCTTTCTGCTTCATTTAATGCTTTGGTTCAGAGATTGAAGCTCTAATAAATATAGACTAAGGGGCTTCAAAAGTTAACAGGTTTCTACAAGTTATTTGCTTTTTGTATTGTAACGATGAACTCTCTGGCGACTGTATAATAAATAAAATGTAAAAAAGTTATTACATTAATTTTAGAAAGTAAATCGGAAGCTTAATTCATCTCAAAGGGAACATGATAAAACATTTTTATTCATAAGCATTAAAAGAAATCGTTCTTGAAACCATGTCATTGCACAGATTGTAATTCTGACAACCAGAAATTTATTTTGTTTAAAAAGCTAATTTCACTATAAAAAAATTAAACCTTACACAATATTTTTTCTTGATCAATGGAGACATAAAAGCCCCATCGATAGATCGTGCAAATTGTCCTAACAGATAATTATATCAGGTG
This sequence comes from Prosapia bicincta, assembly GCA_036971475.1. Taxonomy (NCBI): domain Eukaryota; kingdom Metazoa; phylum Arthropoda; class Insecta; order Hemiptera; family Cercopidae; genus Prosapia; species Prosapia bicincta. Next base: position 117,683,968 of record JBAIZL010000004.1, on the reverse strand, counting down.
GATTTTAATAGTCAATAATAAAGCTGGGAAGGAGGCTTATAAAATTCAAAACAAAAAGCATAGGTATAATTTATGCATAAATAATCACTAGCAATGTTATTGCACTGCAAACAATATGAGCTGAGTGCATTTTCATAATCACATCTAAGCCCTGCAATTCTTACAATTATCTAGATATGTGCCTAGTTTTTTTGTATGCTAAATTATATAAATATACCTACTTTCAAATGAAAACAATATATATATATATATATATATATATATATATATATATATATATATATATATATATATATATATATATATATATATTTTAAATATGGTGATATGTTTTCTTGTAATATAGTTAATAAATTTAAAATATTTCAAAAACAAGAATACTTTTAATGAATATATTTATTCAAAGCTTTTCGCCGATAAAATAGTACCAGCATCTTCAGGAAATTTAATATCTACTAAAATAGTTTTACAAAATTTTGTATTTATATATAAACTCATTCTGTGGTTTTTATTCTTGTAAGATTTTTTCAAATAGAAAATCGTTTAAAATAGCTATATAGTTATAGGATTTTCTATCAGCCAAATGAGCCACTATTATTCCATTGTCAACTAGCATTAAGTTATATGCCTCTAGGCCATGGCGAAGTTTGTTTAAATTCATTTGAAGATTATATAAGTAGTCCAAAATTTTATAATTCGACAGGTATAGTCAAAGTATCAGTGACAAACTCGACGAGATTCGGTTGCGTAAATAACGTATTTTTATAAGAATATGGTGACATTTTATGTTTTGATGGTGCAGCACTGGGAAACAGGTTTAATATTTCTAACATCTCCGATCAGAAATTACACAAATAATATTAGCAAAGATAGGAATAACTGGGCATTTGAACGAGCGAAGTCCAGCACTCCTATCGGAAACTATGTTGTTACGGTCCCTTTGAATTTGACACCCGTTGGTATCCCGGCCAAGTAAATAAACAATACCACCCCTTCTTGACAGGAGTGTTGACGTATTACTCCCTCATTAGCAACTCCCGCAGGCCCACACGTAATTACCTCCCATATCCCTTGCCCTCAGGGAGCCGTCCCCGTCTGATTCCGGATTAAGCTGTACGTCATTCGAAGCCCAGATTCAGAGACGGCCGAGTGTGAGGGCTAATAATCGAAAGGGCGTGACTTCTAATTACTATTTGCCAATGTATTTGACGTCAGTAACTAGTTAACCATACGTCCAGGTTAACACTCTAAGAGGTAAATATTACATGATTACAGTTACGTTATATATATTATAGTTATCGAAGCTAATAAATAAAGAACAAACTGCTTTCATACCTATAAATATTGTAAGGAACATGTATAATGGGTCCTCTTTCAGTTTAACGTAACACGTATTTCTTACAGAGAAAGAAGTGATCTTTCTTTTATTTAAAACGAAATAATAAATGCAGCCATCATCATTATTTTAAAAGTTAATAGTAAAGAAATATACGAGAGAAGAAATTAGAACTGAACTTAACTCGAAGCCAGATGAGAAATGTGAACCATAATAGAAAGTAAGACATGTAAAATAAATAAACTACACTATTACCAGTAGGCCCTATATTACTCAATGTATATATCATTGGTTAGAATAGAAGAACTTTCAGACCCACGTGTAATAACTAAATTAGACTTAGATAAATAAAAAGAAGGAAAATATAGCAATTATTTAAACTAATTTTCAGTTTTTCGAAACAACTACTATACATAGGCTGAGGTAAGCCAAGGCATAGCCTGTAGAGCAACACACGAACCTGTAGGGGCATTACACGAGCCTGTAAAGGGCAACACATGAACCTGTGAGACACCATATAAACCTGTAGGGCCACATACGAGTCCGTAAAGGACACCACAAAAGCCTGCAAATCACGCCAACACGAGCCTGTAAGGGCATTACACGAGCCTGTAAAGGGCAACACATGAACCTGTGAGACACCATATAAACCTGTAGGGCCACATACGAGTCCGTAAAGGACACCACAAAAGCCTGCAAATCACGCCAACACGAGCCTGTAAGGGCATTACACGAGCCTGTAAAGGGCAACACATGAACCTGTGAGACACCATATAAACCTGTAGGGCCATATACGAGTCCGTAAAGGACACCACAAAAGCCTGCAAATCACGCCAACACGAGCCTACGGTCAATACAGAAGCCAGGAAAGGTGCAACACACGAACTTGGAGGCACCAAATTAGCCTGTAGGCCACCACACGAGTCCGTAGAGAACACCACAAAAGCCTGCAAAGCACCCCAACATGAGCCTGTAAGTTAACCACCCGAGCCTGTAGGGTAATTACAGGAGTCGGGAAAGGAGCACCACACGAACTTAGGGCCCCATGAGCTGTAGGCCTCCACACGAGCCTATAGGACCACAAACGAAACCGGTAAAGGGCACCACACGAACGTTTGGGGCACCACATGAGTATGTAGGGCACTAGATAAGTGCCCTCTACAACACAATCCTGTAAATGACATCAAACAAGACTGTAAAGAGCACCACACAACCCTGTAAAGAGAACCACACGACTGTAAAAAACACAACACACGCCTGTAGACGGTACTAACACGACCGCCTGTAGGGTCACCACACAAGCCTTTAAAAGGCCCCTCATGATCCTGTAAAGGTATCACACAAGCTTGTGAAGACACCAGACTAGCCTTTAAGAGCACTATACAAACCTCCTATCAGTGCTACAAAGTAATGATATATATATATATATATATATATATATATATATATATATATATACATTTCAAACTTTCAAAAAATATAACTCTTTTTTCTATCCCTGTTTTGAAATGGAGTGTTATCACAATAGCCACTTTAAAGTTTAAAATTATGTAACATATATTACTACCCACAGTTAATAGATGAAATAGGCCTAAACAGGTTACTGAAGAATATGTTTTCTGGTTACGTTTGATAGTTAGTTGATATTTTCGCTACTATTTGTCTCTCATAAGTTAAAGAGAGGAATGAGTACCCTTAAATTTAAAAGGCAATGAAATTCATAAGCGGATAAAGGCAATGAATGTTATTGAACGGATGCATCAACAAGATTAAGCTTTTTTAAACTATATGTGGCAGCACGTGTACACAGTTTATGACTACTACTAAGGAAGGGTAGGACCATAAAACCATTAGCTCTGAGTGCAAGGCAACAAGTGTGCACTTACACATTCCTGAAGCAGACCGAGTCTCTCTTGGAGAAAGTAGAGAGCTGTTACATCTCCCGGGTAGAAATACAGATAGGACTACATAATACTACAACTAAGGAAGAGTAGGACCATAAAACCCTTAGCTCTGAGTGCAAGGCAACAAGTGTGCACTTACACATTCCTTAAGCAGACCGAGTCTCTCTTGGAGAAAGTAGAGAGCTGTTACATCTCCCGGGTAGAAATACAGATAGGACTACGGAATACTACTACTAAGGAAGAGTAGGACCATAAAACCCTTAGCTCTGAGTGCAAGGCAACAAGTGTGCACTTACACATTCCTGAAGCAGACCAAGTCTCTCTTGGAGAAAGTAGAGAGCTGTTACATCTCCCGGGTAGAAATACAGATAGGACTACGGAATACTACTACTAAGGAAGAGTAGGACCATAAAACCCTTAGCTCTGAGTGCAAGGCAACAAGTGTGCACTTACACATTCCTTAAGCAGACCGAGTCTCTCTTGGAGAAAGTAGAGAGCAGTTACATCTCCCGGGTAGAAATACAGATAGGACTACGGAATACTACTACTAAGGAAGGGTAGGGCCATAAAACCCTTAGCTCTGAGTGCAAGGCAACAAGTGTGCACTTACACATTCCTGAAGCAGACCGAGTCTCTCTTGGAGAAAGTAGAGAGCTGTTACATCTCCCGGGTAGAAATACAGATAGGACTACGGAATACTACTACTAAGGAAGGGTAGGACCATAAAACCCTTAGCTCTGAGTGCAAGGCAACAAGTGCGCACTTACACGTTCCTGAAGCAGGCCAAGTCTCTCTTGGAGAAAGTAGAGAGCTGTTACATCTCCCGGGTAGAAATACAGATAGGACTACGGAATACTACTACTAAGGAAGGGTAGGGCCATAAAAACCTTAGCTCTGAGTGCAAGGCAACAAGTGCGTACTTACACGTTCCTGAAGCAGGCCAAGTCTCTCTTGGAGAAAGTAGGGAGCTGTTACATCTCCCGGGTAGAAATACAGATAGGACTACGGAATACTACTACTAAGGAAAGGTAGGACCATAAAACCCTTAGCTCTGAGTGCAAGGCAACAAGTGTGCACTTACACATTCCTGAAGCAGACCCAGTCTCTCTTGGAGAAAGTAGAGAGCTGTTACATCTCCCGGGTAGAAATACAGATAGGACTACGGAATACTACAACTAAGGAAGGGTAGGGCCATAAAACCCTTAGCTCTGAGTGCAAGGCAACAAGTGCGTACTTACACGTTCCTGAAGCAGGCCAAGTCTCTCTTGGAGAAAGTAGAGAGCTGTTACATCTCCCGGGTAGAAATACAGATAGGACTACGGAATACTACTACTAAGGAAGGGTAGGGCCATAAAACCCTCAGCTCTGAGTGCAAGGCAACAAGTGTGCACTTACACATTCCTGAAGCAGACCGAGTCTCTCTTGGAGAAAGTAGAGAGCTGTTACATCTCCCGGGTAGAAATACAGATAGGCCTACGGAATACTACTACTAAGGAAAGGTAGGACCATAAAACCCTTAGCTCTGAGTGCAAGGCAACAAGTGTGCACTTACACATTCCTGAAGCAGACCCAGTCTCTCTTGGAGAAAGTAGACAGCTGTTACATCTCCCGGGTAGAAATACAGATAGGACTACGGAATACTACAACTAAGGAAGGGTAGGGCCATAAAACCCTTAGCTCTGAGTGCAAGGCAACAAGTGCGTACTTACACGTTCCTGAAGCAGGCCAAGTCTCTCTTGGAGAAAGTAGAGAGCTGTTACATCTCCCGGGTAGAAATACAGATAGGACTACGGAATACTACTACTAAGGAAGGGTAGGGCCATAAAACCCTTAGCTCTGAGTGCAAGGCAACAAGTGTGCACTTACACATTCCTGAAGCAGACCGAGTCTCTCTTGGAGAAAGTAGAGAGCTGTTACATCTCCCGGGTAGAAATACAGATAGGACTACGGAATACTACTACTAAGGAAGGGTAGGACCATAAAACCCTTAGCTCTGAGTGCAAGGCAACAAGTGCGCACTTACACGTTCCTGAAGCAGACCAAGTCTCTCTTGGAGAAAGTAGAGAGTTGTTACATCTCCCGGGTAGAAATACAGATAGGACTACGGAATACTACTACTAAGGAAGGGTAGGGCCATAAAACCCTTAGCTCTGAGTGCAAGGCAACAACTGCGTACTTACACGTTCCTGAAGCAGGCCAAGTCTCTCTTGGAGAAAGTAGAGAGCTGTTACATCTCCCGGGTAGAAATACAGATAGGACTACGGAATACTACTACTAAGGAAGGGTAGGGCCATAAAACCCTTAGCTCTGAGTGCAAGGCAACAAGTGCGCACTTACACGTTCCTGAAGCAGACCAAGTCTCTCTTGGAGAAAGTAGAGAGTTGTTACATCTCCCGGGTAGAAATACAGATAGGACTACGGAATACTACTACTAAGGAAGGGTAGGGCCATAAAACCCTTAGCTCTGAGTGCAAGGCAACAAGTGTGCACTTACACATTCCTGAAGCAGACCGAGTCTCTCTTGGAGAAAGTAGAGAGCTGTTACATCTCCCGGGTAGAAATACAGATAGGACTACGGAATACTACTACTAAGGAAGGGTAGGACCATAAAACCCTTAGCTCTGAGTGCAAGGCAACAAGTGCGCACTTACACGTTCCTGAAGCAGACCAAGTCTCTCTTGGAGAAAGTAGAGAGTTGTTACATCTCCCGGGTAGAAATACAGATATCACTACGGAATAGACATAATGGTCCCCTGGAAACTTTCTGCAGCTTAGCTTATCTCATGAAAACCTTGCCTCTACCGGCTTTACAGAGAGATACGCTACGTGAGTTTACAGGGGTAGAAAAAGAAGCTGGATGAGGCTACTGATTGTAATACTGACCTTTAGCAAATCTGTTATCAATGATTGGAAAAGAAACAATGCGTAACAAAGAGCGATAGATAATTAAGTCTATAATGACAATTAATAGTATTAAGGAGGTAGCAATAGTGTAATATTAATAAGAATAGTTAGGCCTATATCATCATCAAAATCATCAACAGTAGTAATAATAGGTCTAATAATAACAATAGGGTCTAATAATGCCAATAATAATAATAATAATGACTGATCATTTAGAACATTTTAAATTCTATAATATCGAACCTTGATGTTTTAAATACCACTATTATCCAATTATGCGTAGACCTTCTATTGAACTGGATTACTAAACAGTTCTATGAATCGTTTAGCTTCGTCCAGAAACACGACCATAACCTTCCCGAGCTATGCTCCACCATAAATCTAAAACAACCGCAGCTACTATTGTCTTCCCGATTGCCACCCTCTACGGGCGGGGAGGGTTCCCGTTTACCGATGACAGGTCGATGCATCACAACAATTTACCGCGAGATAACCCCTAATGTACTCGAGACATGAGCCAGGTGAGGTTAGGTTTAGTCATACACGTGTTGTGGCGTTTCCCACGCCGCTGTCTGCTGTGATTGCGCGGCTGCTCTGGGAACGTTCACGACTGAGCGAGTATCGATTTAATATAACTGGCAAATTCTTAATAGCTGACAGCTAGTGACACGTCTAAAATTACAGGCACGTAAGAACTGTTCCAATATTAAGACAGATTATTACTTATAACGAAACATTTTATGTGGGACAATCATTTTTTTCGATAATTTAGGTTACACTCGGACACATTCTATGATAAACATAAAATACGGCTGTTTTGCGAGTCAGTATTATATCTTATTCTGGTACGGTGAGGCTACGTTAACTAGATCGTTAGGTTATAATCATCAGGCCTATAAAACTAGTTTTGCCCACACCAAATAGACACAGTAATTGTCTATAACCCGTAATTGGTATTGGCAGCAACAGTTGTAAAGGTCTGATGATGATAACGATCTAGTTATCGAAACGTCGCCGTAGCAGAATAAAATATTACACTGACTCGCAAAACAGCCGTATTTTATGTCTACAACAATTTTTGTGATTGTTATTATAACCCATTCAAATCCATCACCGTTTTAAAGTTTGGCTATAAATTATATATTTCTTCGTTATAAACCTGGTGAAATAAAAACTATATTCCTGTATCCTGCCTACACCGCTAGCTGGTCTAGCCCATTCTCTTAGCGAATAGATTAGATTTCCGGTTTTCGTATAGATTTTCATCAACTACAAAATTCCTTTTGAGAATTTTTAATGATTTATTTAAATATAAAACTTCTTAAGATCCACATGGAACACGATCCACACATATAGGCCTACACATCAAGTACTTTAATATCTTCACCTTAATTATATTTATTAATCACGCTTTTCCTAGCCTTTATATGCAATAATAATTGTACGAATGATCACGCTAAAACATCAATAAAAATATTCTGTTCACAGAACCACAGCCCATTATTTATACGTACAGGCTATTAGTCACAGACCATTAGTCTATACTTTTCCCTGGTTTTAACATTATTTAACTTATCCTTCTTTCTACTTCAGGGTGTCGCTGTTGGACTTCTCCACTTGCCCTCGATAGAGAGTGGGTATACTTCAAGACTTTGCAAGTCTTCTTTTTCTATCCAACTCCCGACCCTGGCGTTTTGGGCTCTTTACGCCGCATCTTCCAGTACAGAGTCTGCTGTGTCTTCCAGAGTTCCATAGACAGCAAGGTGGCCGGTTGTTCCATCTCCATTATTGCACAAAGGGCAGATCGGGGAATCCATCTTGGATACTCATCCCAGATTGTCTTGAAGGTAGCGAGAGCGACACTCCTTAACAGAGTGCTGGGATGGCACTACTTTGCAAGTAAATACATGATTACTAATTATTTGGTTAAATAATAATAAGTAATGCACAAAACCGTCAAACCACATATATTTATTATTATTTTTCTCATTCTAACTTTGATAATTATATATTGTTCTAAATACATAATATTTCACTAAATCCCAGATCGGGATATTTTGACTTACTGTAATGAATAAGTCCATGCAAATCCCACCCTTTCCTTCACAGAGATAAAATGGTGGTCACAAACTGGTTACTTTAGAATCAAGGTAAAAGCAAATATGTCCAAAGTTTAAACAAAAACGTATTCGTAAAACAGGTTAAAAGCAATGACGCAGGGTCATGTAAAACAGGTTAAAAGCAATGACGCAGGCCATATTTGTACACTGGAATTAAGGGAATCAAATGAACTCTTGGAATAGGCCTACTTGAAGGGATGTAGAGTGGAGTGGTTGATAGATAGGGTGTAATGTTGTAATTTGTCAACGTTGAGTGGTAAAGGAACCCTCCCATTCTGTTCACAATAGACATAATGGGTCAGACCCAGTAGGGGATGTTATTGTTCGAATGTTTTAAGTAAACACCTTTGTCGGCTGCGTTCGAGATCGGAGCTAGAGAGCCCTTGCAAATTGATACAAATAACGAGGATGACGGCTTCTTAGAGATCTGTTATTTACTATTTTGCGACTCGCACGAAGTGGTTCAGATAATTAGTTAGTTGTTTTAACGAATCAAGAAGGATTATTTAATAGGACGACGTTTTACAACTTGTTGTTCCTTGAGTCTTATGTTAATATATATCTTTAAAAGGTTACATGAAGACTGCCCATTAGTATTCCTTATAAAGCTGGAGAAATTCGGAAAATCCTACAAAGACTAGGTTTTTTGTTTAAAACCATGTGATATTAAATATCAAATCACAGGGGATTGGGTATGACGCCGACGTTACTCATACAGGCCTCGATTATTCAACAATATCGGAGTAGGCTACTTGGAAGATTTTCCAAATTTCGTCAACTTTATAAGGGGTAATTGCGGTCAATTTTCATGTAATCTCATAAAGAGATATATTGACGAATAAAATCAGACACGAAAAGGATAATAAATTAGTTGTACAAACGTCGTGCTGTTGAATAATCAGTCTCGGCTCGTTAAAACCATCGACTTTTTATTCTTGTCGTTTGCTTTCGGTGGCCAAAATTTATTAACGTTTCATCAGTTTCATTAACAACAGTGTTATTCTTCAGTTTTCTTAAATAAGGCTCAAAAATCATGTGTCGTAATTTCTCTGGGGTTACAGGTAAAATACTTTGTCGTAATGGAAATATGTTACAGACTTTTAACTAAAAATTATTTACTTAAAACAAAAAGTGAATTTTATTAAATACAGGAAAAATGTAGATACGTTAAATTTTGTACAGTAGTTTCGAAATAATTACCGTTATTAATGAAATATTTTCTTTACGAGCTTCAGAAGCATATCCTACTATCATGTTTTTTGGAGGTTTTCAAGTAAAACTTCTTGTGATTCAAGATTTAAAAAACAGGACGTGAAAATAAATCAGTGAAAATGACGTGATTACGTAGGTGACATTAAGTACGTTATGTAGGTAGAATGACATGACGTCATTATAACAAATACGTAGGACTTAACTAGTTTCCCAACTCTACAGCTTGTGTATCGTAGAGAACGATGTCATTTCTCGGACTCTAATAAACAGTTCCGAAGATGTACGAATGTTAAATCCGCGGGTAGGTTATCGTGGAAAGCGTTTTCATCTTTTCTTAGAGGTTATTTTGAGGATAAGTTCCAACTGTAAGGACTATGTGCTTAGGTGTATTAACGTATGATTAAATACTTCAACTGTTTGTAACACTCGTAGTTTAAGGCAATATATTAATTTTATACAAGCCGTAAAGAAAACTATTGTATATTCAACAGTAAATATAGTTGATGGAATATAATGATTATTTAATAGTTTAAGATACATTTATTAATGTAGTTTTCAGTTAAAACTGTCAATTAGGATGTAATGCCAAAATACCATTATGGATTACGTGAATCTAAAATACTGTACCTTAACCATAAACTCAAAATAAAGTAAGCTACATAAAAATCTCAAACATTAAAAACTTTTGTTTTGAAGCTACAGGCTTGTCTCAATGTGTAGGAAAGTCATTATTTTCTATATAGAACGGTTTGTAAACGTATAAATGCTGGTAGCTAACTAGATGAGTATAATTTCACAAAGCGATGTTAAATCAATCTTTCATAACAAACCTGGTAGTAAGTAGTTGTCTCTCTTTAGTCGGTTTGAGATCAGGTCTACATCAGGTCCATATAATATAGCCCTATTCCAAAACCAGGAGACCAATATTTCGTTTACATATAGGGTGCAGTTGAGTCTCGATAATTCGAGGTAGATGGGACCGAAACCCCCTCGGATTACCGAAAACTCGGATTACATGGAAATACGTCCTTGTGGATTAGAACAAAATAGGAAAACTGTATATGAACTCTTGGAAGCCCCGACTCATTTCCTTTGCATACCGTATTGATATACATATTTCTTGGAAGCCCGACCCATTTCCTTTGCATACCGCATTGATATAAACATATCTTGGAAGACCGACTCATTTCCTTTGTATACCGTATTGATATAAACTTTTCTTGGAAGCCCGACTCATTTCCTTTGCATACCGTATTGATATAAACTTTTCTTGGAAGCCCGACTCATTTCCTTTGCATACCGTATTGATATAAACCTTTCTTGGAAGCCCGACTCATTTCCTTTGCATACCGCACTGATATAGGCCTACATATTTCTTAGAAGCCCGACTTATAATTTTCTTTCAAATAGATAAAATAGGCTCAAATAGAAATAGGATCGAATTATACAAAACCTCGAAATATCGGGACTTGGATTTTTGAGACTCTACTGTACTTGTAAATTCCATATACTAAATATCATATTTTTTTGCAAGAGTAGAAGATTCTCTATGAGACCAAAAAAGAACAGACCTCCTTCATAAACGTGACCCAGCATTCATGATGTCAAACACCCACCTAAATCCTCTACTATGGGTGTTATGACCCGAACTTAATTTTATCTATATTCACCAACCTCTCCTTACCTCTGTATGCGATAATGATCACACTGGCTAATCTCCTTAAAACCACAAAGCAATTCGGAAAGACACAAACTGCTGTGTCTAGTTTACAATGCACTTCCCTGCAATGTTTACCCTCAGTACATAAACGCACGCGCCGATAAGCCACAGACTCCTGTACGTAGTTGGCAATGATAGCGCACGTACGGGTACAGTCCGCGCAAAGCTTAATCCAGTCGAGACCACACATTCACGCTGGGAATTAGTAGTGGCCAACATTGAGTTTAAAGTTTGGGGTTGAACAATAGTCTTTTACCCAGCATAAAAACGCTAATGATAGATCTGAAAAAAAAACTTCCGTTCAGTTAATTTACAACAAAAACAAAATATAAAAAATCACTGTTTACTAAACTTTAAAACGAATTCCAATAAAAACTCTTAGCTACTATTAACAGAAGATACAGTGGCAGACACGAGAATTCATGAAATGGTTGTTCCGATGGTCTCTTGCCTACTTCTGCTCATTCCTATCGCTAGTCAAACAACAAGATTAATAAGAAACACGTTTAAGTACTTATTCTTATTTAAATTAAGGACGTAAAAGTAGGCTACACCTAGGAGTCAACAATAACAATAACAACAATAATCAAATTAAAAAAAATTCAGAAAAACAAATTTTTTCGGAGCTTAAATTTCTATTATATTTAGTAGTAGGCTATGCAGCCTATACAGGTTATAATAAACTTTATTCCTTTCACATTAAATAGCAACATGGCTATATCATTAGGTATAATTGAACTTTAGGGGCAGAATTTACGGAAAATAAGAATATTCAAGAAAGTACGAAATGCTACAGATTCATAATTACTTTTGCTTTAATTTGTCTACTCATGCCTTACGTTAAACAATAACATCAATAGTTTTGCTATAGCTAGATCGTCTTTTAACAAATTTAACACACACACACAGACAAACAACAGTTTTTAGCCTACGAAATCAAACCAGGAAAAGTCTTAACTTTCATTATGCTTGAAGTAGACCTTTAAATGATTTGTGTGAATAGCCTATATTGCTAAATTCGGTTTGATTTCCGTAACTGATACAGTGACCTTATCATATTTCTATAGACAATGGTTTAATACTAGGATATAGGCTAGGTCTATCAAACCATATTTCGCGTGCACAATTAGACTACTGTTATATTTCTAAAATTCGAATATTTTTTTTAATACATGATATTATAAAATAAAACAACAAGAATGTACCTAAGTTTAGACATGTATTCTATTAAAATGAAACATCACTTCAAAGCTATAGTTCACTATATACTGACATAATATGAAAAAATTACAATTACCCTAAAAAAATTTGTTGCAATATTATATCACATTAAAATGTTTACAATTAAAAAAATTATATCTTTGCCTTGTAACTAAATCAATAAAAATCAAGTAACAAAGCAGTTGATTGGTTGTTCTATTAAATCAACCCTAAGTTATGAAGACTGACTTATGACTTAGTACACGGAAAAAAATTAAGATTTGAAACTGCAATATTATTAGCGTGTTAAAATTAAAAAGAAGTCGTCCGTTGGTTGTCTCCAGCTAACCATCAAAAGTCCCATTTTTTAAAAACTTTTAATAGAACCTTCAATTAATTGCTTATACATGGAACTGATGATACGACTGCAACCCAAATACGTTACGTCGGGATAAGTAATTTTACACTGAAATACCAAAACAAAAAGCCAAGTGCCAAGAAAATGTTCAGTTCTTATTCGTCCGCTTACAACAAATCCCGGCCTCCTAAATAGACAACTAAATATCACGAGCGAGAAACTACTCCAGCTTTGTAACCCAGTCACAACAGAGTCGTACAATTGAGTGACACATTGTACTCTCGTCAGCTGACAGACTCTCTGCAGGACAAGATCAACAAGGGCACGAGTCGAGCGTTCCTTTGACGAGGACAATGGTCTCTTGTCCACTCTACTCAAGCAAGGAAAACACCCGCTTTCAGGATAAAACAGGTAAACCTTTCTGCATAAAGCTAGACAAACTGAGCAGGCGGCGCCTTGGCCACAAGGAAATATTTCAATCATATCTCTATCAGACAATGTACACAGGAAACATCCCAGAAGTTGTATTATTTATTATTTAAAAGCTTCAGACAGAAATATAGGCTACATTGAAAGGATCTAAATTTACCTTAATTAGATGACTCCAGTATTATACATGATATAAAAATTATAAATGGATTTTATGACGCACTTATGAGTTATTAGTGAATATTTAATAACTTTTAGTTTTTTAATGAAAATATTAAGAAATTTTAAGCCATAAAAATACATATAATTTCATCGAATGGTTTAATCTCACGATAACGCTGTCGAAATTACGCAGTAGGGTAAGATTATAAATTATATATTCTGTGTAGCATATATATTTTAAATGTCCAATGGAATTTTCCGTGATTTGTTACAAATAAAAGGGGTAAATTTTTCTAGCCTATAAAAAGCATACTAAACAGATTAGACAACTTGATGCAAGAAATATTATAGCATTATTGACAAACTGAGCGGGAAATACCCATACCACAAATAAATAGGCCTATATCAATCCTATCTCTACCAGATAATGTTCACAGGAAACGAAAATATAAATTTTAATATTTATTAATTTATTACTTCAAAGTGAAGGTAGAAATATAGGATACATTTAACCCATAAAAATCAATCTTAATTTGGTTTTTTAAATTGCATAAATTAACATTCACTTATTAGAACCGTTATTCAGCCGTTATTAGAACTTGTATTAATTTTCAATTTTTTTAATCCCTGGTTTATTGCATTATTAACAAACCTGTTGAGAAAGTTAAGAGTGAATGAAAATATTAACTAAATAACATTATTATGGGAAATGAACAAATTTTACGCCATAAAAATATATTTCCCTCGAGCCCTTTAAAAGCATAATATCTTTAAAACATTGATGCAGCTACCCAGAATGGGAAGGATTTATACATGCCCTATTCAGTTCATTTATTTTAAATGCCCAGTGGAGTTTCTAAAGATGCGATTTTTATTTATGGCCTAGTCAGTTTGTTATAAATAATAGAAGTTAGAGTTTAAAGTCTAAAAGAACCTATAAAACATATTATACTTATTTGATGTAAGCAAAATATAGGGGCTACATGTAAACTTTAAAATATAATTTCGTTAAGTACCTATTTATTATAATTTAACGATGATGCTATCTCGAACACAAAGTTTAGGTAATATTTTTCAATATTTCGTTCGTATCTAAAAACCGCCATCGTCCACCCAACTGTTAGTTATAATAGTTTCAGAGTTATATGAAGCCATCTTCAAATAAACTGAGAGAGCGTGAATCAACTATCGTCATTAAATCATCAATAGAACACAAAATTCAGGACCAAAGATCCAAAAATGTCTTTAAAAACCTTTAAACTTTCACAATAACTTGAATGAACTTATGTCCATAGAGTTCTGAAAGTTGAAAACTCTCACATTAATATTACACAACGAGAAAAACTATATATATATTAACATGTTTTAGAGTCAATGCAGTGATTATATTATTTAGTAAGCGATGATAAAATATTATATCAACTGAAATCAGCGGCACCTAGTAGTGAATAAATAAAATACATCAGAGTGTGGTGACCATAAGCAACTCCTGCAGCTTTTATGGAGCACTTCCACATGGGTTATATACTAAGGATTTAATTCACTTCTGTAATACGATTCAGAAGCTGTTAGTCATACAGCTTATTAGGAAAATAAGAAATGGAAAAATATGTATACAAACATAATTTATACACAATTTGTTACAAATATTTACACAGCTAATTTAAAAAAAAAACACTCTTTCTTTAGAAGACTTAGCAGCTAACATAAGAACTAGGTGCAGCTGTGTTGTATTTTTCTGTTTTAAATAAATAAAACCTTTTAACCACAACAAATTTTTAATTTCAATCCATATATACATATATATATATATATATATATATATATATATATATATATATATATATATAGATCATAAAGCAATCATCTTCTAAAGAAATTATTACAAGAACAAAAAGTAACTATCTACTGGTTACCTAGGTAGTTACACTCGTAATAATTTCCTCTGAAGATGATTGCTTTGCAATGGAAATATAAATGAGGATTTAAGTAAAACGTTTTTGTATACATTTGAGTACATTTTTCTACCTTTCCTAACATTAAACTCTTTTCAAGGATTTTTTGAGAATGGAGTTAATCCGAAATGCGTCAACAAAGAAAAACGTTTTAATGTTAGGAAAAGCAGAAACATACTCAGATGTATACAAATAATCCTAAAAGAAGTAAAAGTGAGCATATTAAGAATTTCGAAAGTTTTTGTGGTTTAGAGGTTTTATTTATTTAGCAGTTTACATTTATACATTTTGTGATCTTTTACATAGAACCGATTACTATTAGCTCTTTTTATCATGAAGGAACTGTTTCTCAAACGGGATTGAAATGAAAATATAGCCTATAATTTTCTTTTAAAGATTAACGCAGAACGGAATTTTTTAAAAAATAGGTCAAAAATAAAAATATTATAGCTAAAAGATTCGAAGATAACTCTAAAATGGAGCGCCATTAGTGGCAGAGTATCGAAAACCGGTAGAGCGGAAACCCAACTGCTCTTTGAAAACAAGCCCCGCTAAGCCAAAAATGAGATATCCCGAACCCGTAATTTTCGGATTACACCTAGCCTGCAATTATCTCGGGCCCAGTGTTGTGTTACACGCATAAGCCGACATATTCTAAAAGGGGGCTGCAATCCTTAATGGCATGAGGGAAGCGTGCACATAGGATGGCTAGATCTTGAATAGAACCATTGAAATTGTGTTAGTAGACACCGTTTATAAGGAATCACATGTAGTATATATGTTTTACACCAAAAAATGTGAAGCTATTTGACGCATATGTTTGAGACTGTACCATACCCTTACGTCATAGATCCAGTGAAATTCTCGAAAAGTAAAATAAGAAAAAACATAACGCCATATAGACCATTAACTGTGGTATTGGGTAAGCAATATATTTCGTCAGTACTTTGTTGGTTACTAAATTAACCCAAACTTCGTCAGTACATTGTGAAGTCTGTACACATACCCCTTCAATTTCTATACGATCCTAAATAGTTTAGTTCTATTAATTAAATAATTAGATGCAATTCCACCCTTTCGGACGTTTTAGAAGAAATAGCTCTGCATTCATGTGGGTACTAAGAAAAACGGTTCCACTAAAATTTCCTTTTCATTTCGCCCACTCGTGACCATATTTTATATCCTCAATAATTATTTTACTGTTTTCCTACTATCCTCTATAACTTAGTCAAACTGTAAACATCCAAGCCTTACGTTCTGCAATAATATCAACAAAGATATTATGTACTGGCTGAAGAACATAAAACCATCTAAAAACTAGAACTCTTGTTCAATTTTATAAACATCTGACGAAACATCTATGTTAGAAATATTCAATACTGTATTTCTAAAATACTCAAATATTTTCGATTTACAGCTTTTACGACATTAATGAGCTCAGCTTATTTAGCTACGGCCTTTACATTCGTGCATGTTCCCGATGCATGAGAGGCGTAGGTAGATTAGTTACCCGGTTTTCAACATCCACCAGTCAGCTGACTCAAGTCTCTTACTATGTCTCGTGCAAGATTTACAGTAGTATTTTAAACGAAACCGTTAAGTGATGAAAAAGTTAAATAGCTTGGCTGATGACGTCATAAGAGATGCTGTATACTCCAGAGTAATAAATGTCAGTTATTACTGTAAACGTTGTTGTAATATTCTAGGTCTTTGTTGTGTTCTACATATATCTGTTATAATTCTCAGTATCGGCATATTACAGATACTAACCCGAAAGTTAATCAACTAGTAATAATTTTTCCTTAATTTTTTAACTACGTTATCTTAACATGTATACATATGCTTATGAAAATACTCCAGTGAAAACATGTTTCGACTGTCATGGAAACCGCCAAACATGAAAATCGTATTTCAGTTGTTAATACAACTGGGAAGGGAGTCATTTCTGGTTAAAGTCTTACTTTATTCGGGATTTAGGTTTTTATAGAGTAATTATTCCTACATTATAATTTTTTTAAAAACTAAACCAAAGTAACATAAGTCCATTGAATAAAATAAAATGAGAAAAACGTGTTCTCCTCTTGGAAATGTTTTCTTGGCCGCATTGAATATTCCATAAACTCCTGTCACGACTATATAGTTTCAGACAACGTAGGTTACGTTGACAAGCTGCAAACAATTAATTTCAGAGGATCATTTTCTTCCAGAAACAAGAAGAACTTAAACTTAGCTTAAATAAAAAGCTCAGGTATGCAGATTTACCCAGCAGGCAAAATGTTTTGAGAAATCTTTTGTTACTCAATTTTAGCTAGAAGCCAATGTTTCTACAACACATAGGCTACCAAAGTCTATTTCTTAGGAAGTACTATAAGAACGTGATAAAAATGAAATTACTATAGAAACGGTACATAGTGTGCTATATAATCTCAATAATAATAATAATAATAATAAATAAATAAAATAATCTTAAAAGAGGTAGCATTGAGATTATATTTCTCCAAAGCAGAAATAGTAATAACATTTGACTGTCTTAAAATATACGTTAAAAATATGAAATCTAAGACAAAAAATATCACATAAAAGTAAACTTCATTTCGCCGAGAAGTAGTTCTAATAACAAGAACGTACAAGAATAAAAGGAAACGATAAAAGATCTAGATCTAGAGCATGCAACACAGTAAAATTAGTTGCAAAACTTAAAATGACCAATCTTGTACTCAGTGGATCCATAGGACTAAAAATCACAGACACACACATTGCTTATAATGAATACTTCCTTGGTCACGCCACAAGAATTAGGGGAGACTGGCAACTCCAAATACGTCACTGTGGGCGGGTCAAGTTTTGGCCAAAGTAATCTAACCCATACAAAAGATAAAGTCTCCACTGCAGGTCTTGACACAGAATCGTTGTCTTTCACCAAGGTCATCATGTGAAAACTACAAATAACCCAAAGCAAGATGGACGATCCATGCACGAACTGACATTAAAGAACAAGGAGATAAATAAAGATATTCGAGGAAGAACTGTGATAGTGCGCTTCGCAAAACTAAAATTGGGCTGCGTGGGCTACATACCAAGAATAAGAAATGGCAGGTGGACAAAAAGTTATCTTCTTACAGACTATTTAGGCGTTTAAAACCACAGACAGTCGTGAATGTTAGGTTCTTATCTGTGACTGAATTATTAATGCAAAACAATCAGATAAGTGAACAGGTGTTTTCAGCGTGACAAGTTCTAGCATATGCTCGCTACAGTGAATATGATTTCTTGCTACAACCCATATTTGGTTAACCTCTGAGTTACAACGTGCAGTACTGGCGACAGACACGGACAGTGAATGTGCTTGCAAAGTACAAGTGGCAAGTCGCAATTGCTAATTTACGATCCACTGTCAGTAGCACTTCAGGTCTAAATAGCATTGCTAGTCAACTTTGCTATTGTATTGTAACAAATGTGTTCAATTTTTGCCCTTTTCAGGTCATCAATGGTTTTGTCAGCATTAAAATCGTAATATTGTGACGGGTTTAAAATTTTCAAAAGACAATGGGCAATGGGTTCAAAATTAATAACACCAGCAATTTGCTAACAATAAAACCACTAGTCTAAATATGCCACAGTTATTAAGACCAGTAACGTACTAATTAATATGATCACTTATTTGCTCAACATCAAAAAGACCAGTTATTTGCTCACAAATAATAAAACCAGTCATTTTCTCACAATTATTAACACCAGTAATTTGCAAACCAGTAAATTTCTGATAATTAATAAGACCAGTACATTTTTCACAATTAATAAGACTAGTAATTATTTATAACACCATTAAATATCTCACAATTACTAAGACCATTCATTTGCTCATTATTAATAACACCATCAAATCTCTCATAATTACTAAGACCATTCATTTACTCACAATAATAAAACGAGCAATTAGATCACAACTGACGAGTCATTTTCTTAAAATCAATAACACCAGCAATTTGCTAACAATAAAACCAGTAGTCTAAATATCTCACAATTAATAACACCAGCAATTTGCTAACAATAAAACCAGTAGTCTAAATATCTCACAATTAATAACACCAGCAATTTGCTAACAATAAAACCAGTAATCTAAATATCTCACAATTAAAACACCAGCAATTTCCTAACAATAAAACCAGTAGTCTAAATATCTCACAATTAATAACACCAGCAATTTGCTAACAATAAAACCTGTAGTCTAAATATCTCACAATTAATAACACCAGCAATTTCCTAACAATAAAACCAGTAGTCTAAATATCTTACAATTAATAAGACCAGCAATTTCCTAACAATAAAACCAGTAGTCTAAATATCTCACAATTAATAACACCAGTAATTTGCTAACAATAAAACCAGTAGTCTAAATATCTCACAATTAATAACACCAGCAATTTGCTAACAATAAAACCAGTAGTCTAAATATCTCAAAATTAATAACACCAGCAATTTGCTAACAATAAAACCAGTAGTCTAAATATCTCACAATTAATAACACCAGCAATTTGCTAACAATAAAACCAGTAGTCTAAATATCTCACAATTAATAACACCAGCAATTTGCTAACAACAAAACCAGTAGTCTAAATATCTCACAATTAATAACACCAGCAATTTGCTAACAATAAAACCAGTAGTCTAAATATCTCACAATTAATAACACCAGCAATTTGCTAACAATAAAACCAGTAATCTAAATATCTCACAATTAATAACACCAGCAATTTGCTAACAATAAAACCAGTAGTCTAAATATCTCACAATTAATAACACCAGCAATTTGCTAACAATAAAACCAGTAGTCTAAATACCTCACAATTAATAACACCAGCAATTTGCTAACAATAAAACCAGTAGTCTAAATATCTCACAATTAATAACACCAGCAATTTCCTAACAATAAAACCAGTAGTCTAAATATCTCACAATTAATAACACCAGCAATTTGCTAACAATAAAACCAGTAGTCTAAATATCTCACAATTAATAACACCAGCAATTTGCTAACAATAAAACCAGTAGTCTAAATATCTCACAATTAAAAAGACCAGTAACGTGCTAATTACTATGATCACTTATTTACTCAGCATTAATAAGAGAAATTATTTCTCACAATTAATAAAACCAGTCATTTGCTCACAATTATTAACACCAGTAATTTGCAAACAATTAGAAAATATCTGAGAGTTAATAACAACAGCACATTTTTCACAATTATTAAGACTATTGATCAAATGATCACAATTAATAAGACCAGTCATTTGCTCACAATTAAGGAGTCATTTACTTAAAATAATAACGCCAGAGATTTGCTCATAATTAACAAAAGAACTAAACTGTTTAGAATTAATAAGATGCCATTTATTCATAATTATTAAGACTAGTAATTTTCTCGCAAATAATATTACTAAATCATTTGCTCCCAATTAATACGTCCAGTCGTCAAACTTGAAGTTGAAGAAATATGGTTCTTGGGCGTTTTCTAAATATTTTACTTACGCAGGCAACAGTTTTCTTTTGTATTACGATACGTTTAGCGCAATAATGCACAGATTTACTGATTAAATAATCTTTTAAGCGCAGTAAGATCAATTTAAAAAATTAATAAAAATTGATTTTTAATAAACCTTTTCTATGTTTAAAATTATTTATTAACTTTCGCATTACTTTTTCGACGTTTACCGTCCTTAAAAACGTTAATTATTGAATTGCTTCCCAAATAATCAAAAATAAGGTACAAAAATATATTCTAAAATAAACATTTTATTCCGAATATTTCAGTCAGCCCTGAAATCGTGAAATGAAGAAAATGAACAAGGCCAGAAGGAAATGAATTCAGATACAAATTTAGATACAAATGAGGTTTTTAAACGAATACGAACTAAATTATAAATCAGAATCGACATTTTTATCCTGAAACTATGTTTTATATTTTTCAAATTAAGTCACTGTTCTACCGTACGACTTCTGCGTGTTCTCTTTCTTACTCCGCCGAAATCGCTCTTTTCAGACTCTGCTATTTCAATTCCAAATAGAGATCTCAGCTGCATATCCTGTATCAGGCCATCGTCATACCTTACCAACCGGTTAACTAGACGGGGTGGAGCCAGCTACACATGCACTCTCATTGGCTGAGCAGCCAGGTGGATAAATAACTCGCTTTATTCAGCTGTATACCGAGCAATGTATCGATTTCAGATTGCATCCACTTGAATTTATTACATATCATGCGTGTCGCACCGGATATAGTCTAGAAAAATTATAACTCTTATGTTGTGAACATATATTCCACCACATGTTAAGTTCCAGACGTGGCTTAGGCCTAATATAGAAAATACTTGAAATGTGAACATAAAATCATTCTTAGGAAACGCCATAGATAGTGAATTTACAAATGAGAAAAATCAACAACAAATGAAGTAAAAATTATGGTCTTGATATTATAATTTAATATTTAAAGTGTATTAGCTAACTGTAGAATCCATTAAGATACGGTAGGCCTGCAAGATCTTAACTCATTTCTATATAGCCTAATAAATGCCTTATTTTCACTTTATTTCACAGCATTTGATATTTCCAGATTAATTCTATTATATTGCTTCTGTAATACTATTTCTCTTACTATTTTACGTAACAATCCAATAACCATGATTACGAAAGAAATATGATGCTATTAAACTATATAAATAATTGATCAAGGAAATGTAGGCCTGATTGTTTCAATAATTCTTCTTAGCAGTTCCTGTGTTAAAAATTAAACACTTCCTAAGCTCTAATTATTATTAAGGTAAATTACCCTAAGAGGTTTTTCAAAAGACCTTATCATTTGAAGAACTGGATGAAATTTTAACAAATTCTACCTTGTAGTATTGCAATTGTAAAAATTTGTACGTTTGTAGTTACTATTTTTAAATCCGACGAATTACTTATCCTACATTTTTGTTATTGGTAAAATTATCATATGCTTACTGTTTGAGGCGTTTCAAAGAATTTCTGAAAAATCTTATTACGTTCTGTAATGCCTGTAAAATATATTCAAATTTCTCAAGTAAAATAACCTGCCTTATGGATTCGAAGTATTAAACAGTAAGTTCTGGCTGGTAGATATTCTCTGAAAGCGTTAACAGGAAAAAAATATGTCGAACCTAAGAATCATACTCTACAGATTAATGTAGAGATGTTGTGAAATGTTATTATTATTTATAAGTATAAATAAAGTAATAGCTAACATATATTATATTCTGAAGTATGCAGGAACTATTTATGACGTCATCAGCGGAAGACGTTAATTTAAATCCAACGCTAAAGGTTTGGTTAAAAAATATTATTGTAAACCTTATATACATTTATAATTCAAGGTATATAGAAAGAGACTTGAGTAGTGGCGGTGGAAGGCCAGGCAGCTGTCTACCCCTCTCCCACATTAAAGGTTGTAGCAGACCGATACTCATAATAGCGAGGTTGGACAAACGTCAGGTCAGCGGATCCCCCACTCTAAATGTCAAGTAGACCACTGCGCATCAGCTAAAGAGGTCTCTTGCTATGTCTCGTGACTTATAAATAACGTAGACCCTATATATTTATTGAAATTGAACTTTTTGTATCAGCCTTGAAAAACATTTCTCACATGTTTTTAGAAATGAACATAATTTACATTCATACGGTTTGTTCAAGTAATAAAAGCTCAAAACGTATTTATAATTGATTTTTTATTATGTGAAACAGTAGACTGTACTGAATTGGTACACACTCTATCTATAATGTCAGAACCATTGAACATTTTTTATATAATCTCTCCACAAGCTTTCAATACAAAAAAGTGAAAATGTCAAAAAGTGTGTATTTTTGCACAAAAAGTGTACTGTTAGTCATGCGAGTAGATTTGGTAAAATTTGTTTACACTTTCGAAATTGCCGAAAACTGTTTTACCGTAGCCTACTTATTCAGCTCAATGTATGATTATAGACCAAGTGTAAATTTAGTAAAACACACACACAGACGAATAACTTATGTAAATGTATTAACATTTCTTCCTCGTGATAGGAAAACTTGTAGCCTATAAATTTATGCACATTTTTCTACGTTGTCTAACATTACATTTAAAGTTTAGAGAATGGGGTTATTTCGAAACGCGTGAACAAAGGAAAATATCGTAATGTTAGGAAAGGCCGGAAAATGTAATTTAAAAAATATTTTACAATTTACTTAGACACAAAACATTAAACTTATAGACATATTTTTTTTAAAAATTAAATGACAAGTCAAAACCAAACGCAGACAAGGAAGTGTCAGACTGAGAGGTTTTGTTTCAAATTATACAAGAGTGGTAGACACGGAAGTACGAAAATTGAGTTTGAGTTGACAAAATAAAAACAGATGGAAAGTTTCATTGGAAACACGTGTGGACACGATGCGAGACTGGAGGTCCAGGTTTGTTTAGAATGCGAAACTTCTGACGTGGATACAATCAAACCCACAAAAGCAGAAATGTGATCTGGGTCCTTAACGGCCACACAGAAACAATTTTATAAATATGCTAAATACATTATTCACAATAAAAATTCATAATTATAAAAGACGCGATAAATGCAACTATTATTATTTTTTATAACACGAATAATTATTTTCTAAATGCAGCAGCAATTACAAATTTGGAGATAATTTTGGTAATATTATATCGTTCAAAAGAAACCAATTTGGCAAAAACATTATCTAGGCTTATTTTGTTTGCGGTCACTTTCAAATACAAATAGAAAATTCAGATCCTCTGACAGCTGTTACTGTAATGTCTGCGAAATGTAGCCTATATGTTCCTCTCGTACTGGAAAACTCTATAGGAGATGTTGTTACGTCACAGAAACACTTTGTTTCCCCATTATAACGATTTATAAAAACGTATTTCTCAAGACACTCGTTTCTCACGGGGATGCTTCAAACCCTTCGAAATACGCAAAGTATACATATTCTCGTGCATAAACACTGTTTTCTTCCCATGTTCCATAAAATGAAAAAGCATAATGGGAGGTTTTATTACAAGGACTTCGTAATAGGGGTTCTGACGTCACATAATCCCGACGGTACCACGACTGACGTAATACGGTGACAGATATCTTTCTGTATCGGTGGTTAGTTACAGTGGTAACTAGCATTTTATTAATGAAAAATATTCTTTCGCTTTTAAATGCAATGTAATATGTAAACTGCATTGCAGTTGTAAGCATAATTGTTGCATTAAAATAAATATTACTTTACAATTCTGGTCACAGACAAATTAAGCATTTGTTTTGGATAATTATGTTAATTGGTTATTTTGTATATTATTGTTAATTTAGTTATTGAAAATATCTTGTATTGTGGTATTGGGCGTTTAATTAATATTATTAACAGACAATATTAATACGGAATAATATCTGGTGATAGTAAAATATTAAGTCAATTTTTATCAATTATTTTTTTCTTACCTAAAACAGTAAAAGCTCATTACAGGTATATGTTTTAGAAAATTGTCTTAAATTGTAAAACTAGCCAAAAGACTTACTGTTTAGGCCTTAACTAGATAGTGGACATGACTCACTGCAAGAGTTTTACTTTATTAAACCTCCTGGGTGGGAGATCAGTAACTATAGAGCGTAGCAGCTTTTTACTCTTAAAACAAGTAATATAACAAAAAATATTTTAAGTAGATTCCTAATTTTTTTTTTTTTAGTTACCCTAGAGCACTATTTATGATATTGTGTGGTAACCATGGCAACAGTTTAAGGTTGTACAATGGAGATTTCGAAGACAACCAGATGGGGGATAATATTTATATACATCTTTGGGAAATATATTTGTCTAGGTCAGTGGCCTTCAATTACATTTAGTCAGGGTCCGTTTTGGATTTTCTAAAGTCCGCCGCGGGCCTATATATATATATATATATATATATATATATATGGGGTAAAAAACTTAAACACATTTGAACAAAGAAGTAAAGTAATTTGTTTATATTTAGACTCAAAAGATACTACAATAAGAGAAAATATATATTGAAACTTATATAAAATACATTTTAGTGAGAAAAATTACATTTTATTAGTTTGAACAACTTCCTTGAAGTTTGGAGTTGAGGTTGTACAACTAATTCTAAGCAAGAAGATGATTATCTATCAGACGTGATCTAAAACGATTTTTAATCAGGTTCATTTTTGAAAACGCTGACTCACACAGGTACGTTGAGCCAAACATTGTGCACAACTTAATTGCCAATTTTCTCATCTCCGGGTATCTCTCAGGGCTAACGTACCTAATCCAAAACTGGTCACAAGGAAGATCTTTGGGGACTTGACTAAATTTGTCCTTCAAACCGATGTCTTCTTGAAAGTTGACCATCTCCATTTGCAAGGCAGCCTTATTTGAGTGGAAAATCTTCGCTGCTTCACTTGTCCATTCACCATTTGGTTTTAAAGAAAAGAATTTGTTAAGGACTTGTACAACATTTCCTATTTTCTCAAAATCAGAAAACCTAGTTTCAAACTCAAGTTTCATATCTTTCAAAAATTTTTCAAATGGTTTGATATCAATACCATCAGTTTCGTCAGAAATAGATTTTAGGTTAGGAAAGTGCAATCGTTCATCAGAGATATCTTCACACCAGATACCAATTTTGTTTGAAAAACTCCTAACTTCCTTGTAAAGTTCACACACAAGCAGACCTTTCCCTTGTAGCTTTAAGTTAAAGAAATTCAAATGTCTGAAGATATCTGTTAGAAAGGCAATCGTAGCTACATTCATTTCTGTGTCAAGTAGGAAGCCCAAGTATTCACTTGCGATGTCTTCTTTGCACTCAGAAACACTTTAATGTCGCTAAAAACTGCAAAAAACCGTTGAAGAACCAAACCCTTGCTCAACCACCGCAAATTGCTATGAAGAAGCAAGTCTTCAAACTGTACATTAGTTTCCTGAAGGAGAGCTTTGAACTCACGGTGGCGTAGAGAAGACTTTGAACGAATGAAGTTGATGATCTTAATCACAACCTGCATCTTACATTCAAGAGAAGGGCTCAGTTTGCAGCACAAAACCGTTTGATGAATGATGCAATGGTAGAATAGCAGATTTTCATTGAATTTAGCGTCACTTTTTATTTGACCAACCAAACCTTTGTTTTTACCAGTCATTGCATGAGCACCATCTGTTGTTATCGAAATTAACTTTCTTAGAATCAAAACTAGCATTTTCAAAAAAAACTCCGTTAAAACTTAGTGCAAGTCTTCTCCACAGGTTTGACCTTCCAATGGTATGATAGTTAAAAGTTCTTCAATGAACTGGTCTTTAGCTTTATCTAAAAATCTCACAAAAACTACTAGCTGGGCCATATCAGTGATGTCGCATGACTCATCTATGACCAATGAATAACTATCTGTAGCTGCTAAAACCTGCTTTAACATTTTATTATTTTCATCTGCTAAAATCTCTGTATTTCTAGTAGTTGTAGCTGCTGAAAGAGGAATACGACTAATAGTGTCAACAACGTCCTGTTTGGTGTCAAATAATGCACTCCCTGCCGCTAACATACATTCTTTAACTATTTCTCCATCACTAAAAGGTTTCATATGTTAAGCGAGAGTCCAAGAAATGCGCAAGGACGCTTCTGCACATTTTTCCTGCGCTGTCATAGATCGATTCATTATTTGAGTGGAAGCTGAATAACTGGCACATAAGGAATCAACTTTTAACTTGCGTAAATTGCTGCCAATTAGAAATTTTTCATCAAAAGACTTGTGTTTTGTCTCAAAGTGACGTTTGACGTTCGCACTTTTGACAACAGATACAGTCTGCTGACATATTAAGCCTACAGGTACGGCACCAGCGTGATTTGGGAGTATAAACAAATATTTATCAGTCCATTCTGATAGGAATTGTCTATTTTCGCTGTCAACTTTTCTTTTC
The DNA here is from genome assembly GCA_036971475.1 of Prosapia bicincta. Classification (NCBI taxonomy): domain Eukaryota; kingdom Metazoa; phylum Arthropoda; class Insecta; order Hemiptera; family Cercopidae; genus Prosapia; species Prosapia bicincta. The sequence goes on along the minus strand of JBAIZL010000004.1, from coordinate 117,656,710 downwards.
TTACCTTCCATAGTAGCTGTTGACAAACTTAAACAAATCACTTTTAAAACTTACAACACACCCGACAAAACGGTAAACACAATAAATGCAGACAACGGCACTGAAATAATGTCCACTATGTACTAGCAGCAGATAGCTGAAGAGTGACAATGACGCCGACGTCCGACACCGATAGTAAGAGACTGTCGCTAGACCAGACCGTCCGGGTAAATAAGGGGACCCATAAGTAACGGGAATTACGCTGTGGTGGGGAGGGAGAAGGGGGAACCTATTGTTTGACCACATGTCCCTTGGTGTCACGCCTCCTGCGTCAGTGTGCAAAGTTGTGTCGTTGTGAGACAACTCAAATATTTGGCGCGGGCCGTTCAAAACGAGCTCGCGGTCCGGACCTGGCCCGCGGGCCGCCATTTGAAAACCTCTGGTCTAGGTGTTGGAAAGTTGACGCAGTGCCGTGACGAGATAGACTTCGAACATGAAGGTTCCCAGTTCGAATTCTGCTGGACGCCACAAATTTTATAATTTAGTTATTGAATATTTATTTGAAAATATTTGATTAACATCAATTGTCACCCATTATAGGTTTAAAAAAATTTATTGGAACTGGATTGGATGTATAAAAGTCATTTATTAACGATTGAAAATTTGTACAAGATATAGACCTATATCAGGAGAGTGAGATAATAGAAGAAATTTAAAAAAAACTAGTTAAACAATTTTACTGCCGACAACAACATTGTGTACATCCAGATTTTGAATAATCCACATCCAGACAGATTCGCGAATTTATGCCCTGATTTATTTCACGATAGTTTTAATTTAATAGTAAAATTCTGACAAACGCCAAAGCGCCTCTGACAATGATCCGTGGTGCCCCCCCAGATGCTGCACACTTTGGGAACTACTAAATTCGTAGTCAGTAAATATTTTTAATAGTATTTTAAGGCATTTAATAGAGGTATATGTTTCAGGAATTTGAACGCGTCACAAAAATTAAGTAGAGTAAGGCATCGTTGTTGAGTCATGTAATGTAGGATTATACATTTTTAAATGGACTGATATTGTTAAGACTCAACGTGTTATTTAATAAACTCAAATAAGCTTTAGTTGGTGCTTTTGTCACTTTAAAGTACACGAGGAGTCACAAAATCGTGTATTGAAAGCTGCAGGAATTTGTAAACAAAAAAACATGCGTTCAGTGAAATTTTGACTCCGTCAATTTGTCAAAAATGGTTTTTTTGCATCAGTTCAACCTGTGGAGATCATTTGGCAGAATTACACGGGTTATTTTCAATCATGAACAAATTTTGAAAAATCTTGTTTATGTAAATAAATAGGATTGATGATCAACAATGTGGTTAAAGTGTAAATGATCGAGAAAACCCATGAGAAATAGGGTCGGGTTAGGTTAGGTTTAACCTTAGCTGGGAAGACGATGTAGAAGTTTAATAGAATATCAAACATAGGTGAAAGGAAGAATATATCATCGTTCAGACGTGTAATAACTATATTAGTAGGAAAAAGATACTACTGACGATTAAAAAATAATTGCAATATTAACTATAAGATTCAATTAACTCTTTTTAATAATATTATAATATATATTGCCAATCTATGGTTTTATTGTAAAAGTATTTTTTAAATATTGTAAACTTTCTAAATAAAAGGCCTTTAAAAGATATCGTTTAAATGTCGAAACGTTGGACGATGAATGTTTAATGTTAAATTTGTGTGTGAATTGGTCGTAGCCTGTAATAATCGCAATAATATATTATATAGGCCTACAGGCGATCTGAAATTCACGTAGAAATATGTTGCAGTACAAAATGTTTGTAATTATTCATTCCGAAAAATCCCCAGTCCTAAGCATAACATAGATTTATAACAATAACTTGAGTAAATTAAACGAGGTAACCTCAAAATGGCGTTACAGAGGATGAAATGTATTAAATTTTTACACATTACATATCCAGGATCACTAATTCGGCCCATCTTTTACGAAACAGTGTTTAGTATTAATTGTGCTGGTGGTGAAGACTGAGGAAAGAATACAAAATGGGCAATACAAGCCGAGTCGTTAGGAAAACTGGAAATGCGATCTGATAAGGGGAGGGCCGGTAATTTGTGTTCTGTGTCGTCCTAAAACAAAGATAAAGTCCTGAACTCCACTATAAAGGGCATTTTATTATTTCGGATAAACCGATGTCGATTGGTGGAGAAGAGTGTCAGAGGGCGCTGAGTGGGCCAACTCGTCTCGCGGATAAAATCTCGCTAATTTTGTTCGGTTTTAATAGTTTATTGGTACAATTACAATAAACTATTGTGTGAGTGTGTGTGTCACACTCTAAAAACGTACACGACTTTACCTACTAATATTAAATTTAGCAAACATATTATTTGATTATCGTTTAACAATCTCCCTTCCAGCCATATAGGATATTATGCTGTCACTCGATGATAAAGCTTGGCCTAGTAGCGTTCTGACGGTTTTTTCAAAAGCTCAAAGAGCACGATAGCCTATCGTCGCGTCTTCTAACGGTAATGTTTTTAGTATTACCATACTTGTTTCTTGTTGGGTTGTGTTTATCTACTCAGCTAAATAATTTAAAATTTTTGTGATGTGATTTAGAATTCCATTGATACTGTTAGTAGTCATGTGCATAATGTCGGATTCAAAGTTCTGTAGTGTGTAGTTGGGAAAGGCTGAATCCACCCAGATGTTGTCCGTACCTACACTGTGGTTTGTGCTCTCTATCGACAAAACTTAGAATTTCGTGAACACACTTTATTCTGATATCCAGAAACTGACTTCATATGGGGACAGAACAACCGGTATGTCATACCCATATGATTTAAAATCATTAATGTTACTAAGCCCACCTGGTGGAATGTATGGTAACTAAGAATTTGCAAAAATATTGTAAATGACGGCACAGTGTTGCCAAGTCGTAGATACATTTTTAATGTCCTTCATTTAAAGTTATGAGTTTAGTATTCTTTGATAGCTCGTGTCCCTTGACAGTCGCTAGATACGGGTTTACTCCGTCACTGGGAGCTGACGATAAGCAGTGTTCCTCCTTCTATCCTGTTAAACCCATGACTTTCTACAAAACTGCTCAAGAGGTCCTAGCCTTAAGGCCCGGTAGCTTTAAGGGGTTTAAAATATAATATGTTGCATTACATTGTACAACTTGTTGAACTGTTTTTAAGTAGGCCTATATGAAATCTTCTGCGATGGCAAAAGTCACATTAAAATCTATGGAGGTTAATGAATATAAACCATTCTCTCTCTCTCTCTCTCTCTCTCTCTCTCTATATATATATATATATATATATATATATATATATATATATATATATATATATATATATATATATATATATATATATATATATATATATATATATATAATAATTAATTTGTTAAGCACAGATTAGACATGCTGCTATATTATGCTGTTATGCTGTGCTGTGCTAGAACGCAATAGACTTCATAAATGCTGTTTTATACTGTTGATATTAAAACTACTCAAAGATGACAGTACATTTCTTGTATCGTAGAATGCCTTTTTGGAATTCGAAAGTCACCTACATTTTTTTTATCTAACTGTTGATTTTTTTCAACTTTGTTTACAAACTGAAGCAATTTTTGAAATACTTATAACACTGTTCTGCGTTTTTCACGAAACGCAAAAAAGCTTTAATTTCCAAAGGTAGAAAACTTTGTCTCTAATTATTTGAAAAAAGATAACAAATTGAGTACTTTTTTTAATTCGCTGCCAATTTCAAAAAAATGTTCTGTCATTATTTAAAATTTAGATACAGTTTGTAATAAAAGCAAACAAAATAAAATTGCTCAACAAAATTGTGACCACATACAATCAAGAGCACAGTGGTAGGTAGGGAGGGGGCTCAACAATATATTACAATGAAAATATTGGAAAGAACCCCAATACCCCAAATATATTAAAAAATAACATATAATACACGCTGCTTAAGATTAAACCCTTATGTACATTTCATGTTATCATTATCATCAGATGGTCTTATTACAAAATAGTCACAATCTAGTTTGTAACTTCGTGTTTGCTCGATGATATTTTATAAGACCCACTGATGATGATACGGTCATTGAAATGTACATAAGGGTTTAATCTTAAGTAACTTGATTAGTTATGTTTGTGGTATCTTCCAAAATGGAACGGGTTTCTTTCCAATATTTTCATTGGAAACAACTATTCTAATACTTTCAAAGGCCTTCACATTAAGCCAACTGGCTGGGAAACTGTATAACAAATATAACCGAGTACAATACAGAACGTAAAAAAGCGGCAGACTTGATATTTCAAAAAGCCCACTTTGTTCTGAGCGTGTGGGGTCTGCAGTCCTTACGCATCAGTCGCTCTGCACAACAAGCGAGGGTCGGCAGATTTCGGTGAATAAAAAACTACTTTTATTGGCTTCAACGATTGCTCGGGTCTATTAAGCATAATTCAGTTCATCAACATGGTAGATACAGTTTGTAATGGAAAGTTTTTTATATGCTTTTACCGATCAAAACATGTTCTACATTTCGGGTTTATTTAAAATTTTCAACATAATGTTCCACAGACTGACATTAACGTCCTGATGTGTTGGAAGGAACTGTGTGAGATGATTATGGGAATTGGCAAACAAAATTGTTTCTTCTTCAATGTTTTCAAGCGTTGGCTATTTATATTTTCTGTACGATTTTATTCGGCGGAGATCCTGAATAGTTTGCAGATATTCACCCGAAGCATCGACATACCGACGAATTTGACCTACCAGTCTCCTGCTAGTGTAAAGTTGTCCTTGAATGATCAACTGAAGCCTCCTCTTAAGGTAATCTAGGTAGGTAATACAGCATTATTTTCTTTTTTCCACATTTCTACAGCATTATTTTCTTTTTTCCACATTTCTATCACTCTGTCCTTACCCAACCAACACATTAACTTAGTTTTTACAATACATATACTAAATAATGTCAAGTATATTATCTTTATACAATGTAAAATTTGTACAGAAAAAAAAGCCCCAAAAACCTCCCAGCAATAGTAGCAGCCATCTTCTACTGAGCTGCCTTGTCTCAAATGCGCGTGCGGTTAGTATCCCTACAGCAAGGGAAGCAATCGGGATATATTGCTCATGAACAAAGATGATAAGCTCTTTCTATGGGAAATCAGTAGAGAAATGAAACTGTAGGTGTCGCTCTAAGAGCGGGATGAAAATCCTGTCAAGAGAGAAATCCTACCTGGAGAAACTCAGTGATAGATCAGAGACTAGGAAAGCCTTATGCTAAGGGTTAAGGAAGGAGGTGGTACTAACACCTTGTTAGTAAGGCTATGGTAAGGAGTGGCATGTATTTCTTCTACTGCCTACTCGAAACTGATTTGTAAAGCTGTAAAGCTAAATATGTATTTCTGTTGAGGATAAGCTGCGCCTATATGCATGTGAACGCGGTCAGACCACCTCCTCTGTGTTTAAATAAAAACAGTCACTAACAACAATAACCCTTATCTCCGTCCCAATCAAAAGACGTTTTGTCACTTTATAAAATATAAGGATGAAGGTAGGTAGGGATATTAGGTGATTTTTTAGAGAGTTTTGGGGCATATGATGTCAATAACTGAGAATTATAATGTAATTCGGGGTTAGTGTGAGTGTTAAGTGTAGCTTGAAATGTTTTTATATTGCATACGATTCGGTTGCGTGGAATTTGATATATTTGTTTTGTTTATGTACAATTTATGGGGTTGATGTAATCTTTGTGTAATTGTGGCTTGTGGATATTTGGAGTTTAATTAAGCAAAGTTTAATTGAGTGTTTTTATGTGTTCTTTGTAGCGTGTGTAAAATGGCCTTCCTGATTGGCCTACGTAGAAACTGGGGCACAAAGAGCAAGTTAGTTCGTATACGCGGAGTTGTAAATGTCTTTGTTTATGACGTTTAAATTAAATTGTTCATCGCGTGGAGTAGGCAATTTTGTACTTATATTTACGAAATATTTAAGCCAGCTAATGAGTTTTGGATTATATGTAACACAGTGTTATGAATTTTATGGGTTTGTCGAGTTGGATTTTTAGGGTTGGGTTATTTATTGAATCTACTTGATTTTTTTTATATATTAAAACAATTCGAATTAATCAACCAAGAAAAATTTAATGCAGTAACACTTTAATCTTTAGGAAGGCATAAGCCAGAGTCTTTGTGGAAGATTGGAATCCCTAAAATTTTCGGTTACAGAATAAAATGATTTAGTAAAATATAATCTGTGTGGAAACCTAAATGTACTTTATTTCAAATGTTTATTCGAGTTATTATTGGCAAATTCGGTAAATTCTATATCCTAATAAACACCATCTAGCGCCCAATGTAGCTGTTGGTCTACGAGGAATCGTAAACACCTGTAAGGAAAGTAGTTACTAGAGAGTGGCGGTTAGGTTAGGTACATATTTCAGCCTGGTGCCCAACATCCCTCTCGAATGCAATATTAAAGATGCATGTCCCCCATCCCTGCCACGCCACCCTTCGAGGCATGTTTATCACTTTCTTATATACTTTATTATTATTTTCAAACCGGTATAAAAATCATGTGCCACATCAATAACCACATTACAACTTATGCATAATCTATGCATTAGAAACTAAAAAATATTATAAAAAATAAGTAGGCTATGAATACAAGAAATTAACTTCTTATTACCAAATATTGACTAAAAATCATTGTATATTTATAAAGTAAATTCCTAAATGACTTAAGAAATGATAGTTAAATATCTCTAGGCACAGAATTACAGTACTTCCCCGCGTAAAGTCCCAGCATGGACTTCGTCGGACTTTAGGGAAGGTATCCTACTCCTGAGAGCAACGACTGGGAGTATATTCCACCTATCTCTTCCACTCTCTACTCCTATATGGAGGGTACATGGCTGGAAGAAGATAAAAGGAAAGGTTTGTTCGTTTTTTATAGAAATAACAAAATGGTTATTCCTTACGTAACAAATAACCCAACTAGTTATGCATGTGTATGCACGCACAAGTTTTAACATTACGAAATAAACGATAAACATTTATTTCAACCAAACAGAGACGATTCAACGGCTAATTGTCTTCAGGCTTATCTTGTTTCATTGCCACTGTTCAAAATATCTGATATTTGTACAATGAGAACCCAAGAAAATAGGCCTGAAGAAGGCAGTAAATTAGCTATTGAAACGTCGCTTTATAATTGAAATAAATATTAATTGACATAAATACCAACAAAAATTTCTGAATTAACCGAAACAGCTGATTTTTTATAGTTAATTTACATACGCAATAGTTCTAAATGACAAATTATAACTTTTAAGTAGCCCATTTGCAATGTTTGTTGTACTGGTCACTTTTGTTAAAAACAGTAAAAGAAGTGAGGTTTAAACTAAATATAAAGGCTTACGCTTAGGTGCAAATGTGTAAACAATCAAGCGGCGTATATATATATAAATTACCAACACCTTTTTTTTAAGTTAAAGTTAAATACTCTGATATTTTTCGGTTCCACAACAATGTCCCATCCCGCTAATCATAGATGAAAGGAAGCAAAGATTCGCTAGATGTTACAATGGCCAGAAGCAAAGGGATATTTATCACTTCCCAGTACAGAATGGCCAATAAACAACCATTAAGAGGGTAGAAACAAATTTCACAATTTGTAAACTTGTTTGTTGATGGTCACGTCTGCGAATTATGATCGTAAGCAGAAATAAAGTAAAACAGAGCCGGGGTAGGGAGCAGTACGAGGATGATGAAATTAATACTAGGAGATAGGATAAAGATCTGTGAGGCCGTGCGTAAATCTGGCAACGCCGCTGCTCACGGGGAACCCGATGTCAAGAGATGAAGCATGCTCTGTGAGATAATTAATTTGAATGATCTTCAACGCACTCTCGGCTGGTAAAATAGCGATCATTTAGCAACTCGCGATATATTTATAGCAACTCTGACGCGAAGCAATTTTTTACACAATGTTTTTTGTTTAAGTTAATTACTTAGCTCTGAGAATGGACTAACTTTTAATAAAAAATAAACTACTTGTAATTTATAAGAAAAACTTCAAGACGTATAACACAAAAACTGCAAGTTCTACTTGTAATATAAAACAAATAGTACTCACAAAAATTAAACAATATACAAAACCGTTTAAATAAGTTTTAATCTTTTTTTAAAAAAAAAAAGAAAACTAACAGGCATAATTTTATAAATCAAGCCAAGTTAAGAAGTTAAAACGACTACTATTTACTCGGCAGTAAGTAATATGTTTTTTACTAAAAATATATAAAATAATATTTGAAAACCAAATCAAAATTGAAAGGTCTAAAACCAAATTGAAATTAAAAAAAGTTATAATGTAAAACTGTAACGTAGCAGAAGAACAAGGAAATATAGTGTCCATAAATTTCGCTTATGGACACAAACCTCACCAGATAAGTTATGAGCCAAAATAAACGATGGTGGCATATACAGGCCTAACTTATCGGCTTATTTTTCTGTCCGCCAGTCTACATGTTTTACAAAGAGAAAATTACACCCTAACAGTACCGTTGGCAAGTCCATAAATAAATGGATATCAGAAAATTCAGCATTTGAATACACCAACACAATAAATATAACCAGGAGACAAATAAAAATAACAATGGGGCGATTGTTTTAGCTGTAACATGTATTCGGCCTATTGTTTATAAAACAGCAACAATAACGTATAGAAAATTTAAGATTAGCTTGTGAACAAATGTCAGTTATAACGAACACCATCTCAATCAATAAGTTATTTCCTCATACGAGTTTCGACGACAAAGTTATCATTAGTGAATACACTACTATAAAAATTCTGGACTATACATACATTTTTTATGGTTTAGAATTTTTGATGACCTTACTGATGATGATTTTACCCATGAGACGAGTGTTTTAGAAAATAAATTACCGGTTGTGGGTTGGCGTTCGTTATTAGAATATATTAAAATAATTTTTAACGAAAATGTTTAGCAAAACCTTCAATACTTTATTATCTGTCGAAAAGTAATAAATTTGGTCTCAAAATGCTTATTTACAAAAGTCTTGCTATTTTTGTACAAATTTTAAACATTTTGAGTTGTTACACTTAAACGATATTAATGCTCGATATTTTGAAACCTTAATTGCTGTTTCTCTGATACCCACTTTCGGTAGGGTATTAATCGTGCAATCCCTTCATATAGCCTCTATGATAAAATATTTTTATAATTAAAAAAACGAATTGGGAAAACTATGCAAGAAATAATTAAGGAGAAAAACCATGTAAGTTAAGACAGGACTACACTTTATATGGATATTTCGTTTTAGGTTGATCTGACAAATCGTCTGATGAAATATGGTTTAATAATTTATGATAGCCTACATTTTATAGGCATAAGTATAATAAAAGAAACTATATGTACAATGTATCGACATACACACACACACACACACACACACACACACACACACAAACACACACACACACACACAAACAACAGTTTTTAGCCTGCGAAATCAAACTAGGAAAAGTCTTAACTTTCATTATGCTTGAAGTAGACCTTTAAGTGATTTGTGTGAATAGCCTATATTGCTAAATTCCGTTAGATTTCTGTATTTAATACCGCGATCTTACCATATTTCCATAGAATATGGTTCAATACTAGGATATAGGCTGGGTCTATCTATTTCAAAAAGCGAGAACATCCCGAAAATCGTTAAGAAAATTTACTATCACACCATTAATAAAGGCAGATGAATTTGTTGATATGAAAAAATATTGTTAATTACCAATAAAAATTTCTGTACGTTCTTAACAAAATGCATTTGGCAGACAGTTTCAGCATTGATTTTTCAGATTTGAAGAACGCCGAGTAGGCCTACACTTATCAAAAATTTTGGGAATAGGTATTGTCTAGTACTTTACACATTAACACAGACAGCCTAATATAAAAAAGACAAATTTAATTTTTCCTATTTACTAAATAATTACAATTAATATAAATAAAGCAAAATAACCTATGCGTTGAAACAGCTGTACTACTATATATCCTATAACATAAACTCAGGTATTTTATGTAATCATATGTTATCACTTATTTTAAGCCAAATGGGACGAACCAACTACATACATACCTTGCCCCATTTGTGAAAGGTTTTTCCCATATAAAACACAAATTAATTAATTAAATTTAGTTGATGAATTATTATTTGAAAAAACCTGTAACTGTATTAACATCAATTGTCATCCACTATAAGATTTAAAAGTGGATTTGAACTTGAGTGGATGAATAAAAAGTATTTTATCAACAAGATAGGCTATGTATAAGCAGAGTTTGGACGAGTAGAACGAATTGAAAAACCAACAAATATTTGGACGCTTTGAAATATCAGCTACACACGTGAAACATATCTATTACAAATTGTCGAATAACATTTTTTATATTTGTTAAAATATTATTGTGGGTTACAAAATAACCGATAATGTTTGAAGAAGTTAGAGGACTCTCAGATGTTAGGAAGAGAGCGAAGTTACAAGGTCAGCAGGGCTTGAACTGCTGTACATAACCAGGGTGTAACTTAATAGTTTATGATTTTTATTAAAAGAAATATTCGATTGGAATTTCGTTTCAAATTAAAGTCGCTACCAGTGCCAATATATACATACAATTATTTCGAAATGTTGATGCAATTTTATAACATAAATTAACAAAAATCACCACCATAACAGTAGCTGCATATTAACATCCAGATAATAACCAGTGTGTAAATAAGCTTCAGCCACGTATCTAGAAGGCTGTGTTTGATAAGTATCTGGGTCTTGAAACATCTGCCACGTATTGTTCGTTACAATAGAAGATGAGTCTTTGTGTTTCATCTGTATTTAACCTGGCATTCCCATAGAGACAGACCACCATATGTCACGACACGCAAACAACGCTATCTTGTTTGATGCACGATAGTAGGTGTCATAGACATTTATGTTTTATAACTTTCTCGTTTAAAGACAAAGATAAAATATGAATGTTTAATGGTGAATTAATTACACAGACAAAATCAGAAAACAGTTATGACAAGATTTTTATAAATAAATCCTCAAACCCTACACATTCGATAAATGTGGTATTATATAGGGTAAATCTTAAGGGCCAAGATATTCTATATTTAAACACGAAATGCTTTTACTTGTACAAAGTCACATTTATAAGATTCAAACTTTCTTTAAGACCTTTTCTTCAAAAAAAAAGTAAATTATTGCGATACAACATAGACTTATCGAAGTAACTTTATTTAGGCTACTTATAAGAATAACGTTTGGTTATAAAATTAATTCATTAAAACAAATAATTAAGTCGATTATAAACGTTTACGTCTATTCACGTACAAATATATCAGGGAAAATGTGTACTAGGGCTATTCTAGTAGCTACCGTAACTAGCTATCTAACTGGATAGACATAATAGTTACAAGCTAAATAGGGTTACCCTGTATTAACCGATCTCTCCGTTCTTTCTTGTGTCCCAGCCCCTTTCTTCCCGATTCCACCTCCCCACAGCCGTATCCGGGTTTCCTTTATCCCTAACCTATTTCTTTTCAGATCACCTATTTTACTTCACTGTTACTCTTGAAATCAATCTGTGTTTCAAATTGGATATTTCCATTCAATACTCGTATTAAGGACGACATCGTCAAAGAAAATTCGTCTTTTAAACTCTTCATTCTCGTAAGTGCATAATGTACCGTAAATTTACATCGGATGGTGCACTTTTACCTCGGATTCTCTTGTTTCTTTGCCATACTGTTACCTATTTCAGCAACCTGATACTCCATACGACGGTGTTATCTTTGCCATACAATTCTCTTCTACATACACTATGATAGTCATTAGGATCTTTGCCATAAGCTTTTATATTCCTTAGGATTATGTTACTTTTGAAATACAGATCTCTCTTATTGTCATTAGGATGGCGTTATCTTTGCCATAAACCTTGATATTCCTTAGGAATATGTTACCTTTGAAATACAGTTCTCTCCTATAGTCATTAGGATGGTGTTATCTTTGCCATAAACCTTGATATTCCGTAGAATTGTTACTTTTGAAATACAGATCTCTCTTATTGTCATTAGGATGGCGTTATCTTTGTCATAAACCTTGATATTCCTTAGGAGTATGTTACCTTTGAAATACAGTTCTCTCCTATAGTCATTAGGATGGTGTTATCTTTGCCATAAACCTTGATATTCCGTAGGATTGTGTTACCTTTGAAATACAGTTCTCTCCTATAGTCATTAGGATGGCGTTATCTTTGCCATAAACCTTGATATTCCTTAGAATTGTGTTACCTTTGAAATACAGTTCTCTACCATAGTCATTAGGATGGTGTTACCTTTGTCTTACAGTTCTCTTTCACATACGCCCAAATACTTCATATAATAATGTTACCTTTACCATACCAGTAGTCTACTTTTCCACATACATCTTGATACTCCGTAGAATTATGTTATATTAGCCATAACGTTCTCTTCCACATACGTCCTGATACTCTATAGGATGATGTTATATTTGCAATAAAGTTCTCTTTCACATACGTCCTGATACTCTATAGGATGATGTTATATTTGTCATAAAGCTCTCTTCCACATACGTCCTGATATTCTATAGGATGATGTTATATTTGCCATACAGTTGTCTTCCACAAACGGACTGATACTTCTTAGGGAGGTGTTATCTTTGCCATAAACCTTGATATTCCTTAGAATTGTGTTATCTTGAAATACAGTTCTCTACCATAGTCATTAGAATGGTCTTATCTTTGCCATAAAGTTCTCTTCCACATACGTCCTGATACTTCGTAGAAGGATGTTGTCTCTGCCATAACGTTCTCTTCCACATACGTCCTGATACTTCGTAGAATGATGTTGTCTCTGCCATAACGTTCTCTTCCACATACACCCTGATACTCTATAGGATGATGTTATATTTGCCATGCAGTTCTCTTCCAAAAACTGGCTGATACTTCTTAGGGTGGTGTTATCTTTGCCGATACTTCTTAGGGTGGCGTTATCTTTGCCATAAACCTTGGTATTCCTTAGAATTGTGTTACCTTGAAATACAGTTCTCTACCATGGTCATTAGGATGGTGTTACCTCTGCCACAAAGTTCTCTTCCACATACGTCCTATTCTATAGGATGATGTTATATTTGCCATACAGTTCTCCTCCATAATCGCCCTGATATTAGGGTGGTGTTATCTCTGTCATTAAGTTTTCTGCCGCATACGCCTTAATACTCCTCAGGATGGTGTTATCTTCTCCATAAAGTACTCTGTAAAAAACGTCCTGCTACTCCTTACGATTGTGTTAATATAATATTCCATACGAATTAAATTTTAAAATACTGTATTTGGTCTCACTTTTATATATTTAAAATAATTCGACGATAAACCAAACGAGCAATACTACAATATAATAATCCATAACTAATTTAACAAAGTTATCTAGATTAAACACTTATCCACATTTCGATGATCAAGATATCATCAGTAGGTATGAGTACAAACAATTTATAAAACCAACTTTCTGTTAGACGATTACAGCACGAACTAATGCTGTCACATTTATACAACAATAGACAAAACAAACACACCGAGTTATTTATTTCTATATTCATATTAATACTAAAAATATTGTACAATGACATTTTACGGCGTTTCCCTAGTGTTGGGAGCACAATGTGACACAACGGTAGACATATTGCCTAATCGCCGCCTAGCCACTTACCTTGTTAGAGACGGTACTTTACGCATGACTGGAACCACGAAGCGGAAGTAATAGTTACAATGCTAATTCCAATAATCTTTACACACTCCTTAATATTAAAGGCGAATAACGATATTCCCATAGCTTCAGGTGATGTGTATATGTTAGAAACAACGCTTTCTAGAACTAGTATTTTTCTAAATAAAGTAATTAAATGAACCTATTTTTTTATTCATAGTAACAGCTTGAAACATGTTCTACAAATTCTATAAGATTTCGAATTGGCTTAGGCGCTTTGGTTTTGTAAATTTTGTTTTTTGTCTATTGTATAATTTGAGTTTTTTGATAGTTTTGTGGTTCGAAAATAATTAACGTATAGCCTACTACTTGTGATTTGTAAAGAAAGAAAATTCCGAAACGCGTCAAAAAGGTCGAACCTTTATTTGCTAAAAATATTAATATCGATCCTAGCAGAAGAGACTATTATTACAAACCTTATAAATATGTTTGTAGGTTATAATGTATAGAAAAATATAAATTTACCGTAGAAAATAGATCTTCCAAATTAAAAATATATCAGTGTAGTAGGGTACACTTCATTCACAAGAATGATCTGTTTCTCCTTTGTCAATCGGAAGAAACAGACATTTGTCACAGATGTCTTGGCAAACAAAACACATGTCACGGGAGTGGTTACACAGATGTATAGATATATTGTATAACTTAAACATTAGTGATACTTAATGAAAATAAAATAAAAAGTATGCCAGAAGGAAGGTAAATGGAGTTTTATGTTGAATATATGCTTGATTTAAAGAGTAAAAGACAAATGAAATTGAAGTTGCTTGATGTAATCATCTTGAATTCACTGATTAAACTAATTTTAAAAATACTTAACTAAGTGAATACGTAATTGCTTACTTGCTGACGCGTTTCAAAATATTCGTTCCTTTTACGAAGTTCACAGAGTAGAGGGTTAGCTCCGTAAAAGCAACGAATGTTTTGAAACACGTCAGCAAGTAAGCAATTACGTATTCACTTAGTTAAGTAAATCAAATTGAATTGGAAAACTTTAATAAAAAGACATGAAACAGACTTCTAAAAAGAGGCATGCAAAAAACTCGTTGAAGATTAAATGCAAAATATCAAACAAAATATTCTATTTACCAAAATATTCTATTTACTTGAAAACATCAATAAATCAGAATAAATTCTCTTAAATAACAAATTACGCCCTAGTTGTTTTTACAAAGAATGAACAAGTATTGAGGTGCGTTGAAGATCTTTCAAACCTCTACCCGCACCTAGGTTGAGATTTTAGAAGTGGTTCACAACAAAACTTGTTGGTAGTACATTATGACGCTAAGTGTTTTATTGTAGTTCCGTTACAATTACTTTTTGTAAGGGTTGAAACCAATTTTAAAAATCATCATTTTTTACAAAAGCAATATATAGCAATGTAGCGTAATTATAATTAATAAGCAACTATAAAATTGTGCTATACATTTTTAAACAACCTTTATGTACGTTTCGCCATCATCAGAAGGTTACACATGAATTTTTGTAGACGAAAAAAATTACAAATACAAAAACAAAAAATGATTTATGGGTCAGATTTGATAGAAATAATCTTAAACACGTTAACAAGATAAAGGTACTTCCTAAAGACATCCTGCCATTACATTTCTTACACAATTATTTGTTGAAAAGCAAATTAAACAACTCACGAAATGCTAAATCATGCTGCCAACCCACCTAACTGGAAAATTTAATAGAACAAATAATGTTCTACCGCATAAGTTTGAGGTTAGAAGAGCAAAAGGAATGAAATTTAAACCTTTTCTGACACCATTGGGAAAAAATTTTTGAGCTGCAATTCCCAGAAAGAAAGTAATTTCAAGATTCTTAATATACTCCTCCTTGCTTCTGTTATGAACATTTCTATATATTTGATTACCTTTTCCCCCTTTCCTAACATAAAAATATTTTCCTTTATTCACGCGTTTCGGAATGACTCCATCTTTAAAACTTTAATAATACTTAAATAGTAAAGATTCCTATTTTAAGATTTTTAAAATGGAGTCATTCCAAAACGCGTCAATAAAGGAAGATATTTTAATGTAAGAAAGGCAGACAAAGACACTCAAGTATATAATTGTAAGAAGTAATTTTAAACATGTTAAATAACAATGCCTTAGACTAATTCTGATGTTCTTGAAAAATCCAATAAACAAGATTGCCGCCAAGGCGGTAGCTCACAGATAGATTTATTTCTTACACCTTTCCTTCCGTGTAATATCAGACACCTATGAACACTATCTACTGGTAATACTGTACACGAAGTCCTTCCAAGGACTAAGTTACATTAAATTGCACTGTATTGCTTACTTGAGTTATAGTGACACTAGTCTGGAAGGTTGGCAAACCTGGCTTGTTGCCAAACGAAGTCTGATTGCATAAAATCGAGCGGGAATCGTGGCCTTTGCAGGATAACTGACACGTAACGGCGATTTGATCTTTCCTCGATTTATATTAAATTTCAGATCAAGTAAAAACCGTCCACAACGCCTAAAGCTTTACAAATCATAACTTATTTCAACCTATCGTCTACTTATGAAGGTTGCCTACCGATTTGTATTAGGATTAAAATTTAATGGTAAGTTAAGAACGATTAGGCGCTTTCAAGACAAATTTACTTTTTTCAAACAAAAATATTACTTTAAATTGTTTAAATAGTTTCCTCTCGAAGAGATAGTTCAACAAATTTTAAAAAAACGTATCGTGGTAACTGGTCGACAGAGTGAAAACGTAAGTGGAAAATGCAGTTAAAATCGATAATATATAAATTAATACTTATTTTAGCTGATAAATAATGTTGGTAGTAACATTTTAAGTTAATAATATAAATACAAGAAGTAACATAGTCTGAGACAAAAGTAATCGGCTGTTTTACGAAATCATACGTTTCCATTTAATCAAATCGGGAGGCCTCGCTTCTAAACGTTGCACTTAACAATAATTAAAAAAAATAAATAAATATAAAATCTTAATGAAAAAGAAAACAGCTATCAATATAAACAATATATAGGCATTTACAGGTCAAAATGATTTAGTTTCATTCAATATAAATACCTATAGACTGCACATGCATCTATTTATATTAAAAACAGTTTCTTATATTTTGTAGATATACTTTTTCATCAATTAAGTATAGAATCAATCTTCTATAAATTGATTTAACACTCCGGTTTCGCACGCGGAGGATTCAAGTCCTTGTACAGCGTATGGCGATTACTCCCCAACCAGACTTGAAGTATAGTTTTTGAAAGTATTTGTTTACTGTTGCTCTAAGCTGATATCACGGCCTGAAAGAGTGATTAAAGGATAAGAGAAATACTTAGGGATCAATCACTTCAATAGTATTGGATGAAAACCAAGAATGTCATTATATTGGTCAAGAAACCTTCC
The DNA here is from genome assembly GCA_036971475.1 of Prosapia bicincta. NCBI lineage: Eukaryota > Metazoa > Arthropoda > Insecta > Hemiptera > Cercopidae > Prosapia > Prosapia bicincta. Next base: position 117,639,434 of record JBAIZL010000004.1, on the reverse strand, counting down.
TTTTATCTTTTCCAGGGTCGGGCAATATGCCATTTTATATTTTGTATCTGGCCACCTTTAACTGAACTATTTACGTTTCTAGATCACAACATCGGTATGCTAGGAGTAGGTCTTCTTCGTTATGCCCTGTAATTTACTTGAATTATTTTTTATTTTATACGTGTGAAAGTATTTCCATAGCTAAAGCAGAACGTGATTTATTGAATGCTGATAAAAGTCTGTTGCGTAGCTCTCTATTTTCCTTGTTCAAGCGAAATCAGAGCATTTTCAATTTATTATTATATTTCTTAAACTTTTACTGACAATGTTTTACCGATTATTTTCAATTGATAATAGTTCGGAAAGACGAGTAAGCAGAGCTATAGCGCAAAGATAGTTCTTGGTAAAGTGTAGGGGTTTGATGTTTTCCCTCCTCATATTACTCACTTGAACATTAAATGTAAGTAGTTTGTGTTTCATAGCATTACAGGCTTGATAAAGGGAACAAATTAGCCGAAACGTCGCATTAAATAAATAAACTCGTCTCGTTATTCAACCGGCTTGTTATTTGTTCAATGATTATCTCGAGTACTCAAGTAAACATGAATTTCAATTGTTTAGGTTTAATAATAATGAATGAAAACCCAAAAATGTCAAGAAACCTTACTATCTTCGCCAGGGTTGGTCCACATGCCATTTTATATTTTGTATCTGACCACCCTTTACGTTTCTAGATCGCAACTTAGGTGTGCTAGGAATCTTTATATCCCCTATAATATACTTCAATTATTAGTTACTTTATTAGGAATTTACTGTGGTTGAATTTAATAATAAATACACAAAAATCACTTAACCACAAACTTCCTTTATTTTACCCTTATGTACATTTCAGTTACCAAGTAACCATCAAGAAGAGGAATAACATACAAGAACAGTTTTTGTATATTATCCCTCTGAAGATGGTGACTTGGTAACTAAAATTTACATAAGGGTAAAATAAAGAAAGTTTGTGGTTAAGTGGTTTTTGTGTATTTATTATTAGTTACTTGTTATGTATGAAGGTATATTCATAGCTAAAACTGAATGTGATTTGTTATTTTATTGCTTTGACATAGTTATTTATTTTTCTTGTTGCGAGCAGAAACAAAACATTTTGTATTATTTTTAAAATTGCTATTAACTATAATTTAACGTTTTTTTCAATTGTTATAGATTGATAGTATTTGAATGCCATTTGATTCGTCAAGAAACATTTGTTTTAGACATCACTCATTTCGTACGAAGTCTAACTTTATATGTCCTAAGTGATCATCTGGTACAATACAATAATACCATCTTTTCTTTTAAAGACCTCAACAGCACCAGAAGGTATTCTCTGATGTGTCTTGTAAGTTACTTTAATTATATTTACCTATATCTTCTATTACCGGAACGTAACTGTGAAACTAGTTTCATTGTAAAACAAAAAGTTATTCGTTAATGAACACAGATAAAGTGTTCCTACTTCTTTATTATCTTTGTTGCGACCAAGTATTTCAACAATTTGCTTTTGTTGTTAGGCTATATTCTCTTTGTCGATTAATTTTTATTGACTAGCTTTTTAACTGTTTAATAAATATTAAGTTTTTAATATGTGATTGAACGTTATAGTTTTTATATATCCCTGTCTATTAACATGTTTTTGTATTTGTAAAGGCTAGCCACGTAATTGGTCAGAACAGGTAGGTTGACTTAGTGACAACACTAACAATTAGTTTGCTAAGTTAAGATGTAACACTCTAATGAGGCCTTGTAAATGAAATGTGAATTAAAGTTTCTTAACAAATTCATTTTTCTTATGGCTAAGAGTGTTCTTACTTACACTGTACAACACACTACTGTTCTCAATTATTGTTGTATATTTCTTTTGATTGAATTAAGAATACGACGAGCTATATTAGTAACAATCAAACATTACATTTTCATAAAATTTCAATCTTATCCTATTCCAACTCAATAATCATTGTTTAATATATGGCGAATTTTCTACAAACTTCAAATTCCGTTTATGTGAATTTCTTTTTAAATCTATGCAGAATTTTGTCTTTAATATACTTTTGTTACCAAACAATTTATGATGAATAAGCAGACCATAAATGGATTTGGTTTAGTGAGTATTTTCCTTTATGAAACATAAAAAGTTTAAATATAAAGTATTTATTTTACCCGTTAATTTTTATAAAATAATTTAAGGTTACAAATTTAGATTAGGGAGTATGGAACACAAGATGACTCATTAAAATACAAATAATTTTAACATCATACGATTGTTACATGTTACGTCAAAGTCAGGGAAATGAATATTTTTCTAAGGCAATACATGTTTAAATATTATTGTCTAGCAATCATAATGCGTCTAATGGTACAAACAATTTGTAAAGTAACATAAAGAAATATCGACGGTCGGATAGAAACAAAAGCTTATAACTTTACTGTCTTAACGCTACCAAACATTGATGTAAAATATTCAAAAAGGTTTAGAAATTACTAAATTCTCTTTTTATGTCACTTTTTATATTTAATCGAAAATTACAAAAATATTGCACACAATAATAAATATACAAAATCATATTCACAATATAAGTTACATATCAATTCATAACTTAACCTTAATTTAAAGCATAATTTAAACGAACAAGTTTGCAAACCATTTCTCAAATAATTTTTTTTTCATAACATTTCTTTTAACTGAATTAAAAACGCCTACTTAATTTAAAGCATAATTTAAACGAACAAGTTTGCAAACCATTTCTCAAATAATTTTTTTTTCATAACATTTCTTTTAACTGAATTAAAAACGCCTAATGCAACCTTTTTGTTCTTTATACAAGCATTGGTTTTAAACAGTCTGGAATTATTCAATACTTTGGAAATATTTATTTTAAATAAACATTGCATTCTTCCTCATTATTTGATATAACGTAATTACTGTATAAGCAAATAGTGAGGATGGGTTTTTTACTTAATGGCTACGTATACTTAATGGCTAATGTATACCAGACAATATAGTTTTCTGTGTAAAGTAATAGTTTGTTACGCCGTAGCGAAACGCTCTGTTCCGATAAAATTAAAGAGCAGCCTACTAAATATTTGGGAAAATATCTTACGGGCCAGGTGTTCACGACAAAATTCTTCCGTGCTATCAATTACTGCAGGTTAAACGAATAGACTATCTGTTTATACAAATTGCATAAAATTGTAATGTAATCGTAAAGATAAATAGACTTATAAAGGCCTAATTTTGCCAGTTTTAAATCCGTAAAAATATTGACGATAAAACACATATCTCTTATGTTTAATTATACAGTAGTGAAAATTAAAAACCAAAAAAACCAATTACGAAAAGGCATTATTTTAGTTTAGAGATTTTAAAATTTAACAATGCAATAAAATTAGTAAAAAAACTAATATAAATGCAAACCGGAGTAAGAAAAATAAGAATCCCTTGAGGAAATAACTTTTAATGAAGAAGAATTTAAATTTCGTTTATTTAAGAAATAACAACGATTGTGATCCACAGGAACCTTTTCTATACCACATAATACTCAGTTCACTATTTATTTTGAATAAACTATGGTTAAATAATAATCAATAATACCCAAAAACCTTAAAGTCTTGAAAGTACAAATATTTTTAATCTGATGTACATTTCGGTTATCACGTATCCAAACTTCACGTAAACAATACTTCAGGGTAAAATGTTTGCGGTCAGGTGTTTTTGAGTATTATTTAATATGAATTAGATTCATTATTTTTTGATGTTTTGACCATAGTTGTTAAATTATTAAATTTTGCATTGACAACATTATCTGCTTTTACATGATTATCACGTTTTTATCCGACGCGTTTCAGAAATCCTCCATTATCGAAAGCGTTTTTATTAACTTATTATTTCAAATAATTCTAATAGAAAACATTACAGATTGAGCTTGACTATCCGAAACTTGTAAGGCGAAAGTGTGCTGCACATCATAGCATAGAGTTTATGTCGTTATTAATGATTCCTTATGGTACAATTACTTTACTTTTTTTATTACTAAACTTGAACCTTATTATCAAATTTATTCAACTCAAATAATAATTTACAATAGCAATTATTCTTACAAACAGAGAGGTTACAAGATCATTAACCTAATGAATAAGGTTAATGAGATCATTAAGGTAAGGTAAGCACAAAGGGTACCAAAATAATTGTAAAAACAAATTTGCCGAGAAACGGTATTGAAATGTTATACCAAGCTGAGTATTGGAGTAGGCTTTAGTTCTGAAATGAAAAGGCTGGAAGAAATATTAAAAGAAAAAAAATTGTGATCATATAAAACGATATTTGCAATATTTCTACCAAAATATCTTTGGTAAGATATTACAAGAAATCTTATTTGTACGAGTTAGGCTATATTAAAACCCAATATAAATTAGACTATTAGACCTACTCTTGTATGAAAATAAAAATTGTTAAGCCTTCACTAACTTCAATTTTGACAATAATTGTCCGACAAAAAATGTTTCAAGCCACCTAATGGTGGAAATCTCATGTCTGTTACACATGAAAATGGGAGTACAAGAGTATTTTACATTATAAATGAATACAAGCTTTTATACCCAAAAAACTTCTAATTCCAACTCTTATGTACATTCCGATTGAAAATCAATCATCTTGAGAAGAAAATATTGCAAAGATGTTTGTATCAATTCCAATTGACGATGACTTCTTTACAATCGAAATGTACATAAAGGTTTTAATAAAATTTTTAATGTGCCGTTAGGAAGGTTTTTTTACCAAATAAAAAAATACGCCACAGTTGATCCAAGTTATTTAAAATAGTTTTATAAAATAAAAAAAATAATAAATTTGGATCATCGGACTTCGGTCCAAAAAAAAAAGCAATTAACCTCTGATTCGTACTTTGCACAGATTCGTCTTCCGATCACAGATTCCCATAACGAGAAAACATTCTGCATACATTGCATTACAACTTAAACAATTGTCAAAATTGAAAATTGTAAAAACAGAAGACAATTATATGTTTTAGATAATTACATAGGCAGTATTTTAAAACGGCCACACTTTACATGCTCTACGACAATATAGCACTAGGAATTCGTAGTAATACATTCAACTGCGTTTTAATAAATATGTCTGAGACAAACTTACAGCATCGTTTTACACAAATATATTACAAAATACATTATGTACAGGTATGTATATATAAGCACACATAAATATTGTTAAACGTACACTACTAGTTGGTAGTAAAGATTTGGAATAGGGTTTTTTGGAACATCAAAAGTTTTTAAAACATGCATAGCCCCCAAAAAAGCTATGCATAGGCAGATTCGATTATGAATAAAATAATTCGAAATATCAATCACAAAACATTTGTTCGATAATTTCCATATTTCTAGCCCATCATAACATTTTAACAATTGACGCGTTTCGGAAGAAGCTCCATCGATCAGAACTCGTCCAGCACTCTAGGATCTTAAAATGTTAGGATGGGGAAAAATTATGGTAGGCATACAAAACATAGGCTTACATCCTGTTATCCTGGCCGTCAATACAAACATTACAATAGTTTCATTAAATATTTGTTAAAGTCTCTATGCGTAGAAAAAAACAATTTTCTCTTTGTGAACGAACGGAAAACTTTGTTGTCGTTAAGGCGACGGAGGGATCGTAATTCTAGGCCGTACCAATGGGGTTTTCTAAAATATTTATATGTTTTTTTTTTAAATTTATTATTTAAATTAAAGGCAGGAGAGAACTGTTATTCAAATTTTTGATCAAATTTAATAATTTGTAATTTAATCATACAAATGTTACTTCACCTAAATTAGAATTGATTTATCGTAGGATACTAATTGCAAGTATAAAGTTTTATATATAGACGTTGTATCATGAACAATACCCCCGAATGGTAATATATCTACGCATATACTGCAACACAGCAACAAAGTATCCAGTTGGGATGAGTTTGGTTAGAAAAAACAAAATTAAGGGCAAGTTTGATCAGAGAATAATTAAATTTCCAAGGGTAAACTAAACGGTTGCTGAAATGAACAAGTTGCTTCTATTTTCTCGGTCTTGGAACAATTTAATATTAGGGAAAAAAAGTTAGTTAACGTTAGGAATCAAAATTGTTTTTCAAATTAAACTTATCCTAATCGAGTCCATTGTTGTTACATTACTATTTGTAGCATTTATTAGAATCTAACCTAATTATTTATCTACTTTAATAAATTAAACCTCCTAACCATAAAATATTTCTTATGATGGTTCGGTTACTGTGCAATCGGAATTATTCATATAAGCCTATACATTTCGATTGCAAAGCAATTATCTTCAGAGTAAACTATTACAAGAATACCTCTTAAAACGTTATCCTTGTAATAATTTCCCGTGAAATGATTGATTTCCAATCGATATGTACACGAAGGTTTAACTAAAAGGTTTTGAAGTTTAAATAAAAAATTAAAGAACAGTTGTTTCAAGTTGTTACCGACTATTTTTATTTTGCAAAAGTAGGTGAATAAAAAACCTTAAAAAATTCTATTTAAAGAATTAAGACGTACGGTAAATCCAATTTTATGAAGGCCTATAGCTGATATATAAACAAACAACTGCAAAAAGATCTAGGGACATTTTTAATGTAATTTTATTCAACTTTCTTTCTGAAAATAAAACTTTGTTAAAAAAAAGGCTGAATTAATAATAAAACAAATATGTTCCGAAGGGGATGTGCGTTATGATAATTTGCTAAGAATATAAATATTAAAATACTGTTTTAAAAAAAACAAACGCTACAACGATGATTTCATAGAGAAAAGGCAAAAATAATAAATTTTAACTTGAATATGTTAAGGCAATGGTTCATCTTTTTATATATCCGGGACAGGGGTATCGAGTTTATAGCTCCCTCAAAATAAGGAATGAAACTAAAAATTTTAATCATTTTACAGTATAAAGAAGAAAATTCGGAACAAGACAGCCATGTAAGCCAAATTTTTAATATTAATTTGGTCTTTTAACATGTTTGAACGCATCACATTTTGAATTCTCAAAACGATCCTTTATTTTATGTATGCGGCCTGGTACAAGAATTTGTGTAAATATTACATAGAAAATCTATTTTACATACACAGTAATTATTAGATTTAAAATTTTTGTTAGTAAAAAAATTGTATATTTTGGTTTATTTACGTTTATATAATGTTTACCATTTTTAGATTAATATAGACTTATATCTTAGATCTACTACAGGGTGTTATATTAACATAGAGTAATTTACGTATAGCTCAGGAAGCCCATCGAAGATACATCTCTAACTACTACAAAACTATATTTGCAACATGTTTAAAATCCCTACATTATGTGGAGATAGAATGAAAGTGTTTGCGTACATAGCTGGCATTTTTTTATTATACGAATTATTTATATTTTTAATGGCAGATACGTTATGAACAAATTTCATTTATAGAGAGTCGTAAACGCAAGCCAACAAATAAAATGGATCGAAGATAGCATTTTAGACAAAGCATGTTGTACAGATCTAAACAGTCTTAATAGAAAAAAAGTTATACTACTATAGGTAACATTTATTTGTCTAATTGTTACAAAATTTAAAGCCTAAATCTATAAGTATAACATAATGGATATCACAATGAACTACTTAGGCAGTTAATGTTTTTAAATTTAAATAATTTAATGACCAGTAACTTTTAATAATAAGTTTTTCTAATAGGAATAACGCTAAATTGCATAGCTTCAGTGAATTTTTAAGTATAATTTACGAATTTGACACATTTGGTGGAGAAATTGGCGAAGTTATTTAGAAATAAAGTTTTGTTGAAACTGAAATCGTTTATTTAATACTTATTGAATTTTTCTTTTGGGTTTTAAAGTACATTATATTAAGTATACAATTCTTGATTCTTACTATTAAAAAAAACCAAAAGCAAAATTCAAAGCATTAAAAAGCTCCGAATTATGTTGTTAAAATAGTTTCAATTAGGCTAGGTATCTTAAACCAGCCCCTAAACTGAAATTGTTAGAATATCATGAAATATTTCGCAAAAACATCAATTAATAATAACATGTAAAATAATTTGTGGTATTTTAATTGCGAGTGAAATGGCACACCCGATTAAGAAAATTCGAAGTTCAAAATTATTACATTATTTTAAATAAGATTAGATTGTTTATACAAAAGCAAAGTTTGGTTACTAAAATAATTAATAGCATGTAATACATTCAAATGATTAAGTACTGATTATATCTGAAATATATTATGTTTTGAGGTTTACTGGTTTAAAAATTGATAGAGAAATTATTAAAAGATTTGGGACGAGTAAAGAGAACATTAAAATACACAATGATAAAATATAGGTTCTCACTTAATACGAAATAGGTCTGCAAACTTTAAATTAAACGAGACGCTATTTAAGTGAAAACAAGAAACCGATAAAATAATTTTTGATAGTTTTACAAAAACTTCAAAGCCGGTAAACCTTAAATTTTTAACTGTTTAGAATTGCCGTTAAATATTTTAATTTTATTTGGAGTTATGTAGACTCACTAATGATGATAACATAAGTCATTGAAACGCGTATGGAGAGAAGGGTTTTTATAACTCTGAGTTCTTGTGCAGTTATTTATTAATTTTTAACTGTTACATAGAAAGGTAATTTTTTAAAAGATATTGATAAACAAACTTAAAATAACTATTTTTATAAAGCTTAGAATTTCAAATTAGTCTTTGCACAATGATATAGATAATGCTGAAGCCCATGTACGATTCCTGATGTTTTTATCTTTGTTCAATAAAATGTTTTAGTTTGGGTAACAGTAAACCCTACTAAAACTACACAGACTATAGGTTCCTTTTTGTACTATTCAAAAGTTTACTCATTTCCGCTATCAAGATTTCATCCCTCTTCTAGATTTCCCAGAATGTTTAAAATATTAGACCTATACATTTATAAAATTCAATTTACTTTTTAATACAAGATTACAACTAATAAAACTTAATTTGATAAATGTAATCTTTTTTGGCGTATTAGCCTACTTTTTCTGAATCAAGTAAAGTTTGTTTTAAAAAAATTATATTTTTTATTTTAAAATATAATCAATATAACGAATAACCTTCGAAAACACGAATAGCCAATATCTAAGAATGTAAATTAATAGTGGCCATCACTATCGTGGTACTGCTAAGTGTACAATCATATTGGTTAGCTGTTATCGGCTCCAATAACTTTAAATAAACCTTATTTGAGAAATAAAGAAGAGAATTTTAATCCAATGTATGACTGCAACTCTATATTTACTAAGAAATATATGACGTGTTAAACTATTTGTAAATTAAGTTAGCCTATAAGAATTGGAAAAACTGTTTTTATTTCTTTATAGTTTACACAATTGTTATGATAAAAATCTGTTTATTTCGTGAAAATATTTTTTGACAAAACAGATTTTATTGGTTTTAATTGATAAGTTTATGGTGATCCAAATAAACTGTCTGTATTTATTTGCGACTTTGTTAGTGTATTTTCTTTGTAAAAAATTGAATAACTTTGTGTTTTTTCTTCTCTAACCAGTGAGGCCATTTAAATATTAAAAACAAACACAGCAGCTTTAAAATAAAATATATTTTTCTTTCTATAATTGCATTTATTATTAAAATATCTATTTTGTGCTTTAATAATAAATAATAAATAAATATTTTGTGCGTCAGTAATTAATAGGCTATACTTCTGGGATTTTATATTTCAAATTATACGAATTTATTTAAAAATTTTCTTTAATTTATAAATAATACAATTTTTGTTACAAGATTAAACAAACTCATTTTGCAGGTTTTATTTTGACGTTTACTGAAACGTTACCTGAAGATCAGTAAAGGTTTTGATTGTAAACTGTAAATTTTGTCACACTTATAAAATAGGTTTGAGTTTAGCTTGTGAGTAATGATAATTATTTAATAAGACGAATCAAACTCACAATATAGTCTATGAATTTAACTCAAAATATATTTATGATGAATATAGCATGTTCAAGAAATGTGCATGTAGGCCCTACAAGAAATTTACATTTCTTCATACACATTAATAAAGTTAAGCCCTATGGTGAAAGGCATTTTGGACACTGGATATTACTTTAAAAAATTAGTTTTTACTTTCATATATAGTTCTTAAAAATAAAAGGGTAAAAGACTCTTGAATTACTGGTAGGCCTATTTCTACTTTCCAAAACCCAGGAAACTGTAGGATATTTTGAAATGAATGATAAATAAAACTGCAGCCTACTTTATGGACTGAGAAATTCGTAGGCGGTTTTGTTTATTTTTATTAAATATTGGCTTATGCTGTAGAAGAAGACTGAGTTGGTAGCCTACTTAAAAAAAAGTTGATTAAAAACTTTTTGTAATAAGAATACAATGGATATATTCTTGATGGAATAGGCTATGTTTATAACATTGGCCTACTTGAGCTACTTTTACCAAAGTATCAAACACAACTGTAGGCCTATACATTTAATAGGGTTTAACTAACGCAACACATAACCTTCAAGATAAAAGTTACAAAAATTGCTTACAATAGTCTTTAATTTTGCTTACACTTTTATTGTTAATTAGTATAGTTGTTTATTTTACAGTACGCTTTCTATTAAATTTTATATTATTAAGTGTAATAGTTTGGAAGAAAATCCCGTATAAATGTTTGATAATTTAACAAAAACAATTTGTTTTCAAATTAGACGACCTTTTCATTTAATTTATAAAATTGTAGACCACCAACAACTGGACGATTCTCTTTATTTGTGACCATGTGATTTGAAAATATTGCCCATTTCGCTTAAAGAATTAGGCCTTCTCGTGGCGAAACGGAGAAACATACCGGACGTGTTCTGTTGGCGGGAAGATAGAAACGAATTTGTAGCGAAAGGTTTGAAAACGCTTCGTTGGTATTAAGGGTAGAGATAATTTGTGTCATATTTCCGGCTATTTGGATTGAGTGAGACCGGAAGGACATTAAGGTTTCGTAGGGTCCGTCCGGGGCTCCTCAGGATCACAACTTCTAGGCAAAGCGTAAAAAGAAGAGAACCATTAAATGGGCAATTCATGGTCTTAGGATAATTAAGTAGTGTAAGGGGATATATATATATTCCTAAAAGCATTTTTTTTCAGACGGGCCCAATTTACTCATAGGCTATACTTAGCAACCAAAACTCTCGTATCCGTCACTAAGTGATGCAAGTTTTTAGTTTTTCGAATAAATATTATTAGGTAAACTAGGGTTTCATAACGTATGTATTTAAGATAAACAATTTTAAAAAATAATCTGAAGGGCGTTCCTAATAAATTTGGCCAAGGGTTTGGAGATTAATTGAAGAGAGTTTTGGGAAGTATTACTATGTTTCCCTCTAGTTGTATCCTTTTAGACGTATTGTAACGTATGAACAAATGACAAAACTGTTGAATATCGAGCCAAGTTTATTTATTTAGTGCGACGTTTCGTCAACTGATATTTTGCCCTTATCAAGGCTGCAGTGCTATGGAACACAAACTCCTTACATTTAATGTACAAGTGAGTAATATGAGAAGGCAAAACATCAAACCCCTACACTTTACCAAGAACTTTACAAGAATGGGGGTTTGTTGTTTTGCCTCCTCATATTACTCACTTGAACATTAAATGTAAGGACTTTGTGTTACATAGCACTACAGGCTTGATAAAGGCAACAAATTAGTTGCTGAAATGACACACTAAATAAACAAAACTTGACTTGTCATTTGTTCAATAATTATCTCCAGTGCTCAAATAAACATTATTATTATTATACAGTTTCTTTTAATGTTTTGTAGCCTATACAATGTCCAGAAAGTAGTCCAATGAGCGTGACATTGCTGTTGTGTTTCTTACCCTTTAAATTTGTCTACCACCAAAACATTTACACTTAAAAGATTTTTGAAAGAAAATGTTGAATATTTGTTTAAATAAACAAAGTTTACAGAAAATAAACTTAAACTGGATAATGTTTTAAGCTATGGTTTTATTTTTTATGATCAAACTCAAACTTATTTTTTATGGTCTGTTTTGCTTCCACGCAAATAAAATTCTTCACTTAATAATAGGTTCTTATAGGCTATAAGTTAGTTGAAAAAAAACGTTTTTTGTTTGACTGTAATAAAAATAACGTTGGCGCTTTCATTGGTAATTTACAAAACCGCCTTAAAATCAAAACAAACGTGTTTCGCTGCAACACACTATTGCTTAATCCTTTATGACCAGACCACAAGAAGCCATAAAACTAACTGCCCAACTTGGGGAGGGGGGTTGAAATTAGAATGAAGTTTATTCTTCAGTTCAAGAGCGATGCTTTTACGAACCTAGATGTGTACAAAAGATTTTCTCTATTTCCGCAAACAGAACAAGCGTTAAACGTGTCTCAGTTGCGTTATGAGTAATTCTGGACGCAAAACAGTTTATATAAACAATAAGTTAAAAGAGTAATTATTGTCCATAGGAAAAGGCTTTAAGTAAGCCTAATTTAAGCAACAGACTACGGGGTTTTAGGTTTTTTACAATCTAGTTTCGTTATAACCAAGAGTTAAACATTACTTTGAAATGTTTAATACGAAAGAGATGAGTGTTTATGGTAACTACTGGACTAGCAGACTATTATTTCTTTAATAGGCCTATAGTCTACGTTTTAATTAGGCCTATACGAAACCTGTGTTTTTGAGCATACAAACTATAACAATTGTTTAAATCTCTAATTGTTTTTTGAGTCGTTTGAAACAAACAATTAGAGTCTAAAGTAAACAAAATTAGGTTATTTTGCATTAAATTGAGGCCACTCATTCACAGTTAAAATTTAGCTACGAAGTATCCAGTTCGGCTAAGTTTAGTAAAAATAAGAAAATAAACTCTAGCAACAAAAGGTAACTTATTAACAAGGGAACTGGCGAAAAATAAATTTTGGTATAGGCTACGTGTGTTATAACACACATAGGCTACTGCGGAAATTTATCAACAAATTATTTATACTGAAGTAGCCTATGTCTGTCAAGTGAGGTTATGTTTATGTTTTAATATTTACCGATACTTGTAATTACTATTTAAGGTTACCGAGGTTTTTAGATAATTTACCTTAATTTAGAATGTATTTTTGTCACTTCCCCGAACTTCATAACCAACTTAAATTGACGAAAAAACATATTCTACAATCTTTACATTGTATTCGCCTGAGGATGGGAGGCCTTCGTTTAATGCGAAAGTACCCACAATGAGACACACAAAATTAAACTATTACAGCCCGGTAAGAATGAATCGGTACTAAAACAACCTATGGTACTACATAAGCGATGATACACTTATTTATAGGACTACTTACAATTTTCCATTTAATACTTCTTCGAAACTGGCCAATAGTTAACAACAATACAATAGGCCTAGGGTTTAAGATAACCAATGTAATTATATTAGACTACAATTTTTCGAAAGCAGTTGAGTTGGTGAGAAGTTCCCTCGTCAGCCTCCACGTGTGCTTCGATGCATTATCCAGGGCGGTAGGAGACTTTCCTTTGAAGAGATCAAGATGAGGAAGGAAATAATGAGGACATCTTCGACACTGAAGGCAAGAAATCAGCTGCAGAAGAATGCCGTTGATTCTGTCGCCTAGGCAGCCGTCAGCCCATTCTAGCTCGCTAGGGTGTTTCTCGCACTCGTACAAGAGTAACGTCTTCATGTGGTAGCCGGTGACAGGATTGCCGGGGAGTTCTAGATGTCTGTCTCGCAGGGTTTTCAGGATGCTCAGGCATCGTTTCCGCGACGCGCCGAACAAAATTCTGTTTTCTATTTCCGAGAAGGACATGATCCACGCATCGCCTTCCATGGAAGACTGTTTTCCTTGGAGTATCACGCTCTCCTTGGATAGAAGATCGAACCCTTCCGACTTTACTTCCGCCACCAGGTTGGGATGTGGCCAAGGGATGTGCGGTATCGGCCAATGCGCCGCCGAACGCGGCCAGATCCCCGAACATTTAAAGGACGGTGTAATCTGAACGACAAAGCGTTCCCGTATCCTGAGCTTCACCTCGGATGTGTCGGCGATCATCTTGACCGAATCCCGATACATACACTTGTCACAAGCTTGCGCCACTAGAGTCTGGAATCTGGAACGTATTTTCCTGGAAGACAAGTAGCCGGAGGCCGTTATAAACTCCACCCACAAGGACATGGAGCGTTTCCGACCGTCGCCTAATTTTAATACCGCACAGCCGGGCAACGAGCAATCGTCCACGAAATTCAACAGTCCCATTTGGTTTAAGAATATCACAACTTCGAACTCACCGGGCGAGATAACTTCCAGGCCTTCGTAACGTCCGTTGCATTCCGTCAACGACGATATAAACCTAGGTTCCTGGACTTCAACTTCGCGAAGCACATCCTGCACTACCTTGCACACTTCTCGAATTGTTTTTGATATCGTCAGCTTTCTAGTTTCCACTCTCTCGCGATAGTATTTGTTGATCTGATGCAACATTTTTGTCTGCGCTGAAAACATATCTGCCGGCACTAACATTTTCAGATAGCCTATTACTTAGTAAGTATCGATAAGAAGTAGGCCTAACAGTAAATTGTTCATTATTACTTAAATTCCACAACAGTTAAAATTTGGTAAATTTTAGTTTGAAAATGTACAGCATGAAGCCAGTTTTAGGTTAATGTTTGAGGTGAAAAATCACCTGAAATTATATTAAAATCAATTTAATTTTACTCATACTTGTCCGCTATTTGCTATAAACGTAGGCTAAAGGTCTGCAGTTTGAAATACAGAAATAATATTAAAATGTTATTCCTCATACTTGAGTTTGAGATTGTACTAAAATGTATCACTCCCTAATGCTGTAGGCCTACAAAATACTAGAAAATAATAAATTTAAGCCTGTGCAGAAAGAGTTGTAGCTCTTCTTTGGCTAAGAATTCTCTAGCCGACACTAGCCTATATTCACAATATAATTTCTTTTTTTAAATAGTTGCTAAGAACAGCAAGCAACAAAATGTTATTTTTAGTTGAAACCAAAACTAATTATTAATAAAATACTTTTAATGCACAGCCCGTAAAAGTTCTAACCATATCACTTCACGAAAGCCACTGGTAACATACGGAAGCACTAGGACAAATGGAAGATGAAACAAAATAAAAACTTAAAAAAACAGCAAACAATGAGGATTACTCCTGCACTTCCAAAAACTATTGATCCGAAAGACAAGCCACACAGAAAGGAATAAATGCCCTGATGTTTAATTCCCCAGAGCAGTAAATGGGCGTAGCCATCGCTAGTAAGATGATTGCTATTGGTCGGTATTTTCACATTGGCTCCGCCTACGGCGTGAGATTTAGTAGGGGGGAAGTTTGCGATGAGAAACTAGAATTTCCTGTCAGTATCTGGCAAGATTCAGTCCGGAACGCATTGTGTATATGTGATAAGTTACCCTATTTTGAATTTGACCTCAAGACCTCCAAGACTGCCCCTCCCATTTTCCCACCTCTGAACGTCTCGGATGGAGTTAAACGCCGAAAGTTTTGGTATCGGTTAATGTACTAAAAAACGTTTTAGTCGTTCTAATACTGTCGAAAAGTGTTGTGAGGTAAAAATGAAAGAAAGGAATTTGTAATTATGATATAAAATCAGTGCTTTTTTCGAATTATTGTAAAATTTAATTAGTGAAGTGAAAAATTACAAAAATGTTGGTCCCTCCGGATATGTTGGCTGCACAATCAAAAATGTTGTATCAATTGAATAAATATTATGGTGAACGAGTGCAGACACGAAAAACAACAATAGCCAAAACTATTCGCGAGGTGTGTAAAGTGGTGCAGGATGTGTTGCGAGAGGTGGAGGTACAGGAGCCTCGCTTTATATCATCCTTGACTGAGTGCAACGGGAGGTTCGAAGGACTGGATGTCATCTCGCCCTGCGAGTTCGAAGTAGTTCTCTATTTAAATCAAATGGGCGTGTTTAACTTCGTAGACGACGGCTCCCTGCCCGGCTGTGCCGTGCTGAAGTTGAGTGACGGCCGAAAGAGGTCGATGTCACTGTGGGTCGAGTTTATAACTGCTTCCGGTTATTTATCAGCGAGAAAGATACGTTCTCGTTTCCAAACTCTAGTCGCTCAAGCCTGTGATAAATGCGCTTATCGTGATTCAGTAAAGATGATCGCCGACACGACAGAAGTGAAGCTGAGGATACGCGAGAGGTACGTTGTGCAAATAACACCGTCTTTCAAGTGTTCCGGAGTTTGGCCAAGATCGGCAGCGCACTGGCCAATCCCGCACATACCCTGGCCACATCCTAACCTAGTAGCCGAAGTAAAAACAGAGGGCTTCGATTTATTATCGAAAGAGAGCGTTACGCTACAAGGAAAACAATCTGCGATGGAAGGCGACGCTTGGGTTATGTCCTTCTCCGAAGTCGAGAGCCGGTTGCTTCTGGGCGGTTGCAGAAGGAGGTGCCTTAGTATCATGAAGACTCTGCGCGACCGACACTTAGAACTACCGGGAAATCCCGTAACCAGTTATCACATAAAGACACTGCTTCTATATGAGTGCGAGAAACATCCTAGAGAACCTGAATGGGACGAGGGCTGTCTGGGCGACAGGATCAACGGTATACTATTACAGCTCATCTCCTGCCTACAATGCCGAAGATGTCCTCATTATTTCCTTCCCCACCTGGATCTGTTCAAAGGGAAATCTCCAAGTGCATTGGAAAACGCAGCGAAGCAAGTGTGGAGGTTGACGCGGGAGCTACTTACAAACTCTCGGGCCCTTGATAAACTTTAAAGTGTTCCTTCGGTTTTAGGTTGTGCTATGTTCTGTGATATTTCCATTTTCTGATCATTGATTGGTCTACCATATAGTTTTAAAATTTAGAAAGTAGGCAAGTTCTTTCATACAACCGAGTCAGTATACTTCTTAAAGTAAAAAAAAGGTAACTACATAGCCTAACCATTATTATAGCCTTTCATTATAATAATTCATAAAATAAGAGGCTACAAACATATATTGGCCTAGTTATTTTTACAGACTAAACTTTAAACTGTTACTTTAATAAGTTATTCTAAAGTGAACAGATTAAACCATCCAAACAGTCCATTTTATTACATAAAAAAAATGTAGTTACTTAACCTAAAAGTTATTATAGTCTTCAACTAAATTAATTAGTAGAACAAGAGGCTAAAAATATTTATAATTAGTATACAAAATAAACTATGCACTGTTACTTCAATATTCTAAAATTAAAAAACTATGCCTTTTATACAAACAAATAATCTATTTCATGAAATAATAAAGATCTAGGGTCTAGTTACTTAACCTAAAAGTTATAGCATTTCACTAAATTAATTATCAGAACAATAGGCTAAAAATATTTATAATTAGTTTACAGAATAGTCTATAAATTGTTACTTCAATACTTTATAAAGTTACCAAATTAGGCTATTCATAAAAACAAATAGTCTATTTTATGATAATTAAAGTGCAGATACATAACCTAAAAGTTATTACGACCTATAGTCTTTTACTAAAATACTTGAAAGAGTAAGAAAAAGGCTAAAAATATAATTAGGCTATAATTAGTTTACAGAATAGGCTATAACTTGTTACTTCAGTATTCTAAAATTACAATACGATTTTAATTTTATTTCTTAACAAAATGTTGGGGACATTTTTCATACAAGACTACTGTACTTTTACATGTTGTTGTAGCCTATTACCTAGGCTATCCGTTGTAGTCTACTACCAGTCATCTTACAAAGGTTCACCTGTTATAGTTCTTAGGAAAACATAGCAAAACCTAAAACAAACTTGGCTTAGCCTAACAGTGAAACTTCAAGTGATATTAGACTATTTATTGTATATAGTGTATAAAATATTTAAAATTTAGTGACTTTTGAAGAATATCTGCGTTGATTTCAGGTATAATTGTATTTAAATATACTTGAACATTAGATCTAGTTTATATATGTTTAAGAATATGGACTGTGCAATATTTAGGCCATAAAAAGACTTAACTTATGTAAATATAAATTATCGAATCAAAGAGATTTTGTTTTAATTTTCCACTATAATTCATCCGTTTAGCTATCAGACAATGCTTTTTATAGCGTTCATTAATTTGAGGTAAGCCTATGACATGCTACTTATTAACAAATTTTAAAAAAAACCATAAAAGTAATATAAACTAGATGAATAATTGAGTTTATAACTTTAATTCATGAAAATACACATTCTAATCATCACAATTGTTCTTGTGTTGAATAAAGTTTCTGTTAATTTATAGAGTTGGTTGTAAAGTTGTCAGTACAAAATTAACAGAGGCCTCAGGTGTGTTTGCGGTAAACAAGATAGATGCTATTTAATTTAATAATAAATGTTGAATTGTTTTAAATATATTTGATTTAGGCTCTAATATTAATCACATATATTTGATTAATTATACCAAATATCAAGATTTGATTGTTTGATATTTGATGGCTCTGAACACGAAAATAGCTAAAGGAATTAATGTTGCCAAAGCATTTTACCATTTTTCTACACAAAGAAATTAATCGGTAGGCCTGCTTAAATTAATTTGTATCATTGATCCTAACGTTTACATAAAATAATTTTTGAATAAACACTTCGACTACTAGCCCTATAGGGTGAAAGAGAATACATAGGCCTACTAGTAATATCCGAAACCCAGAACCACATTAACAAATGGCATAAATCAAAAATGTTCTAAAGTTTTTTTGGCCGTTGTTCTGTTTGGTGTTCTCAAAATACATCTACTATTTTTATTCTAAAAATCTCTCTCTGATATTTATTTACCGGTATGTTCAATGGATGATTATTTCTCTTTAAATTGGATAAATTGCATTTTTGTGGCATTAGATTTTGTGCTATTATTAATACTTGCAAAAACGAATGACATTTTTTAGAAAAATGTGTTGAGAAATTTGATAAAATATAATTACGTGTTTAGGCTAAACAATTTTATTCTTGTTTTGAGATTTCCATTTTAAGGTTTTTTCAAGATGTAGGCCTAAGCTATTATAATTCATTTTACAAAAACAGGATCCCAAAAAATAGAATATCGCATTATAAATTTGGGAATATTAGTCATAAAGTTTCTAATAGAGGGATAGGCTTATATTATCTGATAACTCATTACAAAATAATATTAGTTCTTACAAATTAATAATTCTATTGGATAAAGGGCCTACGACGTCAAGGTTTTTACACAAATATGCCCAAGTCAAGGCTTACAACTTAAACAAGTTAGAAGCAGTGAAAATGTGTACGCTATTATAATGAGATTACATAATAGAGGCCGAAAATACATGAAATAAACTTAGGCCAGTCTTTTTCCGTCGGTTTGAATAATTTACGATCTCTTTAAAATGATTAATTTTTCAAAACTGTTTTTGTGCTTTTGTTTACTTCAAAGTAAATCTGAACAGTTTGTATAGGCTAGGTCAACGAACATAATGAAACTATGTTTTATTACCTGCTCTACTATATTGTTACCCGATCAAATATTAAACTAATGTGGCAGTTTTTCAACAAAAACACCGACTTTTGCACAGCCTCCGATTCATAATTTCAGAGAAACGGTTAAGCCTAAATGTATGAAGCAAAAAACAATACGTTTTGCAGGAAATGGGGAAATTTTGTCTTCAAAGGTGGGCAGTGTTTAGTTGTAATTTGAGAATACAAAATATTCCGGTCTGATATAAGTTAGTAGCAGTTTTTAATTTTTAGAATTCTTTATGAACAATAGCTTGAAGGCGGTATTTTTAAAAACTGATCCCATAATACTGTGCGAAACAATGTAGGCTAGAGCCTAAGTAGAATAAAAGCTCTTTTATTAGAATAGGCCTATACTGATTTTTTTATTTCTGTGAAAGGACTGATTTAATTCTTAGTGAAATATCGACTGTGACGTTTTAAGATATCAAATATTTTTTTGCAACTTGGAGAAGAAAGCAAGTAATATAGGCACAAATTGTTTAAAGTCAATTCCTACTTAGGCCAACAAAGACAAATTTTATTTTAGTTACTTTTTATTAAATAATTACAATTGATATGCATAAAGTAACATAACCTATGCGTAAAAAACAGCTGCTATACCACATAACCTATAACATGAAATCAGCTGTTTTTTGAAATCATATTAACCTAGGGGTCTATCACTTATTTCAAGTCAAACTGGATGAAACAACTATATCAAATACCTTACCCCTTTTTTGAAAGTTTTTCTCCCATATGAAACTAAAATAAAACATTTTAAATTTAATTAATGAATTAACATTTGCAAAACTGTATTAACATCATGTCATCCACTACAAGTTTTAAAAAATGTGTTTGAACGAGTCGATAAATAAAAAGTATTTTATTAATAATTGAAAATTTGTACAAGATATATATATATAAAAACGAGAGTGTGAAGTAATATAACGAATTGAACAAAAAAGTATTTGAAATTTTAAAAAATATTGTTTCTGTGAAAGGGCTGATGCAGTAGTTCTTAGTGACGCTTTAGGATAACAAAGGTTTTGTTGTAACGTTGAAGGAAAGAAGTAATACAAACATAAATGTATTCAAGTCAATTCCTACATAGGTCAATTAAATAGGCCTAATTATAATTAGTATAAATAAAGTAACAAACATTTGCGTTAAAACAGCTGTTCTACTACATAAAATATAACACAATACCAGCAGTTTTATGAAATCATATGTTGTCACTTATGAGAAAGTGATAAAGTGTTACTTCTCAGAAAGAAGTAAACAAACAATATTTGAAATTTTAAAAAAACTAAATTTTTTCTTTTAAGTATTTAGGTAGGCCTATGCGGCTAAGTAATGGCGTTCTAAACAATATTTACTTAAATACAAAGTAAAATTCATACTGGTATTTGCAAAATCTAATCCTGTATGACCTATTTGTAAGTCAAAGAAACACCATGGACATATAGGCTCTAGACTCCTAGACTAATCATGTATGACTGAGGCGATATCTACGCAATAGCCTAAAAGAAAAACAATGGATATCTAGCCCAAACAGTATTTAAAATAATTTTTAAAAAGTCAAAAAAAATGGGAGGGTAACCTTTTTTTATGTAAATCAATTTTTTAATAAGTCAAATTTACTCCTAAACCATAACCTGTCATACAAAATTTATCTTTTAGAATACGCAACTCGTTGGTCCAAGATAAGTCAGGAGCAGGCTACTATAACCACTTCATCAAAGAAGAATATTACATACCAGCAAATGCAGCCTCCAGTGTCGATGCAGAGTTGCTGGCAATAAATGCAGCCTTGGTAAACTGCCTTCAACTACGAGCAGAGAAGTTCTGTATATTCACTGACTCCAAGAGCGCCTTGCACATGATAGAGAACCGGGAACCAGGAAGCTACTCATTCAGACTAGAAGAAATAACAAATTTACTCACACACTCTCAGCAAAGATGAGAAACAAATACAGCTCTGGATCCCATCACACTGCGGCATCGACGGTAATGAAAAAGTAGATACAATCCCAAACAAGCAGCGGAAATGGGCCAAGTCCTCTTACCACAGTACTCTCTAAAGAAATGCCTGAGTGCTGTGAAAACATCAGTTAGAAGAAAATGGATCCACCGTTGGAGAGAAGAAACCAAAGGTAGAAACCTCTATGACATTCAAAAAGAACCAAATGATTTGGAAATGTATCAAGGGGTTCCCAGATTTACAGCCGTCTTTGCAGCACGAGCAAGAATCGGACACATTGTGACTGAGACCTATCTCTTCAGATTTAATCTGAGTGAATCTCCACTCTGCCCTAATTGTAGAAAAGAGGAGGAGACTCTAGACCATATCCTCCTTCGATGCTCCTCACCAATTCCACCAAGAGCAGCTCTGCTGTCTGCCCTGGGAAGCCAGGGAAACATCAAAACAATATTGATCGATAAACAGTTTTGGACCTTGGCTGCGCAGAGACTTATTATGACATCGGACCATCGGAGTCACATGACCCTGGACGTCCGCAGCAAGAAGTAAGAAGTAAGTAAAATACGCAAAATGATCTAATGGAATGGCCTTCATAAAATACTGTAAAGAGGAGCCCTCCGGTACCGATTTAACAAATACAATAAATCTGGTAAACGATAGCTACTGTAAAGTCACCAAAATACCCTACAAATTTCATATTATAAACCTACGTTTTAGTAAGAAAATTATGAAAATTTGTAAAAAGTAGCTTACAGATAAATTCTTAAAATTTATTATTCTTACGAGAATAATCGAAAACTATTGATATTTTACAAAAAAAGGTGTAGTCCTATTTTGCATACATTTTTAACCATGTACCTAAAACTTAGAATCAATATTAAAATTTTAGGCTAGTTTAAAAAATATACAACCAATTTTAGGCTAACGTTAAACTAGCAGTCCTAATAGACAGGCGTGGAAAAAAAGAACAGGTCTTCAAAGTCTTTACGGCAAAATAAGGTACTCTAGAGTTTACAAAATCCTTTAGTATGTTAATTTTAAAACTCAAAAATAGCGTAAACTGTAGAGAATCAATTAACATATGTATTTTTTCCAACTTAAACGAAATAAAAATATTTAAAATTTTTTTAAAATCTAAAATTTGATTTTATTGATTTAAGTTGGCCTATATGGCTAAGAAGAGACATTTTAAACAATACTTACTCAACGGTAAAGTAAATTTCATGCTGGAGTTTGCCCATATGTTCGCACATTTTCCACTAAAGGCTTAAACTTATAACTTTAACTTAAAGTTTTAGACAACTTCAATATGTCGACTCCAGCGGGCTAAAGTAAAATTGTTAGACTAGCAGCCCTATAGTTTGATATAAAACAGAATAGGATTCTGCGTAGGTGAAATCGACCAGAGAGAGTGGGGATTACAGCCGTCTGAGCTAATAGGAAATTCACATCTTGCTGCGTGGGTGAGCCTTGATGCCAATTCGACGTTAAACTTCCGTTCGTCGCTCAGTGACATCGTAACTGTGGTGGCGTGATTTACTAGTGGTGTAGCTTGCTTTCGTTCTGCAATTTCAGTCGCCGGCAGTAGCGGTTGACTATCAATGCGCTCGAACTGACAACATCGCATCCCTACCCTGCCACAGACCCATTCTTATTCTACTTTAAATCAAAGTATAATAGGTTGGTGTGAAAAATAGAAGAACAGGTCTTCGAAGTCTTTACGGCAAAATAAGTACACAAGAGTTTCAATAGCCTTTAATAAGATAATATTATAACCTAAAAATAGGTTAAACTGTAGGAAGGGAATTAGCCAATATAGGCAATATAAATAACCTCTATAAGCGTTTATAAGGGATTAAAATATTAGAGAGATTAAGTAGGCCTACTTAGTAATACCTGATTAAACCTAAGTAACATTTTAAAATTTACATGATATTTTTCACTATAAGTAAAATGAAAATTTTAAGTTTCGGAAAAAACTGATTTCTTGTTCAAAATTAAACCTATTAAAACTGTTGCAAAAACGTCTTAATACTATTTAAACAATAAACGTGAAATCAATGTTAATGTTACAAATCCCGTGCATAAGCATATCTAAAAAATAAAATAAAAATAACACATTACAATTATAAGTGATATTTTATATAATTAACCGTGACAACGTGACAACAGTATTCATTTACGTTTGTTTAGTGATTGAATACTAAAGTAATAAACTACGTAGGATTATGCAAACGTGCACGCCACATGTTGTTAAATGATATGACACCATTAACAATATCCGTAATTGCTGGATAGACGATCATTTGATGAATAACTGATGGAAATGATTGGAAGATAAGTTTAGCATTGCAAATAGTTTTTAATAAAATTCAAAAGGTAAACTATAAATTAGTTTATAAATTGAAACATGTAGTCTAATATGAACAAACATTTTAAAGTCAATTCCTACTTGGGTCAACAAAGAAAAATTTTATCTTAGCTCCATTTTTTAATAAATAATTACAATTAATATTAAAAACTAACATAACCTATGCGTTAAAAAAGCTGTTCTATTACATAACCTAAAATATAAAATCAGCTGTTTCATGAAATCATATGTTATAACTTATTTTAAGTCAAATGAGACGAAATATTTATCCAAGTATTCGGCACCGCCTTCAAAATTTTGTGGGTAGTAGCCTAAGCTTATGATAAATTATGTTTCCGTTATTGGAAAATTACTTTTTAGTAAGCAAAAATTATATTTTCGAGTTGTTTTTTTAAAACGTTTAATTTATTAATTTTTAGAGGTATGATTGTAGTAACCCCATCCTGGCAAGATGCATTCTAAGATTGGAGGCCTTGAAGGTATTAAAAATCCTAGACCAGAATAGATATTATAGTCTCGCCTAAGTGGCTTATAAACATAATCCTACTATCGGCTACTTGAGAAGCTGGGCGCCTGAAGGAAGGAAGGTAACTTTCTTCTATTCAAGTGCAAAGAAGAAGAAGAATTATATACTTTGTAAAGGATTTTTTCTTCAGATTCGTTAAAAACATCCTAATCGAGAAATAATTTATTATTTCTTTTATATTCAAAACTATCCTAAACTATGTTAAAGTAATACTTTGTATCAATATTTTAACCTAATATAGTCACAGTACGTGTTTTAGGCTTTATAAAAAATCTGTGTCTTTTGATCTGGTCAATATGTCCCTATTTTGTGTATTAATATACCCTTATTCATGTACTAATAGGGCTTAATATACTTAGTCTAATGATATTCAACCCCAAAACTCTTTTTGTGTTTTGTGAAGTTATTCAATTTTTTCTATTCGTTCACACTCTTCTTGTAGACTAGATCTTGTTCAAATTCTCATTCGTTAATAAAATACTTTTTATTTATTCATCCATTTAAGTTCAAATATATTATTTTAAAACTTGTAGAGGACGACAATTGATGTTAATAAAGTCTTCTTAAATATTAATTCATTAATTAAATTTAATGAATTAATTTTCGTTTTATTTTGGAGAAAAATGTTTCACTAAAGGGGCAAGGTATGCAATATAGTTATATTGTCCTTTTTGGGTTAAAATAAGTGATAAAACGTGATTTCTTAAAACAGCTGATTTTATGTTATGTAGTAGAACAGTTGTTTTAACGAATAGGTTATGCTACTTTATTTTTATTAATTGCAATTATTTAATTAAAATAACTAAAATAAAATGTTTTTTTGTTGATCTAGTAGAAAATTATTTAAAAATTCTATAGGCTATTACCTGTTTCTGTATTTTTTTCATTTTTAATTTTTAGATCGTCATCATAAAGTTTGATTATTGTTTCCGAGTTTCTGAAGACTTTCTGCACCACCAAGGGAGGATAATTGTTTACCCAAGGGTCTGGGATACTCGCTGTTCCCAATGACGTTGGCCAGTATAAACCCGAGTAGAATTAGCAATAGTTTTTCAATATGCAGTAACTGGAAGCTACACGTGTCAGGTTTCGATCCGTGACGATTTCCCTCGAGCAGTTGGAATCGCAAACTCTGCGACTATTTGACAATGTGATTGGCTGAAATGTTATCGCTTGCCAAGTGTCAACAGAGCAGACTGACTGCGGTGCCAAACACTTGTTCCGATCGCCAGACACTACGTTCCCTGGCAGTGAGATGAGTATAATTCCCAACTTTAAACGTTTTACTGAGTAATGTAAGACGGGCGACAACCGTCGGTTAGTGGTTGTAATTTTAAAACAATCTAGACAGAATAATGCAGAATAACTGTTTACAACACATCCGTTGTTTTCTTCTAAAGCACTCTCATTCAATTATTAGCCTATTTATAGATTTCCCCAAGAGAAGTTACAACACATGCTCTGACAATAGTCTACTTAAACTATAATTTACTAAACAAAACTACTTTACTTTCTTAATGGGGAAACATTTAGTACCAAAAATATGTAATAAATTCCATATGCAAATAATCGAGGTCTGTACAATATAGTACATTCAATGCGGTCCCTCACTGCTTTGAACATTCTGTTTGGTTTCTTCAATTTATTTTGAGTAGAGAACTGTGTAACTAGTCAAAAAAAATCAACTCTTAACTACCACAACAAAACGACAAGGAATTTTAACCGATAGACTATAGTCTATATATACTGTATATAGGCCTACACACACACACACACACACACACATATATATACGTAAAATTCTACAAACAGGTCGCAGCTTCAAAAAGTCAAGAAATACAAATAGGACACCAACTGAACATTCTACAATCACATAAAAGAAACACGACACAAATAAACAGACATTTACCATAACCTACAGATCTTACACATCAACAAAAAAGGACCACAACTCAACACACTAGAACAATATGGAATTTACAAACACACAAAAACACAAAATAAAAACATATTGAATGAACCAAACCAATACAAATCACAAATATCCTTTTATAATATCGAAAACCTGCCTTTAAAACCGTAACCGCTTAACCTAACAACAACTCCAAGCAGATGACACTGATAAAGATCGCCACGGAGCATTTAAAAACGTTCTGTGTCAGTAAGTTTTTACAAATTTACAAAATTTAAAGTTCGGGTAATCAAAAACTAATGTAAAAGTTGTATATATATATATATATATATATATATATATATATATATATATTAAAATTAACATAGGTTATTCAAATACAAGAATATTTATTAATTTATATTCAAAGCTTTTCGTTGGCAAACAGTACCAACAACATCAGGAATGAAAATTAAAATAATGACATTATTGTAATTTTCATTCCTGATGTTGGTACAGTTTGCCAACGATAAGCTTTGAATATAAATTAATAAATATTCTTGTATTTGTATAACCTATGTTGTATTAAATTATTAAACAATAAAACATATTTTATATATATATATATATATATATATATATATATATATATATATATATATATATATATGTGTGTGTGTGTGTGTGTGTGTGTGTGTGTGAGAGAGAGAGAGAGAGAGAGTGCCAGCGCGTGTGTGTGTGTGCGTGTGTGCGTGCGTGAAGGTTAAATAAAGAACATGATATATAAGCCTACATAAAACTAACTTAGCCTATACACTCAGAAATAAACAAAGAGAAATATTGGCTACATTCGGTTATTAAATGCAGACTGTGTTTATTATTATGGAGGGAGATCTAAATTTGTACATAAACTTAAAGTACATTTGATAAGATGTAATATATTACCGATACTATTCTATAATGTGGAGAATGACAGTGTCGAAGACGGATATCGAGATATTGGAGACATTCGAAATGCGGATGTACCATCATGCATTGAAGATTTCCTGGCCACAAAGGATTAGGAACGTGGAGATTCTGAAAGGGATAAGAAAAAAGATTCTTCTACTGACAGGACACATGTGGAAACTCAAAAGCTTGGGTCAAATCATGAGAGGGGAGTGGTATGGACTGATACAACCTATTCATTCAAGGCAAGATAATGACAAAGGGACCATCGGACAAGGAGGCATTCTTGGAAGAAGAGTATGATGAATTGGTTTAACAGCTAATATATTGTTCAAGGCAGACGTATCAAAGAAACGAGTTGGTTTTGATTGCCAAAATTTGGAAAGAAGAAGGTAGCAAAAGAAGATGATGTTATTATAACCCCAGTACAGTTTTATAAGCTGTAATACAACTCAAATTATAAGAGTTGTATGAGTACTGGAAGGCAAGCGTTTAGTAAAGAATATATTAATGTTTCTGATTATTATATAAATAGACATCAAAATTAGGGCTAGTCAATGCCATTATACTATATTCAGCTACCTTTTTGTATAAAATAAAATGTATAACATTAAATTACTGTCTCTTATTTTGCTGTGGTACCTTGCTCACTATAGGACTGTAATCTTGCTCATGTGTTCAATGCAGACATAAATTGTCGACTGAGCTTCTTTGAAATAGAGTTACTATATCCCTGGAGAGTAAAAGTAGAAGTGCAACAACGATTTATGAAAAAGAAGTCCATTAAAAAAGTTCGACAACTTTTTTCTGTTAAATTATACAAGTTTAACAATCATATATAAATGAGAACGTATGATATAGAGATAATACTAATAAAGTACAGCCAACAGGGATAAATGTATGATGAAGCTCTAGGAACGTATCATATATCAAACTCTAATTTGTTGGAGACCTTAGCAGTGTTTAGTGTCCGTATTGGGTGACCTTAGCTGAGTTTATAGGCCTACTAGATAATTACGTCGATGCACCTAGCTATAACACGACGCCCTCATGTGACAGCGAACTGTAATCTGTTTCTTGATGAAACACATGAAGTATTTTTATCGCTTGTGGGACATTTTTACCAAGCATGCATAAACTTCAAGCTTTTATCATTCCAACTGAGCTAGAAAAGAAGGTAATTTTGGAAAGGGCCATGGAAAAGTTGCCCATATAGGCTAAGTGACTTTGAATTATATAGTTTCCAAGTTTTCACTTATGAGGTAAAAACTAAATAATATTAAAGTTGCTGTTTTAATAATCTTGAATTCGAAAAATAATCTTGAATTGTAATAATGTTAAAATATAATTAGATAATGCGTAATTAAGTGAACTTCAAAGAGCTAACTTGCTGATGCGTTTCGAAACAATCGTTCCTTTTACGAAGCCGACAGCCTTTTATACCTTGTGCGACGTCGCCAGTAGAGGCTTTGCTTCGTAAAAGGAACGATTGTTTCGAAACGTGTCAGCAAGTAAGCTCTTAAGTATTCACTTCGTTTCAAAAGAATTAATTATAAATAATATTACTTGGCTTTATACTATTAATTTATAGCGTAAAAGGTTCCTATAAAATAAGTCAGTTTTGTAACTTCTACGTCAGATGTGTCTACGTCAGAGAAAGGTAAATGGAACAATGTATCGGAGAACTATTTAGTCAGTTCTATTAGGCCCGCCTTGTTTAAACGTTTAATAAAAATAACAGAAAATGTAATTAGGCCTACTCCATTTTATTAAAATATACAAAGTGGTTACTCATCAACAGGTAATGTTGGCGCTTTGATTAGTATATTAAATTGAGACGAAGTCATAAATAATTCTGGTTATTGCCTGGTTTCGTGTTGTATATTTAAACGCATAAAAATAGTTTGATATTTTTCTAGAAGAGGACGCTACCTAAAAAAGATTTACTCGAGTCTAGGAAGAACGAGTGTGAATTTTTTAAGAGACTTTCAGGTTAGGATACTCATAGAAAGTTAGTTCTCAACAATTCTAAGTAATTGTAAGCTTACATATGTTGGGTCAGTTTTTGATAGGATAGATCTATATTACGTTGAATCATAACAAAATAAACTAAAACCAGATTTGACCAAGTTAGGATGCTTCATAGAAGGTTAGATCTTAAAAATTCTAAATAACTGGATTTATGATTGGTGAGTTATGTTAGGATAGTTTGTAAAAACTGAAACCCAAAAAACCTAACTGAATCAATTCGGTCAGGTTCAGAAAGGTTGTGTCACGTTTGCTATTAAAAATTATAACTAACAATTAAAGGCCATATACCTACTTTTATTACGTCAGGTTAATGTAAAAGGGTCAGTTAGTGTATAAATGGTCAATTTTTAATTCATCAAAGTAATTTTAGCTTATTTATGTTTTGTCAGGTTATGTTAGGATAGTTTTAAACAAATCGAAATCAGTGCATTTTTGCACACGTCAGGTTAGTCATTAAGAAATCAAATGATCTCTAAACCAACGTCCGATCCGAGTCCAGGAAATCTTCTTAGTAATTTCAGTAATTCAAAAAAGCCATTCTAAGCATTATAGTTTTCAAAAACCTCGCAGTAAGCAAATATTTGTAGTCAACTATAGCATATCTTTAGACTATGATTATAACATCCTTTTAAAAAAGATCATTTCTATCGAGTAATTTTTATTTTAGAGGTTATATTTGTATCTTAAATCTTAAAGCTGTGGTTTTATAAATGAAACTTTGTAGTCTAAACGACTTGCAGAGACTTAAAGAGAATCAATATAAGACAAAATGTTTTGTCTCAGTATATTTGAAAAAAATACAATGATTTTCACATCAAGCAAGTCGTTTGGATTACGAAATTTCGTTTTGAAAAAATCGCAAAACGTCGTGGAGAAAAAAAATCTACCAGTGTATTTCTACCATAAGTTCAATTGATCTGTGGCAAAGCAGTTTAGTATTGTACAATTCTATAGCTTAGACAAATCTGTTACTTGCGTGTTAATTTAATATTAAGTTAATAATTTATTTTTAGTTATATTTATTATAAGTAATATAAAGTAAAATACTTTTATTGCTTGACTTTTAGCCTATATGTTTTATCTTGTGTTTTACTGTTCTACGGAAGCTTGATGAAATATGTTAGTAGCAGCTAAGCACTGAGGAAGGCAACATCGTCGACGAAACTGGTCTGAATATTTTATGAACTAGTTTCGTTTTTTATTTAAACTAATGTGTTGTGAGATTTAGAGTTTACTATAATATGTTTTACTGTTTAAATTCAATATTTTGTTCTTTACGTACTTTAAAAACAATGTAAGCATATAATATTGAATTTTGTCTTTCATGAAGACAATTTATGAGTTATTACATCCATGTTGCAAACCCTGATCACCCAAAGAACATCGCGCCTTAAGGACGTATCCAACACATACCGCACACAGGTTTGGGGGAAAGAAGTGTACACCTAAGTACGGCGAAGAGCACATGTGAATGCGCAGATGGTGCGCCTATCCGCAAAGCGGATACACGGTCGCATGACATGAGCTTATGAATCAATGCGTCAGGCTCGCACAGTAATTCTATCCCATGTACTGCATGATTTATGGCCGCTTTATGGAATAAATAATTGTTTATACAATTTTATCCAGTATTACTCGTCCACAACTTTCTCCTGGACAAAGCGGCATAAGATTCTTAATAGTTCCAACATTCAGTTTTTAAACAATACAAGCGTTACAGACATTAACTTGCAAAATAAAGTAAACTACCTTAAAGATTGTCAAAACTCATGGTTTTGTAGAGAGGTGAGAAATGAAATATTTAAAATTAAAACAAGTAATAGTCTATTATAAAACAATTTACAAATACAAGAATAATTTTTTGAATCTACAATTCAAAGCTTTTCGTTGGCAAACAGTACCAACATCCTCAGGAATACTAGAAATTTAACATCAACCATACATTTGCAAACAAATGGTTGCAATGAATATTGCAACCATTTGAGAGAATGAATATTCTCATCCGTCTGTGAGAATGAATATTTATGAGTCCTTAGAAATACATAAATATAATACTAATAATAAGTTAATAAATGAACAAATACAAGTAAAATCTAAATTTGATACTATATTCAGTGTTTGTAATGTTGAGGCAGCAAAGTAATAGTTTGACAACATTGTAATAAATTTGGCAACGCTGTTTGTTGCATCTAGTTTGCAAATGAATGGTTGATGTTAAATTTCTAGTATTCCTGAGGTGTTGGTACTGTTTGCCAACGAAAAGCTTTGAATTGTAGATTCAAAAAATTATTATTCTATTTGTAAATTTTTTTATTTCTTTATTAATAGACAACAATACATATTATAGTATATATATATATATATATATATATATATATATATATATATATATATATATATATATATATATATATATTATAGTAAATTCCAGCTTTGGTCAACAAAAACGTTTTAATTTTATTAAATAATTACAGTTAAAGCAGCACTACTAGTGTGTACTATATATTTTAAGTATATAAATATATCTATAAACCATGTTCAAATTTTTATCCCTAATAAAATAATTTTTATTCATCACTCACGTTAAAATAATTTTTTTTAAACCTTGTTACTGGTCACTCGTAAGCTGGAGCGCGATAGGTCGATAAAAAACCTGTATTAGCCCTATTCAAAAACATTAGGCTAGGAATGGTGCCATCGCTAAGAAATTGCAGGCGTTGCGGTCGTTTAGAATACTACTGTAAGAAAATGGTTTTAAACGTTTATGTAGATGATCTGGTTAATATGACAAATCAAATAAAACAATATTTACAACGGACTTTCTGCCTTGTCAAATCTACATGATTGTAATATAAATACTATACCACATATTATAATGTTTGTGGAAAAGTCTTTAACTTTCTCTACCCTTTCCCCGCCTATGCTCGCTCTTCTAGGTCAAGCTCCAGTTTACGTGTACCAGCTGCACTCCTGAACAGATAAAGAAAATGGGCGAAAAATTGAATATAACATTGAGTTTTAAATCTATTTAGAACCGAGATGGGTAAAATGACGCATTAATTAAGAAATAACCTGAAGGGAACCTTTATCCACAATACAAAAATGAGACCAGTGTTTAATTACAACGTAGAATGTAGAAGAATGAAAAACTATTGTGATTGGACGGAGAAAGTGCAAGCTTAGTACGTTTCTTGTAAATTGAAGGAAATAATTGAGAGTCCTTAAAGAGCGTGACTGTCAGGAAGATTTGGCTGTTGTTGGCCATACCTTGGAGGTTGGGCTCTTAAGTAAGCCACCTTGTCGTGGAAAAGATTGAACTGTAAGATCGAACTAACCGGAAGGGTTCTGGGCTCGCTGAGGCCGTCACATTTCTACAAATGAGTAAAGCTTCCTCTAGTATCCACCTTAGGGCAAATTCGTAAAATCCAATATGAGCATTATGATTGGGAAAATCTTTTCTCATACTCGGACCTAAATAATTCTACAAAACCCGCACGAAACTGTAGTCTCTTATTGTAGGAGTCGTCTCTAGTGGTGAAACGTTCTATTTAAATTTAGTAAAATTACGAACTTATTAAAATAAATTTATAAAAAAAACTTACTGAAGCATAACATTTTTGAACGCCATAAGCGTTTTAAATCAGTTTCTAAGTTGGCCAGGAAGCGTTGAGAGCTGGTCGTCATCGGTTTTAAAGGCAGGTGTTTTATAATGTATGTGATTTGTTTTCTGTTCGTTCACTTAATATGTAGGCCCATGTCTGTATGTTGTGTTGTGGTATGTATGTGAATTTAATATTGTGCTATTGTGTTAATCTGTAGCCCTTTTTTATTGATCTGTAGAGTAAAATTACGAACTTATTAAAATAATTGTGTTTGTACTTACTGAGGCATAATATTTAACACCATGAGCGTTCTAAATCAGCGTCTAGGTGGGCCGCCAAGAAGCTTCTTGAGTTGGGCGGCATCGGCTTTAAAAGTAGGCGTTTTATATAGTGGTCAAAAAGTATATGCGATTTGTAATAGGTTTCTTCACTTTGTGTTCTACTGTGTTTGTGAATGTCATATTGTTCAATGGTGTTACGATGTTTGACCCTTTTGTGTATCTGTGGCCAGTTTCTATCATTTGGTTAGCTAAAGAGGTAATGCTCATATTAAATTGAGTGAAGACAGTTTTCCCAATGCAGAATTTGTTAGTCTGTACAATTTAGATGAGTTGTTTTTTTTTAAATTTTAGTTTAACCCTTTTACGTATGGAATGCCTTTAAACAGTGTAATTTTATTGAAATAGTACAAAGGGCCCTCGCATCTCATCGGAGTGACTCACGCATTGTCCTCCGCCTTTACATCGTACCGCCATCCGCCATTAAAGAATGCATACATTACAATCACTGTCCACTCTTCGGAAACGCTGCCATGCGGACCGATATTTCTACCCGAGGGGCTTTGACGCTACTTCTCATTTCACACTGCGCTGAACATCGGCTCATCTTCTTCTTTAATAGACGTTCTTAATATTTTTTACAAATTAGTTTTTTCTTGCCATGGACGTGGCGTTTACATGATATTAGGATAAGCAATTATGTCAAAGCTGAAAATGTTAGGCGTGATTGCTGTAAAGATGGCAGGCTATTTACAAATTTATTTCTCTCGATCAGGAATTAAGTCAATTTTAATTCAGATTAAGACTACAAGAGATTTTTGAAGTGAACATTTCTTTAAGCTCGTCTGGCAATTTTTATGATTGAGAAAAATCTCTCTATTTGTATCACTATTTTGGAGGGAGATTTATTTTTGTTTATAAGCGTATTACATTTTAAATAAAGCAGCCTGAGGTTTAAAAACAGCTGTTTTCATTAATTCCAGGTAAAGTTACTTTCTATAGATTGTTCAGTCAAAAATTTAGAATTTAATTTCAAATATAAGTTGATAAAACAGTAGTTTATATAGCCTATTTTAATACATCTTAGTGCAATTAATTTAATATAACGATAATGAATGGTATAGCCAATGTTTATTCCAATGTGTCAAGTAAAAACATCTTAAGAGTTTCTAACCCTTTTTAGAACCAAGTTCAATTGCATCCGTTAAAATAACGTTTTTAATGAGTAAATGTTTAAAAATTATATCAAGGACGGCTCTAGGTTAGACTTTCAGGAGAGGGGAAACAATGGCAGGAAAGTATGGGGTGGGTTTGGGGCGAAAAACTTTGAAAAATAAAGGCCTGGAAATGATATTTTAAGCTATTTTTGTACTTGAAAATCACTGGAAATTTGCCATTTTTTTTCAAAACTTGGATTTTACCTGAATTTGCATAGATACAGGTCTAGAGACGGCTATAAACAGAGACACTGACTATTTATCACTCATTAACACATAGG
The DNA here is from genome assembly GCA_036971475.1 of Prosapia bicincta. Taxonomy (NCBI): domain Eukaryota; kingdom Metazoa; phylum Arthropoda; class Insecta; order Hemiptera; family Cercopidae; genus Prosapia; species Prosapia bicincta. Next base: position 117,604,729 of record JBAIZL010000004.1, on the reverse strand, counting down.
CCTATAATGAGTGAGCAACTAACTTACGGTATGTAGGTTACCTACAGTATAAAAATTCAAAATATTTAGATAGTTTAGGTACGTAATATGAAAGTTAGTAAGGTAGTTTAGTAAGTTGTAATATGAAAAATATTTCTAAAAAAAAAAAAAAAAAAAAAAATAGTATGTTACCCTAATTTTCCGGGGTCGAGATTGCCCCTACTCGTCTCCAATAGAGCCGCCCTAAAATTATGTGAACTTATGTAGTACACTTCCCTTCCACGATTTCGCTTCTAATATGCCAGTCCTTGGATTGACATTTTTCTACTCCTGACAACTAAAAGAGAAACATGTGTTTTACCTCCTTAAAAAAATATAAATACTAACGATAATATTCTAGTCTACGCTGCGAAATATAGAGCCTCGCCAATCTACTTTCTTGGCGACGTTGCAACATAGTATAGCCATTTCTACATGTGCCCTTTCAGTTAAATTACTTTACCCTGGTAGTATTTGGAATTGTAAGGGTATTGCATCTTTACTGGTTTCATATGTTTCAATATTTGAAACGTATTTTTATCATGAATTTTCATTCGGGTTTCCGAAGTAGAAAGACTTATTTTGTTGAAAGGTTCTATTTAATTGCAATTAAATTATATTAAAGGTGGCTAAATAAATTAAGAAAGTCTTATTAAAAGTAGATTTGTTTAAAATTAATTTGAAAGAGGAAAAGCAAAGTAACGTTAAAACGACGTTCTAATATAGGGCCCTTTTTAAGACGACTACATTTTCAGTTATTTCGAAACATCTGTTGATGCTCGTCATGGAAAATACGAGCCAACATAATCCTGACGTAATGTTTTGTTATTTGACGTGCACACCCACACATAAACAAGTGTGCACGTATATTTAACACTGATTATATACAAACGAGTCTGCACTCATTTGGCACTGTGGCCTATACACTGATAAGTATGTGTGTATACTTCGTACTGGACTATGTTTCAACAATACAGATTACCTCAAAATACACACTAATGTTAAAGATTATTGTGAAAAAATAATACTATTAAAGTCATATTAGGCGTTTTCAAAAAGGTCTTTTTTTGTAAAAGGCTAATATTTTGAATAAATAGTACGGCCTATACTTAAATAATATAACAACGAAATTTCATATTTTAAATACACATTTATTATATTTTGTGTTTATTTTACAAATATTCACAACATAAAGTTTTTGACAAATATGCCAAAACACAATTTTTAAAAACACAAAATACTCCTTTCATACAAAATTTGTGCTCATCTGTGTGAAAAGAAAAAGAGAGACGAAGGACACAAAAGGGGGGGGGTTGAGAGGAGAGAGAAAAGTAAAGAAAAAAGAGATAGAGAGTGTATGTAATAATTTAAAATACAGTTTGAAGAAGTGTCAAAATTATTTATGAACCTTTTTTTCATACGAAGGTCAGTTATGAAGCACATAGAGAGTGAGTCTTAAAATCTATCATAGTTCACCTGTAGGTAATTATAGTTTAGCCGAGCCCTTTTTATTTTTTTTACAGCCAATCACAAAATTCTAAAAATCGTCTACAAACACCCACAGACCCAAATAAGCATGAGCCACACCGACCGATAATGTTTGCAATCTATTCCCAGATGATCGTAAATTTTGCACATTTAATTGCCGAGATTCATCTTTGATCCGACCGCCTCATTAGACAATTCCCTCCGGGCCCTTCTTCCGACGGACTGTGTATAACCTAATCAACAGATCTCTGATTTACAATCCAGTGCCCGTGTCAAAATTACAAGGCGCTCGCAAATTCCATAATTAGTTCGTACCTATAAACTCCGGCAATTTATCCGGTATTATTAAGATATACTGAGTACGCGAGTGAAAATTGTTAATTTAACTGTGACTTCATTAGATGTAATGGTGAGTAAAAGGAGTGGTTTCGGCCGTTGGTCATCATCACATCATAAAAAAAGTGTTCCGACAAAAATTAGTATCAGCGTTATTCAATGTTGTAACAAAGAAGTAAAATTTTTAAATCATCAAGTGCAGAACGTATAGACGGTGTTGCTATAGAAGTAGGCCTATAAAAAAAGTGAAAGTGTTCATAAAACGTTTGTCTAACACCAATTTATCTACTCAGCAATTTGGTAAGAATCGATAAAATAGATATAATTACCCAAAAAACCTGCTATGTTTTGTTTTACCGAAAAATGTTTGTTTTTATTTAAAAAATTAATAAAAAAGCTAAAAGACACATGAAAAAGAAATATCCATAAGTTTGGGAACCGAGGGCGTCATTCCCTTTGCAACGGCTGGAGACACATCTTCGCTTTTCAAAATTATTACTCTATGGATAGAGTAATAGAGTAATACTCTTATTATTAAATAAAAGTATATATCCCAAATTATCTTACACTGTAAATATATAATAAAAATGTACTATTGTTAACTTAAATAAAATACATTTATGAACTCTATTTTCTATAACAATTACTGATCCATCCTTTCGCATTGGTATTCTCGTGGATTTGGTAATAGGCCTACACAACACATTGTTAAGCGTCATGGAGGTTTTATTAACATAAACACGTCAATAGGAGATTTTTTTGGGGGATCGTGGAAACGTTTCCAATGTAAAGTTAAAAACGTTAATTTCAGATTAGGAATAACTATGAGGTAGCATACAAAAATATCCTTATGATGCTAGAGATTCTTAAATGTGGACAGCTGAGATACAAAGCAGGCTGACTCAATAAGAAAAAAAACATTATCAGAGGGGACGTGAAAATAGTTGTTATCTACTTCTTGTAATCACAAATTTATTTACAAATTATTTACCCACTTATTAAGTCTCTAAGTGTATTACATTGAGAAATAACATGTAGGTTTAATGTATAATTTTCCTATTTTAACTGTTAGTAAAATATTTACATTTTATACGTCTAATATTACTAGCATTTACAAGAAAAAATACAATAATATAATAATAATGCGAACACAGTCTTACGTTAAAAAATATTTCTTCTGGCGCGTTTCAATCATAAGCCAATCCTCACTGAGTAGGTTACAGATGCTCTTTACATATTGTAACAATGATTCATTTTAAGTTATTTATTTACATTTTGTAGTGAGTTGTACTCGCTGCGAGTAATGATATCATTGAGAAGCGACTGAACAAATTAATACAGCCCATATAGTGTGTGTAATTGTCGGTTAGGCGAAGAAGTTGTTACTATTGTACTACACAGTTACCGTAACCTACAAGCAGAGCCAACCTTTATGTTGGAAAATAATTTTAATTCAGAATAATTATTTCTCTTATAGGCCTATAAATTAATTTAAAAAAACATTATTATATTAAGAGTTGAGGTTAAAAAATTATATTAAAGGATGTAGTAGTAGGATATAATATGGATATTTGTAGTTTTTCATGAATATATTGCTTAAATTTTATCTCACAGCTTTTTGAGAAATCTCTAGAACACTACGACGCTTTCATCTAACTCGCACCAAAGAGCGGATCTGCTGTTTCTCGTTCCTAGCGACCCATTTTCGTAAGCATCGACTAATGGACATTAAGTATTCAAGACTAAGAAAAGCTAAGTGCCGATTAATCCACGCTCAAACCATTAGGGATAATGCAGTTAGATCCGAGAACCATCTGGTGGCCGCCTCTTAAACCGATACTTTACTGGAATATTTAATCTCGTTTATTCCAATTGCCGGAGGGATCAAGAAAAATGTTACGAAAAAAATATTTGGCAAGAACAAAAATTATTTTCTATTAAGTTCAAAGGCGTGTGTACGCGCGCACGCCCAGACACACACACACACACACACATTACAGGGCTATTTCACTAGCACAGCAGATTATATCAAGGAGAGCCGTAGCTCTGTGTAAAGTTTGTGAATAAGGTAAGGGCACGACTAGTTTTGCTTGATGGAATGACGTCGCCACTAAGCGGACTGCGCGAGATCCTTTCCGTTTAATTCTTTATACGGATTTTTCCAAGTCAGAATATTTCCCGGCATTACAATAGTGTTTAGTGCCTATCACTTCCTTACGACGAAGCCCCATTAAATGCGACGCTCCTTAATAGGACTATGAACTGTGTCGACAGCTCGTGAGACAAGATTCAACGGATTACAAAATGTTTACTAAAAATGCAAAAATTTTGAAATGTATTGCAAATACAGGAGTGTTGTGGTTTCCATGGGTAACAATTTGCAAGAAGAAATATACAATCGTATATTTTTTTAATACTAACAATCATTATAAACTGGATAAAGTCTAATCCTTCAAGAAATAAAATTCTAGTACAAGCCTGTACGAGCCGTGTTAAAAATGAAGGCGACTTTTTAAACTTTGCCGGCAAAAGCAGAGCCGTCTTCCTTGTAGATTCACAAGCTGCAGTTTCAGCTCTTAGCAACAACACACCCACTGACTGCTTGCCAAGTTGTCCGAGCTCATCACCATCGGCTGGGTACTGCAACTCCAATGGGTTCCAAACCCTGTAGGAATCCGTGGCAACGAAAGGGCCGATGTTATGGCTAAGCTTGGAGCAGAAGCTAACCAACCCACTATCCCGCTAATATTACGGTCAGCTCAGAAATTTATCACCTCTTCGATCAACCAGCATACCAATAAAGAACTTACAAATCTTAGCAAGCACATAAAATGAGAGTGCCTTTCAACGGTGGGACCAATTCCATCGCACCTGAAGAGAGCTGAAGCTGTCGCCATATTCCGTCTTACCACTGGCCATGATTATTTCCAAGCACACCTTTATCGCATTGGTTTGGCTGAGAATGACATCTGCCCCTTAAGTAACACAACAAGAATGGATGGCGATCATCTGCAGCACTGCCCTGAACTCGACTTTCTACCAGACGACCTGACGATACGATACTGGGAAGCTCGGCGTCGAATGGCCCAAAGCCACGGACGGGCGTTGGCTAAATAAATAAATAAATTTTGCCGGCAATGTATTCGATTTTTGTTTTGTTGTGTTGATATACTAATCGTGAAGATATGTTTACAGTTCCAACGATATAGCATATTTCGTTTGTTTTTGACAAATACAATGGTTAGACATAGGTTGACAGATACAACGGTTAGACATAGGTTGACAGATACAATGGTTAGACATAGGTTGACAGATACAACGGTTAGACATAGGTTGACAGATACAATGGTTAGACATAGGTTGACAGATACAATGGTTAGACATAGGTTGACAGATACAATGGTTAGACATAGGTTGACAGATACAATGGTTAGACATAGGTTGACAGATACAATGATTAGACATAGGTTGACAGATACAATGGTTAGACATAGGTTGACAGATACAATGGTTAGACATAGGTTGACAGATACAATGGTTAGACATAGGTTGACAGATACAATGGTTAGACATAGGTTGACAGATACAATGGTTAGACATAGGTTGACAGATACAATGGTTAGACATAGGTTGACAGGTACAATGGTTAGACATAGGTTAACAGATACAGAGAGTATTTTCTACTGTAAAAATATTGATCAAAGAATTGCATCAAATTTGTGTAAAGATCCTGTGACTAGGAAAAGTATCAGGGGCCAAATCCGGTGAATATGGTCTTATGAATGTGGAGTTGTTTTTGGCTAAAGTATCTCTCGCATAGCCCTACAACGATGCAGGTGCATTATCATGATGCAAAAGCTATGAATTGTTTTTCCATTACTGCATGACACGATTGGTTTTTCCAACCGATATGCCAACATTCTCACAAAGTCTCTAATAATGATTCTTCAAAACAATTTCTTTCACAGCTCCAACGTTTTCATCTATTGTAGACGTTTTGACCAGAGAGAAGTACGTCATTGGCATTCTCAGTCATCCTGGAAGAGCTTGTACCATTTATAAAGATTTTTTTTACTCAGAGAAGACCCAGTGTTTCATTGTCAAAATTTCAAGTGTTTCGGATCACTTAATTCATTTTGAACACACTTCGTATAATCGGAACAAAAAAAATCGGAGAATTAGATTATATATTTTTTGCTCCTCAGCAATTTTAGAACTAAACAGCCTATATTGAAACATATTCTATGGACTTATATGAAATATTTCCCAACGAAAGGAAATATATTTGCGTAGTTAGCTAAAGAAAAGAAAATAACGGAAAAAAACACTTTCTAAAGAAACAATGCTCATGCAGACACTATAGTACGAAGAAGGGTTTACTCGGATACAGAGATAACCTTTAAAACAAACACTAATAATAAATAGAAAAAATTCAAAATGTGTTTTTTTTAACGAATGATTTTTAACTATAGACCTATTACTTACTCAAGTGGAGGAACAAGAAGAGGTTACAAATAACGAAACTAGTGGCCTTACCTAGAACAAAAAAACACAGTTCAATACAAGCAAATAATATAAACAAAAAATTTGTAACGAAATTAATAGTAAAATAGTAAATTAATAAGTAGGCCTATATGTTAATAAACACAAAGTGTTTTAAAATAATTAGTTTTTTAATAAAGTAGGCCTACTATGTTATTTTACATTAAATAATGGCTACAAAGTATCAATTTAGCAGAGTTTATGATAGTTTTAAATATAAGTAAGTAATATAAACAACAATTTTTTAAAATCAATTACTACTTAGCTTAACAAAGAAAAATTTCATTTTAGTTACTTGTTATTAAATAATTATAATTATATAAATCAAGTAAAATAACGAATTAATAAATAAAGTAAAATAACGAAATAACCAAGTAAAAAAACAGCTGTTGTACAACATAAACTATAATATAAAAGCAGCAGTTTTGTGAAATCATATATTATCACTTTTTTAAACAAACTATTTTAAACCAAATGGGGCGAAATAGCTATATCTTTGTGTACTTTGCCCCTTTTGTGAAAAGTTTTCGTCCCATATAATAATAAGTAGGAGACAAACATAAACATCTCTTTTCTACGAGACTCAACCATGTGCAGTGGAGCTAATTTTCGTAAGTCTATGAAGAGCCCCTCACGGAAACACAATGCCCAATTTATCTGATTCTTCAAATAATGCAATTAGCCTAAATGATTGTAGTGATTTCAAATTTATGTCTGTGAGTGGTTCAGGTGATGAAGATTCTGAGATCACAGTCTTCTTTGCTGTGATCTCTTCAGTGAAGATACAAGTGGAGGACAATGGGTTCAGTGCGATGAATGTATACAATGGAGTCGTGTTGATGTTCTGCAGTTGAGAAAGACTTGTATGTTTGTGATTTTTGTAAATAATGTATTTTTTTTAATGTGAATGTAAAAATGTCCATGATATTCTACCTCAGGTACACTTTTTTAAGTTACTAAATGGTAAAAAACATATTGCTATTTATTGTAAAATTCCCAAAATCGTTAAATTTCCAAAAGTGAGAAAAATATGTATGTAAAACAAAATATGGTATTCCACATTTGGCACACTTTCTCTCTCTCTCTCTCTCTCTCTCTCTCTCTCTATATATATATATATATATATATATATATATATATATATATATATATATATATATATATATAAGGAGAATGTGAACTAATAGAAAGAATTAAAAAAGGTATAGCTTAATCAAAAGAAACCTAATAAATTGTAATTAAAAAGCTTGCACATTACCTTACCACTTTCTAGGATATGGTTATTTTTATGAAAAATTGGTAATCTTTCATAAGAATAAAGTTAAACAAATCGTATTATAACAGTGTGTTATTAAGGTGTAAACAAATTCTGTAATGTCAAGCATTTAGTTATTCCTTTTAGGACATTTTATTTGTTAATTGTGCAGAGTTTACAAATAATTTATTAAATCTTAAACATTTTGCTACTATTTAACATGTAAATGGAGCTATCAAATACCGCCAACAAAATAACCCAAATTTTAACGTAATGGGCCGCTATTACCGGCGCTTTACACTTTAGTGAAACGCCCTTTCTGCCGTTAAGCGATACTTTATGGACTCTCAGCCTTCCATTAGCCGTGAGAGCGGGCTGTCGGCAGGAGCTGTTATCTAAAAAGCCTGGAGTGGCGCACCTGTGGTCTATCCATCCAACGCCACTGTAGCCAACACTGCAGCGACATATGTTTCCGCTGTAATCACTCCAAACATCGTGTCTTAACTTTGTACGCAACAAGTGTAAAGTTGGCAAGTTATTACCTAGAAACGCGGTAGCTCTCCGTCACTCACAAGTGAAATGCGAGTAGGCCGTCTTGCCACTAAGAACATGTATCTAACTATAGGCCTAGAGATATTGTCTAAACCAGAATGAATCAATACGATGAGTGTGAACCGTGATCTTTGCGTCAGAAACAGAAATTGCGCGGGTGCATTTGGATTTATTTTATAAATTAAAATAACTATCGGAAATAAGCTACTATATTTCCTTGTTTTGGAAATTAAGATGACCTCCGATTTTAAGATTTTATATGTAATTTTAATATGTTTTTAACCATGTGTTAGACAAGGACTATATCCAGACAAGAGGTATAGGGAGCTAGGAACCAAAAGTGTGAAAACGCAACATTTAAATGATTTTTAAGTACCACAAATGAAAAAATAAAGAATACCAGCAATCTGAGCGGTCATATGGCTAAATTCTTAATCCTGTTTCCTATTGAAGCATATTACTTTGAACTCTCAAAAAGTCCATCCTCCAAAATTACTGGCTACTTATTACATTGGCCATCCACCCAGGGATAAAAATTAATGACTACTCTTTTCTGTGAGAATTTATGTTTAAAAAGTTGTACAAAGGAATCTTGGTGAAAAATCAAAGCATTATTTTTCAATTACAAATTCATTACTGTTTTAAGCAAGGCAAAATAACATATACAACCATTTCAAAAATACTTTATAAATGACATAATATTTAAAAATGAATAATTAATCAAATGGAATTTCGAATGTCATAGGCAATGACATATATTTAAAATTTGCAATATTAATATTAAAGATTTGCACCTCATAGCAGGGCAAAATAAAATTACCTTAAGTCAATGTCAATAATTTATTAATACTACAACACATAAAGAAAACAAACATTCTGTTTAACTCCCAGATTTTATAAATATACCAAAAAAATTATACAAAATTTTAAACAGCCAGCAAAAACTACCTCCAACATAACCCCAAAAATAAGAAACATCAAAATAACAAATAGGAATCATATATAATTAAAAATAATAAAAAAAACATTTAAACAAAGTAATCAATAAATAAAAAATTAAAACAATCATCAAAGCTTCAACCACAAACGTAAATAATAATTAAAACAAACTGATACTAAGGTAGATTAGACGTAAGAACAACAATTTTAAAAATCTGTCATAAAACAAAAATAGTTGAAATATCCTAATGTTATTTTTAAAGAACAGAAATATCATTGGATGACGTAAGATCAAGTAGTAGCAGATGAGTACTCATTGGTATTTTTAAAATTTAATAATTATTTATTTTGTTTGTTTGTCGAAAAGTTAATGTGACTATCATCGCTTATGGAGGTTAGGCAAGGGTTGTGGCACGGATATAGTAGAGATGTAAATTCCTCTAGTATATGATATAAGAGAGGAACATGGTATAACGATTCCAAGGTCACGGGACGGAATGGGACATATACATGCTCCTACTCGTTCAGTCCATATAGGAAGAAGGATTAGGGATGGTAGATTGGAAATTAGCCAAGACTAAGGGAAGCATAAGGGTTAGGTTATGGCATCCCGTGTACAGGGTCGTTTACCTGAAGTAAGAGGGTGAACAGCTTATCCGTCATGAAGAGAGGTGTGTAGCGTCCATTCTATGTAGTTTTTGTAAATTGTTACCGGAAATAACAAGTAGTAAATGTTACGGACAGTGACAGAAACTAAATAGATTTAATATTATAATCAGCTACATCTAGCTTACTTATATAGGCATCATCGATATTCCAGTTAGTTTTGTATATCACGAAATAAACGCATTCATTGTAAAAAAAACAATTTTAATAGTTATAAAAATATAAATGAATGTTTTGAGACGAAGATGGTAGCATCAGTACAAATGCAACCATTACTAGGTAAGGACGTAGGAACGCTAGAAAAAGCACACAAGAGATACGCAATTACAGTATGCATGAAGTAAAATAAAAAATGTTGCACGTTTAGCAGTTAAAACAGCACCCGTAAATAACACGAGGTCTCTGGAGAAATTCTGGGAGTGCTGTGTGTAGTCAAAACAACCCCCCACCCATAAACACAACCACACAAGCATCTGTAGATAGTGTGTCATCTTTTATGTTTCCTGTTGCTGCTACAAGAGTAGAGTAACTTTTAATTTTTAAAATAAACAAATAAATTACGTTTAATGAACATGAAAACTTTGTACAATGTAACGTTAAACCTAATATGTGGTATGGTCAATTATTTTGAAACAATCCATTATTATATATATATATATATATATATATATATATATATATATATATATATATATATATATATATATATATATATATGGTGATATGTTTTTTTGTAATATTGTTAAAAATTCTATGAATATGATATTCTGACGTTAACTAATGATTGAACAAGTAATAGAAACAAAGTTGTTTCAAAAACAAGAATACTTTTAATACATTTATTATTCAAAATTTTTCGCCGACAAAACAGTGCCAGCATTTTCAGGAAAAATAATTAGGTAACAAAATATTTTTACAAAAATTAAATTATATGTACTAGAAACAACCATATGTTTATAAGTATTGGACTTCATGTAATTTTTTCTATAACATCAATGATCTTATAAATAGTTTGGTGCCTTGATCTCATTTGAATCTGTTCATCAATTAACATCATAATCTATCTCTAACTTTATGCTTATAAATTTTCAATGTTTCACATATATTCATCTTTAACCCTTTGTTTACTTCTTTTATTAATTTCATATTTTCTATTTCAGGAAATTTGTGACCATTATTAATACAATGAGTAGCTAAATTTGATTTTAATATGTTTGGTTTAATATAACCGTTTAAATGTTCTTTGTATCTTTCTTTTTTGTTTGTCCTACATATAATTTATTACAAGCTTGACATTTTATATTAGCCTATATACTCCATTTCTTTCGTGCATATTGTTTTGATTATTGTTATTGTTTATTAAATTTTTAATTTTATTATCAGTTTTGTAAGTAATTTGTTTCTTTAAATAATCTTTTAATATTGTTTATTTAGTTACCAGTGAATGTAAAAGTTGTCCAAATATTTTCTCTTGTACTATTTACAAAGTTACTGTCGATTTACTGTTTTCTTATTACGTTATTATTTAACTTATCTATAGTCTTTCTTTTATATCCATTTTCTAATCCAATTTGATATATTATGTTTTTCTCTTTCATTTGATCATTCAAGTTCATTGGTATTTTGTGCATTCTATATAATAAATAACAGAGCTGCCATTTTTTTTGGTTATATGGATGATTTGAATAATTTGGTATTATTTGATTCGAATTCACGAGAAAAATTTTATATAGGCTATAGGCCTATACAAATATATATTATTATATATTTATTATATATATATAAAATACTTTTTCTTGTTTAATAATTTAAAACAACATAGGTTATTCAAATACACGTATATTTATTAATTTATATCCAAAGCTTTTCATTTTTTAAACAGTACCAACATCATCAGGAATGAAAATTACAATAATGTAAGTCTAATGTAGGCCTCACAATAATGTAGGCCTATAACTTACATTATTGTAATTTTCATTCCTGATGATGTTGGTACTGTTTACCAACGAAAAGCTTTGGATATAAATTAATAAATATTGTATTTGAATAACTTATGTTGTTTTGAAATATATATATATATATATATATATATATATATATATATATATATATATATTCAATATGGTGTGGTAATACGTTTTCTTATAATATAGTTAGTGAATAAAAATATTTCAAATATAAAAATAATTTTAAATTATATATTATTCAAAACTTTTCGCCAGTAAAATAAGTGTTAGCATCTTCAGGAAATGATATAACCTTAAACAATGATATAATATAGTTCATTAATGATATAAACTATTCTTGTATTTGAAATATTTTTACTATATTACACGAAAAGGTTTCAAGTTTCCATATATTAAACACTAGGCCTATATGTATTCATTATATAGGCATATAGTGAATAATAGTATATAATTAAAAACTATTCTTGTATTTTGAATATTTTTATTCATTATAGCTATATATTTCTTGTTGTACTTCTATGTATATAATTATACATACTGATATGCAAAAAGAGGAAAATGTTGTTATAAAATATGGCTAAAAATTACATTTATTAAAACATATTAATAACCTCTAAGTTAAAACACAATAAAGTAAAAGATAAGCTTATGTTTATTGACATTTACAACGCAAGTAGCCTTTCGGCTTGGATAGAGTAGACGTATCTAGCCCACGAAGGTGCTCGACCGGTTTCACACTGCTCCATATCGGCCGAACCCTCTGCCGAATCCAACTGAAACTCTTTGCTGCTCGACCCAAGGGACTAAAGTCACCAGAGTCGAGGGGCTTGACGCTGATAGCAGTTTGTAAAAGCTCAAGGGCCTTACTGTAAGGGCTAGACTGACCACCGGTCTGCCTCTATGACGAGAAGAGACGCCCGCTTCCGACCGATAATGTTTTAGTACCCCCAGAATACCCCGCTGTCTGGTTCGGGGCAGGTAGTGCTATCCACCCTCGGTTACACAAGAGCCGGATTCACATAGTGGAGACTGCAGCCAGCACCCATTAACCTACCCACTAGTCCTCCAGGGCTACACATATTGTCAGTGTTTAAAATTCTCCGCGTTTGCATTCTAGTATAATCCAAGCAACTAACAATGCATTTTCCAAACCACTTTTTAAATTGAAGGTTTTCTTCAATTTTAGTGCAATTCATAAACCGGTTAAATAGACCAAACATGATCCACTCAAGGTCAAATACATTTTTTTAAACTTGTAGGGGTGACACTTGATGTTAATACAGTTCTCTCAAATATCAATACATCAATTTAATTTAATAGTGAATTAAATTTTTTATGGGAGAAATCTTTTCACAATAGTGGCAAGGTAAGCAATATAGTTGTTTAGTCCCATTTGGCTTAAAATAGTAGTCTACATAGCTACTGCAACAACATTCAGCTCGAAATCGCTTGAAGGCTTATATCACAGAACTAGAACCGGATGGCGTTAAGATCACTCAGTCACTGTAGTCTACATAGCTACTGCAACAACATTCAGCTCGAAATCGCTTGTAGGCTTATATCACAGAACTAGAACCGGATGGCGTTAAGATCACTCAGTCACTGTAGTCTACATAGCTACTGCAACAACATTCAGCTCGAAATCGCTTTAAGGCTTATATCACAGAACTAGAACCGGATGGCGTTAAGATCACTCAGTCACTGTAGTCTACATAGCTACTGCAACAACATTCAGCTCGAAATCGCTTGAAGGCTTATATCACAGAACTAGAACCGGATGGCGTTAAGATCACTCAGTCACTGTAGTCTACATAGCTACTGCAACAACATTCAGCTCGAAATCGCTTGTAGGCTTATATCACAGAACTAGAACCGGATGGCGTTAAGATCACTCAGTCACTGACATCGACATACAGTGAAAAATATGCAAGTGATGATTACGTACTGATTGTGTTTATATCTTCCGTCCTTGACGGAAATGCCGGATTACTGCAGGGGCCGGATAGGTGAAGGGCCGGATTATAGAATTTACTGTACGTTAGTACAGGACTCTACTATCTACAGGACTCTATTCCTGAAGAGAGAACTGTCGGTGTGTGACAGAGAGAATTCCTTGAGGAAAGGATTCCTGTTTACTTGGTCTATGGTTCTTCTTTTTCCTTATGCCGGGATAGTTCTACATCCGCAAGTTAATTCTGGCTTTAACATCCAAACACTAGGGCCGATTAGAGACCTTTACGAGCACGAAAGAGAAAATATTCAGGAAATCAGACCTGCCTACTCGGGTTTTGATTGTTTCCAATTTTCCCTCGGAAGCTTTATCCTTAAATCCTTCCTATTATTCCCTATCAAGAAATAGGAAACCGAAGCTCGTCGAGCCTCTCTACGCCTTAATCCATAAACCTATTACCCTCCCCTTCTCCGCCTTGCCACGTGGCCAGTATAGACTCTGTCGTTTGTTTTCATTTAATCCTCCCCCTTCGCGCTAAAGAAACTTTATCCATTTTTAAAAAGTAAAACCCAAGTCTCTAGAATATCGAAACAAGAAAAATTATCTACATGCATTAAACAGTGAATGATAAATCATCAATCCGCCTCTTCGATTATAAAAGTTCCTTTTTTCCAGCGGCTCTGTACAACTTCGTTCAATATCAGCTGATTTCTATATACAAATGTATGAAAATATCAAATAGTTGGTTCGAATAAGGTAAAGACGTTATGTTTTATCCATCGACAGTTTTTTTCAGAACTTTATGAGATATAATAGGCTCTCCTCGAATAGAAACCAACGCTATTAAGACTATAATTCATTTCATGTTTCATGGCAAAATTTATTTTTGGTATGTTTATTTATATAAGTAAATCTACACATTAATCTTAAAGAGCTTTGATGTTTTGAAATACATAAAATCCCTCCTCAAATATAAATTACCTGTACGAGAATAGAATTTAGTTGGTGATTAGGATACATTTTTTCCCTAGACCCTAAATAAAACCACTGATTTTCGAATCAATTTTGTCTACTAAATCAAATAAATGGCAAAGTTTCGTTATCATAATCAGACTACTTCTGCCAAAGTTAAAAACTGGTTGCTTTTAAACAAAATAATTCCAAGATGAGCATATAAACTGTACGCCTGTAGATGGCTAATTCATGTATTAGGCCTACACTACAGAATGTAATACAACATTACTAAAATCTTTAAAATTGTTTGTAAAACATTCTAGCTTAATGCCGGCCGCATTAACGTTGCCACTGATTTGATTCAATAAAGAAGATAATTGACTCGCTAATCAGGTGTTTTATTCACAGACAATTGTTGCGAGTGTAACAAGAATAATAAAATTTATCATTGGTCTGTTTATTTATATAAGTAAATCTATTCATAAATCCCTTCGATGCTTTCAAATATCTAAAAGACCCTTCACAAATATGAACAGAAGCGAGACTAAAATTTAATTCCTGATTAGGCTACAAATTTACCTCAATTTCGTTATCTATTATTAAAAACAATTTTGTAGCAATACAATAGGTAGGCTATATATTTCTAGTATGAAATACTTAGCAATCCCTAAGTAAACACATTATTATGGTATAGACGATCTCATACCATTGCCTAAAAAATTTAATGTTAATGAATTATGGTATTTCAGCTGATGACGGTCGGTTTTTAATTAAACCTAGTCTTCTTCTTTGGGAAATTAGGTTAATTATTTGCTACTATCAAAACACTCACTGTTAAATTATCTTTTTTGAAATATTAATATAAAAAATAGAAGGGCTAGGCACGGACGCTCAGAAA
Organism: Prosapia bicincta; assembly: GCA_036971475.1. Taxonomy (NCBI): domain Eukaryota; kingdom Metazoa; phylum Arthropoda; class Insecta; order Hemiptera; family Cercopidae; genus Prosapia; species Prosapia bicincta. Next base: position 117,589,163 of record JBAIZL010000004.1, on the reverse strand, counting down.
CTTTCATTGTGTACGTTCGCCCCCACTACCTCGAAACCTTACCAAGGAAATTTCTGATAAATCCTAGCACAGATGTTTGCCCCCACTATTGAGGCATAGGAAAACTTTTATTTTTGTCACGTGCGTACCCCCTTTTCCAACACACCTGCAAAACCTAACTATCTGTTTACATTTATCCTTTCTAATTTTAGTGATGTCGCTACACTTCTAAAGCTGGTGAATTGTTTAATAGAAATAATTGTCAATAAAACCACAATATATATATATAGTGTACACTGAACAAATTGTTGCAAAAATGGTTATCTTCCCCTTAAGTAAATGGTAAAAATAAACTACTGCTAAAGACTAAAGGTGTAAAAACACTTAAATTAGATTAGTTAAACAAATAAATAAAACAGAGAAAATATATACAAAAATACTAGCAACTAAAAACTGAATAACAAAATTAATTGAAACTCATTATAACTTAAACTAACTAAATTACATTTGAAAATAACTTTAAAGGAAGGGAAAACGCTTAATATTAAATAATACGAAATCAAACATGTGGAATGAGTGACGATGACCTATCCTCGCATAGGCCTACATACGTTTACCCGTGTGACGGTAGCTGGACGGATCCCTCTATTTTCTCCCAGTACCAGATGGGTCTGTAGAGAATCTTATGGAAATGCTCAGCTTACCTACAAACGTGTCTAGTGCGCCTGACAAGTGCTTGAGGCTTCGTCTATATAAGTGTAGGCCTATAATGCTCCTGCAGAAGTACCTGATAACCTTAGAGAAGTACCTGGTACGACTATGAAGGTGGCTTGCGCGCCTGTAGATGAAGGGTAACCCAGTGTCCCCGATGTAAGCCTACTACAGATCCATATAGCTGTTCGCAGGTAAGCTGGTGCGTTACTTTGAAGGGCGAGCATACGATAGGGGAAGGGAAGAGGAAGCAAAAGACCGTTCCACAGACATTATAATATGAGGTATAGTATTTATATTACAGTAACGTAGTTTTGACAAGACCGAAAGGACGCTATAAATATTATTTTATTTGATTTGTCATATTAACCAGATCATTTACATTAAGTTTTGAACAAATTTACTTATATTAGTTTTCTAAACGACCGCAAAGCCTGCAATTTCTTAGCGATAGCATCTGATGGAACACGCGCTACAAAACTAATGTTTTTGAATAGGGCTAATAGGCCTACAGGTTTTCTGTAAGCTGTTTTCTACAGGATGGATTTTTATGCAACACGCACTACAAAAAAACAATGTTTTTGATTAGTGATAGCCTAATGTTCTCTATCGATCGATCGCGCGCCAGTTTTGTGAACAGCTATACACCAGATTATACTATACCAGACTGTACTGACAGAGTACCAGACTGTACTGAACGGTTGTCCGGCTACAAGGTAAGCCGTTCGTAAACGGTTTAGTGTAAATCAACTTTACAGGAAAAAGTTCGAGTAAAATTCACGAAACATTTTTCGGTTTTCGTGAATAATTATATGTAAGAAGGAATTCGACTACTTTTAAAACAAGTTTAATATAAAACAACTTCGTGTCGGCGAGAAAAAGTTGCTTAGGAATTCTGAAAAACTTCATCTTAGAACAAAGATAAGAATCTGCAGCTAAACATTCCTAACATTTCCTAAAAGTACGGAAACCATAGCAGCAAAGAGATAGAATTCTCGAAGGTAGATAACATAATATCTTCTGCATATCGCCGCCTACTCTAAATATCTTTCTGTAGATAAAAAAACGTAATTTGTCAAACAAGTCCGCATTTCATTACGAAAGACAGAGTGTAAAGTAATGCATATCCTAAAGGATTTAAAATTGTTTACTGTTCATAATATGAACTAAAGTTGACATTCTATAAATCAAAATAAGTAGGCTACAATGGGAAATAAGGATAGATTTTTTAGAAATGAATGTTAGTCTACTAAGTTCTAGTTTACGAGACCATATTTATTAAAGTTTTTATTATAGTTTCCTTTTATATTATTCTGTCTTTGTACTGCAACGGCCACATTGACAGTTGCAAAAATATTGGTAATTGTAGAGAATAGGCATTTAGGCAATGTAACTAGATTTCCAAGCATTTTAAATAAGTAAAACAAAAAATAGTCAAATAGGACCAAATAAATGAAAGTGGCGAAGACTAGGCCTAAATTTAGTAAATTGTAATTTTAAAAATATATTAAAAATCTAAATTAACCTGAAATTTATAGCCTTAAAATAGGCTCTATAAATATAAATCTATATTAAGATAGTTGAAGTCGCAAGAACCAAATTTTTTATAAAATCTGTCAATAGAGGCATAAAAGCGCTGCAATCAAGAAGATCTGGTAAAATAAGACAATGAATTAATTTGGAGAAATATAAATAGATAAATTGTTGAAACAAAATTTGAAGTTCAAATCAAAACATCGTATAAAGTAAAACGATCTTATAAATTCAAAACAAAATAATTAAAGAAAATAGAAGCAGACAGGAGTCGAGATTATAAATAACAGACTCGTTGTAAAGGCTCTGATAGGGTAATTTACGCAGCGGGCTTTCCACAGGAAAGAGGAAGATTTTCAAAAAGAGAGTGTGTGTTCGAAGCGTTACTTGTAGTCTATCAATACCATCAACGAGGGAAGATATGAGTCCAAAGATGTGGTAAAGAGCCTCAGAAAGGGTAAGATATGACGCGGAAGTGTTAGGATATCTGAGCCATATGCTGAAATATCAAAATCAACACCACCTTGACCTGTAAAATGTGTAAATACAAAACGCCGGACTTTGTAAATCTGAAGAAGACGCCGTCCATTAAACATACTTAAAAACATAGTAAATAACAGTGAAAAGGTTTCGCCCAACCAATAAGTTCTGTAAAATGACTAACTAAAAAGAAGATATTTACCAAGGATAGGCCTACTGGATGTGAGAAGGCAGTTTTCAAGACAAGACCCAGAAAAGAAAGAAGACATCTGAATAAGGTTATATAAATAATAATATTCCTTTAATTACACTTTATGTCGATCCATATTAATTCAAATTCAAAATTCAATAAAAAGAAATAGCCTAAGAGAAATAAGCCACTCTTATGCTAACTGAATTAAAATTTAACTTTTAATTGATTCTCTATTAAACCGTTTACATGAAATAAAGAGAAATTATATAATTCTTTAAACATGTTCAATATGGCTTTATTTCTTTAAACAAATGATATAAATTCTTTATTGGTTATATCAAGGAATTAATGATTATAATTCTATTTAAATAGATGTGTTTCAATATGTATAACCAAATGGTAATGTAGAACTTATCAAACTTTTTGGTAAATCTTTTGGGAGATTCACATATTTTTGTTTTGATTTAGTGAATATACATAGTAGACGTAAATTTATATTGTGATATACAAGATATGATATGTTGGGAGTTATTAGGGTTTGTGGGTATAACAATATGAGAACAGAGCGTATAAACTGAGGCTTAGGTTACATGGATAGCAGATAGGTCTCAATGAAGGTCGATTAACCTATAAATATTATGCGTTAATGGTAGGATACAATAAATAATAATTAGAATATAAAAAGATGAAGATGTTTTTTTTGGGAGGGGGTTAGGTTTAATATTAAAACAAAATTTGGTCCTAAATTAAATAATTTTTTATTTGTTAACAACAGGAAATTGATTAAAATCATTGAAGTTTTGGTCAGGATTTAAATATTTTAATATATCTCAACAAAATTATGATAAAAGAGAATAGGTAGAATTAGAAGGGATTTAGTCTGTACTTTTTACCATGAAATAAACTAGGGAAATTAAGCTAATCTCAATTCAAATTTTAAGTAAGAAGTAATAAAATAAATTCTGTAAAAAAACGAAATTAGTAGTCAAATATAGGATGAAAAGTAAATTTAAAAAAATATGTTATTTTCCAATTAGCTTTGAGTTTTATTTTATATAAAGCAATTTTCACTGAGTTCCCCAGTATAGTCTTTAAGTCAATAGTGACTCTCAAAGATTCCATAATTCCGATATAAGCCTAAAAGGGCTTGAAGGTGGGTAATTGGTTTTTGTTATAAATTCAGGAGATTTGTTCTCTTGAGAGATTTATTCCTTAAGCTACAGGTATCGGACCAGAGTTCGAATTCAAAGGATAAGCCATTACTTTCCTGCGGACAAGGAGTTTGTTAACATAAGTTAAGAGCAGAAGGCGACGAGTTGCCCGTAGGTAAAAAAAGGTAAAGGGAGTTAGGTAAGTGGTAAGGTCCGTAGGAGTACGGTATTTTAAAATAATTAGTAGTAGCTTGATTCATTGTTCCTTCTCTACTCGGTTTGCTCCTAACGACAGTGGTTATTGAGAGGACGCCATTTTGAAACTGCAAACTAGAAGTGTCATAATGAAATCATAGAAATTTTCTAATGATTAAAATCTGTTAATGCATAATAATGTAGTCTAATATATAAGCCTTCCGTTCTTTATATGTTACAGGCCTATTAATTCTTAATACGTAAAAAACAGACTGTTTTCCTTTAAGCTGTCTTAATTAAAAGGAACTCAAGTAAAATAATGCAATTATGAAAATCACGGCAGTAAATAAATTGCCTACATTCCATGTGCAATGTAAATTAAAAAACATTTTCCAGGAAACCATGTTCTTTTAACTTTCATTATACTTTCAAAGCATGGAATCGCTCATGGTAAGTGAAGACTTGCTAGATACAGATATTGCATGAAATATTTCATGCTTTATAAGCAAATCATAATGTTAAGCTGTAATGGCACGATTTCGGAACTACTGTTGAGTGGTCGCACGCAATTGAAGTGAATTGAAACATTAGGTATGTTAAAAAGGAAAGGTGAGTTGAAATTTCGCGGGCAACGTACTTTCATTTTGTACTGTTTTGATGTGTTAGTATACATGACTTAGCGGATGTTTAAAGTTTCAACAATAGGACTACAACATATTTCGATTGCTTTTGACGGATACAAAGGTTAGGCGTGTTTTGGTGTGATCGGCTGTTTTCTGCTATAAAAAAGGGATCAATAAATGGAATTAAATGCTCGAAAACCCTTAAAATGTGGCATCCGGCGAGTCTGCTCTGAATAAACAAATGTTTATAAGCTCTTCCAAGATGGTGGAGAAGATGCCAATGACGAACTTTACTCTGGACGGCCCAGCACGTCAACAACAGATGAAAACGTTGAAGCAGTGAACAAAATTATTTTGGAAAATCGTCGAATTACTATTACACGGCGTCTCAGGTTAAGTTGAGGCAAGCCATGTAGCTGGGGGATCAGGACCAGCCTGGGCCTATGAATAGGTAGAGACAGCCCGGCCAGAACCTCCCTTTAGTGACGCAGCGCCGATTACTCCACTTAAAAACGTTAATCGAATAAATACTCATTATATGGGAAAAACGTTGATACCGTTTTCTTAATTACTATTAAACAAACAATTGCGTGTGTGTCTCATGTTAATCGGCCGCCTTTAAGTGTGATTACCCATACCGAAGGAAAGTTTCGCTGTACGAAGCGTAGTCTGTAATCCCACTTAAAGTCGGCCGATTAACACGAGACAAATACGCAATTGTTTGTTTAATAGTAATTAAGAACACAGTATCAACGTTTTTCCCATATAATGCGTATTTATTAGTTCAAGGTTTTTAAGTGGAGTAATCGGCGATGCGTCATTAATTGGGATGTACTAGCCGGGCTGTCTCTGCCTATTCATAGGCCCAGGCCGGTCCTGATCCCCCAGCTACATGGCTTGCCTCAACTTAACCTGAGACGCCGTATAGAGAATTTGCTAAGGATGTTGGCATATCGACTGGCTCGCATGGATTTTGCATCACGATAATGCACCTCCTCACTCATCATCATATGTGAGAGATACTTTGGCCAAAAACAACACCACAATCATGTCTCAGCCACCATATTCAACGAAATTGTCCCTGTTTTTCTGTTACCAACATTTTTACACTGCATTTTTTATGTAAATTATTTGATTAATTATTTTTTATAACAGAAAATAGACGAGGACACTATAAACGTCTAACCTTTGTATCTGTCAAAAACAAATGAAATATGATTAACCTATATTGTTAAAACTGTGAACATATGTTCGGGACATGTGTACCAACTCAACAAAACAAAAAAAAAAATCGGAAATCGAATGTACGTTTCCAGCAAAATTTGAAAAGTCCCCTAGCAGATTTTAGAAAATCATACTAAAATAAAAAAGTATTTTAAACACTCTTCGTACTCGTTTGTTCCTAAAAGAACAGAATAAACTATGATTGGATAACATGAAGGCGCGTGAGCGGTCATGAAGTACTATTATGTCGATTTTGTAAAAGGAGTGGCTACTTCCTCTGCATTAGGCTTTTTTAAACCGAGCCTAATTGGTTTTTCCTTCTGTCTACAACGTCTTCTTCAGGAAGTTAATAATCGTAATGGGTTAGATTAATTACAGTAAAATCACTTTGGAGTGAGGAACCAAGTAGAAGTTCCCTTATTACGCGATACTAACTGGCTGCTTACTTTCGACTGGTAGATGACCAGCTAACATGCTTAACTTAGACGCAGTAGTAGAACTAATGTCTTAAAACGATAAGTAGAAACCTTTGCTTTTAACTGAAGTCGTAAAGGGACTGTCATCTGCCGGCGCGTGCGCATACATGACTGTCCAACTCCCATACAGCCAAGCGATTTTCACATAGTGATCATTAGTTTACTGCCTAAAAGATTTGGAGATGTCCTTCCGTACACTGCAAACATCCATGACACAGAAGTGCGGATTAACATACATAAACTGGAACAGGTTAAGCATTATAAGTATCTTTGACTTGTGTCAATAAAACTAAATAATTTCCCAGGAATAAGTGAGTTTATGAAGATTAAACAGTTTCTCATCATTCTTGAGATTCAGATTCAGCTCAAACGTCAGGTATTACGTAGGCCCTAAGTATTATCATGATTGCAGTCGGCGATTAATGTAGATGGAGGTGGGAAAACGTGCAATTGAAAAATGTACAAAGATTAGAATTTACCTCGTCCATGTCATGGCTAAGTAAATATACGAAACAGTTGGATTAATAACTCCAGCCTATAAAGAGATTTCTTGGTTGAAGGTTGTAATAGAAAGGAATGATAGGGCATCTGAAGATCTCTTAGGTAATATTATTCCATGGTTACACTGTCCAATATATTATCAACCAAATGAAGAAAACCGTGTACACAGACGTGATCAATAAAGGGAAAACATATCCAACATTACGGTATGTTTATAGACTACAGATTACTAGAAAGAAATCTTTTCCATTTTATTCGCATTACTTTCAGATAAAATCACTGCCGACATAAATTGCGTCATACTCGTTGTTTATACGTGCATTACGTTAGTCGCAATTTATTATTTCTACAATAAACAAACAACTTACAACTATGCACACAATTTATTTCTTATAATGGCAGACAATGTGACGCCTGTTAACATAAAATTATTACCGAGCATTTACATTTTCCTCTTGAAGTTAACAACTTGTGCTATTAGTTGCAGGAAAATGTAGGTCGCGCTAGTGACACTTTCTCGCATGTGTCCTTTGGAAAAATAGTTTTTTTTTTCACTTTCATAAAGAATTTTGCAACATGTCAAATGAGAGTAGACTGAAATATTTTCAATTTTTTCAGTTCCTTCTATTAGTTCACACTCTCCTTCTATATACGTTGTTCAAATTTTCAATCTTAAATAAAATACTTTTAGTTTATCCACTCAAGTCTAAATACATTTTTTAAACTTATAGTAGATGACAATTGATATTAATAAAGTTTTATCAAATATTATTTCATTAATTAAATTTAATAATGAATCAGTTTTAGTTTTATATGGAAGAAACACTTTTTATATAAGGGGCAAGGTAATAAAGTTTTTACGTTCCATTTGGCTTAAAACAGGTGATAACATATGATTTCATTACAACAGATTTTTATTAGGTACGGTCTGTAGGTTATGTGGTAGAACAGCTTTTTATGCATAGGTTATGTTACGTTATATAAATATAAATATATATATATATATATATATATATATATATATATATATATATATATATATATTAATATATTAAATATGGTGATAAGTTTTCTTGTAATAGGCCTATATTTAATAAATTAAAAATATTTCAAAAACAAGAATACTTTTATTGCATATTTTATTCAAAGCTTTTCGCCGATAAAATAGTACCAGCATCTTCAGGAAAACAATTATCTAACAAAATATTTTTACAAAAATTAAATCATATGTACTACAAAGAATCATATGTGTATAAGTAATACACTTATGTAATTTTTTCTATAACGTCAATGACTTTATAAATAGTTTGGTGCCTTGATCTCACTTGAATTTGTTTATCAATTACATTGTCTTTAACTTTATGCTTATAAATTTCCAATGTTCATATTTCTATTTAATATTTTCTATTTCAGGAAATTCATGTCCATTATTAACACAATGATTAGCTAAATTTGATTTGTATATGTTTGGTTTGATATAAGCGTTTAAATGTTCTTTGTATCCTTCTTTTAATTTTTTTTTTGTTTGTCCTATATATAATTTACTACAAGCTTGACATTTTATATTATATACACCATTTCTTTCGTGTATATTATTTTGATTATTGTTGTTGTTTATTAAATTTTTAATTTTATTATCACTTTTGTATGTAATTTGCAAATTTGTTTTTTTTAATAATCTTGTAATTTTATTTATTTCGTTACCAGTGAATGTAAAAGTTGTCCAAATTCATTCTCTCTTATTATGTACAAAGTTACTGTCGATTTTCTGTTTCTTTATTATGTTATTACTTAATTTATCTATATTTTTTCTCTTATATCCATTATCTAAACCAATTGAATATATTATATTTTTCTCTTTTATTTGATCATTCAATTTCATTTTTATTTTGTGCATTCTATATAATAAATTATACAGCGCTGCCAATTTTTGGTTATATAGATGATTTGAATAATTAGGTATTATTTGATTTGTCTGCGTTGGTTTTCTATATATATTATATTCAAGTTTGTCATTATTTCTAGTAATTGTAATATCTAAATAATTTAGTTTATTTTTTTTATTCAAATTCATGAGTAAATTTTATATTTTCGTGTATATATATATATATTAAATATGGTGCTAGGCTTATGTTATCTTATAATGTAGTTAATAATTAAAAATATTTCAAAAACAAGAATACTTTTAATACATATATTATTCAAAGCTTTTCAAATTTCCAATGTTTCAAAATCCTTTGTTTAATTCTTTTAATAATTTCATATTTTCTATTATAAAGTTTTTTTATAAACATATTTTATAAAACATTTATATAAACATAAAGTTAAAGACAGGTTAATTGATGAACAAATTCAAGTGATATCAAGGCACCAAACTATTTATAAGTTCATTGATGTTATAGAAAATATTACATAAAAAGCAATTTTTATAAACGTATGGTTGTTTATAGTATATATGATTTAATTTTTGAAAAAATATTTTGTTACATAATTATTTTTCCTGAAGATGCTGGTAATGTTTTTTTGGCGAAAAGCTTTGAATAATATACTGTATGTATTAAAAGTATTCTTGTTTTTGAAACAACTTTGTTTCTATTACTTGTTCAATCATTAGTTAATGTCAGAATATCATATTCACAGAATTTTATAAGTATTTAATTTGTCCCTGAATAATCTCATTTTGTTACCTAATAAAACATTTTCATTACTTTGGTTTTTCTAGAACATCGTAGAATCTGTTCATCTAACAATGCATCTTGATCGCTATTTAAGATGCAAGATTTTCAAGACGATTTAATATTAATTAACCTTTAAAATCGTTAAATACATTGTAATTATTTAATCAATAATAAATATATAGCACTGTAGCGAATATTATAATAGCCTATATGTAGGGCACATTTGTGACCCTGCAAAAGTGACGACTATAATAGCCACAAAGATACTTTTATAGCCCTAATCAACATTTTATTAACACAATTGTAACCTTCCTGGATTATGGCTGAGTTAGAGAAATGTGCATCAATGTTTTGTAACTCACTTACTTCCGTTTTGGTATTTATTTTGCAGCAATAATCAGTCTGTAGAGTTTTAAGTGTGTTGCATCGAAAATATACCCCATAATGTGAAGATACAAAATTAATATTTACTAAAAAACACTATCTTTAGCAGGCAAATGAAAGAGACAGATACAGTACGTAACTATGAAATTAAGCAGGCCTACATTTACAAGGCTATAAAGGAGGTACAATTATAATGATCTTACTGGCCCCTACGTGTAGACCAATCGCTCCATGGATGTAGGAAGGGCGTTTATAAACCTCCCGGCAAGAATATAAATTTTTATCGGTTAAAAATTATTTTAAATTGAACAGTTTTGTAGCAAATTTCATAAGGGAATAGTTTTGTCTGATAAGGAAGTTAAAGTATATTAAATTTAAGATAGTGTTCATATAAACTTAGTTGGCAGCAAACTGACACCCCAACATTCGTGTACAATATCTGTACAACACCTCAACGATGTGCGTAGTTTTTGCGGTATATCTCATACTTGTGAAATATAACTTAGGGATAGGAAGAGCGCCAACAATGATTAACAAATATATGGCTAGAATCTACGGAAAATCGCTTCAACAGAGGATCAAAGTACACATAAATGAAGGTAAACAACGTATGCACGAGAATGTTGCATAACAGAATGTTACGTGTAGGAAGATTACTTCACTTTGTCTCGTTCTTATTACTGATAAACTTCATATATAATTCCAAATTAACTTCTGATAGTCCCTTTTCAAACATATCTTTATTATAAATGAGAACCACGATACAGAATTTGTTTGTTATTGATAATAAAATACAAATATACTTATATAGTAATAACCGCAACACGAAATATCCCTGACTAAGTTCATACTTCTCTCATAATCCTTTACGAAAATTTCTCCCAGTAAATAGTTTTCTGATTTTTAACGAAATTCCCAGTTCGATTTCAATGTTTCGTAACATATCGTTTTAAACGAAACTATCTCCAAGCTCAGAATTTCTAGATAGGCTAAATTGTTTTAAAAAAAATTTTCACCCAGTTCAAAGTTCTCTGATACTTTGCCTTAACGAAATTATCACCGAATTCGAAAATTCCTGGTATGTTATTTTAAAAAATCAGAGATTCTTTAAAGTTTCAAAATATGTTCTTTAAAACGGAACTCTAGTCTCTTTTAGAACCCCCTGATATTTCGTTTTTAAAAAAATTCCCACGGTGCTCAAAGTTCTCTGATATTTTTACTAACGAACCTCTTTTTCTGAAGTTCTTACGATCTTCAAAATCTGCCCTGTTATAAAATGTAATAAGAAATAACATTTTCAATTATATGAAAAAAGAATAAATTTAAAATTTCGGATGCAATTAAAATTGTTTTGTTACACGAGGACTAACGATTTCTTAATTTTCAAAAAATGATTATTTCTATGAAAACGAAATCAAATAAATCATAAAATTTCTTTCATAAAACATTAATTTTACTATTTAATAAAAGTTCAAATTATAAAGGGCAAAAATATATTAAGTCTTATTATTTCTGCCTTGAGACGAACCTCTAAGATACTACAATACAACATTAAAATTCCCTGTCTTTGTAACACAAGGGTTTAATTGCTTACTTATGCTAAACATTCGTTAAATACCATTAATTGTAATGCGATTCTATCCAGACCCGCATCTATTTGTCAAGAGCATTACCTATTCCCACTTCTATGCCCCTATCATAAACAACAATTGGACAGCATATTGGAATTATTGGACAATTCTGCATACATATTAAGTTAGTTATATAAAATTCTTGTATTCTTCTCCTAAACAAGCTCTTTTCTCGGCAACTTTCATTAAAGTTTCAGTAGAAACCTTCTGGACAACCTGTCAATTCTATGGCTAAAGTTTTAGTTTTTAGAGTACAATCTCGGTTTGTGATCACTCTGTGGAAGAACCAGGTCTTCTGAAGAATTTTGTAGGGATAGGTTTCCTTTAAAAATACTCGTCCTAAGTGCTAGAAAATTAGTTACATATTTTTTTGTTTCTGAATACCTTCCCAGTTTTCAGTAAGGGTTTAGCTGGCAATTAGCTTCCTTTTTAACAGCGCACAAAGCCTCAGACACATATTTCCCTCCTTTAACCGAATCTTTTAAAGACGCTCAATATTTCCGTATACCATTTAACTAAGCTGCCTATGTAGAAAGTTGTATCCACCACCCTCAAAGAAACCAATAAACAAAGTAATTGGATCACCAGCTGCTTTGGTTAATTCAAATTTTTACCCATCAAAGTTTCGACAGCAAGCAGGTGCTTGCGGTAATGATGTGTTAATGCCATAACCGCGCATGACAGCGGATCTGCATGAACGTTGGGTTAGGTTTTGCGTATATCTGCTCCAGGCGATTAACCTGTCCGAAAGTTACGGTCGGACAAAGAAGAAGTTATGGTCTGTAATATTTTGACTGATGGAAACCATATACAGGATATTTACGGAGTACTTAATAATAATGCAGATCCTTAGGGAATCTTACAATTCGATACAAAAAGTTAATATCCACTATTTGGGAACAAAACTCTTAGGATTCCTCACAACTCTATACATAAGGGGTTAATATCCACTATTTGGGAACAAAATCGTTAGGAACCCTCACAATTGGATACATAAGGTTACAAACCACTATTTGGGAACAAAATCGTTAGGAACCCTCACAATTGGATACATAAGGTTACAATCCACTATTTGGGAACAAAATCCTTAGGAACCCTCACAATCGGATACATAGGGTTACTATACACTATTTGGGAACCAAATCCTTAGGAATTCTTAGATACATAAGGTTACTATTCACTACTTGGGAACTAAATCCTTAGGAATCCTCATAATTAGATACATAAGGTTACTATCAACTATTTGGGAACCAAATCCTTACGAATTCTCACAATTGGCTACATAAGGTTACCATCCACTATTTGGGAACTGTATTGAATTTGTAATAGTAACAGAAATCAATTTTGTTGCTAAGCAACCATTCTTAGAGGATAACATAAACAAACTTCAGGATAAAATAACTCGTTAAAAGTGTGGAGATTATTCATTACTAAGGAAGGCTTATAAAATACTCTTCTGGTCTGGGACGGGGCGGGGGGAGAATCACTGCTAGCGGTTGCATGACCACTGAGAGAATCATTCCATCTCTAACGCCATAAGATGTTCATGTAAGAAACAGACGCGCAAATACAGAAGTAAAAAAAGGAGAGAAAAGCAAATTACATTTGTTTATCAACAATAATATAGAGCTACAAAAATCAATAATCTGTAAAAACCCATATAAATTAATAAGACATATGCCTATATATCAATGCGCCTTGTCATTTATGCTTGATAAAATATCTGTTGTAATAATAGCGATAAAACCATACATTTCTATAAGTATTAAGCCTAAAATAATTATCACATAAAACATTTTTGCAGTAATGCAATCAGTCATTTATCTGGAGGATATCTTGTAAAATGACCTAGCCTAAATCTAAAATGACCTACCTAATCCTAAATACGAGTCAAATTAAAAGGGTATCCAGTAAAAATGATTATTGTTGATTAAATCTGAATTTGAAAAAGGTTTTTTTCTTAATAGAATTTTCTATTTGTTAATGTAGACAGTTTCTCCTAATGAAGGTTTTTTTAAATTACCATTGGGTTTTAATCGGCATGATATTCAGCTCCATATAAATTATATTTAACCCGTTTAGAATCCTTTTTATACGACCCACTTGCTTTAGTGTTGTCGACATATAGACTAGGCCTGTATTCGTTTACAGCCGATTAATATTGAGACATATTTAAAAAAATTAAAATTAGAAAGGTATTTCAAACAAAATTTTAATTAGAACGGTATTTAGACGCCAACAGCTTAGGAGGACGACTGAGCGCGTAGTGCCACTTAGTGTAATTAGAGAATTCCATTTCTGTTACAGGAGAACAGAGAGAAAGCGTATGACGTTCGACGGCTTGGTGGCAAAGACATTGACAAAATTGCAACTCTGTCAATACATGTTGTCAAAGAAACTGGCAATATCTGGTAGTAAGCTACTGTTTTCCTTCACTAACTTTCGATACTCCATGGAAAAACCTGATTCCATCATTCGGACTAGGGGCATGTGGATATGAGATACAACTGGATGCCACGATAGCTGGGCGGATTCGGAGGTCTAGACCAGAGTTAAAAGAAAGCCAATCTGTAGCTGAGGACGTTGACAAATCTCCATTGCGTCGTCAACCATCACTCACAAAATGCCTTTTTAATTTTAATTCTTTTGATGTTAAGGCTACAATTTCATTTAAAACATCTTAATAGTTGGTTTATTTTTTAACACAGTCAGTAGTATAACAAATCAAAACGTTAAAACGGTGTAGGCCTACTAGTTTTGTTTGATTACAAATGATCTTATTTATTATTACTTATCTTTCCTAATAAATGTAAACATTTTCGAAAAATATAATGTTACTAGCCATTCCCAAAACAGCTGTTTCATATTTGTTAATTATTGCTTTCATCTAAGACATTATTGCCATAACATTAAATTACTATTTTAAGTTCACTGAGTAAAGAAACAAATCCAGTGGTGATCTGTAAAGGTTATACCCTCTACTTGCAGGGATAGTTTACCTTCTCTCACTCATCTGGCGTCATATACAAAACACATAGTTTACACGATGTTACTCTTATAAGATGATTAATTTAAGTAAAGTCAATGTTGATTATTCTTGGACAAGCACCTTGAATTTAACACGGAATTATTGTAACTCTATTTATTTCAAAACAAAAACACCTGAAAACATTTTCCAAGGAGTTAATTTTTACAAATACAGTGTTTGAAATAAAATACAATGGGCAGAGTGACAACATTACAATCAACCAAATTAGTAAAAAACAATAATTCAAGATATAATAATAACTAAATTAACAAGGTTTTATAATAAATAACTAATTAACAAAGTAATCTAGATTAAACATTTCGATGACCATGTCATTATCTTCATCAGAAGATGTAACTGCACAGAAGTTACAAGGCCAACTAAACCCTTCCAGGTGTTGGGGTTAATTGTATTAATACATTATTAGATAATCGAAAATTTTTAATTTTCAATTTGAAATGTTTTAAATTTATCCATCAGCTTTAAATTGGAAGAATATTCTTTGAGTACATTAAGGGTTTGGTAATTGTTATTCCAAAGTAAAAATAAACAATCAAACGTCTGACTAAATTACTATGTTATACTTCGAAACGGCCGCCCTCAAAAATAAAAAAACTAAGTGCTACTACAGGTAAATGCAACATATAAATATATATTCAAATGATTTAGTAGTTAATTAAATATTTCCGCCAACGTGTCAGCCTAATTACATCCTCAAGACTAAAATAAAATACTATAATAAAAAATATATACTATAACAAAAAATAAATACTATAATAAAAAATACATATTGTACCAAAAAATAAATACTAAAACAAAAAATAAATAATATAACAAAAACTAAATACTACAACAAAAAATAAATACTATAATAAAAATACATATTGTTACAAAAAATAAATACTACAACAAAAAAATAAATACTATAACAAAAAAATACTATAACAAAAAATAAATACTGTACAATAACAAAAAATAAATACTACAACAAAAAATAAATACTACAACAAAAAATAAATACTAAACAAAAAATAAATAATACAAAATACGCTAATATGTTTTTTTTTTGTTATAGCTGTATGTTTCAATCTTAAAAATAGAGAAAAAAACCTAAATGGCTGAAACGTTTACGGAAATAATACATTAATTTAACTTTACTCAAGCTTTTGTCTTGTGGAATTGCTTGGAGTCTTCATTGTTTATTACTAGATACGTCAGATTCAATCTATCTAAAAAAATAAATTTAAAATGATTCAAACGTAGTCTAATAACCACAATATTCGATCTTTTCAGTAATACTTCGATTCCATAACCGGTAATGAATCATTGGCCACGGAAGAACGTAATCGATTTGCTTGTAGGTTATGTTAGGAAATGGATTAGGCGTAGCGGGACGGAGATAATGAGGGATCCCCAGAGTGGAATGAGAGCAATAAAGACAAGTGGTGAGACAGTCCCCGGGTTACGATTCAATTACTGTAAAACACGCAGCTATTGTCTCAATCTATCAAGAATGCATTGCGCTTACTGTTGCTCGTATGTGGTACTGTTCGTTTAACTTTCGCAAACATAATTTATTTATTGATCGATATTAAATTAATTCCCCTCGTTTAAATAAAAACATTGCATGAATATCTATTTGATATAAAGCTCTCCCCAATGTTAATATCAACTTTCTTAAGAGTGTGTTTTCAATTAAATATTTTTTACTGAAATAATGAAATTATTGCCCGGACTTGACAAATTATCTAGAATAATATTTTAAAGTACTTAACTAACAATAACTCTGTTACATATGCTTGTAAAATATAGTCTCTATTTAACTTCCATGACAAACGTAAGTTCCAACTTTCTACCTAGTTTGTAGGTTTTTGAATTCATTTCTAAACAGCATGCTATATATATCAGAAGTTCTCAAACTGGGGGTTTCACCCACCTGTGTGGGGCATTGAAAGTTTTAAGGAGGGCATAGATAAGTGTATTGAAACTGAATACAGACGACAGGTGTGCGTACTCAATTAAGTGTGCTAGTGGGCAGACTGACGTGACATGTGCGTACTGTAATGTCATTGGTTTTACGTAAAATGCTTGGTCTTGATAGATCCTTGTTATTGACATACATTTAACTCAAAAATAACATCTATGGAGAACATCTATGGAGCATATTTATCAGTCTCAATTTATTATATAATTATTTCCTACATACACGCACACACACAGTACACGCGCACGAGCACGCACAGAGAGAGAGAGAGAGAGAGAGAGAGAGAGAGAGAGAGAGAGAGTGAGAACAAAATTGAGAGAGAGAAAGATTGAAAGGAAGAGAGATTGAGAGAGAGAGAGAGAGAGAGAGAGAGAGAGAGAGAGAGAAACAGACAGACAGAAGGGGAGATAGAATGAGTGAATGAGAAAGAGAAGAGATAGATATTAAAACAATGACTAAACCGATGGTATACAAGATAGACATTTTATCTCTCCAAACCTATTGACATATAAAGCGACTCCTGATACACTTTCACTGTAGTGTTAGAAAAAACTCAGCAGTTTAGTAAGAATTACCCCTCATTAGGTTAAATCATGTCGTCAACATCCGCTGAATGTTTTGTCTTTGTGTTTTGTTATGTCTGGCCAAAGGTTCCCCGGGGATATGACAGCGAAAACGTGGCGTTCCATAAATCTTCCCACCCCCGTTGTAATCAAATTTGGATTTGGATTTAATCCTGAGTGCACGTAGGGGCGGGGGTGTGCTGGTGGTTGTTTGTTTGGGGGTGAAATGTTACACTAATGGCACCAGGACTGAACACTCGGCTGAACTTGTCTCGTTTTGTTTTGATGGAGATGCACAAGCTCCTCGGAGTGTAAGTAATTTCGGCAATGTTTCTCGATGCCTGGCTGTCCCTCAAGGGTGAGTCATGCTTGCAACTTTATATTAAATAACTTTACTTCTAGCAACGGTTGTCTTCTCTCCTCAATGGATCTCTGCTAAACTCCTAGATTGTGTTCGTGAAGAGCATTAATATGTTTATTAATAACATTATATGTTAATATGCATTAATATACAATATACATTAATATGTTAATAACATTATTTCATTACTTTTTCGAAATCTACCAGTCATTTTTAAAATTAATTTAAAAAATAATCACACTTTTAAATAAGATTGTTACTTTTTCGTTAGATATGTACAAAATACTATCTTCCAAGAATTGTACCAGCATTTTCTCTTTCTAACTAAGAGACTCATCTGTGTTCACAAATACATATTAAGTTAACCGTATTAAGTAAGCCGTACACAGATACATTATTGTATATAAATGTAACCAATGTTCATGATAGAAGCGACAATGTTTATTAGGCCTACTTTATCGCGACACAAAACTTGAGCTGTAGAGAAATTGCTGTAAAATTTTTATACAAAAATAATACATTCTGAATGTGAATTTCTTTAAACCTCTAGATATTATTAAAATTTCTACGAAGGTAAGTCAATTATTATCTGCAATTAAGTTATATTTTTGTTTATGTTGGTAGTGATGTCGTTTTGCGTTGATGACGCATGCTTTCTTTACTTGTTGTTATAAAGCTGCTAGGTTAATTTCATTATCCCTGTCGTGCTGTTAATCGTGGCTCATCTGTTTTCTATTTGACCAAAGAAGAGAAACGTTTAGCGATCCATTTTTGTGGCAGGAAGATGTATCATGGGCCGAAATTCATTGAAGACCTTTAGTACAGTACGGGAACAATGTTTTGCCAGAGTGAATTTCATTGAAGACCTTTAGTGCAGTACGAGAACAATGTTTTGCCAGAGTGAAATTCATTGAAAACCTTTAGTACAGTACGGGAACAAAGTTTTGCCAGAGTGAAATTCATTGAAAACCTTTAGTACAGTACGGGAACAGTGTTTTGCCAGAGTGAAATTCATTGAAGACCTTTAGTACAGTACGGAAACAGTGTTTTCCCATAGTGAAATTCATTGAAGACATTTAGTACAGTACGGGAACAGTGTTTTGCCAGAGTGAAATTCATTGAAGACCTTTAGTACAGTACAGAAACAGTGTTTTCCCATAGTGAAATTCATTGAAGACCTTTAGTACAGCATGGGAACAGTGTTTTGCCAGAGTGAAATTCATTGAAGACCTTTAGTACAGTACGGGAACAGTGTTTTGGGGATTTTTGGGACTCCAAAGGTCCAGTACTGGAACATAATCAGGAAAGGGCCACAACAATAAACAGTGTACTTTACAGTGAGATGATTACTGCCAAGCTAAAGCCTGTAATTCGAAGCCAATGCCGAGTACTACTGTCAAAAGGTGTTGTAGCACGACAATACCCGTCCGCATATTGCTCGTACGCTCCAGAAACTTAATTTTGAAGTACTGGCTCATCCTCCCTATAGTCCCGATCTTGCCCCTTCTGACTATAGTTGATTCAAAGCAGAATAGGAACGCGTCTGTGGCGGGGAGGGATGCGGTGTTGTCAGTTTGAACGCTATGACTAACGGTCATAGTTTGTTCCGCTGAGGTACTAACGGAAGTTTAACGTAGAACTGGCAACGATGTTTCACCGATCCTGCTGGATTTCCCTTTTGTAGAGTCCTATTCTGTTTTAAATCAAACTATATCACTTGTTTGGTCCACTCAAAATCGCATTAGAGGGCTGTCGATTTACCTCCAGCTGACGAACCAGTGAAAGAATTTGAGCACTTCTGGCTCGAAGATCGACCGAAAACCTTCTTTTATGAGGGCATCAGGAAGGTTGTACAACGTTGGACCAAGTGGGTTGAAAAATAAGGGAAATATGTCGACAAAATTATGTACATAGGCCTATAAGTTTCCTATTTGATAACAATAAAATTTTATAGCTAGATTGCGGATAATAATTGACTTACCCTTATAGTTTAGACATTTTTAAAAAGTAGTCGGTAAAGTAATAAAAATAGAGCATGGCGACAATTTAAAAGAAATATTTCCTGCAACGACTTTAACTGAAGCGGTTAATTTAAAGGCCGTCTTGAGAAAAGCTGCGTTAGGAGCTTAACAGATTAGGACACGAAATTCTAACGCGTCAAGCCGTCAAGTCCTTAACTCACTCTGTCCATTGCCATATTATATCTAGATTTTGGTAGTTCCTCAAACTAATAACCTAATACACACTGTCTCATTCACATGCCATGTAAAAGACTGATGCACTAAGAGCCTGATCACTGTGTAAATGGTGGCCTAAAAGTGACAAGTGGGAGTTGTACATTTTTGAAGCAAGCTTTCATGTCCTTAATCAGTTTTGTTCGTAGTTCTAAGGCTACCAGCCTGTATAACTATAACTGTTATCGACCAGAAGGATAGGAAAAGATTGGGATTGCAAAATACAACCCTTTAGTAGAGCATAGGGGATCAAGGTATCACGTGCGGAGGGTTGAGAGCAGTCAACCTACTCTCTCTCGGGACCATAAAGAGGTGTCTACCGGTTCCCGTTGTAGTAAGAAGGATACACGTAATTAGGCAGAACTAAGGAAAAGCCATATCGGTCCCATAGTACTTGAAATAGAAAAAACTACTGGCATTGCGTGGTCATGATAGCTTACTTGAACTAGACCTACTATCTATTGGGGTCATAGAGTGGTTACACGTTCCATACATTGTAAGAAGAAAGTTCAGGTAGGGTAGAAAGAAACGGCTAGGACAGTTTCCAGTAAGGACTGTCATAAAAAGACATAATGATCATACTTATGAGGAAGTTTATCTGGCTGGGTAGCTTATCTGAAAGTAGACTTGGAACAGTGTGAAAAGAAGTCACCTCCAGCCGGCTCTTAATTCTTCTATTTATAACAATTATATGTTTATAACGTAGGTTACATTATTCCATTAGGAACTCTAGTTAAAAAATCGTCGTACTATAGAAAAATTCAAATAAAATGTAACCTGCCAAACCCATGTTTAGAAATTGGCTTAATTCAAACAAGATGAGCTCTTTTGACACTTTTACAAGGAAATATTATCATGTAGGGTATAATGATGCTATGCACCAGTTTTTATTTAAACTTAATTATCTATAACTTTCATTTTTAAGAATTACTGTTCTTCACAAGAACGCGTGTGTGTGTATTACTAAACGTCATATTAATATCTATGTCCCAGTTGCGTTAATGAAACTTATGTGGGAAATTTTAATACATCCTGTATTAATATTTATACTTTGACATCCTGTTTGTGCAACGCCAAGTCAGATCTAATTTTTTATACGCAAAGGGTTCTTTCACGAAGCAATTAATTTCTTATTTTTAAAAGCTTCCTAACACACAGTCATAGCACAATGATTGAACGTGTTTTGTTCCCATGTCAAGGAAAACAAAACGCGTCGACTGCCGTTGCGGGGGAAAGGGCTGAAGGAAAGTCCTGCGGACATGCGACTCATGAAGGCTTTGTCCTCAGCGTAACCGGAGACGTCAAGGATAACGATGTGATCTCCTAAAATGGAACAAAGCTCACAAAATGAAAGACGCAGTATTCAATGGACCTGTTTATTAAAGAATGATATATAGACGTTTGTTTGCGCGCTGTTCCTTTTAGAGATATTGTGAGGGCTTTGTTAAGACAATACATGCTTTGGATAAGTTGGCATATCTATATAGGATGCCAAAATAACAAGCTGTTGTGACAAGTAGATCCGGCTACTTGCTTAATTATCATTAATTCATAATTAACGTGAATTTGGTAATGAAACTGCATATACTGATTGTTAACTTAAAAACCTTCAGTGATTAAATTAGTATGTGTTGTCGCAAGGTGGAACCTGGATGTTTCCGGGGTGGAAGGTTAATGAATTTTTTTTGGGGGGGGGGGTCCTATATCGATCCACCATCACGCTCTTTATTCGAAAGTGCATTTAAATACTCTATGGTAAATTTATGATAAAACAAAAATTAAACAAAATGTTGTGTAAATTATGTTAGGCTAAGTGAAAATGATAAATCGTCGAGAATAAGTCAGTCATTTATGATTTCAGCCGTGATATCTTTCTTGTGTTGGTATCAATGGCAGTAAAAAAAATTCTTTTTTTTTAAGATTTTGAATAACTTTTGGTTTTAATGATTATTTTTATATTTTGTTCATTTTATTATAAATCAACTTTCATAAGTTTTTGGGTTTGGAAACTTTCATTGGATATATATATATATATATATATATATATAGGATGCCTCTCTCTTTCTTTCTCTCTGTCTCTCTCTCTCTCTCTCTCTCTCCCCTCTCTAATATATATATATATATATATATATATATATATATATATATTAAAGGCTATATATAAGAGTTATCTAACGAAAGCTATACAAAAATACTGTGTCAAATGTTTTTAAAATTTACAAATTTATATTTCACTTCTGTATTGAGTGAAAATGACAGCTGTATTAACACCTTTTTTACTGGTACGCTGAATAACCGGTAAACACTTCAAAGGCCTTTCTAATACTTTAGATTTTATTCAAACATGTAATGAAAACCATGGAAAATTGAAACTTGTGAAAAACGCAGTGTACATAAAATCTTGTATTCCTCACTAGGCCTATTTAGATCTCCTATCCTCCATACATTATTCCTTCTTCTATTCGCTTCTCTTCCTCTGCAGCCTGGGAAGCCTTACTCTTCTCTTGTACTCTTTGTTCTTGTCGTCTTCTCTTGCCTTCCGCAAGGATGGGAGGTTTGTTCCTGGTGTAACAGTCCCGGCAGCACTCCGGCTTTCTGAAGATATGTGCCATAATGAAAAGGTAGTCTTCATTATACACACTAATGGCTTCACATACTTCTGGTTGGAACATTTGCTCTAGAAAGATATCACCGTAAAGGGACTCATTTGCATTTTGCGTCTTGCTCAACGAGCGGCGATTGAGGAGTTGTTGATCAGAAAACGTGCTATAAATGGGCAGCATATGGATGAATATTTTTCCATCCATATGACTGTTATTGTTTTATGACATTTTTGTATACTTTTATTTGTTTTATGACTTCAGAATGTTTTTTTAGGATATATTATTTCTAATGCAGTCTCATGGATAAAATCACCAAATTCCGACACAATCTTCTTCTTTTCAATGGTTATATTACAGCCATAAGCATTTCGTGCTCTGACATAGTCGAATGACGTAGAGTTATCTTCTGATACAGTATAACATATAAATATCGCAAACCAAGCTTTCAGACAGTTTCCACAATGTTTCAGCTGTCCCAGTTCTCATCCTCGCCGAGGATCCTTCATACTTAGTTTGGCATACAGGCTTGTGTCCATCAAACCATATTTTAAACTGTGGCGAATGTTCATCCAATTCAGTAAAAATTGTAATGTACATTAGCCACAACAACTAAACATAGCCATATAACCTGGAAAGACAGAGACAGCTGGTGTGAGGCATCACTTGGAAGTAGACAGCCAACATTATGTTACTCAATTACAGTGAATATAGATAAAGGGAAAATACACATTGTATAAATGAAAAGTGTATCCAAATGTTGTTATAAATACTTCTTATATTGTTTGCTACATGGTTTTCTTGGATACATTTCTTTTTCTTGTTTCACAATTTAGAAATATATAAAAGTAATACTATTTTTAGCGGATTCAATGACATCTTAAGAATAAAAGACTAAATTAAATACAGATTATTGATGATGGTTTAATCAAACAATTAAGATAAGAATAACTAATATTTTAAGCATAGTACGATTATTTGGACAGTCCAGATGTAGTCATAGAACTATAAGGTACTTTGAAAATTTTGATAATGCTGATACTGCCAATCAGAGAAAAGTTTCAATATATGAAGAACACTAAAATGAAAATTCTTGTTTATGAAAGTGTCATTTAATTGTACATAGGCCTATACATATATCTTGTTCTAATTTTTAATGGTTAATAACACTTTATGTTCATCCACTCAAGTTCAAACACATTTTTTTTCAAATATCAATTCATTAATTACGTTTTTCATATAGGAGAAACTTTTCACAAAAGAGACATGTTATGAAATACAGTTATTTCGTCCCATTTGGGTTAAAATCAGTGATAACATATGATTTCATAAAAAAGCTGATTTTATGATATAGGTTATGTGATAGAACACCTGTTTCAAACCCTATATTACGTCACTTTATTTATATTAATTGTAATTATTGAAAAAAAAGTAAATAAAATAATATTTTTCTCTGTGGACCGAAGTAGGAATTGACTTTAAAATGTCTTTGTTTTAATTACTCACTAGTTTCGTAAATGAATTGTAAAAAAGATTATTTTTTTCTTGAAGAAAACGATTGTATTAGCTTACCAGTTAACACACAGACTTACAAAAGAGTATTGAACAAAAATGTCATATTTTGAAAATGTAAAGAAATACCTTATTTAAATGTAGCCTATCAGATACTCTTTACGAAAGTATGTGAGAAAATTCCTAACCATATTTAGTTTTTTAATCGAACTCTAAATTAGCAGAGTTCATACGCGTGTGTTACAGTTTAAATATTATACACGCTGGGAAAAGGAAACAGTCTATAAATATTGTAACGCGCAGACGTTAGCGCAGGCGTAGAACCGGCTTGTTAGAGACTCATCGGTGCGAAAACCATCGGGCCCAAGTCTGGCGCCAGGGCATCAGTGGAACACCTTAATCCTGCCGCTAACCCACAGACAAAACAAAATAACACTCACTCTCTGTTGGGGAAATTAAACGCCGTGAAACACATCTGTCTGTCAAGAGACTGATCTACTTTGCGAAATGGTTCCGCAGGTCAGTCAACATAATAGAGTTGAAAACCAGTTGGCTGGAAACAGTACGAAAATAATTGTAACCACAATCTACCTTTTATTAGTCTAACAATAGTATAGGTCTCTGTTAGCGCCATGAATACTACAGACTGTGTGAAGTTTTTAACAAAATTTAAAAAAACACTAATAAATTGTCAATTACCGCCCAGGAAAAAGCGACAAAAGCATAAACCAAGATATTCCCAGTGCACTAAGGCTGGAAGTTTCAAATTTGATTCTAAAGTACTTACATGTTGATGAAATTCGAATTTCAAAATCATAGTATCAATTAGTCAATTAATACAATTCAAATCCATTAATCATTATATTACCATGACCTAGTAAGTTTTAAAAAAGGTCTATAGCCTATTTTTTAAAAATAGGCCTATCTTGGAAAAACTTGTTGATAACTTTTACAAAATCAAACAATTCAGAAATTTCTTATTTACTTTTGGCATAAAAAGAATCACCTGTCAACTCAAAACCTTAAGGCTTCCAACCATCTGTCACATGCAAAAAACCACATTTAGGAGATAACTTTATCCTTTGAGAGGCATGTCATACTTTCTAAAAAAAAAACAGATTTACAACGAAAATAAAATTCTAATGGAATATATATATATATATATATATATATACATATATATATATATATATATATATATATATATATATATATATATATATATATATATATATATATATATATATATATATATATATATATATATATATATATATAGGCCTACATATTAGAACCAAGAAAGAACAAAACTATATTTTACACATAGGAGTAAACGTCTATAATAGTTGAGACTGAAACTTTTAATAAAGGTAATGCTTTCAAATTTCCTATAAATTTTGGAAAACTAGCCTAAAATGACCATCAAGTATGACAGTCTTAACTGTATAAAACAACTGTGGCGTAGTATTTAACATAAATAAATGTAACCTCTATACCACAAATGACTTTTTTCTTTTATTTAGAACCTTATGTAAGTTTCGATTGCATAGAAATCATCCTCAGAGGTAATTTGCAATAAAAATACCAATAAAATAAATACGTATTTTTATTGTAAATTACTTCTGAGGATGATTGCTATGCAATCGAAATGTGCATAAGGTTTTAAATAAATGAAAAAAGTCATTTGTGGTACCTATAGAGGTTACATTTATTTATGTTATGACAGTCTTGACCAAGATGGGATGCACCTATACCAGAACGCGGTCTAGAGAGCTCTTGTGAACTATAGGCTGATGAGCTTGTTTAGTGCCCAGAAATTTTGAATTTTTGTTACATAAATCAAGGTTGATTTTATAGTTTTTTACTGGTACATAATCTAAAGGAATTTATAATTATTTTGAAATTAAGCATTGAATAGAAAGACCATCTCTTTATAACCCAGGAGGAGAAAGGTCTTCGAGACAGCCAGCATGTACGCGATAGCGAAAACTGTCCCCCATATCACATGTCGGAGTAGGCCAAAAGGCGAGTAAGATTTCTATAGTTCGACAGAAAGTGGGTCTTCTTTGAGAATGAAACTCGGACCTCGAGAGCGAAAAAATTATCTTTCATGCCACATATCGGAGAAGACCCTTTAAGATCCCTCTATAATCCAGCCATCTCTCTATAATCCAGCAAGGAGGTCTTCTTCGAGACAGCGACCATGTATGCGTCAGCGATAATTGTCCTTCACGTAACACATCGAAGAGGTGTGTTCTTAAATATCACCAAATCAGTTTAACATCAATAAGTAACAGGAAGGTATCCTGTATATGGAGTAGCTTAAACACAACATTCGGTCTATGCTCAGCCCACATGTCTCTAAGTGGATTTCTTTTTCTGAGAATACAATCAGTATGAAATTAATATTACTAACACAATATTCTTGGAAATTTAAGTTGTAAGTCCTAGACATGAGGCGACAGATGAAATTCCCAGGACCTTCCCGATCTCCCAACCTTAATATGCCAAATTAGATAGTATTTTAAAAAAACGACTTCCTATCTCTCTACGAAATCGAGAAACTTCCGCTCCCGACATCCGCCTTAAATTCTACAATTTATTATACCTTTACGACTTATAGTTCTTTCGACGAACAAGTCCTATCCAATCGAAAAATCTTTAATTAGAAAAAAGTGTAGAACAG
Organism: Prosapia bicincta; assembly: GCA_036971475.1. Lineage (NCBI taxonomy): Eukaryota > Metazoa > Arthropoda > Insecta > Hemiptera > Cercopidae > Prosapia > Prosapia bicincta. Next base: position 117,562,436 of record JBAIZL010000004.1, on the reverse strand, counting down.
GTTAGGAATTCCACAAGTACCAACCCAGCAGCTGTTGTCGCCATGCCGTATCAAGTTTCCCACCCTACGATCTCGGTCTTGGGAACGCTTTTTTGTCTCTCAACTTTACACCGTGGTTCTCATTGTTGGAAAGGGTTGGGTTAGGGCTCTCTGGATACGCGATACCCGATTGTATCGCTCAATGGACTTCCTTCAAAGCTTAGCTTGTTTGTCTTCGGTAGAATTAATGACGAACGCTGTTTCTAACTCCACTGCGCCTTTTAGGTTAACTCTGATCTAATCTGAAATGACCTGAAGACAATTCATATGACGAAAACTATATATTTCTATCATAAACATTTCCCTCTTTTTCACTACTTTCTATTAGTTCACACTCTCCTTACCTAAATAGGTTATATCTTGTTCAAATTTTCAATCGTTAATGAAATACTTTTTTTTCATCCACTAAAGTTCAAATACATATTTTAAAAATTGTAGTGGCTAACAATCGATGTTAATACAATTTCTTCAAATATTAATTCACTTAATAAATTTAATGAATTAATTTTAGTTTTATATGGTAGAAAGACTTTTCACAAAAGGAACAAGATGTGCAATATATGTAGTTAATTCGTCCCATTTGACTTAAAACAAGTGATAAAATGTGATTTCATACATAGGCTTATGTTTAAACCAGCTGATTTCGATTTTGGGTTAGGTGGTAGAATAGCTGTTTTAACGCATAGGTTATACTCTATTTAGGCCTACATTATTTGTAATTATTTAATAAAAAGTAACTAAAATAATATCTTTCGTTGTTAACCTAAGTAGGAATTCACTTTAAAAAAATGTTTTGTTTATATTACTCATGGTTAAGTAGGCCTAATAGAACTCAAAATTACGGTAAGAAATAAATAATTTATATAAAATTAAATTAACTGAAAGTTTTTTTTAAACGAGGTTTAAGGTGATTATTGTCTTTTCTCTCTATAAAATACAGTAGCCTATACTCAATATAAAACGAACATAATTACACACGCACGCACACGCGCGCGTAAGCACGCACGCATGCGCGCTCGCGCGCGCGCGCACACACACACACACACACACACACACACACACACACACACACACACACACACACACACACACACACACATATTAGTATTATTTAATTAGTGAAGTTTCGGAAGTTGGTTTATTTCCACTATCAGGGCGGTTTTACTATGTAGAGGAAATCATTCATTTTTCTCACAATTTACTAAGAATTTACGCCTAGATAGGTCTATTACATTCTTATGTTTTCTTTGTGAAATTACGTGTAAGCATTCGACAGGTCGCCAATGATATAAAATATGTAGGCTATAGTCTACTTGACCTTCAAATCAACAGATATTTTCATTTAAACATAGTCAAATTATAAGTGTGATTATAAATAATATGTAGCCTCTTATAAAATATATTTTATAATAGGCTAGTGCTACCAATAGCTCGAGTCTGAAGATTAAAAGGGGCAGAATCAACAAAAACGGTGCAACTGTTTATTAATTAATATAATTAATAAGTATAATTAAAGAATAAAAATATGTTACAACTCACAAATATACAATTTTTTATTTCATACGCGTTTCAACGACTAATTTGTCGTCATCGTCAGTGAAGATACACAAATATAATTAACTAAATATATATATATATATATATATTAAACATAACCTATAAAGTTTTAACAAAAGTAAAAACAAAAGTGAAAATCAGATCTGGGCATTGTCAAATTTATAGCCACAGCTATAATTACATTAAAATAACATATGTTAATTATAAATATTTAATTTTGATGAGCCTATATTACTGGTAAAACATAATAGCCTAATAACAAAATTATTGGTAAAACATTGTTATTAAATATTACCAGTTCGAATATTATTTATAATTAATAAGGAATGATTGAATTGAACACAGCGTTCTTGTATTCCTAACTAAACATTTACGCTGTTACTAATTAAGTACGCTTACCCCCTCTTCAACCCTTCTCGTCATAGCTAGTAAATCGAGTGTTCCAATTAGTTGCCACCGCATTATTTTACGAAAAACATTGATTTCAATTAAAGTCTAAACTTGTAATGTCTTTATAAAGATGAATACAATGACGTTAAAAGAGGGGTAAATTGAAAACATAAAATAGAATATTAGGCGGATGAGCTCACAAACGTTATTTTTAAATAATCATTCAATAAAAATATTTTAAAATTGTAGAGATAAATTTTCATAAAAATATATAAACATACTTCAATAAAGACTATTCATAAAAATAATACTGGTAGCCTATATAGGTATATATACAAAAACATTTTTTATGCTAATAAAATATTTTTTGTTAAATAAGAAATATTAATGTTAGCTCACAATTCCAATAAGTTGATAATTTAATCAATTGAAGGTAATATATTTATAATAAATAGTGTAGCACCTGGATAGTCAAATCACCAATGAGGTCACCATTTAAAAAGTGTTAAATTAACTACAGTTACGCTACAATTGAATAATAAATCTGGATTTAAAGATACACTGTAGTTGTTAAGGTTAAAGTGATTTTAGATCCTAAATATCATTTATAATCATTAGGCATAGTGTAGGGCCTATTTAATAGTTTAGGCTAGTATTGACTATTGTCAAGCGTATAACAACAGCTAATAAATTAGAAGCATTGTTAAACTAGAGTAGACTATAGGTAAAATAAAATAATTTGCACAAGACACTGATGCACAGATTTAAATTTCGATTGTTTACAGACATATATAAACCTACGCATGATTTTCTTTTACGACAAAATAGGTAATAATGCCATAGCTTTTTATATATATATATATATATATATATATATATATATATATATATATATATATATATATATATATATAAAGAACAAAAGTAAAGATCTTTATTAATACACAAGAATACATATTGCGATATATATATATATATATATATATATATATATATAAAATTAATTAATTAAAAATAATTCAACAACAAGAATACTTTTAATGAATATATTTAGTCTGAATATATCTATTTAGAATAAATATATTCATTAAAAGTATTCTTGTTTTTGAAATATTTTAAATTTATTAACTATATTACAAGAAAACATATTTAATATATATATATATATATATATATATATATATATATATATATATATATATACAAACAAATATAAATATAAAATATGTTTTCTTGTTTAATAATTTAAAACAACATAGGCTATTCAAATACAAGTATATTTATGAATTTATATCCAAAGCTTTTCGTTGGTAAACAGTACCAACATCATCAAGAATGAAAAGTACAATAATGCAAAATATAGGCCTAAAACATCTGTTAAATTAGAAATAGAATTGTTGAAAAATTTATACAAATTGCCAAGTCTACTTTGTTGCTGTAACATTATAGACATTGAATATAGTACCAAATTTAGAATGTATTTGTATTTGTTCTTTTATTAATTTGTTATTATTATAGTATTTATATATTTCAAAGGCTTCATATATATTCATTCTTAATCCTTTAATAATTTCTTTTATAAGTTTCATATTTTCAATGTTTGGAAATTGGTGCTTATTATTAATACAATGATTTGCAAAATTTGATTTATATATTTCTGGATTTATATAAGCGTTCAAATGTTCTTTATATCTTTCTTTTAATTTTTTCTTGGTTTGACCAATATAGGTTTTATTACACTCTTCACTGTAGCTGTATACCAACGAAAAGCTTTGAATATAAATAAATAATATTCTTGTATTTGAATAATCTATGTTGTTTTAATATATATATATATATATATATATATATATATATATATATATATATATATAAACTCTGACAACTGAACGTCTACATACAAGTCATGTACGAATCGAAAGAAGGCCTACTTTACATTTAAAAAAATGAAATTTGTATTTCATAGAAAAATACTTTAAAAAATACTTTTCGTTTATTTTTACATCACTGTAAACAGTAAATGTTTAGAGTTAAAACCTAAGCATCAGCAAGCTCTACTGCAGTAGAATGGAAGAAACGTTAATCAGGAAAATCTTTAAAAATATATAACAATAATAAAACAAGCAAATATAAATTTAATCTGCAGTCCATAAGCAACGAGTAATTATAGGACATAAGATTATTAATTGAGCATGAAAATAGTCTAGAATTTAATAGGCCTATAACGCGATAATTATAGGGTAGCAAAAGACCGGGTATAATTCATACATTTTGTGCTTTTTTCTTTTTCTTTTTTTTTTGTTCTTTCTTATGTTAGAAATAAAAATGAAGAGACATTTTATAGTATAACTATTTTTTTATCATTTAATGTATTTTAATAATCTAATAAGATAATCAATAGATTGAAAAAAAAAATATTTTAGAAGATAATGTAAACTGTATGAACTTAACACAGGCTGGATCAAATTGATACAATAAGTCAAGTTGGTACGCCAATGCGTTGGCGGCGAACGGGCTTGAAAATAAAGTCCGCAGCTGAAAAGTAATAGTTTTTGAATGGTTCATAAATTGACTTATCAAGAGGCTGGAGGCGGTGGGACGTATGGGGAGGAAGTGACAGAAAAACAATCTCATTGTCCTTGCATAAGTTTAAGACTTCAATTGACAAGTGCGAGTCGTGGTTGTCAAGCAATAAGAGACAATGATGTCGGGGGTTGTCTTCACATGGCTATGGAAGTGCTTCATAAAAACTAGAAAAGATGGCCCAGTCATACAACCCAAAGGGTGCGCCGTCCCAATACACCCTGGTAGCCCTCCTATTATGAAATGTTCTTTATAAAATAATCTTGGAAAAATGAAAAGAGGCGGAATGAAGTTACCAATTGCATTGACTACAGTTGCAATAGCTGCAGTTTGCCCTCACTCAGCAGAAGCAGTCTTACCGACTTGGCGAGCTCCTTTCTCGGCAACTATCTTACTTGGGCGTTGAACGGACTGTATTCCAAATTCGTCCGTATTCCACACACCCTTGTTTTGAAAGTTATAGCCTACTTTTCCCAAACAGTTTTTAGATTTTCAAAAAAAAAAAATGCCACATTGTGCCTATTAAAACTACTGGTACGACCAAGGCTAGTCGACTCTGGTTTCGTAAAGATAGATTTGGTTTCCTTTTTAAGAATTTGAAAAACCATTCTGAAGAAGCCATTTTATTATTAAACCAGCTATCTGGCACTTTCACACCGTTTGCTAGAGCCAGTTCATAAGCGATTTCTCTAATATTCTTGGGAGGCAATCCGTAGTAAATCTTTGAGCTCATAACAATATATTTGTTGAACTCTTCCTCAAGATTATCACTCAACATTTGACTGTGTTTGGCTTAGCTTATTCGTATAGTGGCATCATTTGCTTCTGTCGATTTTTTCCTTTATTATTTTTATACACTAATAGAATCGTTTTATCAATATCGAAAGTTTAAACTGCTTTTCTAATAGACATCCAGCCTTCATTAATCTCTTTACAAGCTCTTTCGAACGTACCAATTGGTATTTCCCCCCCATATAGTTTTTTTCCTATAGTGTTTCGGCATTTCAGAAAACAAGGAAAAAACAATATTAAAACACATGTGTGTTAAGTTGATACACCGTATCAACCTGACCCAACAGCAGCTTATCAAATTGACCCAAACGACGCCATGACACTAACCTTAAAATTACAAGAAACAGGTTCCAACTAGAATAGTTGAAACATTTACCTTTTAACCAAGTGTCACTTTGATAAATGTTTTTACAAAATACTGAAACTGATAGAGCTTGTATGTTAACTCAAAGTGTAACGTAAAAAAATACTTTGACTCTTGAAAAAGTAGTTTTAAGTCGTAAAAACCGAACAAACGCACCAACTTCTTCCCTTCCCTCTCCTTTTGACTTTCTTGAGCCTGCACATTGGGACATTACTGGAGATGAATCAACGTGACCCTGTATAAAGTAGACCCAGTCTCCCCTAAAATTTATGAGGATTGCGAGTTTTCAAATAGGCCTAATAGCTAGAAAACCCAGCAGAGAATTTTGACTTTAACAATAAGATTATAAAATTAATATTATCTTAAAGTTAAAAAAACGATATAGATTTTGTTATTAGGTCATTTTCCTAATAAATTCCATCAATTGGTATCCAAAACATACATGGGCCATTTCATGTTTTGAGTTGAACATTTTCTAACTCCTCTATTTGATTTGAGATTATAGGCAGACATTGCAGATGTTATAGGCTTAAATTTTAAAAAAAATATTTAAAAAATCAGAGTAACAGACGTCTATTATTTATTACACTTTTTTGGTTGCAAGTAATATAAAAAGTGTAATAAGTAATTAACAACCAGCTCGTCATGAACAGCAACAAGATTTCGAGAAGTCTATTTATTGCCAAATTTACAAAAACTACTATTTAGATGTTGTCCCTACCGTGGAGACATTTTTCATTAAACGGTGTTGATTTACAAAAAAACGCGCATACGCACGCACTCTTGTATACATAATACTTTAAAACTATCTCAACAAATTGACTTAAAGCTTAAAAATCATTAGGAAAACAAATTATTAACGAAAATGTTAAAGGCCCATATTATTGTAGCTTATATAGACATTTAAGGTTTTAAGAAGTAGACCCATAGCCTACGTAAATTATTATAAACATATTCCTCGTTAACAGAAGTTATCTAAATTTCAAGGCTTTTAGTGCCAATTATTCTTAAGAAAGGTCACACTTTTCTGAATAAAAAAGTTATTTTGTTATTCATCGAATTTTCGAGCATCATTAAACAAACAATGACTTATAATGGCGCCAGACCCGCCAAGCGCGTGATTAAAGGCTTAGCTGTAATGGGGTTCAAGGGAGTCAAAGTTGAGAAAGAATGGAGCGGCGTCTAATTTTCTGCACCAGCGAGCCGGTACATTGCTCAGCGTCGCGGCGCAGGGACGAGCACTACATCTGGACATGCCCTTGGTCCCGGAGATGATACAGGCTATGAACACTGGCGATTTGTTTATCCCCTGTTACTCTAGAATTAAGTTAATTGTTAGGCTACTTCCTGGAGGAAACAAATAAAGAACGGAAAAAATCCATAAATAAGTTTATAAAAAATAAAGAGAATTTCACTCTTTATTTAAAAAAATCTGTAAGGATGTCACTCCACATTATGAAAATTTTTAGAATTTCAATACCCTTTATATATTAGGCCTATTTGCAACTCTAACGTCGTATAGAAAACTGATAAAACCCATACAATTCACCTACAGATAACAGCCTTATCTATTATTTTAAACCTAAGCACAACATAGACTATACTTAAATCTTTTTATCCTACCACATTTATGTCCAATTTTTTATTTTATCTATACTAATATATAAAAATCTAAGTGTATGTGCGTGCGTGCGTGTGTGCGCGCGCGCGCGCGAGTGTGTGTGTATTACTCAATAACGTAAAAATTACTTTACCCATTGAACTGAAATTTTATGTAAACATTCATAGGGTTCCTGATTAAAACATAGGTCTATTTTTATTTAGAAATTCCGTCAGGGCACCGCCCCACGGGCCTTGAAAACACCTTTAACACTCAATTTTCTATGCTCCATTTAATATTTAACTTGACTTAATCAGCTGATAGTAATTGTTGTGATTGTTATTCATCTTTCGAGGTTAGTTATAAGTTACTTTACATATGTTGTGTTACATTGTTTTTCCTTCCCTTGGTTTTCAAGACAACCACCAGTGAGTTTATAGTTTGATATAGGCCTATTTATTGGGAACTAATCTATACTATTAGCCTATATAAAAATCTAATGGTGTCTGTCTCTGTGTGTATTATGTACTCAATCACGTAAAAACTTACGTACGCTCAATCACGAAATTTGGTAGACTACTTATTTCCAGTTCCCACGTGTTCGATTTTAGCGAAAACATTATACAGGGCGAAGAAGAAAGTCATCAGAGGTACGAAAAACATGAAAAATCTCGCTCACGCCCCAAAAGTTTACAATTTTGTAAAAATGTACATTGTCCACCTCCAATACAATGCATATAAAATGAATCAAAAACATGTCCGGAAACTATATTGACAATTATTATTTGTTATTTCAACGGAAGATTAATTTTATATAGGCTCACCTATGAATTATGCAGTCAGGATAGATTTGGATGTAATTTTATACGTTTAACCAAATGTAGACCTACACATGTAAGGCTAGAGTAAAGATCACGTGACGAAGTATTACTCCGCGGAAGTAGACGTTTAAATAGGTAATGCTGTATAACATTACAACCAAATATCCTAACTGGACACTTTACACGTATATTTTAATATAGGTAAATAGTAGGGTCTATTGTACAAAATTACAACCAAATCTGTCGTAACTGGATAATTTAAGTAGACCAATATTTAAATATAAGCCTATGTTACTTAGTACGGCGCGCCGTTGATACGCGGACGTAGTAGTCTACTTCTTATTACTCCGCAATGAATTATTTACCCAACTTTAATTTGATAAAAATTTTATTTATTTCTCTGAGCGAGAGTTTTCATTATTTTTTCGTATCCCTAAAGACTTTCTGCTTCGCCCAATATGATTTTTTCCCTTATCGAACACGTGAGAACGGGAATTAAAAATCTGAAATTTTACATGAGCATTCTTAGGGTCACTTATTTTTCTAAAGGCCTATTTTTATTTAGAAATTCCGTCAGTGCACCACCCTACTGGCATTGGAAACTCCTTTAACGGTAGGTTTATAAACTATAGTTTGATAAATTTATTTGGATTTAATTTCAGTAAATTAAATTCAACAAGATATAAATACAAATTAAATCAATACAAATATTCGTCAACCCTGTACGAAAGACGGATACTCTGTTTATAAAACAGATCCTATCAAGTTGGCATAGTTAATAAATATACCTTCAAGGTCTAAACAAGTGTAAATATTAGATAACGATATTCAATGGCATCGTCTTTGGAAGTAGCCTATACTACTGTAGCCTATAATACATAATATAACGATGAGTAGGCTCAATAAAACCACCTGGCGTATGAAATAAAAATACAGTATATCTATCTACAGTAAACTACAGTTGAAAATTCGTTAAATAGCCTATAGGCTAACCTCAAAATCACTACTAAGTGAAACAAAATCTGTTAAAATTAACCATGTTTGCTTTCGTAAATCATCGGGACAACAGGCCTACGTTTAGCTTTCGGATGTCTGAATTATATCTATATAATTGTCTGTATAATTATCTATTTTTAAAGTTTCAAGGCCTCCCTCTTCGAAAAACGAAATACAGTTCCGAAATTAAAATTAATCAATTCTGAACTTCCACCAATTACAAAGGAAAAGAGCGGACAAAATATTAACTTTATATATTTTACGAAACTGGGTTGGGAATTTCGTCCTTTTATCTTTGAAGCTTGTATATATTAAACGTAACCTATTAGATAGGATACAATTCAATTTTTCAAATTCGTATTTTTAGGCGGTTTAAAGCAAAAATAGCTAACAGCTGTTACTGATGGAAAATACTTGAGGCAGACATTTTCGTTAAGATTAGATTTAACATACGGAAAAACACGCAGTTTCAAACCTAACCTGGCGGTGGTTGTTTGGGGAATGTAATTTGGCAATGATATGATGTTTATCCCATTCTATACAACATACGTTTTATGTATTAGTTGCAATTTTCTAAGTCGTATTAAACTGTTGGGAATAATAAAGACGGTTGATTATTACCTTCTAAAGTTGTAGAAAGGTCGAACTATTAAATAATCATTTGACTAGTTAAAACAATAGTCTTTTGTATTCCAGAAACTTGATTTATAAGATAGATTATTCTTTCTAGAAAGCTCTATACAAATGGGATTCTAATAAAAAACATAATAGTAAATACTTTAAAAAAATTATTTTTAAAAGGCATTATGGAATTATTAAGGCAAGTTTCAGATTATTTTTTTGGGGAACTGAGGTTAGTTATTTCTTATTATCAAATAGCCCACACAATTTTTGCTGGTAAATAACCTTTATTTCGACTTAGGCTACACTAATACCTATTAAAATTAAGAGGGCTAGGCACGGACACTTCAAATGTTCACTTAATACCCGGAGCGTTAGCGCCAACACTTCGAAATCTCACTGAAAACATTTCTGGCAAACCCAAGCAACAGATACTTGCCCCCACTATTGAGGGCTAGGAAAGATCTTTTGTTTCAGTCACGTTCGTAACCCTCTCTTCAACACACCTGCAAAACTCAACTATCTGTTTACATTCATCCTTACTTTCTAATTTGGTGTGGTCGCCACATTTTCCTAGACTGACTAGCCTATATTTTATATCTCCTTTGCACAGTTTTGAATTCTGTATTTGTTTTTCTGTTGTTTTGTTATTTATTTGTTTCTTTTTAGGTGTATTCACATATGATGCACTACAGGACCACTACAAAGGCAGCTTAGTTTTTTGATAGAACATGATTTTGATAACTGTAGACTATTTAATATTATCCAAAATTTTGTTTAGATGAATATAATAAACAACATAATTTCTGAAATATATTAAAGTTTTAAGAAATCAGAAGAAAATAAAGGAAACGTATTTTAAAACATTTTTGTAATTATGTTGTAGAAATAACCTAGAAATTGATATCAAATAGGATACTAATGTTTATAGGCCTATATTACAGGCATGAAACGTAATCATGGCCTAAACATTTTCGATATACTCTAAATCATTACGAATAGGGTAATATATTACACATAACTAAGATGTTTTATCCCAAATAGCGGTTGAAATACAGTACACCGGCACTATACGATATTTTGGGAAATTGTTCAACAGCACCAAATTGGACGATATCCACAAGAAATTAATTTTTTGTGACCTCGGAAAGTTACTTTTTTTCAATTTAAAGTAGGGTACTAAATTCAGCGCGGATGTAGAAGTTGTGAATAGGCGCGGAGTGATACTTACGTCACAGTGCTGCGCATAAGGTTGTACGCATTGTCCGCGGTACGTCACGCAACCTTACGTGTGTAGATATTTGAGAAACAACTTCTACAGTTAGGATAGATTGGTTTTAAATTTATAAAATACTGTATACCTATATTAAAATATACCGAAAAAGTGTAAAGTCAGGTTAGGTTTGGTTTTAATTTTATACATTGAAATTCAGTTGTAAAATCACGAAGCATTTGCATAACTCTGCGCCTATTCACAACTTCGCGTAATTTTTATACATATATTTAAATATACTTCTAAAGTCTCCAGTTAGGATAGATTTGGTTTTAAATTTATACAATACTGTATACCTATAATAAAATATACCTAAAAAGTGTCGTCAGGTTAGATTTGGTTTTAATTTTATACATTGAAATACAGTTGTATCACGAAGCTGTTGTATCACTCCGCGCCTATTCACAACTTCTACATCTGCGCTGAATTTTTTTCGCTACTTTAAATTGAAAAAAAAGTAACTTTCCGAGGTCAATTTGAAAAAAATTCTTGTAGATATCGTCCTATTTAATGATGTTAAACCATTTCCTAAAATATCGTATAGCGCCGGGCTTCTGTATTTTTACCCAAATAGCTTTCCGTTAATAAAACAGAGGATAAAAACCCCCAACCCATTCACACAACAACAATTTATCACACTAAACATAGAGGTAAACGTTTCGGGGCGCTGTCGACACAGCGCATGCCGGCTTGAGCATAAGGCGGTAACAAGTGCTCTGCCACGCCCAGTCACGCCCATTGCCACTCCTCCTGCCATGTCTATTGATCACATACACCCTTACAAAAGTAATTACCCCTAACACATAAACAAACAGACGAACCTGAGTGATTTATAAACTTCTGGTGATTAATACTGTGGAAGACGGATGTGTTGATAGAGGAGTGACTTTTTTAAGTTGATTTTAAACCTTTGTTTGATGGTTTTGTGCGTCGTTTTCGCTCATATTAAATTTTGCTAGATTATTGCCATAAATTCAAGTATTCTTCTTACTTTACAAATAATTACGAAATCACGGAGAGTAATAATGTGGCATTACAAACGTATACATTCAAAGTAGTTTTAAAACTTTTTTTACCCTCAATAATTAGCCTACTCTACGCTCTATATACAGGCCTAGCTGTTTGTATAGTAAATATAAAAAAAAAAAACCTGGTTTTCAAATTAGAATAAGCCTTCTGTGGGGGCAAAACACGAATACTTCTGTATGAGACAAATTGGTGTCTACCTATTCCTACATTAATTTATATCAATTTACTTCTTTTTAGGCTTAGGCCTACTATAAAAACAATTATGAAATGTTTGTAGCCTAATTAAATACTCTAAAAGCTCTTATATTAATGGCATGGACGTCAACGCGGACATAAAATACTGTACTAAAATTTAAATTAAGTAAGAGATATTGACTTATCAATCGAAATATTTATAAGATCTGTAGCTGACATTCATTTTACATTGATTAAAATTTTATAGACCGCCGTATACCACTTATTACATGTATAGACCTACATTGATTTATGTTAATTTTATGACACATTTATTATAATTTATTAGTCTTGTAAAAGTTTAATGTTCACTTACATATCAATGTAAAGGACCGGCCTACGTTAGACATTTCTAGAATGTGTTGTTGAAAAGAGGAAGTAGCGGCTAAGCTTTGACGTAGACGATAGGCTACATAAAAGCGACCCGGTAGGTTCCCGAAAGTTTTAGTAGGCTTAGAAGCCTATATTTATTTAGGTATATTATAACGGTTTTTGATATAAAAAGAAGCACTTCCGCGGAAGGTAGTCTGTTAAGTCACTTAGTTACTACATTGTGCGAGTTATTATGATTGCCAACTAAGTGAGTAAGTTGTAATGTGTGATTGTGTTAAAATGCTATCGCCTCTGAAGTGCGACGGCAAGAGATATCTCCTCTTAAGTGTGAGGGCTAAAGTGCTATAGCCTCTTATGTGTGAGGGCTAGAGTTATCGCCTCTCAAGTGTGAGGACTAAAGTGCTATATTTCTTAAGTGTGAGGGTAAAGGTACAATCACCTATAAAGTGTGAGGAATAGAGCTATAGTCTCTTAAGTCTTAAGGGCTTAAGAGTTATTTTAACTAAGCGAGAGTTAAAGTACTATCACCTCTTAAGTGTGAGAGCTAGAGCTATCGCCTCTTAAGTGTGAGGGCTAAAGTGCTATAGCCTCTTAAGTGTGAGGGATAGAGCTATCGCCTCTTAAGTATGAGGGCAAAAGTGCTATAGCGTCTTAAGTGTAAGGGCTAAAGTGCTATAGCCTCTTAAGTGTGAGGGCTAAAGTGCTATAACCTCTCAAGTGTGAGGGCTAAAGTACTATCGCCTCTTAAGTGTGAGGGCTAGAGCTATCGTCTTTTAAGTGTGTAGGCGAAAGTGCTATAGCCTCTTAAGTGTGAGGGCTAGAGCTATCGCCTCATATGTGCGGGAGTTGAAGTGCTGTCACCTCTAAAGTGTGAAGGCTAAAGTGGTACTAAAGTGTGAGAATTGAAGTGCTATAGCCTTTAAAGAGTGAGGGTAAAGTGTACTACTGACTCTTAATGTAGCAGTGAAAATAGCCTACTATCGCCTCTTATCTGTGAGAGTTAAAGTCATATCGTCCTTTAACTGTCATTTCCAAAATGCTATGGCCTCTTAAGTGTGTGGGCTTAAGTGGTATCGTATTTCAAGTGTGAGGGTTAAAATACTATCGCCTCCTACGTATGAGGATTAGAGCTATCGCCTCTTAAGTATGAAGGCTAAAGTGCTATAGCCTCTCAAGTGTGAGGGCTAGTGCTATCTCCTTTTAAGTGTGAGGGATAAAGTACTATCGACTCTTAAGTGTGTGGGCTAAAGTGCTATTGCCTCTTACGTGTGAGAGTTAAAGTGTTATCGCCTCTAGAGTGTGAGAGCTAGAGTTCTATAGCCTCTTATGTGTGAGGGTTAAACTGCTATCCCCTCCTAAGTGTGAGGGCTAATGTGCTATAGCCCTTATGTGTGTGGGCTAAAGTGCTATAGTCTCTTACGTGTGAGGATTAAAGTGCTATCTCCTTTTAAGTGTGAGGGATAAAGTACTATCGACTCTTAAGTGTGTGGGCTAAAGTGCTATTGCCTCTTACGTGTGAGAGTTAAAGTGTTATCGCCTCTAGAGTGTGAGAGCTAGAGTTCTATAGCCTCTTATGTGTGAGGGTTAAACTGCTATCCCCTCCTAAGTGTGAGGGCTAATGTGCTATAGCCCTTATGTGTGTGGGCTAAAGTGCTATAGTCTCTTAAGTGTGAGGATTAAAGTGCTATCTCCTTTTAAGTGTGAGGGATAAAGTACTATCGACTCTTAAGTGTGTGGGCTAAAGTGCTATTGCCTCTTACGTGTGAGAGTTAAAGTGTTATCGCCTCTAGAGTGTGAGAGCTAGAGTTCTATAGCCTCTTATGTGTGAGGGTTAAACTGCTATCCCCTCCTAAGTGTGAGGGCTAATGTGCTATAGCCCTTATGTGTGTGGGCTAAAGTGCTATAGTCTCTTAAGTGTGAGGATTAAAGTGCTATCTCCTCCTTAGTGTGAGGGTTAGGCCTACTGCATATAACTTATTAGTTCCTAGAGGGCTATTTAAAAACGTTGGCCGTAGCCTAAATAGGCTATCTGTTTAATTACTTTATGGAAAAATGTGTAAAATTTTAAAAAACATTATGTGAAGCGTTCTCATTATCAAAGAATTTTCCTAAAATAACTTACGATAAGTTATTAAAGTAAAGTTTTTTCACTTTTGCGGGATGCCTGCATATATATATATACTCTAGGTCTGTGGATATTAAGCCATTTCAATTGTCAATTGGGTAAAATGCATTATAGCCTACATCGTAAATTGCATCACAGATGTTCAATTATAGCCTACATCATAACAAGTTATTCGATTACAGATGTTCAATATAGGGTACTGTATAGCTTTACTGAATGTTCGCAGGCATGCTTAAAATCACGCAAAGGGGTTATTTATTACACATCTGAAATATAAGCTATTAGCCCACATTGTTTGTAGTTTACCGAAAAAGATGTGGTAGGGCATAGGCTAGAGACTAAGCTTGGTTTAAGTTATAACGAAGTAAAATCCTTAAGCGTATGGTCATAAGCCCCTATATGAATATTTAGTTCATATAGGGTCTATTCAAACAATATTTTAAAAAAATAGATAAAACTTACTAGAATTAAATTATTTTCTAGAAACACCACTCATTCGCCGGCTTGATTTATCAAACTTTTTTTATATTCTTTACAATAGTCTAATAAATAATATAGGGTGTAGGCTATACGATTTCAATTCTATAAAGGTAAAAATGGACTTTATTTAAAAGGAAATAATAAATAGTTACATAGGTCTTGAAAATACTTTTGGAGACCAGATAGTTATTTCATATGATTAATTCACTCTCGTTCACTAGAGAATTGGCTTTATTTTTACACTTATTGTTAGACTAGATAAAAACAAAAACAATAAGGGACGGGCATATACCTACATATACGTTTACAAAAGCAACAGCTGTTTGGCCCCACTATTGAGCGCTACCTAATATCTTTTGCTTTCGTCACGTGCCTAACCCTTTTTACAGGACATCTCGCAAGGACTTCTCTGATTACTACACATTTACATTATTTCACTTTCTAATCTTGGTGTGGTCACCATAATGCCATCTACACAAGTAACAGAAAAACGTATCATGTAAACAAATGTTTGAATTGTTAAGGGTCGTTAATTGTTGATTCGGATTTTTCTTAGTATTTATAATAAATAAAGAACAATAAACCTAGCTACAAATATTTCAACACCCTTGATTTAAACCCTCGCTAAGACTGTTAGCATCATCAGAAGGTATAACTATATAAAACCACTGTGGCGTAATTTTTAATTGAAATAAATGAAACCTCTGTACCACAAATGACTTTCGATTTTATCTAGAACCTTATGTACATTTCAATTGGATAGAGGTAATTTACAATAAAAATACTCTTATTTAAATAAAATAGGATTTGTATGATTGCTATGCAATTAAAATGTAGCCTACATAAAAGAAAAAGTCATTTGTGGTATAGAGGTTTCACTTATTTAAATTAATCAGAAGGTATGTTTGAGACCTACATCAAGGGTGTTTGAATATTTGTAGCAAGGGTTGTTGTTCTCTATGTATTATAATTACGCTACTATGCTTTGTATAGATTTTGTAGAATTTAGAGTCTAATATAGTCTTTTCCTTAAAACTATAATAGGCTCTTAAAATAGAAGAGGATGAACTGTTATATAGGAGCCTATTCTAAAGTAAAAAGCATGTAGCTATACTAGCGTGGCTGTTTTGTAACAACTGATGCAAGAGTCTAAGTAGAATTACAATATTGGACAAAGGGGTCTTCTCTGATTTGGGTGATAGGGGCAGAAACTTTAAAAAAATTATAACCGGTAAAATCCAGTTACCAGGCGAGCCCTACCCTACGGTCGACAAGTTCGCTTAAAGAGAACATAAAATAGGCCTAATTACACTATGGCTATGTTTAAATAAATTATATTCTTTACTGACCTCATTAGAAGTGGCATGATAGTAGGCCCTACTTAGGATATAATACATTTTATTTTTAACCTTGATTACTAGAAGTGAAATTCAACGAGCACAGTGACAAAATTACAATTAATAGGCCTAAACCTATCGTACGAAACACCCAATTAACACTAAAATGATAATAAATAATATTAATATAAGTATTAGGGATATAGGCCTACTTTAAAAAATACGTAATTTATAAGCTATACAAGATTAAATAATTATTAACGTTTCGATAACAGAATCATCATCAGAGTAAAACATTGCCTGGTAACCAAGGCAACAGTTTAAGGTTGTATAATGGAGGTTTCGACGACAACTAGATGTTGGAGAAAAACTCAAATACATTTTTGAGAAATATATTTCTAGGTATTGGAAAGTTTTCAGAGTGCCAATTACGCTACACTTGAACATGAAGATTCTCAGTTCGAATCTGGTTGGAGCCCACATATTCTATAATTTAATTATTGAATAAATATTTGAAAAATCTGTATTAACATCATTGTCATCCAATATAGGTTAAAAAATGTATTTGAACTTGATTGGATAGTTAAAAACGTATTTTATTAAGGATTGAAAATTTGTACAACATATAGACCCTATATCAGGAGAATGTGAGCTAATAGAAGGAATTTAATAACAAAGTATTTACTTACACTTAATTGCAATATAGAACTCAGATAATGGCCAATGCTTAACCAAAAGTAGGCTATAAGTTACCTACAGTGAGGTTACAAATAAACTTTATACAAAATAGGTCACAGAAATGCACATAATGGTTTAGCCTTCTATAACTACGTAGATTAGTTTTTAATTTTTAATTATTCTTGCGTTGTGGCTTGGCAGTGTTACGACCACATCTGGTTACTTTAAATACATAGGCCTTTATGAGATGTAGACTTAGTGATATTGTTACTAAAAATGATAAAGTGTAAATAAGAATTGAATAAAATAGTGATTGTAAAGAGACACCAACAAACACTTAGTAAGAAATAAGTCTTTACCACTGTTGTAGTAAAAGGGCTAGAGTAAACGTGGTGGAGACGAAAGAATCAAACTAGCCGTCAGAGGTGGTAACTCAAATCTCGTTCTTTATAATAAAAAACCCTTCAATAAGAGTCAGAATAAACAAGTAGAAGTAACTGCGTGTAAATAGAAACATTTTTTAAACGAAGAGGCAAAATAGAAAGCTAATTTCCTTGAAATTTTCAATTTGCTTTCTATGTATGGTGTTGGAATAGCCGACTATTTTGTTCGTTACTATATATAAGCGTTCTGTCTTTTTGTTGCTCGGATTGTGTTGCAGTTTCCTTTCGTTTTCCTTTCGCATTGTCCATTTGTGAAGCAAGGTTCGATAACGTTAATTCAGTTTGTTTGTTTATTTGATTCTTTTCATTAATTAATCGTTGATCATTATTTTAAAAAAATCATGTACTTCATAAGAGACATACACTTCTAGCTATGGTTTCCCATAGCCAACAGCGCTAGACTTTGAACATGAAGATACTCAGTTCGAATCCGACCTATACCCCCTAATTTTTATAATTTAATTATTGAATAAATATTAGAAAAAACATCAATTGTCATCCACTACAAATCGAAAGAAATGTATTTTAAATCGATTGGATGAATAAAACTAAATTTTATGAACGATTGAAAATTTGTACAAGATGTATATCAGGAGGATGCGAGATAATAGATGGAAATTAATAAAAATAAAGATAATTTACCAACACACTCTTGTGTGTTTAAAGTATTAACAACCTGGTCCGCAAAGATTCTAGATTACCAGGCCAAAGGCGATTTATGAATAGAAACACCCCTTTATGAGTCCAACATCAGACTAGAAGACTAATGCCCTGATCCATCCGCTTTTTTCAATTTCATCGCAATCGTTAAATTATGGTCCATATTAACTCGTTCTTTTTCCGGTTGGTATCACACAAAACAAAGACAACCGCCTTTGTCGGCCTCGGCTTTGCGTGCAACCCTGTGGATTTATAACATTAGCTAGTAAATAATGAATCAAAAACAACTGGTTCGAAGCATTAGAGAGAGATGCTGACAATAAATAAGACCGGTTAGAAAGGAGCCGACCGGCCGGCCCACGCGCGATCATCCTTCACCCGGTTATCCGTAGAAATAATTACACTTTGAAATAATACGCTCATTAGCATTTGCTGAGTCCTGTCGGTGATGGTTACTTCCTGCTATCGATACTCAACAGAAAAATAACATAGTGGATGTTGTGATTTTTATTTTAGAAATCACTAATAATTGTTTCCGGAGATTTTACATTTTCAATATTTTATTTACTTTCTAGAATCTCAATGGAAAGAAGCAAAGCCATAACTACGAATGAAATACATTTCATAACCTGCATGAATGATGAATCTCAGGTGATCATAATAATCTAAGGATACAAATGGACAGGACGTACAGGTACTGTCACCAGCGGACGAGAAGAGTAAGAAATGAGTCACGCTCGGTTTTCAGTTCTGCGCAGGCGCTGTCGATGTATTCCTGACCTTACAAACATAATCCAACGCTACGGTAATTTTTTAGTAGGCTCTAGTTATAATTTAGTAAGTACAGTAATAAAAATATTTACAGGTAGGAAAAGTTTTAATTTTAATAAGAAAAAGTACATAAAATACATTACATATGATCCCCTTTCTGCATTGTAATTTTCTGTAAATCTGACGTTATGTGTTAGAAATGTTTTTAGGAATGACTTTATTGATTTGAACTCCCTTGGGACAGGGCTCTACTCGAGAGCCGGTCACAGTAGTGATACGAGTGATTAAACTCTCCTTGCGCACTTTGAAGTTCCGCTCTGCCGCTATTAGCTTTACCACTACTGACTTTAAGTTCAGTCTACGTACTACGACTCGCCCTCCTATCGCCGCGTCTTCAGACTGTAGGCCTACATCCATCACTAACAAAACGTGTACAGCTGTATGTTTTGAAATTCCACTTCACTAAGCGTAGGTCTGTGATTTTTATACAGAATGAATAACTCTGATTTTGCAGACTAACAGAAAACCAATGTTTGCAGAACTGCATAGATTTTTGCCCCTTCCCTCCCCCGCACGCCATCATTCGCAGCTCAAGGCCATAGCGGAACTTACAGCCAATTGTAGCAGTTTGAGAGAAAGCTTACTGAGTCGGAGTTGGTTGGTTATTGGTGTACTACCGACCATTAACCCTTTGCTATAGAGTCTAATAATAGGCTGTTGATCACTTTTCTACCAACAGACTTACTTGCTGACGTGTGGCAATGACGGCTCAGACATCCTGAAGACAAGAGTAAAGGTGCGGGTGTAAAGACAAATCTAAAGTCTAAGGGACTTACAACAGTGAAATGTTTTTGGAGTAGGTTGCTAACGACTGAGATATAAAACTAAGAGTTTGTCCGAGCATATCAAATTTCTCTTTGCCTGCCGTTCCCAAGAGAGTTTCAACACTCGCCTAACAAAGTATAGTCCACCTCTCGATCGAAAGTAAAAACATTTTGAGGAATGTAATAACTTTTCCATATTATCCTATTACTCCATAAACTTCAGTGTCGGAATAGTGATGAGATCGCGTAGGTTAAACGAGTTCCTTATTACTAAAGAACAAAGCAATGATTCGATTCATACTACTGTTACTGTATTTATAGATCTGGTTGAGCATTTCTTTGCACGTTCTATTCTAGCTTCGAGTACATAGTGCTCTCAAATGCCTCACTAGCACGGTAGCCTATTTGTAAGGTAGTATCTATTTCTACCCCTAACTTGTCGGTCCCTCAGCCCGGCATGATATATCAAGGGTTTCTTTACTTGCCAGGTTTTTCATCACACATTCAGGCGATATTTTACCTTCTGTTTTATTCCACTATATTCTGATTATATGTATAAAGAGCTCAATACCTTAGTACTGGGGCCCTCAATCTCTCAGGCTCTGCGCCTCCCTTTACAACACAGACGAGGCCGGGCCCTCTTCCATTTAAATTTAGTCAAGAATTACAATCTGAGTGCATTAGATAATTTTATTGAAATTCAATTAGTAATATTTTAATATATAAATAGCCTATAATATCCCTTCCAAGTAATAGTTCTACAATGCTAGGCTTGACTCTATCACTGTGCACTCACAAACATGTAGGTAAAAGTATGTTATAGGCCTATAAATATATATATTTAGGTATATATATATATTAGATAATTATTTTCCTGTAGATGCTGGTACTATTTTATCGGCGAAAAGCTTTGAATAAATATACTCATTAAAAGTATTCTTGTTTTTGAAATATTTTTAATTTATTATATATATATATATATATATATATATATATATATAGGCCTATATATATATATATATAGAGAGACCTATATATATATATAAATGGAGATAAGGACTAGAGCCTATAATGAATAAAGACGCTTATCTATACTGCAGACATGTTATCCTTTTGAGCACAGAGGCATAACCCAATAACAAGGGCCTTAGAAATCTGATTGTATAAGAAACAATGATGTTTAGTTGTACGTTCATGTCACGTCAGTTTACCCGCTGGTACGAGTAGTTGAGGACGCGCCCTTCTCGTACGTAGGCAGTTTCAGGGAACTTATTCAGCCCTCTTCACCGTTTGTGAACCTCTGGTTTAGTACATGGTTAAACAGTCCTGAATCCTACTAAGGACTAAATAAAAGCAGATGTGGACAGCCATGAGTTGGCCTATCAGCAGTATTTGTTTTAAATCAACAAAACCTGAGTTACATGGGACGAAAACATCATAATTGCTTCGTAATCCAAACCCAAACTGTTAGAAATATAAGTTTAATATAAAGTTGACGTGATAGATATCAAAATTTCTGGAGAATGTTAATTAAAAAATGGGCCTAAATACTCACTTAAAATAGGCCAAAACTAACATAAAATTTGGAAAATCACTCAAGTTATGATATTTAATATATTATTTAGAGTACTTTGATTATTATACCCAAGTCACGACCGAGAAGATTCTGACTTCATCTTCGCGATTCCCCTTGAAGTAAATTTCCATGCTTCGACCCTTCTACCAGCGAGCCGCATCAATATTCTTCCCCTTCTGAAACCCTATAATTTATCGCTGATTAAAAATTAATTTTTCCACTCGGTAGTCACGTCACTTCTGATGTGGGCTAATAATCCCCTTCCACTAGCCCACAATTAAAATATTAATTTATAAATTATACGTAGTCTAATAACATGCTTTACTAATTATTAAAAAAATTACTAAAAAAATACTATTTTTAAAATAAAACACATTAATTTTTTCCATTCATAAATTTAAATTTTGGTTTAGAGAAAACGTATGTAGAAAAATAACCTGTTTGGTTTAAAGATAAACTTTATGAAAGCATAAAATTACAAACCTTTGATAGATATGATTAATCTATCAACTGACTATCTTTTATTGATGGTCAAAATATAAAATAAATTATTAACAATTAAATAATTATCATTCACCAACTAAACTATTGATTTACAGTGAAACTAAAAGGAATTATTAGCCCTGCAAATGTCTGAAAAAAGTTTTTTTTATATCAATTGCTTCTCTAATTCTTATATTTAACGCAAGTAGTAAAACATTATATTGTTTATTTCTAAGAAAACTATTTAAAGATACAGGAAGTTATTCAGACAATGATGTGAATTTGTAGGCCTATTATACTAAATTATGGCTAACAGTAATATGCATAAGTGCTCTTTAAGTAGCACATTACACAAGGAATAAGAAATAAGTGATATAAGTTTTTAAATTGGATTACTTAAGTAATAATTTATAAGTAGGGCTACATGTAAACTACGACTTAACCTGTAATCTTTTAAGTGAATAAATAAATGTGTTTTCTCTTTAATATGCCTACTAATAACTGTGGAGAAATGTCAATATCTTGAAATCTGTTTTCTCTTTAATAGGCCTACTAATAACTGTGGAGAGATGTCAATGTCTTGAAATGTGCTTTCTCTTTAATAGGCCTACCAATAACTGTGGAGAGATGTCAATGTCTTGAAATGTGTTTTCTCTTAAATAGGCCTACTAATAACTGTGGAGAGATGTAAATGTCTTGAAATGTGTTTTCTCTTAAATAGGCCTACTAATAACTGTGGAGACATGTCAATATCTTGAAATGTGTTTTCTCTTAAATAGGCCTACTAATAACTGTGGAGAGATGTAAATGTCTTGAAATGTGTTTTTTCTTTAATATGCCTACTAATAACTGTGGAGAGATGTCAATATCTTGAAATGTATTTTCTCTTAAATAGGGCTACTAATAACTGTGGAGAGATGTCAATGTCTTGAAATGTGTGTTCTCTTTAATATGCCTACTAATAACGGTGGTGAGATGTCAATATCTTGAAATGTGTTTTCTCTTTAATATGCCTACTAATAACTGTGGAGAGATGTCAATATCTTGAAATGTGTTTTCTCTTAAATAGGGCTACTAATAACTGTGGAGAGATGTCAATATCTTGAAATGTGTTTTCTCTTTAATATGCCTACTAATAACTGTGGAGAGATGTCAATATCTTGAAATGTGTTTTCTCTTTAATATGCCTACTAATAACTGCGGAGAGATGTCAATATCTTGAAATGTGTTTTCTCTTTAATATGCCTACTAATAACTGTGGAGAGATGTAAATGTCTTGAAATGTGTTTTCTCTTAAATAGGCCTACTAATAACTGTGGAGACATGTCAATATCTTGAAATGTGTTTTCTCTTAAATAGAGCTACTAATAACTGTGGAGAGATGCCAATGTCTTGAAATGTGTGTTCTCTTTAATATGCCTACTAATAACGGTGGTGAGATGTCAATATCTTGAAATGTGTTTTCTCTTTAATATGCCTACTAATAACTGTGGAGAGATGTCAATGTCTTTAATTGCACACGAAGCTTTTTAAACCTGATGTCACATTGACAATTAATGTCTCAGTATATTTTAATATGTCGGCTTGTAGAAAGAGATTGTATTAAAATAATTAATATTTCTTAAATTGTAGCCTACAATTTGATACTGAGCACAAAAAGTAAATATAGAAAATGGGGTTAAATCCCCCACCGGAAACTGTCTTTTGTTGTGTTATTTTAAATCTTTTAATTTGTCTGAAAAATATTTAGATAGCGATACTAATCGAACATGTATAGGGTTGCCAAATTCCATTAGGCATAGGCCTACTTAAAAACCCGAATAAAAAGTTCGGAAAAATTTATCTATTGAGGTAAAATATTTTTGAAGCAACCACTTAAGCGTCTCCCACTAGGGTACTAGATAACTAACGTATGTATCAAGGTAGCACACTTAGCAGTGGTTAAAGAGTAACCAAGGCGATTGAAAAGGAGTTAAGTAAAGGATGTCCAAGGAAATTAAAGAAACAGAAACAATTGCATTTTAAATTTTGCAAGTTACCACAGTTTTGAGAAATATTTGCGAATGCTTGTTTCATTTAAACGGGAAATTATCTTTACGTGTAGAGAAAAACTTAATTATAAAATCGCATTTTTTATGAAACTAAGTTAATAAAATGTTTTAAAGAACACTGTTTTTAATATCACTTTAAACATAGCGACTGATTTTATGATCACCTGATTTCACAATTAGATTAACATTTGAATGATTTCATACAACAGCTGTTTGCTTCAACCTAATTTAGAGGTTATGTTTCAAACGGAATTTTGCATAAATTATGCGATTCTGTATACACTGACCTGAAAATCCTATTAATTCTACTAATAAAATTAAAATCTAATACATATTAGATCTAGATTAGGCCTAAATTTAAAAATAACACTTTCAATACAGTTATGTTAATAAAATGTTTTTAAGGAAAAAACTTACAATTTCTTCTTCTACAAGTAAACTATTTTACGGTCAACTGATCTTCACATCTGTCAAACATTTTATAAACCGCTGATTTCACAAACCGCTGTTTTCTATAACCTATTTTAAATGTTTCAAACGAAATGTTGCATAAATTATTTGACTTTGTAGATTTATAAAATAGCGCAAAACTTATTAATTATACTAATAAAAGTAAAACCTAATATTACATCAATATTAAATTTGAAAATAACACTTTTAATAGAATTTTAATAAAATGTTTTAAAGAAAAAAAACTATTTCAAATTTCTCTTTTAACCTAAGTAACTGATTCTACGACCACCTGATCTTCCCCTCTGCCTAATATTTTAACGATCTCACAAAACAGCTGTTTGTTATAGGTTAACCTATTTTAGAGGTTATGTTTCAAACAGATTTTTGCCTAAGTTATTTGCCTTGGAATACACTGGCATTAATCACTTATTAATTCTATTCATGAAATTTAAATCTAATAGGCCTAAGACATTAAATTAAAAGTTATGATATTAAAGTAGCCAAATTAGTTTATTTGTGTTAAATATTTATATCAGTTTTACTGTATTAAAAGAAAACGCTCGCATCAGCTAAAAAAGATAGATAATTAGAATCAATTAATAATAGATAATTAGTATCACCATACTTGCTACTTAGTAGCCTAATTTTAAATCTTTATATTTCCTCTTCCATTGATTGGTTATAAACACGCCCAATTTTTTTGTTTTCTTTAATTTTTTTAGTTCTACTTTTGTTATATTATGTTAGACGTTTTGCAGTTTTTATAAAATTTTTCTTGTCATTTATCGTTAATAAAAAAGAAAATGAATTTTTCTTGTTTGAATATCAGATCTTAAATTAATTAAGGTAAGTCAAAACATTAAGATTGTAACGGCTCAAGAAATATGAGCAGTTTATTTAATGACTGGTTTTTACTGTCTACAATTCTCCAGTTTCCAGTCTCACTCGACATATCAGATGATGTCCTTTAACGATTCTACGGACATCAGACTGAGTTTTACTGCCTAATTTGTATTTCCCAGCACGCGCAGGATTATGAAATATAAGAATTTACAATTTACTAAATATAAAATAACAACGGGAAGTGACACTTTACATCGCCCCAGACGTTTATGATTTAACCTTAGCTTGAAACAAAACCTCGTGGCATTAACGACGCAGTGGGCTTCGGCCGTTATCAGATCCGAGAAGCTGTGGACACGACTGCTGAGTCCGACGAAGGATCGGTTCTGTCACTTGTTCTGTTGGATCATTAAAAAGAAACCCTGTTTGCTATTTATATCGGCAACATATGTTCAAATACTGAACACATTTTGACCTGTAACGCGTTGGTAAGTCTATAATTTCATAAATTCTATTATCATATGGTAAGCTTTTATTATATTTCGTTTTTTTTTTTTTTGAAAGGAAAATATGTAATGCATGTTGTTTACTTGAAACTTTCTTTATTTTATAAATTTTACAGAGGAAAAACTATTCGTAAGTTTTTGTAAGTAGGCAGTCGAGTCTCTAAATTCCGAGTCCCGACATTTCGAGCCTATTTTATCTATTTGAAAGAAAATGATGAGTCGGGCTCCCAAGAAATGTTTATAGCCATATGGTATGCAATGGAAATAAGTAAGGTTTCCAAGAAATGTTCATATAAAGTTCTATAGACTTATTTAGTGCATATTTTATTATAGGGTTCATTAAAACCCCTATTTTTTCTAATGCACTAGAACGTATATCCATGTAATCCGAGAGGGTCTCGGTCCCATCTACCTCGAAATATAGAGCCTCTACTCTATAGCCTAAAACGTTAACCAAAAGACTTGTTACTGCTTAACTGAAGAGAATCTAAGTTATTTTTACCCATTAGAAAAATATTTGTGAATGTATTTAATAGGCCTGTATAAGGAGGGGTGCCAATAGGAGTATTGTGCTTATTATAAGAAAATATAAAATGAAAATTATACTTACAGAACAATAAGACATTTAGTTTATTATCTACATATTGTTTCGTTTAGTGTTATTTATATTCCACAAAGTACACTTTCTAAATTGACCTCCAGATGCCTCGTTACCAAATCCTTTTTACTTCTCAACAAATCTCTCCTACCTTCCGAATCCCACCTTTTTTCTATTAAATCTAGTCTAGGTTTATATTTATCTGGGGTTTTTATAGTTATATTACCCCATAACATGACCTAAGCAATGTGATTTTCTAATCTTTACACAATTTTTAAATATAAAGTCACCACCCAGGATATACACAATGTTTACTTCTTCGTCTGTCTGCAATGTCTCCTGTAGGAAACTGGTCGTCATAATGGGCAATTTTAACCTTGAACTAAAACTACAGATTTTCTTTGCATTCCTTGCTATTATATCCTCAAACCAAGAGATCTTTTTCTGATTCTTAAATTTTCTTAGATCTCGTCTTGGGTTATATTTATCTGAGAATTTTATATTTATCATGCAGCGTCTCCTGAAAGAAGGGGGTCATCATAATGGGCAATTTTAACCCTGCCATAAAAAAGCTGCAGATTTCCTTGCTATTATACCCTCAAACCAAGAGATCTCTTTCTGATTAACCTCTGTCTTAGATATTGTCTTGCGTTATTATATTTATCTGGGGAATTTCCATTTATCATTTGCCATGATTTGACCGAAGCATTGTAGTTTTCACACAATTTCCAAATTTAAGGTTTTTCCTTTCGCCAGAGAAAAAACGTTTCTCCCATCCTATTTAATATCCCCACATTAGCCATCCTCTGGACCCATGATATCCATAATGGTTACTTCGTCTGCAACTTAATAATGTCTCCATCAGGAGGCGGGTCGTCAGAATGACCAATTTTAACCCTGTCATATAACAGCAGATTCCTTGCTATTTGATTACTAAACCAAGAGGATCTACATCTCTTGAGTCTCCTCTTTCTTAATATTGCCATGAGTCATCAGGCGAAGTATCTCATAGTTTACCACGATATGACAGAAGAATCGGGAATTTCTAATCTTTATACAATTTTCAATGTCAGGCCTGTTTCCATCTTATCCACATTAGCCATCCTCAACACCCAGGATATTCTCAACATGCGTCTACAAAACCAAACCTTAAAAGCCAGCAATGTCTATGCTATCGATCTTAACGTCCAGCTCTCTATTCTATACAGCAACACGGAATTTTCGCAGCATCTTATACCTGCAGTTTCACTTACATATTAAACGAAGAAGTAATAAGGAACTTCTTACTCGTCTTAATCTAGCGTCCTCTTTAATTATATATTTTAACTTTTGAGCATTATCAGATTTAATGTTAACATATGCCTAAGATATTATTAATGATATAGTTTTGACAATTACGTCCATTAATGAACAAATCTATTTGCTGCGCCTGTTTTTATTGGTATAATAGTGTGACTTTACATTCTAAGACCACATGTTTCATTCATATTATTATTAACATGTTTTATATTATTATTCAAAAATTTCTGAAGGTTTTCAACACTATCAGCCAGTATTTCTTTATTGAATTACTCACAGTTATTATAATACATATTAAAGTAACAAAACTATCACTGAGTGGTATTATTCATGTAAAACTAGGAAACTGTGGCGACCACATCTAATCTCTTTAAGTAGCAATGTGAAATCTAGTGATGTGGACACTGGAAATAATCAATTGTAAGTAAAATGTGTTTGTAAATATATTATTTGCAACTTGTACTTAAAGGCCAGGGCAAATAGTTGGTATTTTCCGAGAATATTTGGAAGATATTTTCATCTTTTGTTACACAAAAACCTTCAGTAAGGTCCGAATTAGAGAAATAAAAGTAAATAACTTAGAAATAGTTTAAGTGACAGAAATGTCCATGTCTAACCCTAACGAGTTCCGTGTAGGCCTATAAACGTACAAATAAAAACGGTTTGCTAGCGTAGCGTGTATGTTTCATTAAAGAAGGAAACTACCTGCTTCCTAAAACAGTATATAGGGTACAGTATAAGACGGCGTTACAGTTTATTCCACTGCTCTCCGCTCTGATGCTCATCTGACCCGAAAGTAGTGTAGGTTGTGAGTTGAAGTCTTGAATATTTTTTCATAAATGCTGGTTTATAATGCGCTCGGAAAAATGTAGGTCGGTGAAATTCAGTGACAGCCATTACAGCTGCTGACTCAACATAATACAGTAGTCGGATTTAGAGAAAGAGCTTCATACAATTTCCTGATAAACAGTCATCTAAATTGGGGGAAAATGTTGATGCATAGAATGCATGATTTATATTCAGACTAAGAACGAACTCAAGATATTTCCAAATACTGTACAAGGAAGTGTTCCTGTAAGCAGCGTTTGTTTAGGGAGAAGTAACTGTATAGGCCTATAGTTTTATGTTTGTTTAGTATTCTCGTGATCACTAATTACTTTGTATGTTCCATTGTCATAGTCTTAAAGCTATTCTACTCCATGTAAGGTAATTATGTGATTAGGCGTCAAGTTAGTAGTCTAATATTATAACTCTTGTAGATTTAAGTCATTAGTATGTTCTATATGTTACACACAAACACGCGCGCGCACACACACACCACACACACACACGCACGCACACACAGCATAACAACATCTCCGTCTACCGTCAACCATTATATAACGTCCTGCGATTCCATCAGAAACCCATGAAGAGCCGTTATCAATCCTTGTTGTTAATTTATCACCATTCCGTCTTGGATTCTACCACAATAGAGGCATCTGCTCGTACAATAACCCAACTTTAGTAGGCTACACGCCTATATTTTGTGGAAGTAAGGACTATGTAATGTTGTTTTATCTTGTGCTCTAAACTAAAGACTGCCAAATACACACAGTAAGTGACTATTATCTACGAGATGTAGAAGTAGCCTATTCCTAACATGATAATCATCTGATGTAAATAACACCTTCTAAAACCACCCGATAAAAAGTACCTTGCAAATGAGGTGAAGATAGTATCTTATAGTTCAGAGTGTATTATTCACATCCAGACTAGAAGCTCTTTAAAATAATTGAAAGATAACTAAAGATAAAGAAGATCCCCTTAGTGTAGAATCTGCGAAGTTTTTATACACTCGATCGGAAACACAAGGCTCTGTGTCAATCTTTAACATCAAAAATGAAGGAAGATAAAAAGAAGAAAGCATATCGTCTATCATTCAGACCAAGTGTATGATTTAGTGAACGGTTTTTTAACAGGAAAAATGCACTAGGAAAATCAAAATTGTTTAGATTTTACAAGTAAAACCTATTTTTACTTTGTTATTAGGTAAATATAACTCTGTATTATCACTTGTGATTAGTAGGAGTAATATTCATTCAAGTGACAGAATCACAATATTATGTGGCAAAATAGAATTTCCTTGCCATTGTCCAATTCCCTCACTATACAGTAAGCCAATTAAGTGTTGGACTATTATTTTTGTTTGTTACTATTTATTCGCTTCCTTTTTTCTCGTTTCTAATTTATGAAGCTGATGGTGGTATACAATTTTTCATTCTACCCACAATGCTTTTTCTTACAATTTCATATACATCTTTAATACTGTTTTAGCTGAGGGAAAGTTGGCTCAGTGCCAAAGTGCTGGATTTCAAACATGTAGTGCTTCAGTTCGATTCAGACCGGGACATCAAGTTTTTTAAATTCAAATTATTGAATAAATATTTGAAAAAACTCAATTGTTATCCACTATGGGTTTAAAAACATGTATTTGAACTAGACTAGACTAAAAACGTATTTTATTGAGTGTTGAAAATTTGTACATGATGTACGAGTATATCAGTAGAGTGTGAGCTAATAGAAGGAATTAAAAAAATGTCTCCGTTACTAAATTTAGTTAAGACGGTTTGATTACATTCCACTTTCATGAATTTACGCAATGTATGGTATTAAAGAAATAATTAATACAAGTTAAAGACTGAGGTTGACAAAGTATAAATCCGTCCACTTCTGCCGAGTAAGGAAAGGATTAACCTCGTAAATCGTAGACAACTGTACGTACGCGCCGACCGATGACAGGTTATGAAACCTTGCACTAATAAAATACTCAAACATGCCGTAAAGTCTGGCCGCAAACAACCTGAAAACTGTAGCGGAATTTATACCTAGATCAAAACATGACTTAATAAACTCTACTGGAAATACCGGATTTTTCTTAATACTCAAAATATACTTTAGCAGTAGATGCATTTAGTTCTTAGCGAGTGACAGAAAGTGTATTTAAAATGATGAAAATGAAGGAGTGGATCTTACAAGGTTTTAACTTCAAGGGACAATTGTTTGATTTCAAGGTAATACGTGATAAGCAAAACATCAACGCCCAATATTTGTTCAAGTATGTTACTCATGAATATATTCTACGGATTTGCACATTTGAATAAATAACATTGACCTATAGATGGATTTAGGTTATAACGTGTGACAGAAAATCTATTTAAAGTGGTAGAAATGAGGAAAGAGATCTTCCAAGGCTTAAGTTTCAAGATAATACATGACAAAGAAAACATCAACACTGTTTATTATTATTATTTTTCTTTTGTATGCATGTAACGCATAAATATTATATTATACGGATCTGCTTAATAGAACACATAACCTTTACCTATAGATGCATTTAGGTTACAACGTGTAAGAAGCAGTCGATTTAAAATGGTTAATTGATTGAAAAGGGCTTAAAAGGGTTTAGTGTGAAGGTAATACTTGACAATGAAGACATCGGCATAGATTTTTGTTTTGGCTACGTATGTTACTTATAAATATATTCTAAACAAGGGAAAAGTGATTTTGAATATCGTAAACCATTATTGTGGAAAAAATTACATTAATTAACGTCTTAGAAACATATCATCAGGGCACTGTTAAATATCACTCCTTTATTACTGACAGTTAATTCTTCAAGAATTGTCGCACTACAGTATTTCTACCTAATTACTATAACTTAATCAAAATATAACTTAATCGTATCCAGTTAAATTACGAGTGTTGCTGCAAAGTATCCTTACTTGAATAAATTTTCTTCGTAAACTAACCGATTTTCGAATTGAACCAGTGACCTTTGTCTTACAACATGTGTAGCCTGACTAGCTTAAAACGGTGGACTTAATTTTGTTTTGTTTATAACCAAATCCAACTTAACATGATACTTTGTAGTTATATATGAATAAGGCAAAATATAGTAATGTAATAGAGTTATAATTTAGTGTTCTGTTAAACACGTAATATATATAGAAAATTAAGTCAATTCCTACTTAAGCAAAAACAATTATTTTAATGGTTTTTTATTAAATAATTACAATAAATATAAATAAAGTAACATAACATATTCGTTAAACAGCAGTTATCACTTATTTTATGCTAAATGGGAGACATAGCTATATTGCATACGTTGCCCCTTTTGCGAAAAGTTTTTTTCCCATAAAAATTAAAACTAACAACTATTAAATTTAAGTGATGAATTATTATTTGAAAAAAAAACTTTATTAAAATCAAGTGTCATCCACAACAGTTGAAAAAATTGCAGCGCACTCGAACTTGGCGAACGAATAAAAGGTATTTTAAAATTTGAATAAAGTGTTAACTAATAGACGAAATTGAAAAACACTAATTTTGTACTATTTCCAGCGTCATGTTTGTATATTTTCAAATTTTAATTCCCATTTACTGACTGCTACATTTAAAAAACCTTTTTTTCATTTTTAATGAATTTTTGAAAAAAATAGGCCTACATGCAAAAACGAAAAATCGGGGTTTTTGCCAGGTTTTTCCAGTTTCAAATTTGTGCCGTTTGTTAGTGTGGATTTAAAAAAATCTCATTTTAAGAATTATTAAGTATTAAAACATGAAATTTCCTGTCAAAATAGCTGAAATATAATTTTGAAGAAAGAATAAAACACTAAACAAAATTATCACTATAAAACTCACCGGTGCGGGATTATTTCAGTAGTAGCGATAAGTGGAACACGACGCATGCTAGATAAGTATATTAGCATCAGTGCGAAATGATTATTCGGTCTGGTGGTAGTCTACTTCCTTAAAATATAGCCTAGTGAAGGAATTTAATGTTACGTCACAAGAACAAACTGGAGATTAATAGAGAAAAAAAATGAGTATTATCACAATGGAAAAACCTACTAAATACATAGCAAATGAACATATGAAAATGTTATATATTAAAATTAGAAATGCATTTTAATAATAAACAAACTTTAAGGTTTAGTATCACCTTAAATATAAAAAAATTTGGCGTCCTGGATTAGATTGCGAACAGAAGGGAACACATGAATGAAGAAAGCAGTTTATGTAGGCCTATTAATATATATTTTACAAAAATATAATATTTGTATGTAAATACATATTAAGTAATGTGGTATAAAAATTGGTTTAATTAGTAAATAGGATTTTTTTAAAAATTACTAATTAAATTTCAGTTCCTCGTTCATTTATTACGTTCATTTATTCAGCTCGAACGTTCTTCTTTTAACAGTACGATACAATGTTTCCAACAAAATGAAAATTATTTTCTTTAAAAAATCGTTGCCTAAACGATTTATTTGATCATCTTGTAGAGTTCTGATACATGTAATTATAAATGAAAAACCAACGTAAAACACATTGAAGAAGTAGGCCTTCGCTAAAATACAACAACAACAAAATTTGAAGTTAATCCTACCTATCTCAACAAAGTAAAATGTTATTTTAGTTACTTTTTATTAAATAATTGCAATTAATAATAAAAATAAAGTAGCATAAAATATGCGTTAAAACAATTGTTCTACCACATAACCTATAACATAAAATCAGCTGTTTTATAAAATCATACGTTATCACGCATTTTGGGCCAAATAGTACTAAATCAGTATATTGCATACCTTACCCCTTTTGTGAAAAGTTTTTCTCCCATATAAAACTAAAACGTTTTAAACAATGTATTTGAACTTGAGTAGGCGAATAAAGAGTATTTTTTAAAACGATTGAAATTTCGAACAATATGTAAGGAGAGTGAACTAATAGAAGGAATTGAAAAACGAGTATAAAATAACCTACCTGGATAAGCGTATGCCTGGAGCTTTATCAGATCGGACTTTCGGTCAAACTGTAAAATCACTTCGATCGCCACAGTAATATAATAGATTATTAGTTGACCCATAAAAATTTTATTACAACTATCCCGGCTCGTGTCCAAGTTTGTAAATTAATTCCACGAGTTTTACGATGCGAAGGATTCGGTCGAAAGAAAGCAATAAAACTAATTAAAACCAGATTTGTCACTGGCAGTAATGGGGTAGTCGTGACAGGCCCCTAGGGGTCCGTGGCGCCAACAACGAGACCCTTCCTAATTCATCTTTCGTCTGGACTCGCTGCGGTCAGGCCCAATACAGGTGTAGGTCGGCGGTACCGGTTGGATCATATCCGTCTAGTGGAGTGTGATAAGACGCAGTCAGTTTGATCGTACTCTAAAATATACGCTCCTCCTGATAAAACGTGAATCATGAAGTCCAATACTTCAAAGCACATCACATAGTCTATGTGATAGGCCTAATTTAACTTACAGAATACCCTGTATAGTTATAAGTATTTAAAAGATATCTAACGATTCTACAATACATACTGTTCTTTCATAACTGTTTCGTAAAATAATCTTGACCAACCAAAATATCCGAATAACTAGAGAAAATTCAAATCCTAAAATTTGCAACAGATAATTATTTATTAGGAATATACTGTGGTTGAATTTAATAATAAATAGACAAAAACCTCTAAACCACAAACCTTCTTTATTTTACCCTTATGTACATTTCAGTTACCAAGTAACCATCCTCAGAGGGATTACATACAAAGACTGTATGTATGTCTTACTGATGTATACACATCAGTATGTTGTCCCTCTGAGGATGGTTACTTGGTAACTGAAATGTACATAAGGGTAAAATAAAGAAAGTTTATGGTTAAGAGGTTTTTGTGTATTTATTATTGCAACAGATTTCTATGAATATGTTTACACTGTGCCAAACGAATCGTAACCATAGACTTACATCAAATAAAACACGTGAATTTTTATTATTATTTTTCTTGGGATATTTTTAAATCATACGCTACAACTAAACTGCATCACATATTGTGAACATGCCTTAAAAACGTTATTCAGCCAGTCCCCTGACTATAAACAAAAAAGCCCAAACAAGACTATCTTTTCCAAACAAAAAAAACGTCTTTTCAAATAGATACCTTTATCAAATACCAACAGGCTTGATCTGGTATTCTACCGGAAGCCAGTATAAAAAAGACATACGCTGCAAAAAACACAGGGGTCACGAAAATCCACACCGTCTCTAACTGAAACTACCAGGTCTATATCAAAATTAGCTGTAACCTATCCACTTAGCAGAGATGTTTGGCCGCGAACACACTGACCTAAAGTACAAAACACAGAGCTAACCAGTTGTCAATACAATTTATTACTCTACTATACATGGTGTATCCAAATGCAGACAGTATTTGATCTTCCAAAAGACAAATGTGATAGTAAAAACTCAACAAGACACTCATTTAAAGCACTCAAGGTGGCAGGTCGATTTGCTGTAGCGTACAAAATTCACTCAATACACTTGGACCATGGATCCCGCAGCAGACACGTTTACAAACATAGCAAAAACAATAAACCAACCACTACACGCTTATAACAAAGACATTATTTTGGGTGACCAGCTACACGGGGTCATCCAGCCTTGATAATTTGTCTTTTAGTTTTAAGGCGCTTAACCAATGTAACTATTACCAACACCACCAAGACAGAACTGCCTAAAGTGGTGTTGCTAATAAGGAATACGAACGTTAGAAAATAAATAAAATATACGAAGGATTTATATAGGGCAACTGATACAGGATACTATGCCATCACAGATATCAGGCTGACGTACCCGAGTAGAGCTACGTAGATTTAATCTCAACAGGAGTCATAAATAGATAGAAAAATTGTCATCCCTTTTAGGACCCTCGTCAAAAGTCATTAGTAGCCCGTAAAAGTGGAAATTACAAACCGAAGAAACCTTTTCCATGAGCTACAAGATATATAGTAATTTGGATCACCTGTGGTGTAACTTTTTATTACAAATAAATAATAACACATCTCAACCACATAAGTTATACTTTTTATTTAAATCCTGATGCACATTTCAATTGCAAAGCAATCATATCATACGGAATTACTACAAGAATCTTGAGTCTGCAAAACGAAATTATCGTCTAAAGATGATGCTTTGCAATCGAAATGTGCATTAAAATTTAAATAAAAATTTTATGAGGTAAAGAGGTGTTACTTATTTATGTTGCTCGTCAACAACGTTAGGTTTATTAAAAGTTGGATTGGATATTGGCAGGTAAGAATACACAAGGAATGATTACAAGGAAACCACAGGGAGGTATAAACAAAGATGAGAGTAGTTTTTATACAAATATAGCCAAAATAGAATTTTAACATGTCAACCTGATATAGATTCCTATAAAAAATGAGAGAAGTAGAAATTTTAAGGTTGAAATTCCTGATTTCATAATTTAGTATACAATCTCAGTGAACGTCTCGAAAACAAATACGGCCTATAATGGAATTGCTAAAAAGGCATCGAGACGAAGGAAAATAGATACAACAGCCTATAAATGGCAATAGGTTATCGACGTCGCGGTAATTCTTGTACATATAAAGATTGTTTATGGTGATGGATGACATTTTCGGGAACTATTCCTAGGATACTACTCTCACAGTTACGGCATCCATTCATATAGAGCCAAAAGATAAAGGGCAGCTCAGAAGGAGATCCTTGTGTAAAAGAAAATGTTAGGTAAACCCATATACACTGCGTCTTGTAACTTTGAGTAGCCCGAGCTTCTTCCGTCTTAAACTTGCAAGTAAAATAGCTGTCAAAAGTTGTACACTGTTTCAAGGTTGTTGACCCCCCTTATCCCGTCATA
The DNA here is from genome assembly GCA_036971475.1 of Prosapia bicincta. NCBI lineage: Eukaryota > Metazoa > Arthropoda > Insecta > Hemiptera > Cercopidae > Prosapia > Prosapia bicincta. Next base: position 117,525,950 of record JBAIZL010000004.1, on the reverse strand, counting down.
ACTTCTTTAATTGTCAGGAAGATATTGAACGTGAATCAGATTTGTACGAAAGCCTGTTGAAGATATGTGGAGGAAGGAAATAGGAGCGCCAGGCTTCTACTCTATAGTCGTCATTCTAAGTTTTCCTTTTTATTTATAAGGGTGAATGGGGCTCAGAGATATGGGGATACGAACGCTATGTGCATAATAATGACTATATTATTAATAGCAACGATTAGAAGATGAGCCAAAGTAGGAGAGAATGAGAAGGGGAAGAGAAGGTAGGAGAAGAGGAGGTAAGGAGGACGAAAAGAGGATGGGAAGAGAGGACGGAAGGATGAGAGAACGAGGAGGAGAGGAGATGGAGGGGAGAAAACAAAGAAGGTAAGACTGCGAAGGAAAAGAAAGAAGGTAGTAAGAAGGGAAAGGGGAAAATAAGGGAGGGAAAGAGAAATAAGAAGAGGAGGTGGAGGAGGAATAGGGGGAAGACGGACGAGAATGAGAAAGAAGCGCAGGAGGAGGAAGGGAAGAGGGGAGGGGAGGACAAGGAAGAGAAAGAAGAGAAGATGGAGGGGAAGCAGGAATAAAAGAAAGATGGGAGGAGAAGGACGACGAAAGCAACAATGTAGTAGGTCTCCAAAAATCTGTTTGGTGCACCATGTTTCCCTCGGGAGCCGTGATAATCCTAATTCTGTTATAATCTAATAAAGGATGCATGTAATTTTATCTGCCTGAAGAAGTTAGATTTTAAGAAATGTTTAATTGTGATCAAGTGTTGTAAATTATAAAACGAAAGTTTAAAGTAGGTTTTTTTAATACTTTAAATCTGACATGTTCCCTTCTTTCAAGTTGTAATATGTTTTGTAAACAGAAATTTTTACAAAGAAAAGTACACCTTTATTGTAATAATTATATAAACATCAATTAATGCACTACTACAACGGATCGATTAATTCATTTACCGTACAATCTCAATCAAAGTGTCCATGCAGCGTTTCCGACCTATTAACCCGTATAAGCAACTGAGATGCACTCAATGCCCAAAGCACTCACCTATATAATGGGTTAACAGTGTACAGACATGTGTTGAATGAGGTGCGAGGAGTATCTAAACAAGGGTCATTGACTGTACCGGGTCACCACAACACAGCACTTATTGCCTATTCAATTGGTTACGCACTGGAATTACAAATGTTTTCCTGTCAACACTGGTTCGCTACGCACTTCTTTAAGCTGTCCATTAGCCGCGGCCGGCCCATTAGTGGTAAAAACCTAGATACGTCTTTTTCGCGGAGCCAGTGAAAAAAAAAAAAATGTCGAATAACTGTAGCTGAAATATAACGATGTTTACTTTGTTTTATTTACTAAATTCATAAATAAAAAATATTGTTTTATTAGAGCCTAGAAATTGTTTTAATCTTACCCGAAATAGAAATCGTGAACTAGACAAAAGTTATAAGAGATACCATATCTGTAGGCCTATATAAACAATCGACATAACATAATCATATAGTGTTGAGAGGTTGGTCCCGCAGTAACTGTAGGCGTTGTAGATATATAGTGGTAAAATTTACTATAAAAATAATAAAATATCGTTAACAAACTATAAGAGAATTACAAAATTTGTTAACATTGGGGAAAACTGTTTCAAAATATGTTTGAGGTAAATAAATATTTTGAAATATTTGTTTTAACGGGCGTTTTTCAAACATTTTTGGAAGGGAATAAATAGTTATGGAGAACGAAAGATGCATACGGACACTAGGGGTGATCGATCCGGTGACTTTAACGAGTGGGTGATTTTAGTAACAGCGTCAAGACTTGGGTCAATGACTTTTACCGGTGACAAGGGATACTGAGACAGCTCTGTATGTGCCAATAACAGGCAGGTGGAATGATTCCACACCTTGCTTTTTTATTTGGAAGGCTCATTTTATTTAAAAATTAACTAATACGAAATTAAGAACAAATTAAAAAGTGCGAAATAGCGTCTACTGTAAACTACTACACCCACTCACGACCACTCACGACGTAAATGAGTAGAGCCACTTGACGACAATCAACCAATGGCCACCGTGATAAATATCAGTAACAATTCCATTCAAAGCAAAGACAACCTTCGATTGATCCATTCTAACTGAAACTAGCATTTTTCATATTTTGTCACTGGTACCATCAGCGACAAACGAATATCAGTGACAAGTCACCGTGATAGAAAATATCGACCATCCCTTACGGGCATATTACGTAAGCGAATGTAGGCCTAAATATTAAATAATTTTACCATTTAAATATTAGTCGGTTCGAGGGGTCAACTGAATTGAATTTCTATAGTCTATGAGAGAGAATGGGCGTTTCTTCTTGGTTAGAATTCTTTTCAGAGGAAATGAAAACAAATATTAAGGCGACATTATGTTATGATACCTGAGCTAATTTTGCTGAGGAGGAAGCAATCTTCTCTATAAACACTTTTGCAAGCTTACGTCGTTACATTGTAACCGATATATAGACTATAGACCTATAGGCTATTTCATCATTAGGATCAAATGTTGTAATCTAGAACAAATCCAATGAAATTTAAAATATATAGAGGAAAGTCGTCTGGTATCTATTAGGGGATGTTATCGGACGAATAATGTTTACACAAAAATTGTGACGCGTAGAAGGAAGTAGTTTTTATTAGGTGCACGCTTAAACGGAAAAAAGGAAATAGGCTACTTCAAGAGATTTTTTTATGTTCATCCCAATTTAAAATATTTTTTCAAGCACATTTTCTACTTATTTTTAAATAAATAAAACCTCTAAACCACAAATAACTTTTATTTTAAACCTTATGTACATTTCAATTGCCCAGCAATCATCTTCAGAGGTAAATATTTAAAAAATACAACAGTTGTATTTTTAAATACCTCTGAAGATGATTGTTGGGCAATTGAAATGTACATAAGGTTTAAAATAAAAGTTATTTGTGGTCTAGAGGTTTTATTTAGTTGAAAATAAACATTACGCCACAGTTGCTTCATATAGTTACATTTTTTACTTCTTTAAAACATAACTAAAACTTTTAAAATGTAAAAATGTGGTTTTATAGGCCTACTTGATTTTGCCAAAATATATATTATATTTTATGGATACATATAGAATTTAAATAAATTAAGAGCGTCTTTATTCAACACAGCAGGAATATCAGACACCCTACTCTACAATCTAAAATACCAAAAATTAATAAGTTTTTAAATAAGCAAAACATAAATATATTTTTTTATATTTTGAAACACAATTATTAAATTATATTTGGGTAAAGTAATAAGTGTTAGAATGGCAAATAAGTAAATTATTGTAAGTTCGTGAACAAATCATTATATGGTGAAAGTTATGTGTCCAATATATCCTACCTTTCCTTAAACACAGAATACTGGTAATTGTTCAAGATGTTTGAGTGGGATAGTAACGTAGAAGATATTGCAAGAGAAAACAGGCAACGGGAAAGTAACAAATGAATGAGAAGTGCATAAAGGAAGACAACAATGATTCCAGCGGGCACTCTATCGTCGACAGAACCGAGTGCAAATACATGATAAATTAAAATTATGAGTAAAAAATTAAGTAAAATTTTATAATTATGAAAATGACATTTATTAACTTAACGTAAAATCATCTAAATTCTAAAATATGTAATAATACCACTCTGACGGTAGAGTTTAGACATAAAAATTAGGCTACTTGTTGAAAACTTATTATTCATTTTCGAAAATTCATTATGAAAGTTAGGAGTTTAAATAAAAGTTGTCTTAGTTCAATTATAAAACTCTAGCGTTACGAATTAGGAAATTAAAAACAAAATAATTTAAATTTAATTTGTATTATATTAAATATTAAAACTATATATCCATTATTATTTTCAACAACACTTTTTTAAGTTAATTAAACATAATTAAAACATGATTACATTAATGTACAAACTCTAAACAATGAACTAATTTTCTTGTAATATCTTACAACCCTTTAAAATACTAAAGAACTCAAAAAAACAGGTTTTTGTAAAGTTCGGATACAGCAACAAAGATTTTCATTAAATTTTAGAATTAAATTAATTTAAATTATGTCTTGAAGGTAAATACTTATAAACAGGCGATATGTTTATAAATCTTAACTACAACTCTGTCCAACGAAGTTCAATATACGTTTATATCCGAAACACTTCCCCGGTTACTGAATGCTAATACTCAAAACGAGAACTTTTTTATGTTCCTTTCACTGTATTTTTTGAGCCTTAAAATATGCTTTATTCGGTTCACCAATCACCATAAACGTACTACAATCCTAACATTATTAGTTTTAACTTTCGTCACTGATACTATCAGCGCTGCTGGCGCCGTAAAGCCATTGATAAAATGTTTTGATATACAACGACTGTGAAATATGAGAGACATTTAAAACCATAGGTGGACAGATGGGAGATAGTCCCTTGTTGTCATGGGAACGTGATTGCATCTTCTTTTGGGTAATAAAATTTGTCACTGTTCAGTTTAAACGTTTTGTAAAAATACGTTTCAAAATATTTATAGCCATAGTGCCTTTGTGGGACAATGATCGGTCAATGAACTGTTTTGTCAGCACAAACGCGTAATTGCACCACATTGAAATACAGGTTTGTACCTGTAGAGTTCATTATAGGTCTCAGGAAATTTCGAACCTTCAAGTGTAGTAGTAGTGTAATGTTTCCAAATCTCTGTGTAAAATGATTTAAAATAAAAATAAATAATAATTTTACAAAGATATTATGTGGTTAACAACACTTAATTCGAATAGGCGACTACATTTAGATCTAACTTACATTAACGTGCCTTATATTGATTCGTTGTTTAACTATTTTAGTGCCGTCTCACTTCGTTTATGATTAATTTTACTTTTCGCTTTACTCTAAAAGATTTTTTAAAATAATTTTCTATCCAGGTAATGTCAATGCGTCTTTTTAAAATTTTGTAAATATTATTATCCAAAAAATATTATAATTTATTGTTTTGAAAAATAAATTGAAAGTAAGATTCCTAAAACAAATATGAAAATATATTTAGCTTTACTTTTCTTTACTAAACAAAAAAATATTCCTTCTTCACAGTTTCGCACGAATATTATATATTCTTCTGGTTACGCACAGAGCGCGCTCTACTGAAACTGGTTTTAATTAATCATAATGGCAGTGGCATTCCAGCCAAGCCTGACACACGACTTTTGTTTTTCAATAAGACATATTTGTGTGCAATTAAGTCGGAACTCGTTAAGACCCTCGCCCGCCGCTGTCGAGGAATTTTTCTTCAAATTTTGCACAACACATTTCACACAGTTATATAAAATATTTACGAAAATAATAGCGTGCATATCAAAATGCAGACAGTCCTTCCTATGAGTTTTGAATCAGAAAAAACCGAAGCATATCTCGTTAAATTTATCAGTATCAATTCGGCCTAAGGCGCATTTAAGAAAAAAACAATATATGCCAAAGAGAAAATACAAGTTTAAAGTGTGGCCCTTATTTCGATTAAAATTAGAACATAGTCCAAAGAAATGTGACCAAGCCTAATAAGTAACTTGGCGACCACACCAAGATTAGAAAGTGAAAAAATGTAAATGTGAAGCATGAAGAAGTCTGGAAAGTGTCTTCAAGATAGGGCTAGGAACACGAAGGCAAACGATATTAGGTGGGGAGCAAACATCTGTTGCTTTGGTAAACCAATATGTAGGTATAAATTGAAATACAGTACAGTAAAACTTCGATTAACCGTCACTCTTTTAACCGTCACCCAATTGACCTGACGGCCAGTACCCTGAACCCAATACCGCCAGGCCACGTAACGTTTTATGTTTATTCGTAGGGTCTACTACTCAGCTGGTGTTGCTACTTTTGGAAAAATGGAGGCACTGTATTAAACAACAAGCCTCACACTACTTACAGATGTAATTACGATAGTTTTTGTTTGATAGATAAACGCCGACGGATTAAAAACATGATGTTATTCTGATGCTATTCTTTTTGTCAAGAGTTACGGGCCGACACACTTATTTGTTATGACTTATTATATTGATTTTCACTACTGTTTGCAAAATTTCACAAAACCTAAAAAGTCGGAAATATTAATCCTTAAAACGGACTTGGTTGAAGTCAAGTACAAACACTGATACACTTAGATAAATTCATCCTTACTAGGAAGTAAATTATAACGTAAATTCCTTAAGAAGTTGGTTTTAAAACTTTTACTTATTATGAATCTTGGATAGTATTTATTGGATCTAAAGCATTACTAATCAGAGAGAGAATATATTACACTTTAGTTCTATATTCAAAATATTTATAAACTCACAAATCAATCACATGTGAAACGTTTACATGTCAAAACACTCTGTCAATACAAAACACTTTTATCGCCAGTCAGCTTATTATGTGGGTAATCGGAATATGGAATTGTAGTTTTGATGTTTAATGTTTACAACAAGCACAATAAATATTAAAAGTGTTGCACAGATAAGAAGATATAATTAAATCAAAAACAATGTCGTGGCAATTGGTCCCAAAGGAGTTTATTTAGGTATCATTTACGGTAGGAAAAAACTATTTTCACGTATTTCTATAAATATTATGATAAGAAACAAATAATCATACTTAGATATGATAGGGGAACAAAGAATAAGTACACATTATTTAGAAATAAGCTTAAAATATTTTCGCAATTAAAGTACCGGCCGGCAGCTAAAGTATTAAGGTGCAATGACGCGTTCGCTTTGTTTGTTAAACTACATGAACTATTTCACATGTAAGTTTATACTAATGTACATTATTTTGCTACATTTGTAGCTACTGTGCGGATCTTTTTATCATGTAATAAATAGTTTCATTTGCTATTACAATCGTGTTTATGTTCTTTTCACTCCTAAATATATTACATTGCTATGAGAGCGATATCTGTCTATAATATAATTGGTTGAGGTTGAGGTTTGGAGGAATAATAGTGTTTCTGTTATCCGTCTATTCGCTCTACCGTCATGGCCACGGTCTCGACGGTGACGGTTAATCGAGTTTTTACAGTAGTTTTAAATCTCCGTGCTTATACTAACTAGTCTAACAATAAGTATAGCCTAAAAACAAAGTAAATTCTCTACTGAACAAGTACGTAGAGTAACATTAAACATAATGAAATAACTACCTGGTACCCAAGTAACAAATTAAATACTTGAAATGATATAATGCGCAGTCTACTGGACAACTTTATATAATTAGGCAGTAATATAGGCCCTAACTTTAATAGTATTGGGTTTTCCATAATAATGACGAGTTTAGCGAGAAACCTAATTTTTATGTCTACACTAGTTTATTAAATTCCATTTTCATTTTTTGTTTTAATTCAACCTAAATTTGCACTCAAAAGTTTTAAATTTCCTATGTATTTGCACTCGGACCTGCCGACGATGGAGTGCCCGCTCGCATTATTGTTGTCTTCATGTCTGCACTTACCATTGGCTTGTTGTTTATTTGCCTTAACTTGTTTGCTCTTTATTATCTTCTATCTTCTTACCCTCATCCAACTGTATCTTAAACAACCAGCATAAGTATTCTGTTTATAGGAAAAGATCGGATTTTATCAGTCACATAGCTTTTTTCCACATATAGTTTTACTCATGCCTTAGAATAATTGCCTTTATATAATTTTAATCCAATAAATCCCGACTCATTCCAAAGATGGACATTAAAATTTTAAAAAGAGGAATATTTTTATGTGTAAAACATTCGAATAGTTACGCAACTTCGCTAAACTTATCATAGAAATTTGTGTTTTAAAACTATATAGGGAAAACTGAAACCCCATTCTTTCTTTTCTCATGTGGTGGTCGTACATTCATTTTGGAAAGTTTCATGTTTTCAACAAATTTATCACCAGAAACCAAAGAAAAACACATTAGATTATCAAGGTAATAAAACATACACTAATCAATTAAACAAACATTTTTACAATTGAAAATGAACAAACACCTAATTATAAACAACTTACCTATAACGTGTAACAACTAAAGTCCAACAAGTGAAAAAATATTCACTTACCTGAAAAAAATAAAACAAAATTACCATTTATTATAATTTAACAACAACTTAGGTCTATAACAGCTACAGTATAATATGTTTAGACCTAACACTCTTATAAAAAGATATTTTTACATTGGAATCACCTTAAAAAAGTTATAAATTATTCATATTTGAACAAATTCATTTCAGGATTATTAAAAACAAAGACTATTGCCGTAAATAATTGACTTCGACACTGACAACAAAACAATAACATCATACAATAACTCGAGATTATAAGACGGATTAGGTTATTAAATAGATAACGTTATGAAGTGACCACAAATGCCAACGAGCCTATCTACACGAATTTAATTAATTAAGGAAATATAGCCGGAGCCAGTTGTCGTGCTTTATTTACGTGGCAATTCCACGACGGTTTCGCAGAAAAACCGGCTCAGTTCCGAGATCTGGCAGCTCGATACGCTGTTATTTATAAGGCATTGTTTTTTGTGGCCCAATGTCCAGATGTCACCTTGTCTGACTTATACCTGCGCTGCGGACGTCGCTTTTGTTTCTAACATTTACTAAATTCGGTCCAAGAAACCTGAGCCAGCAGTAATTTATAGAGCCGATGCGGAGGTATTGAGTGCAAGAAATGGAAAATATCTCTAGCACCAGTGATAAGGCGACGGGCGGCTGCTTTTAGATTAGTATAAAATAGGTCTTTCTTTTGACATGGTCAAAATTAATAGTGGTATGATTAAAGATAGCTGATCGCAAAAAAACTATCTTTACTGCTAAATGATCAAATTTAAAATTATAAAACCAATAAAATTAGGAATCTGAACGAAATAAATTACCAAAAGATATCTACTAAATATATATATATATATATAATATATATATATATATATAATATATATATATATATATATATATAATATATATTATTAGTATATATATATATATATATATATATATATATTAAATAAATAAAACAATAATTGTATAACACATCTGAAAATGTACTTATTAACACAAAAACTATAATATAAAAATCTAAAACGAAGCGACGTTTGCCTAAAACGTAACTAAATAAATAAAAACCCATTAACCACAACATAAAAATCTTTTATTTTACTACAGTTATTATACAATATTAAGAGCACAGTGGTACAATATATTACTATGAAAATATTGGAATGAGCCCCAATACCAGAAAAATAATAAAAAATAACAAATAAACAAGTTACTCAAGATTAAACACTTATGTAGCCCTACATTTCTATGACCATGTCATCATCATCAGAGGATCTTATTACAAAATTACAATCAAGCAAACAAGACGTTACAAACTAGAGTGATGATCAATCTTAATTTAATCTTAAGTAACTTGTTTTATTTGTTATTTTAGATTATTTTTGTGGTATTGGGGTTCTTTCCAATATTTTCATTATAATATTACTACAGTTACTTTATGTACATTTCAACTACATGGTATTCATATTCACAAGCAGGCCTACATAACTTATCCCCAAAGCAATTATAGTAAAATCAAAGATTTGCAATTTTGGTTAGTGGGTTTTTATTTAGTTAGTTAAAGTTAGTCCCTAGTGCTCAAGAAATTTATTATATAGGCTCTACACAAGTTAAGTTTAAAAAGGAACTTCTATATATATTCAACATATGATTCATTATTGAAAAAAATCTAGTGATTATAAACTTTTGTCAAAGTAGTCTAATAATAGGCTATGTTTATTACATAAAAATAATGTGATTTTTAAAAACTATTTTTGGAATAATATTTACTTAAAATGAATCCAGATAAGAAGAAACAATAAACAGCAGTTAACTCCAAAAACTAAAGAGAAAAAACATTAAGACAATAGGATAAGATACTTGACAAAAAGGAGAACACAACCCTAACCTTTATACTAAAAAAAACTGTGTTGAATAATTATGATTGTGCAGATGAGCAACAGAAATGGTTTTTTGTATCGTTTAACAAGACGAAAATAAAATAAAATAATTTTGCTGTATCGAAAAAATCTTGCATCGTTCATAGTGGAGCAAGAAGTTATTTGTGTCCCAAATAGGGACTTTAAGAGCAGATATACTGTTCGTATAATATGTTGCATTATATTAGTCAAAATATAACTGAAAAAAAAACGGCGGAGAAAAGAAAGATAGCAACAATTATTCGTTTCCGCCGTAGACGTTTAAACTAAAATTTAAGCGACCAATTTTTTAATACATTTAAACAACATTAATTACATACCTGTTAACAAATAACTTAGTACCTAGTCTATAGAAAACGTTCCAGCCTATTACATTACAAGATATTTACGTAGTATAATAAAGAGGGATATTTTGTGTCAAAAAGAAGTCAACCAAAAATACTTTGCCATTTGAATGAGGCCTAAACCTGAAGTTATATTTATAAAAACTACTGTTAACAATACTTAACTCACAATAATATTTTTAAATATTAGACCCTAATTATCAGTCTTCATTTCATAATGCCTTGTGAGCAGAAGTTTCAATCGTGCTAGGCGGGATCGAAAAGAAATAACTATAGGGAAAAGCGGATAATATATGAATATTAGAGGTCAAACCGAATGGCGTTAGAAATATAATTATATAGATAGAGAGTTCTACTGAGGTGCTGAAGTGGGATGGCCATGCTAGGGAACTACGATACAGAATGGAGCCAAAATGGAACCATGAAATGATCCTGTGTCATAGAATGAAACGAAACGGTTTGTCATTGAAGGATGAAATAGCTGAGGTCATTGACAACAGAAGTTAGAAAAAGGGGGAGGAAACGGCGGAAAACAAAAGCTCAAAAAAGGAAACGATGTAAACTGTAGGCTAAATGAAATACACATGAATTACGAAAAACTGAAATACTTTGGGATATTGAAAAAAGAAAATACGTTCCATTAAACATAGACCACAAAATGTACGGTTTAAACAGGCTAAATTAGCATGTCACTAGGTCTACTGGCGAACGATTTCGTCAGGATATCGATTTATCCAATGAAATCAAGTTTTAAACAAATCTTTAAGGCGTTAATTAACTCAAAATAAGTGGTTCATATTGTTTTGTGACTTAGGAGCCCAATAAAACAGGTTCCAGAGCTACAAGTCGCATATTATTTTGACAAATCGGGAGGGGTTGAAACAGAAACAAATAGGAGACAACTGCCCTTTTTATTGTATAAATTCGTTAATTAGACAATAAATACCCAATTGTTTTAAATAAGCATTGAGAAAATATACATTTTTTAAAATAAATTGGTACGGAACATTGGGTGATAAATAAATTAAATATCTGTAAATTTAATGCAACTGAACGTAATATTAGCGAAGGTGTTATAAATTAGCTTGGCTGGATAAAATAAGAAACTAGCTAAGCTAAGAAGACCCTTAAAGTACATAAAAATAGAGCGATTGGTATAGTATGGAATTTTTCAGATGGGCCAAAGCAAAGACAGAGAGAACAGAGACAAATTAATTGTGAAGACGGCTGAGAGAAGAAAGGGACTGGCTGAAGCAAATTATGATATAAACTATTTTGAAAAAAAAGATCGTTAAATAAAAACTAATGAGAAAAAAGTAAAATTAACTTCAAGAGTAGTCGTTTTATTTTTATTAAAAAGGGTAAATTAAGGAGCGTTAATTCTGTTTTTGAAGAAGTATTTAAAAGAGTAGGCCTAAATCTACATTAAAGTGTATTAATTTTATTTTAAAAGAGTATATTGAAAAAAAATTAAATTAGAGCATTATTTTCATTTGTAAAGAATATCAAAAGGGGTGAAATTAAATTAAAACGTATTATTTTTTTAAAAGAGTGTAAACGAAAATTGAAGAGAATTATTTTTATTTTTAAACAGCATTAAAAAGAGTGTAATTACATTAAAGAGTGTTAATTTTATTTTCAAAGAGTTTAAGAAAATAAATTCATTTAAAGAGAATTAAATGAGTAGTCTAAATTAAAGTAAAGATTTTTTAACAGCATTAAAAAAATAAAACAAAGAATACAATTTTCAAAAATATTCAGGAAAAATAAACATAAAACAGGAAACACATGTTTTAAAAAGGTAAGGAACATTTAATCAGAAGAGGTTTTATCACATTTTAAATGAATTGTAATGCTTTCTTCATTGATGAAATTAATATAAATGGAAAAACTAGAAAATAATTTCAATGGACAAGTAAGTATAATAGTTATTAGGCTAGCAAAATCTGGAACAGATATCTAACTTCTATCAAAGTTTCTTTCCCAAAGATCATTCTGGCAACTAAATAAGGACGCCTGTGTTTACGTCCTTAGACTTCTTGTACGGTTCCGAAGTGTGAATAAAACATTTCGACAACACACTGAACATATTCATGAATGAAGTCCAGTCACACTGATGAATGATTCATCGGCTTCAAGGAAATGTGTCGATAAACAAACGCACTGTGTGTGATGCGGGCCCGTTACGAACGGAACTGCCGATGACGCGGGCTGAATGCGAAACGCGCGAAATCTAGCATTTGCCGAAGCGAACTTAAGTAAATACAATGAGACATGAACATTTAGTAACCCGTACACGTCACTCTGTGGACCACCGTATTGCTTTCATATTGCTCAGAAGAGTAGCGGGCCAGTCCCACTGCATCACATTCTGAGCAAATTTAATTAATGTTCTTAATGCGTTTTAATTGAATCTGATTCATAATTAAACAGAAAACCATTCCATTCTTATTTAAACACTGTGCCTCTCAGGTAGTCTATTCTTTGAGCACACAAAGATTTTGGGACGAATTAGATTTATAAAATTGTATAATTCTAGATAATGGATCCTATTTATTGGAGGAAGAGGAGTTATTTGGAAATGGTAGATTTCATAATAAAATGGTATTAACATTAAACGTGATTTTAATAAACTTTGTAACAAGTATAAACCACTGATATAATGGGGTAAAAAACCAAGACATAGGTTTGGTGTTTTCTTATGTTTTAATGTAGCCAACATTATTAATCTTTTTGCTTGATTAGGTTATTTTTCGATTTATGTAGTAAATTTGTACTCGTATATAAATAAATGTGTGTGTGTGTTTGTTGTGTGTAACTGTGCCTGTGTGTGTGTGTGTGTGTGTGTGTGTTTTGTATATTAAGTTTGATGTGCTTTTAATGTTGTTTCTATTTTAGATTTTTACATATTTTTCTGACTCTCTCTATTTTGGTGGATCATTGTAATTAAGTGTATTCGTTATATGTATACGCAATTTAAAACATTGTGGTATCAGGCATGATAAAGGCAACAAAATAGTGTCGAAACGTTGCTGATTTTAAATAAATATGGTTGAATCTGTTAACAACAGCTTTTATTCATAAACATAAAATAATATTTTCACTGAATTTTTAATTACACGTGTAAAATTATTTAAATTTAGACTTAGAACATTAAACTTAGAATGATATTAAACATACAATTACAACTAAAACTCTTGAATTAGTATGTTACACTTGCCTATAGTAACACTTAATTTTTTGTTATCGTTTCGGGAAATGTGTCCCATTGTCAACTCTGACTGTAACTGACCTCCCCCGGTAAGTGTAATATACATATAAGTGTTTTAGTGAAGAACTAGTAGCTCAAGTGAAGATGGAATCAAATAATACAATTACAATATAAAAGCAAAATTCAAGGGTTTTAAGATATCAACAAATGCTTGATCCTGTACTTTTGCGTAGAAAAAAAACAAAATACACGTTTTAGAAAAGGCTACTGCAACCTACGGCCTTATTTTGAAACTACTAACTTGGTTCACTACTCTACCATTTAAACTGCGTTAATTAATTTGGAATTTAAAAGTTTCGGCAAATTTCCTTCTGAACGTTTAACAGAAGCGTCGAGACAGATTTAATTATGAAAGTTTATTTTGTACACATTGCATTCTCTGAATAATTTTAGTTATTATGATTACAAAATCGCTGTGATACAAACTGTTGCTCTCGTTTCACGATACATTTACCGTCTGTAAGAAAACAACTTTTAATGGTGCTTAGGAGTTTCATTTTGTCCATGTTTAACAAAAAATGAGTACATATTTTTAAAGAAACATATCTGAGCGCCAAATGATTTAGCCTTATGTGAACCTTACACGCACTAAGCCAGTGGGCAAACCTTTTGAGGGCCAGAAAAAATAGAAAACCATATTGAACAAAACCAATTTTTACAAATGATAAACTTTATTTTTCATTTTTACAACACACAGAACTTATATGCTTCAATTGGGAAACACTTACAAAAATTGGTTATTCACTAGAAGCGTATGAAGGTGTGTGTGACAGATGAAACTGTGGCTGAGCCTTTAAATATTGTTCATAGTTTGGTAGAAACTGGAATGAGCTGATTCGCAGTAGTAAACCTAAATAGTAGTCAATCATCGGGTTTCAAAGCGGTTTTTGTGAAGTTTCATAGTAAAAAAAAACCACCTGTTCACAGATGTAGGGAGAGCCAAACGTCGCAATCATCTTCTGAGCGTGAGATTTGAGGTTTGGGAATCTTGATTTCGCCAGGGCCTGGTAGAACTAAATTTTAAAAACGTTGAGAAATAGTGTTACAATACAATTTAGTGTTACATTACAACTCAATTAGTTAGATCTGTTTTTGACTGATTCACTATCCATATTAAATGGTAAGCTAAATATCTTCAGGTGTTGTTCAATAATTTTGAAATCTTGGAATCTTCGTTCAAATTCTTCATGAAAAAAGTTTACCCCTTTGTAAAATATTTCTTGTCTTCCAAGAGTAAAGTTTTTTTGATTAGTTCGGAAAATAGATTCCACTGCATTTTGAAACTCCCGGTATTATCAGAATTATCAGGATTCATTGCTTTCTTTCCTGGAGTTTAAGGTTCAATTTATTGATATGACTGAGAAGATGTGTAAAAAATGCAAAGTCCGAAAGCCCGACAATATCTTTCAAATGTTCACACTAGTCCATTCCTTTTTTTTCATGATAGAGATTATTTCGTTTTTTAGATCCTAAACTCGTTCAAAAACCCGTCCTGCACTGAGCATCTTACTTTAGGGTAGTGTAGTAGGCCCTACATCAGGACTGCAATGAGTCAAGATATTCTTGAAATTGTCTATGATTGAGAGCTCGTGGACGAATGCTATTATGTTAATAACAATATCCATCACATGTTTTACGTCTAGAGCAGATTTACACAGCTTCTTGATGTACGACACAATGAAGAAACACGACGTCATTCTCAGGAAATGATTCCTTAAATATGCAACACCAGATTTCGTTTCCGTCATATTTGGTAATCCATCAATAATAATGTTACAAATATTAGTTAAATGTACTTTCAAAGATGTGATAGTTTGTTGGAATTTTTGAAAATTACTGATCCTTTTGTCTTCTCCTTAATTGAACAAATCGAAGCTAATTCTTCAGCAACACAAAAGCTGTCATCAATACCTCTTATAAATATCAGTAACTGAGCTGTGACAGTTATATCTGTACTTTCATCCAACGCAAAAGAACTGAATTTAAAACCGCTTATCTATGTCTCCAATTGCGAGACAAACTGTTTATCAATTACTTCAATTCTAGAAAGTTTTTTTACGCAGACCTTTTCGCTTCCGTTCTTCGGTCATAGTTTCATACGTGACGTTGTTATGTTTTGTCATGAAGTGTCGTAAGAGGTTATACGGTCACAGCTTCATTGAGAATGAGGTAGGTTTATCCCTAATAGGCTTGAAAAAGTTTTTCCCAAGTTCACACACCTTTAAAAACACGACATTCTGAATTTTCCTTACCACTGTAACGTTAAAAAATGTAAACAATCACTATCAACAAAGTAAAACTACACAAATATACCCCAGACACACAGTCACAGAGGTAGCGACACAAAGTTGACTATTCAAACTACTGTTCTTGAAGACAGCGTTTAAAACTTTTCCGACACGCATTATACTCCACATCGCCATGCTCCCAGACTTCTACTATGGCATAACTCCTACGCAAGGTTGCGTGCAAACTCAGATAATACGTACTATACTACCGTACTTAGAACGTAATGAGAACACTGTTTTATATTGTAGCTATGCAGAAAATACACTTTGTGTAATTGTAGGGGTTACTCAAAACCATGTCGCGTCAGAATTTATCAGCCCGAAGGGCCGCACTTAGCCCGCGGGACGTACTTTGACCATCATTGCGCAATTTCCAGCGGTTGTTGTTACGGTGGAAACATAAATAGAATTAGGAAGAGGCAAAATCTCCTAGATCTGGAAGATAAACATAAACATAGCAGGTTCGAATCCATGTGTGCAGTTACTCTCTGACTAGATTAAAGGGAGATTTACTCTATGAACAGAACAAAAAGATATAGGAGGTCCTATTTGAACAGAACAAAAATATCAAAAATAACGTAGGCCTAAACCTGTAAAACCCCACCTTCTTTTTTATCGTTCTTGCATAGGCCTATATTAATAAACAATAATAAAAACAAAAGTTAATTCCCTTTAATTCTACAAAGACAAATTTTAGTATAATTACTTTTTATTAAATAATTACAAAAAATACAAATATGAGTTAAAAAAGCTGTTCTATCACATAACCTATAGGCCTAATATAAAATCAGCTATTTTATGAAATCATATGTTATCACTTATTTTAAGCCAAATGGGACGAAATAACTATATTATATACATTGCCCCTTTGTGCAAAGTTTTTCTTCCACATGAAACTAAAAGTAATTAATTAAATTGATTTAATGAATTAATATTTTTTAAAAAATGTATTAACACCAAGTACCCTCCACTACAAGTTAAAAAAAATTATTTCAACTTGAGTTAATGAATAAAACGTAATTTATTAATATTTATATGAGGAGAGTGTGAACCTGTGAACTAATAGAAGGGATAGAAAAATACATTGTAAACTTGAATAAATGTTTCAAGCCATAAATAGTCCTTCAAATATAAACAAAACAGGACTTCACCTGAATGAGCAAACTGCATATAGGCATACTGAACGCAACTTATAAAACCTGCCTTATATTCAATGATTATACATTTATTTTACAATCAAACAACAAAATATCCGGTTAGGTTAGATTTAGCAATAAAAAATTAATTCGTTCCCCCTAACATCGAGCTGATATGCAATGTCAGTTATTGCGTAAATGAAAAATTGTTTTCCTTCAATAGTTTACATGATCCAGAAACTTCATTTTTTCTTATTTAACCACATCTATCTTTGCTAGGTAATTTTAAGTTATATTTTAATATAGCTCGTTGCACCATTTAAAATCACTTTATGCGTCTTTTGGATTTTTTTAGTACCACCTATAAAATAGAAACGATCGAGAGTGTTGGAGTAAATGTCAACTAGTATCCAAAGTTTAAAAATAGACCCCCAAATATAATTCAAATTTTAATTAGGAGAAACGGACCAAGGATCGTAGCGGGAAACAAGAGAACACTGACCACCGTAATTGTTGACTGCACGAGAAAGTTTGTCCACCAGTAGGCTACGCTCGGTGCAATTTATGTGGACCCCACATGTTTGATCCAGTAATGTGCCACACCACATTACCAACTGAATATACGGCTTAATTGCAGTGCTTAACTTACAGTTACGGTACTGTGCAAATAATGGGCGGAGCTCGTACTTAGCCTCGCACAAGGTGATTTACGATCGCTAGCCTCAAGCCTATACTTACCGGCAGTATCTGTGATTTGTATCGAATCTTTGCCATCAGTCTCGCTGTAACCTTTCACATTATCTCACGTAACTCTGAAACGATTCTGGATGAATAGCTATACTTTCTGTAAACAGTTTAACTCGAATAGCTTTCATAATGTGAATGCACGTTCTATGAAGGCTGGAACCTAGACGATGATAGATTAGTGGTTGTCTGGTTAGTGCATTGGTAGGATCTGTGAGCTCTAGATCTATACGAGGGTAGATTAGTGGTGGTCTGGTAAGTTAGTGTATTGGTAGGATCTGTGAGCTCTAGATCTAGACGAGGGTAGATTAGTGGCAGTCTGGCAAAGTAGTGAATTGGTAGGATCGGTGAGATCTGTACCTAGACAAGGGTAGATTAGTGGTTGTCTGGTAAGTTAGTATACTGGTAGGATCTGAGAGATCTGGACCTAGACGAGGGTAAATTAGTAGAGGTCTGGTAAGTTATTATGCTGGTATCTGTGAGATTTGTACCTAGACGAGGGTAGATGAGTGGTTGTCTGGTAAGTTAGTATACTGGTAGGATCTGTGAGATCTGTACCTAGACAAGGGTAGATTAGTAGAGGTCTGGTAAGTTAGTATGCTGGTAGGATCTGTGAGATCTGTACCTAGACGAGGGTAGATTAGTGGTTGTCTGGCAAGTTAGTATACTGGTAGGATCTGTGAGATCTGTACCTAGACAAGGGTAGATTAGTAGAGGTCGGGTAAGTTAGTATGCTGGTAGGATTTGTGAGATCTGTACCTAGACGAGGGTAGATTAGTGGTTGTCTGGTAAGTTAGTATACTGGTAGGATCTGTGAGATCCGAACCAAGACGAGGATAGATTAAGTTGAGACTATACTAAACACTCTACATAGCATACGGTGAAATAAGCTGTCCCAAACTGAATAGGATGGAATTGGCAAACAGTGACGAATAGAACTAGGCATCCATAGATGCGAATAGATGTCAAACAGTGCTTATACGGTAATTATTAGCAATGATTTTACCAGTTTTTATGTCTCGTTCTTTCATATGTTACTCAAGCATACATTCTAAACAAGAAAAATACAAACATAACCTCAACGCACTTAATAAATACTGATAATTATGTGCGGTTTAATGTTGCGTTGAAATCAGGTTCAAAAGCTTAGTGCGCTAAAGTCTAAGCACTGGCACCCTGTGAGCCAGCCGTAGATCTGGGTTCGGTAGCCAGCCGTAGATTTTTGTGTTGGTGGAGCCCCTCGAAGTGACTCACTTGAATCAGTTGAATCATCGGCCTCCTCTATCACGCTCTTCATCTTGAGGCCTCTTTGTATAGCAGAATTTCTGAAGTACCATGGAGCCCTCACAATGGCTCTTAACACTTTATTTTGGATGAGCTCGATACATATTGAACACTGTAAATTGCTGCTTTTGCCGCATCCAAAGAGTGGCAGCCCATATGCACACTACTTGTACACCACCAATTTATTTGATGGGCTCAGCTTAGAGTACCGACCTTTGAGCCAGATAGTTTGTACAGGATTTCCAGTTCATCTATTTTTTCGTAAAGTGAGATTTTCAGTTTAGTTGGCATTCAACATTAGAACTAGTTATTTCACCTCCTTATTATAAGGACGAGTTGCCATTTATTAAGACGTCAGTTATGCTCTCTGCCTTATTGGTGCATACAACAGGAGCCTACTTTCATTCTTTAAGTTTTACGCGTCACTGTCTGATCCAGTAATTGTCGCTGACCAGGGTGTGCTGCAATTTAGATGTTGTGTCTGCCTCATTTAGTGTGACGGAGAAGATAGTGGTGTCGTCTGCGAAGGTCGCTATAATGGCACCCCGTGACCAGTAAATCTCTTGTATAGAGAAGTTACAGCACCAGGTCAAAGATGTAAGACGATATAAAGTATGTTTTAACAGCTGTTAACAGTTTGTGACATTTAATAATAATTCCGTCTTGCCGTGAAAGTAATTTTCAGTAACGTATGTCA
The DNA here is from genome assembly GCA_036971475.1 of Prosapia bicincta. Classification (NCBI taxonomy): domain Eukaryota; kingdom Metazoa; phylum Arthropoda; class Insecta; order Hemiptera; family Cercopidae; genus Prosapia; species Prosapia bicincta. The sequence goes on along the minus strand of JBAIZL010000004.1, from coordinate 117,506,190 downwards.
TTATCGAAGCCTGATCATCACTGCGCGTCACATAGCTTGGGGTGCACGGGGACGGTAGTCTTTGAGTTGCTGCCTCTACACCTCTCCTACATTTACTTGTACACTCGACTCCACTCGAAATCGCTGTTTTCTTCAGTAATCCTGACTGACCGGACTGGAGTTACTGCGTGCGAGAACAGACTGTATCGTGTCTGATGGTAGAGTGAGGGGCGTGATGCGCATGCGCTAACGAGAAGCCCAGCTACATGGCGCACACTATAACCACAGAGTAGACTTTCATCGGTAACGCGCATGCGCAACCTTCAACTCGGTTCCTTGAGAGGGGAGAGAATGTAGGGGGAGCTATGAGCCACAATGTAATAAGAGAAACTGTATCAATAATAACAGTAGAAACCCGTGGCCTAGTGGTTAAGGTACAGGCATACTAATCGTAAGTTCCGGGTTCAAATCCCGAACTTCCATTTTAATTTTTTTCTTGAAACATTCTAGTTTTAATGAATCTTATTTGTTGTGATAGGTTAGGTTAGGTATTATAAAAAATTTATAAATGTCATTTGAATAAAAATGGCAAAGTTTAATTTAATTTTTACGTAGTGAGTTTTCTTCCTTTTATACCTACATTAAAATTTACGTACGAGGTATCCAGTCAGGATAGATTTGGTAATAATTTTATTCAACATTAATATCTATTTTTATTAAAATATACGTACGAAGTATCCAGTCAGGATAGATTTGGTAATAATTTTATTCAACATTACTATCTATTTTTATTAAAATATACGTACGAAGTATCCAGTCAATATAGATTTGGTAATAACTTTATTCAACATTAATATCTATTTTTATTAAAATATACGTACGAAGTATCCAGTCAGGATAGATTTGGTAATAATTTTATTCAACATTAATATCTACCTTTATTAAAGTATACCTACGAAGTATACTACTTCCCCCACTGCTGAAGTTAACCCTACATCTGTGACGTCACGCGCATGAGCGTTGATGGATTTCCTGCACCGGTGAAGATCTAGTTAACCACAGCAGCCGCTTAGTGTACGCAGTTATGGGTAGATGTATGCGTCACAACCCATCTTCGCATGGTTCGGCGTAGCAAGGAGCGTTAGTACTGACCAACCTTTAATGGCGTTAGATAAGTCTATTGGTCACCAAATATTAAAAAGAGCTATCTGCCAGATAACAGCTTGTTGATGTTTTTTCGTATGGTAGATATGGCAATAGCAGGCAGTTTTGGGTAACAAAAATAAGGAAACAAAGTGTTTTATTAATTTATTGAAAGATACTAAACAAAAGGTAATGCACGAGGTTACATTAAAGTGAGGTTGTTGAATATAATATAGCCCCTATTAGATTTATACTCCTCGTAGAGGATAAAAAATAAATTTAACTAGGATTATTTTTCTGCTGTTAGACAAAACAAATCTATTGACTTCATGAAAATATTTTAATTTGTAATCCAAGTTTCTAGGTCTTTATAAATAATTTGAATATATTTTTGTTTCCTATTGTAGCGACCAGATGTAGTCTCACTTTAGCCTCTTCTTGCGTTAGTACACATATGTGGCCCATAACTCAGGCATAGTATTCGGATATATTTTAAAAGGTATCTCAAATGAACTTTTGTCACAACTGGGCTCATTAAGTTCTGTAATGTTGGTACTCCATTCAGGGATGCACAACAGCTGATTTTTCCATTCTTTAGTGTGTTAAATCTGTGAACAAAACTTTGTGTTTTCTATTTGAGTGGTTTTGATTTTAGCTTTGTTTATGTGTTTAGTTAGCGTGTATTGTGTGAAAAAAACGTTAAATAAAAATATTGACTGTTTTAATTATAGTTTTCTAAAGTTATTTTTACGTTTTATTTTACTTCAAAACTGTTTGGGATTTTGTTATAGGTTATTTTTCAAACTTCCACATTTGTGTAGTTGGTGCATAGAGTGTCATAGGTAATTTTTAGGTTATATTGTAAATAGTGTGTAAACGTTTAACAACTTATTTATTTAAATTCAGTTACTATAGAAATCATCATTAAATATTAAAAGTATGTCTTAAAAAAAAAATTTAGATATGATTCTGAACAAATTATTAACATTTTGTTATGTTTAGATGCTTCTGATATAAACTTTTTAACTGATATAGATTCAGATGATGTTTTTGTGATGAACTCAACATTTGTAATGAGCAGAACTTTATTAATGTAGGCGAGGGTGTCCGAATTGAAGACAGGTTAACTGGTGACACTATAATTGTTAGCAATTCAACTGACAAAAATAGGATAAATCAACCCATACAAGCTGTACATCAGGCATTAGATGAAGCTGACCTAGTTGAAGGCAGGTTAAATTATGACACTACAACAGTATTAAATTCAACTGACCAGAATCTGACAAATCAACCCTTACATCAGCCATTACCTTCTCATTCATTTACAGCAGACCAGAATCTTCCTTTATGGTTGAAATAGACAATAGTTTTGTAAATAATGTACCCCTTTTTACTGGAAATATGACTTTGGTTTTGTCGGTACCAACAAGAGGCGAAACACCTTACTATTTTTTTGAAAATTTGTTTACTTCCGATATCTTTGACTTAATTACAAAAGAGACTATTCGGTATGCATTACAGTCAGGAAAGCATAAGTTTAGTACTTCCACAAGAAATTAAATTATTCATATGCTTAACTCTATGCGTAAATCAAATATGAGGAGTATTTGTACAAACTGTAAGCTGTATAACCTATTCAACGGTAAGAACTTCTGTCTATATTAGTAATATTGTCCTTATTAGTAATAACATTAATTTTTGGCCCCTTAACGCCATATAAAACAAAAAAAAGAATGAACCCCTTAACGGCATATTACACATTTGTGGCCATTAAGTTTTTTTATAATAAAATTAGTAAAATTTACTTTTAATAATTTTTATATTTTATTTGATTAATAATCTTTACAAGAAAAAAAATCTCAGGCAATTTAGTTGAAGTTGAAAACAATTATTTATAAATTAGAAAAGATTATAGATGTGTTTGTAAAGAATTTAGGAGGAAACAAGTCTTTATAAGTTGTGAAAAATAGTCTAGGTAAATGTTCTGGAAACAAAAGAAGTAAAATAATTATTAGAAGTAGGGACTAACATATAGCTCCTTGTAACTAAAAACTGCTCCAGTAAGAGTCGAACTTGAGAAGTAAAAGTAGGTTTAACTATGCAAAATATAAATAGTTTTTAAGTGATAGAAAAATGTCCATGCATAGACTTAACGAGTATAAGTATTAAAAAATAATAATAATAAAACAAGATGCTAGCGTACTCATGTGTGTTATATCAAAGGAATAACTACCTGGTCTCCAATGCCTGCTGGCAATATCGATGTGACAATCAGTGCTCCGGTATAATACGAAAACAAAGTTATTTCCAGTGTGTCAAAATGCTGAACGATGTTTTCAAGGAGATACTAAAACTGTACTAAATATACCGGCGTCCATTGGAAGGGGCCCGGAATTGTGGCTGGCAATAGTTGAAAAGGTTTGTGCAGCATCGAATATACTGTCAGAAAATGCAAAAATGGGTAACGTCATCGGATTTTTGATTGAAAAATGCGTTACAAAAAAAATGGTGAAAGACAAGGACGCGCCGTGTACAAAATTAAATCGCGTGCTCGTCACTAGGCTATGGGCGTCAAAGAAAATAAGTCACCTTCTGGAACGTGAGGAAATCAATGTTAAAGAATGACTAGATGCGGTCACTATGCCTATCTGAACTATTACAGTTAGGAAACAAATTTGTAATACGTAACCGGCTTTTAATAGTTTCTGTATAGGAAGAAGAAGAGAGGAACATATAACAAAGGTTTGCCATCCTTCGCGGTACACCGATCACACAACAAAACTGTTAAATCCATTACTAAAAACAAAAATATACATAATTCACCACTATAACTACTTCACTCACACACAATTTTAGGGAAATTAGAGGATAGACACCTGTTTGACCTTGATATACAGTAGACCATTCAAATACCAGAATTAAATTAAATAACCACTCTAGTAATATGTCTTGTGTTAGTTGTCAGATTCCTAATTAAAAGGAAAACGTTTTGTAAACTGCAAATAGTCTATAGTGACTAACCTATAACACATTTATTTGAAGTCCTCACCAGTAATAGGCTCACGAACTTATATAGACTATACTCTACTTTTAATCTTGAGTCTACAGCCATGCTAATCAAATTTTAAATAAATAGGGCTAAGTTATATGAAAATCGCGCATAGTAGAAAAAGCACCCAAACAAAAACTTTGTAAATTGCTCAAAGCTTAAACACTCAGTTGAGATAAATCCAATAAATATGTTTCAAATTAGGTGTCGCGAAAAATCGCCCAGCGGGAAGAAAAAAAAACCGCGCCTGGGTATTCCATTCTGTTCGTCTTACGGGTGTTTGACGTATTCAAATGTCTGGGTCTAATCTCCATCACAATTTACCCAGGCTTTGGGCTGGCTAAATGATAGTAACACATTTCTATCATTCAGGACGTTTGCTTACCTCCAAACTTGCCTCATCTGGAGCGCCACATTGATATTCACTGATAGCCAACACTGGACCTCGACATTTTTACTTTTCATGTCACCTCGACACCTTTGCCACCTCTGCTTTGAACATCACCAGAATATAGTTCCATCCAAATTTTGGCGTTTAAAGTTATAAGAGTAGCTGTCATAGAGGGCGCACTGCTTACATTTCTTAGTTGCAGTAAGTTCAACTATAGAAAAGAAACTGATAGCACAAACAAATATAGCACTGAATTAACCGCACTTAGCATCTAGACGCACTATCTTCACACAACGAAGGTTAGTTACAACAATATAGTCAGTTAAACTGTAACCAAGCCGTTAAAGGGGATAGAAATCCCTGTTTCAATGACCTTCGCCGTAGATAGGGGTGGTGGTCAGGTTGGTTGGGCGCTTATTTCGCACGTTCTGTGTTGGGCGCTGCGTGATTTTCTCGTACATTCTTCAAATTTATGTCGTAACTCCAAAAGCTTGAGGAATTGGTCTAAAATTAGAGTGGATTTCAATAGTAACTTAAATTTAAAAGTCCACACACACACACACACACGCACGCACGCACGCACGCACGCACGCACGCACGCACGCACGCACGCACGCACGCACGCACGCACGCACGCACGCACACACACACACACACACACACACACACACACACACACACACACACACACACACACACACACACACACACACACACACACACACACACACACACACACACACACACACACACACACACACACACACACACACACACACACACACACACACACACACACACACACACACACACACACACACACACACACACACACACACACACACACACACACACACACACACACACACACACACACACACACACACACACACACACACACACACACACACACACACACACACACACACACACACACACACACACACACACACACACACACACACACACACACACACACACACACACACACACACACACACACACACACACACACACACACACACACACACACACACACACACACACACACACACACACACACACACACACACACACACACACACACACACACACACACACACACACACACACACACACACACACACACACACACACACACACACACACACACACACACACACACACACACACACACACACACACACACACACACACACACACACACACACACACACACACACACACACACACACACACACACACACACACACACACACACACACACACACACACACACACACACACACACACACACACACACACACACACACACACACACACACACACACACACACACACACACACACACACACACACACACACACACACACACAGCCAGCACATACAGAACATAGGTATAACCTAATAGCTGTCTCTTCTACATTTTATTATCTTCCCATTTTCTCCCCTGAAACCAGCACAGTGTGTCAATATTTCAAAATTAATAAAAAAATTACACACTGTCTGCTACCGGGTATTTCCCGGCCAACTTCCTCTTCTCCATATGTTGGTTTTCGGCCACAGCTGGTATTCGGCTCATCGCTCCTCCTCCACAATAATAACAGCAATCGTTCGTTTGATTAATTTCTTCAAGTTTGGAAACATAAGCGCAGGCAAACAGTTTAATTGCCCAACGGAAGGACTGTTTTAGAACTAGAGTGAGTAGTTCCCCATAAAGAATGGATGATTTCCCATTGCAAGTGTTTTTAAACAAGCTGCGGAAAATAAACTAGCTTAATTGTTTTCATTCCAAAAAATAAGGTCAATGATCATACAAATTATACTTAGAACATAAAGTAAAAACTACAAATTTAGAAACATAGAGCCTGTCTGATAGGTGATAGAAAATCTTGTAAATGAAACGAATTTTAACTTACTAAAATCCGTCTAATAGCAGAGATTTAAAATTATGTCTAAAGTCACTTCGAACCTGACTGTACAGATTCAGGATTTCTTGCCTATTGTTTTTATTTATCCATAATGTTTTCATAAAAAGCTGATTAGACGGTTTAATAACAACTATTTCCGAAAACATTTAATTTACCAATCCCTGTCTCTTGGCTTTCATTTCTCGACTACAGTTTATCTTGCCATTTTCATTTCTCAGCAGAATGTTCTATTGAAATAAAACTGAAGCTCTCATTCCAGTAGCCTAGACCACGTGTTTGGTCTTACTCGACTAAGTGCCAAATGAATGACCACAGCCATTAGGCCTAACGCCTTTCGATTCCTACATATATTCTTCGTCTTCCAGTGTTTGTATCTGGACAAGTACCAATACTATACCCACCCCACACCGTACCGCCAGCATCTTGATTCACTGTACAGTATTCCCTACACTTCTACAAAAATGTGTTTAAAAGCGGGGGAATTAATTTTATTTAAAATAATGGAACTTTTACTTTAAAAAATAGACTAACCGTAATGTTTTATTGTCATTATTAATAATAACAATTTAAACATAATGACGAGGTGTTATGCCTTTGTAATCTCTCACAAAACTTCTACTACAATGTGTCTTAAAAAAGTGGACAATTATTTATTTAGAATATTGGAACTTTTACTTAAAAAAGAAACTAAAAGCAGATCTATTTAAAAATAAAAAGGCAATAAACAACAAAACAAACATACTACCTTATCTGACTTCCAAGAAGAACAATGAGTAACTCACCTGAAACAAAACAAAAAATGTTTTCAGTCAAATTATAAACAAGAATACTTTTTAAAAAAATGTCATTTACTATTACAATATTTTATTACAGCACTTGAAAATGTTGTTCTGATCTAAGCATTTTATAGAGAAAAGCCTCATAGCGCTTAGCACATCTTTGCCAAAGTAAGTTTGGTGGTGCACATTTAGCAGAAAAACAATGTAGAGTAATATAAAATGTTTGAGGAAATATATCGCTCTATGACTCACAGACTATAAAACAGAAATAAGATCCTATAACATAAGCCATAGTTGTCCACATCAGTTTTATTTGACAGGTTTCCTATCTACGACACCACGCTGCAACATTGGCAATGAAAGATAGGCTACAACTTGTCGTGGAAAAATGTATTAAACTCTCAAATTGTGTTGATACATAAATTATAAAAAACACACTAAAAAATCGACTCAGTGTAACCCCTTCTTACATCACCGTCGCAGAAATGAGCTACAGATTCAACCATGAAAAGCCTCGACACTGATAGGATCCTTGATTAGCTATACATCACAGAGATCCATCACGCCTAAAATTTTATAGGGCTAAGCCGAATATGAAGAATCGTTCAACGAGGCAAAATAATTAAAGCGTTTACGAGCTCTCACGTCGTTAAAATACTGGCATGATGTTTCAAATATATAAATATATATATAAAATATGTTTTTTTGTTTCATAATCAAAAACAACTAAGGTTATTCAAATACAAGAATTGTTTATTAATTTAGACTCAAAGCTTTTGATTTTGCATTATTGTATTATTCATTCCTGGTGATGTTGGTACTGTTTAGCAACGAAAAGCTTTAAATATAAATTAATAAATAATTCTTGTATTTGAATAACCTTAGTTGTTTTTGATATATATATATATATATATATATATATATAGGCTATAAACACTGTAATTGTTAATTGCGTAAAGTGTTTTCTTTTATGCACTCAAGCCTCTATATATACAATTTAAATTTACTTGATGTTTTTATGGGGGGGAGGGGGTCGATATTTATTTTGTTGAAGTATTGCACTATTGAATCACGCCCTTTAAAAATCGCCTTAAAAGATAAAATCAAGTAAGGTTTTTGCTTAAGAAGACATTATAGGTATTAGTCATAAACACACACACACACACACACACACACACACGCGCGCGCGCGCGCGCGCGCACGCACGCACGCACGCACGCACGCACGCACACACACACACACACACACACACACACACACACACACACACACACACACACACACACACACACACACACACACACACACACACACACACACACACACACACACACACACACGCTGAGATCAACCTTTACTAATGTTTATTTATTGTTCACTTAATCCTTCACTTAGGAGTCCTTCAGCGGCTTGCCAGTTCATCTGTAGCAAACCTGAAGTATATTAATACTCTGAAACCTTCCTTTTTTCATAGGCTGGAAGTCTCTTCCTGTTTAGGCCTACTTCCTGCTAACTCTTTTGTTCAGGCTTATTTCACAACGATTCCAGAAGATGTTATTTCCCAATTTCATTTCATCTTCAGACCACAGACCCATTCAAACATATTTGTTTTCCGAAAGATACAGTGATAATCTGTTTCCGCAAGACATTTTAGTTGTATGGATGCGGAAGCAAATGTCAAGCATGGCGAAAGATCAGCATCACTGTAAAGAAATCGTTATCAATACGACACCGTAAAACTATAATAAACAAACAGAACAGCCTATCTGGTGGAAAGATTTCCAAACGATCTGAGTGAAATTGCTCCATGATGCACTCACTCACTGTCAGCGCCCCGCCATAACTCATCCGCCCCTTAGCCCTGCAGAGCCCAACAAGTCTGATTATAAAAATAATGGGATCAGGAATTACAATTAATCCGTCCGCGTACGTGTGTGGTGGACGAAATAGCAAATTGCTAGGTGTAAATAGTCAGTATTTACATACGTGTATATAATTAGATAGGAGGTGAAGACGGGCTATAACTCAGCGTCAAATGACGCCTAATTATCGGTATCCGGCGTGTTTGTTTTGTACCACCCACCTCGTTAAACAGATGGCTAGAGCCCACAGTACAATCAAAAAGTTAATATTCAAATGATATGTTAAGTTGTATTCAATTACCGGGTACATCAGCATAAAACCGTTCACCGGAATCGATAACCAAACATGACCGATTTTGGACTGATTTATTCGGACGGATTTAATTTATATGAATTTTAATAACATGTTGTGTAATGAAATTAATTTTTTTAAAAATTACAAATCAATTTTTACTTTAATATAAATGCAAATTTCTTTATAGAAAATATTTAATCATTGAAATCTCAAACACAAAATTAAGTCGTCCAAGGAGAAGGGTACAGATAAAACGTGTAGATTGAAAATTAAAAAAAGGGTCACTACATGGCTGCACTAGCACTTTAGAGGATGCGAAATTTTCATGAACTACAATAGTTGGGAATTTGATTGTGAGCGATCACAAAGGTTAACTGGAAAAATTTGTTTCTAGAAACGAAAATAAGTGGCAAATAAGTTCTTTAAATAAGGATAATAGTTTTAAAATACGTGCTAAAAGCCTAAATGGTAGGTTTATTAATTGGTAAGCTACATAGCGCTATTTCATTGGGACACAAGGTTACTCTAATCCCAGATACGTTTTGATAATGTTATATCGAGTAGCAGCGACGGTTATGTTATTCTTACAAGACGAACAAACTATAGTGAACTCTTATTAGCAGCGACATAGTCTACTTTTCGTTTGTATGAATGGGTCTAAACACTACTACTTGGTCGAATGAAAATAGTACAACCACTTCTTTCTGTGCTAGCACGCTGTCTCCCCAGTCTGATTACTCAGGGCTCACGCCTTATCTGTTCGTTTATACGCTCTTCTTTATGTAGTGATAATTCCGTTTTAAATATTGATTCAAAATTGGTTATTGGAAACTAGTTTAATATTAAAAAATATCGGAGATAAAACTTTAGTTGTCTATTTCATTTCAAACAACTAGATTTTTAATTCTGGACGAACAATTAAATGAAAAAAAAAATACTAACACTGTTGTTACCGTAAACATCCAGTAAAATGGACACGTGTACATCCTCAAAACATCAGCTGAAGACAGCACACTGCAATGAAGCACTTGGTCGTAGGTCCGTCAAGGTTTTCATTCTTAATTTGTTCTAGTTTACCCACTGGGTTACATAAAAACAGGTGACATGCATTTATTAACTTCAAGAGACGCAGTTAAATATCTCCTAAGGAGTAGTTAAATATTTATATCTTCTAGTGCAGTAGGTTACCTTTGAATATCTTCTAGAGGGAGAGAAAGAGATGTGTAGAGAATCAGAATAATGTTCTTGCGAAATAAAAAGACGAGGAAGAAATAAACTAATAGGGCCTAATTCTGTTGGAAAAAAATGTATCATGTTATATTTAGAACGTTTCGAAGAAATTTGGATGGAAATAGATATTTACTAAAACTATAAATATAAATAACTAAATAAACTATATGTAAACAAATTAATAAATTAACAGATTTATATATAATTATTATATAAACAGATTTATATAAGAAATCGGAAATATTATTATAAAACAATTAAAGCTATTTTTATTCTAATTTTAAAGCGGCAGCTGAGTGGTCTATTAAGCAGAGCATTTATTTAAACGTAAAGATTCCGGGTTCGATAGAGCTAAAGAAAGTGCATTGTGCTTTTTCAAGCCCCCAGGTCGACCTAATCAGTAAAAATGAATATTTATGGTCAAAACTAGAGTAGTAATGGAAAGTTGTATCGTAGTGCTGGTTACATTACCTTCTTTAAGCACTGTAATTCTCAAGTTGGATAGCTTTAAACTCGGTCTCTCCTTGACTATCTTAATGGGGTGAAAATGGGTAATTATTACTAAAAAGAGGGTATTTTACTTTTCGTTCAAAACGTGTTAATCTTAAAACGAACACACGGAGAATTCTCTACGAATTAAAATTAGTATTAGGCCCAAATAGAAAACCCTATTACAATTTTCGGCTATAGAATTGAGGGTATTAAAATAATTCGAGCTCTCCTTAAACTGGTTTTGTATAAGAAGGTCTTTGCCCTTACGCTGCTACTGGGGGCGGTGCGCATTCATAGGCTATTCCGGCAATATAGACTACTCGGGGTATAGATCAAATTTTATAGGCTGGCACTTGGCTCTTGGTAGAAATTGTGTATTCGTCGTTTAGAAAACATCGGACAGTATCGTCATCCCTCATAGACGCCATAAATCGTGGTCTACCCGCCCGACCCCGTGAACACCCTATTTACATTTGTTCTTATTTATACTATACATTAAAAAGTATTATAAATAAAAAAAGAAAGCTATAACTCTATGAGTCAGTGTAGGCTCGATGTTTTTGAAAATGACCTGCGAGCACTTCCACCCTCCCCTGGTGTTCGTCCTGTCGCCAAGGCCCGCAGCCACCAAGTGCCAGCTTAAAAATATTTTACTTATAATAGCGTAAGGAGACTTAAGTGAATGCGGTAAGGGCAATTTTGAAGCCGGGGCAAACCACAAGGTTTTAAACCAATGACGATAGAAAATTTACTTTCACAATAAATAACATATTGTACTACGTACATCTCATAAATATTTTTCTAAATTTAGTTACATCTATCCTACTCATAAATCGAAAATTGTTTAAAAATATAGTTTAAATAAGAATTTTATTAGAAAAATGTTAATAATAATAATTTTACTGAATTTTACTTAATTATCTATGAAAACGTTATCAAATTATTGAAAATCAAGTAACTTCCGTTCTATTATATTACGAATTAGAATTAACGACTTTTCACGTCCATTCCTGGATTTATTGCACCCTCTACTTTTTAACGGTATTCGAACCACTCATTCTTGGATCATAAAAAGTAAAGTTCAACGAGTTGTTGGAACAACAAACCTACTCCACACTTGCACGAGATTGCGCTAGCATCGCGATAAATTATGAAGTGGGAGGAGCGCATGCCCGAGCGATGACAATGTGAAATTGAATTAAATGAGTGATGCGAAGCTTTCCCTGGACTGTTTGTCTGAGGTTATATTTCTCGGCGGACCGTAATCATGGTTGTTTATAAGCTATGATTTGCATAATTGTCTAGTATCAGTCAAACGATAATGACTGGCCGGGAAATCTATTAGACACTCTGAAACCGCTACATTTATCATAGCTCTACACGCTTTAAACTATGGCCCGGCTCATTTGTCCTGCTCCCCGGGTAAATCCAAACAAACTGTGTAACTACCGTAATCAAAGCGGAGCTGTCGTGGCACGTAGGCGGGAACGCGAACATTTTATAGGTTAATTGCTTCACAATCGTTTACATATGTTTACAGAGAACTTATCTATAAAAATCAGTAGTTGTACCCATCCTAAACGTAATCGATATTGGAATATATATATATATCGTGCTGCCTTATAAACAAATGTGAGTTTAAAAAGTTTTGTATCAAAAAATTTTAAATAAAACAACGCCAGCACCAAGTTTTATTATGTTCTCCATGTGTCTGAAAACATTCTGTATCCCAAGGTATAATTTGATTTGCCAGCATCAATTACGTCTGGGCCACCGTTAGCTACCAAAGAACGATAATCGTTTTTTATAAGGAGAAGATACAATTCTGAAATACCTAGGTAGGGAAAAGAACAGCTGCATTAAGACCCTCTGCGAGCAGAGACCAACACGCGAGCAGAGATTCTCCATCATCTTTCAAGTTCCTGGAAAGTGTCACACCCCTAATCTGATCTTGGGTATAATAGTCTTTATAGATCAAAGTATCAAGCGATAATAACGTTACAAGATTTTTTGTCTAAACATTAAAATCGAACACAATAGAAAATCAATAAATCTTTATTTTATAAAAGATGTTACTGCAAAGATATTTTTGTAATAGGACAAACAGATTATCAAGGAGAAATCAGGGTAACCACCGATCTTCACCCTGGTCGAGAGTATTCTGACTTCAAGTAAACCATTTTGACATGGAGTCGAAGCACTTAAACTTGACCGTTCGGAAGATCCCGAGTAGTTCTGAAAAGCGACCGAACCGGTGTGCATGATTGGAGTTCGTCTCTTCCAGGGTCGGGCTGGTGACCAGTCTAGGCCAGGAAGGTCGGAAGACTCTTGCAAACACCCCTCCCTCCCCATCTCGGACCTGACGCTAGTCACCCGGGTGGGACTTAATATACTTTGATTTAAAGTAGAATAGGAATGGGTCTGTGGCAGGGTAGGGATGCGATGTTGTTAGTTCGAACGCATTGACAGTCAACCCGCCACTGTCAGCGACTGAAATTGCAGAACGAAGCAAGCTACACCACTAGTAAATCACTCCAACACAGTTACGATGTCACTGAGCGACGAACGGAAGTTTAACGTCGAATTGGCAACAAGGCTCACCCAAGGCAGCAAGATGTGAACTTCCTATTAGCTCAGGAAGTGTTAGCTTACGGCTGTAATCCCCACTCCCTCCGGTCGATTCCACATACGCAGAATCCTATTCTGTTTTAAATCAAACTATAGTTTCTATTCGTGAGGATAGAGTTTTTATATTCTAGACGGGAGATATTTCCACATGAAGGATTTATATTTTTGTTCTTTGACAAACTGGTAGGGTCGGAAGACAGGCACTGGAAGACATTCTTTTCTTCTCACAATCATCCTTACTCCTCTCTATTTTTCCACAGCACACTGTCGCATATAGTATGAACACGTAAACTGTACATCTATACTAGTAAACAATACGGATTCGAGTAGCGGGTAGCTACTTCTTTTCTGACCATGGCAGAGTGACCCTGACCACTCTATGCGATAATTTTTAACTATGTTTACCACCAGGGGATCATAGTTTTTTTAGTACTACCTAGTTCCATTTACCTTCTACCTTGCTCGCACAAGGAAGCGTTTCGTGGTTATTTTCGGTCCTTAACCCTAATATTAATATCTTTTCCTACTCTTCTTCGACAATAACTGAACGCCTAAAAGCTAAACAAAGCTAAAAATACTGTCCTGAATTGTAGCCTAATTCAATCAACTCCTGCTTTTTGTTCGTACTCTAACTATATATATTTATACATCTTGTTCAAATTTTCAATTGTTAATAAAATACTTTTTATTCGTCCACTCAAGTTCAAATAGTCTACATTTTTCGAAACTTTTGTGGATGACAATTAATTGATGTTAATACAGTTTTTCAAATTTAATTACTTTATTTTAGTTTTATATGGGAGAAAAACGTTTTACAAAAGGGGCAATGTACGCAACATAGTTATTTTATCCCATTTGGCTTAAATAAACGATAATATATGACTTTAAAAAACAGCTGATTTTATGTTATAACTTCTATGGTAGAACAGCTGTTTTAATGCAAAGGTTATGTAACTTTATTTACATTAATTGTAACTGTTTAATAACATGTAATTAAAATGAAATGTGTTGAGCTAAGTACGAATTGATTAACTATTTTTGATTAAATTAGTTGTTTCTTTTCTCGGGAAAAAGGCATCGTTATTGCATTTCCTTAATCTCACATCAATTTCCTATTTTACATCCTATTTCCCACAGGAAGTGTAACAGGTAGACTTGTGTTATAATGATATCAATAGAGTCTACATGAAGAATGCGACCACGGTCCTTCACTGTGCAGGCTACTAGATCAGCAGGTTTATATGCTTTACTAATAGTATCTATAATTCACAATCCTTCTCTACCCTTCACGGGATGTCTAGTAAAATTATACAACGCCATAAAACTACCACAAAAGAAAAAACAGAAATCGGTAATTGCAATATGGTCGCCGGAATTCAGAGCGATGGAATTCCGCACAAAAAGCGTAAACGTTCGGCACAATTAAGAAGTGTTTGTTTTTTAATGCGTTTCGTTTCTTGTGTTCTATTTCAAACGGCAAACAATACGTCTCGCTTTCCAAAAAAACCTTTGATGACACAATTGGAGGAGGGGATCGCTGTTCAGCCCGTGGCCCAGTCAGCCGTTTCATGGTCGAGAGAAGCCCGGCCGACAGACGTGCAGCATATTTAAAAAGCAATTAATAACGTGTATGTTGACAAGCTAGAAGCCCGAAGCCTGCTGCGCCAGTTTACAATAAGAATATTGACTCCGCAGGCTAGATCCTGACCCTTCCAATAGAGCTCATCAGGCTATCCTTCCATTGTGTTTAGCGTAGTAGATTTTATGCTAAACGTATCTGCTTCTTAAATCTACATTAGGGTAAATTTAACGTTCAAGATGTATCATTTTAACCTCATTCGCTAAAAGTGTAATCGCCACTCTGGAACGTTGGAGCACATAGTTTAAAAATTGGGCGACTAAAACTAAATGTAAATTTGAATTTATTAAATCTAAAAAAGGATTCAAACTATATTCCCTTAATAAGCTATTTCTAATGAATTATTCATTTATTCAAATAAATGTTTATTTTTATTCTACTGTTTATGTAATACAGTTGTACTAAAAGGTTATGACTCAAAATATAATACGGCTATAATTCTTTATCTTATGACCTCAGTAAAGCTCAGGTCTTTAAAATTTAGGGAAGCCAATAATGACGGAAACATTCCACACTACTAATAATAGGCTGCATTCAAAACATTCGACCAAATTACTCAAATATTCTTGGATGTGAAATAAAATAATTAACAGTAAATATTTAGGAATATTTACCAATAACTTACAAAAAAAAAAAAAAAAAAATTACCAATAACTATACCAAAGTATATAATTTATATATAGGCCTATTTCACATTATGTATAGCCCCTAAGTGTGTGTTTATTTATAAAATATCTACATTTTCAAACACAAAAGTTACGTTTACAAATCAAGCTTAATGATTTAAACTGGCAATAAGCTTTTCGCTAGTAAAAACAGTGTCAGCATCCCCAAGGACGTGTAACCTAAACGAGTTACTTAGAACATCAAAAATGACTTATTAAATGAAAGTTATTGTAACTCAAGTTAATAACTACCTAAAAATGCCGACTACATTTTTTAGGGAAGACATGATAACAAAAAACATAGGCCTATATAGCCTACATTATACTGTGATATATGTATGATACATAGGCCAAAATATTTAATGACCTAAGTAATATCAGGTCTCTTCAAAACAGAACATTTCTCTGAAATATTCTCTGAATATAAACAACGCTGTTCATATTTGTGTGGACTTAGTATTTTAAGCATTTTATGCCTTATTGTTGGTGTGTAAACACGCGATTGTGAATATTTACTTGTCAAGTTTCGAAAATTTATATTATCTTACACATGGAATAGTGATGTACATTTAATAAAAATAAGCTTTCCCATTTAAGGCGAAAAGGCTTTTTGACGTGCGTGTATACCCTTGAAAATGGAGTGACAAGTACAGCTACGAAAAAACCTATGAAAACAGTTCTTGTTGTTACTACAAATTAGAATATGTATATAAATAATTAGAATATATATATATATATATATATATATATATATATATATATATATATATATATATATATATATATATATATATATATAAATAAAGAGATAATCATATAAATAATATTCCAGCTGGCTTGTGAGTGAAAGTTATAATTAAAGAATAAAAATATGGTACAACTCACAAATATAAATTTTTTTATTTCATACGCGTTTCAACGACTAATTTGTCGTCATTCTCAGTGAAGATACACAAATCAAATTAACTAAAAATATATATATATATATTAAACATAACCTATAAAGTTTCAACGAAAGTAAAAAAAAAAAAAAAATAGTCGTTGAAACGCGTATGAAAAACATTTTTTGAGTTGTACCATATTTTTATTCTTTAAAGATAATTATATGTTTCAGTTTTTTTAAATTTCTTAAAAATGATGGAAATGTTGCCCAGTAAAAAAGATGTGTGTGTGTATATGTATATGTATATATATATATATATATATATATATATATATATATATATATATATATATATATATCTTATCTATCTACCAACCCACCTAAATCTACCCCACCACACCCTATCATACCTACCTATGTATTATATATATATATATATATATATATATATATATATATATATATATATATATATATATACATAACTTATATATATATATATATATAACTTATATATATATATATATTTGTTGTTTTGCATATATATCTGTTTTAATAAATAAATAAATATAGATTTATGTGTGTGTGTGTGTGTGTGTGTAAGAGAGGGAAGGAGAGAGAGAGAGGAAAAGAGAGAGAGAGAGAGAGAGAAACCCTGTCTATATAACTCATATGAAATACGATGTTACTAAAGGAATCGACTTTCTTGGGTAAAACGATTGACGCGAACAGTGCAATCGATCAGAAAGTGAAACCGATTCGCACGGGTTACGCTGCTCGTGTACTTTGCGTGTGGCCTTCATGATACCGGCCGTAGGCGAAGGCTTCCACACTACCAGTACATAATGATCCTTTGCCCGACCTGATTGATTTATTGCCGCCGTAATTGTTTATACTAACAACCCATCAACTTCTTACTATATGCTGCTTTAAGGTCATTTCTCTTCCGCCTCGGCCTACTAGATTTTATCCTCTACTACTGCACAATAGCCATTGTCCACTCGAAATCTATATTTTGTTTAAACGTAACTGAGGTCTTTTGGAATGACAAGGAAAATAATGCTTAGAAAAAAATTAATACAGTTACATAATTCGCTCTAGTTGACCTACCATACTTTACCACACTATTAAAAGAAATGATTTTGTAGTTTTAATTTGTTTTACACTTTTAGCAGAAAATTGTCGTAAGTTTAAGAAATATACTAACTGTTCATGGACTCACATGCCCCCTAGCTTACCTCCAGAATTATAAAGCAAAATAAATATCCAAGCGTCGTATGTAGACCAGAGGATTTTTTCGAGGAAGTTATTTTAAGAATTGTAAGACATGACTTTTAAAGCTACAGTATTTTTATATAAATAGTTGTGTTTTTATGAAAGTTTACATATTATTTTTTTATAAAAAGTACAAGAAATTAGATTAATGCGTTAATTTCTTTTACACATCAAGTATTAAGGTCTAATCTTTTTAGCTGATTAATATTCTCATACCCGCAGAGACTCCAGGCAGAGCATGATTATACGGTGGAGGTGTGCAGCAAGGTAGTAATGACCAGTAGAGATGGGACTGTTTGGCCCAGGGAAGTGTAGTCATTAAGTTGTTCGGTATTCATTCCTTCATGGCCACCTAGCAGAGACTCCACGCAGAGCATGAATATACGGTGGAGGTGTGCAGCAAGGTAGTAATGACCAGTAGAGATGGGACTGTTTGGTCCAGGGATGTGTAGTCATTAAGTTGTTCGGTATTCATTCCTTCATGGCCACCTAGCAGAGACTCCACGCAGAGCATGAATATACGGTGACGGTATGCAGCAAGGTAGTAATGACCAGTAGAGATGGGACTGTTTGGTCCAGGGATGTGTAGTCATTAAGTTGTTCGGTATTCATTCCTTCATGGCCACCTAGCAGAGACTCCACGCAGAGCATGAACATACGGTGGAGGTATGCAGCAAGGTAGTAATGACCAGTAGAGATGGGTCTGTCTGGTCCAGGGATGTGTAGTCATTAAGTTGTTCGGTATTCATTCCTTCATGGCCACATGACAGACACCAGGCAGAGCATGAACATACGGTGGCGGTATGCAGCAAGGTAGTAATGACCAGTAGAGATGGGACTGTTTGGCCCAGGGATGTGTAGTCATTAAGTTGTTCGGTATTCAATCCTTCATGGCCACCTAGCAGAGACTCCACGCAGAGCATGAATATACGGTGGAGGTGTGCAGCATGGTAGTAATGACCAGTAGAGATGGGACTGTTTGGTCCAGGGAAGTGTAGTCATTAAGTTGTTCGGTATTCATCCCTTCATGGCCACCTAGCAGAGACTCTAGGTAGAGCATGAATATACGGTGGAGGTATGCAGCAAGGTAGTAATGGCCATTAGAGATGGGAATGTGATAATCCTGGGCCTGGTCCAGGGAAGTGTAGTCATTAAGTTGTTCGGTATTCATTCCTTCATGGCCACCTAGCAGAGACTCCACGCAGAGCATGAATATACGGTGGAGGTGTGCAGCAAGGTAGTAATGACCAGTAGAGATGGGACTGTTTGGTCCAGGGAAGTGTAGTCATTAAGTTGTTCGGTATTCATCCCTTCATGGCCACCTAGCAGAGACTCTAGGTAGAGCATGAATATACGGTGGCGGTATGCAGCAAGGTAGTAATGACCAGTAGAGATGGGACTGTTTGGCCCAGGGATGTGTAGTCATTATGTTGTTCGGTATTCATTCCTTCATGGCCACCTAGCAGAGACTCCACGCAGAGCATGAATATACGGTGGCGGTATGCAGCAAGGTAGTAATGACCAGTAGAGATGGGACTGTTTGGCCCAGGGATGTGTAGTCATTAAGTTGTTCGGTATTCATTCCTTCATGGCCACCTAGCAGAGACTCCACGCAGAGCATGAATATACGGTGGCGGTATGCAGCAAGGTAGTAATGACCAGTAGAGATGGGACTGTTTGGTCCAGGGATGTGTAGTCATTAAGTTGTACGGTATTCATTCCTTCATGGCCACCTAGCAGAGACTCCACGCAGAGCATGAATATACGGTGGAGGTATGCAGCAAGGTAGTAATGGCCATTATAGATGGGAATGTGATAATCCTGGGCCTGGTCCAGGGAAGTGTAGTCATTAAGTTGTTCGGTATTCATTCCTTCATGGCCACCTAGCAGAGACTCCACGCAGAGCATGAACATGCGGTGGAGGTATGCAGCAAGGTAGTAATGACCAGTAGAGATGGGACTGTTTGGTCCAGGGATGTGTAGTCATTAAGTTGTTCGGTATTCATTCCTTCATGGCCACCTAGCAGAGACTCCACGCAGAGCATGAATATACGGTGGAGGTATGCAGCAAGGTAGTAATGGCCATTAGAGATGGGAATGTGATAATCCTGGGCCTGGCCCAGGGATCTTTAGTCATTAAGTTGTTCGGTATTCATGCCTTCATGGTCACATAGCAGAGACTCCACGCAGAGCATGAATATACGGTGGAGGTGTGCAGCAAGGTAGTAATGACCAGTAGAGATGGGACTGTTTGGTCCAGGGAAGTGTAGTCATTAAGTTGTTCGGTATTCATTCCTTCATGGCCACCTAGCAGAGACTCTAGGTAGAGCATGAATATACGGTGGCGGTATGCAGCAAGGTAGTAATGACCAGTAGAGTTGGGACTGTTTGGCCCAGGGATGTGTAGTCATTAAGTTGTTCGGTATTCATTCCTTCATGGCCACCTAGCAGAGACTCCACGCAGAGCATGAATATACGGTGGCGGTATGCAGCAAGGTAGTAATGACCAGTAGAGATGGGACTGTTTGGCCCAGGGATGTGTAGTCATTAAGTTGTTCGGTATTCATTCCTTCATGGGCACCTAGCAGAGACTCCACGCAGAGCATGAATATACGGTGGCGGTATGCAGCAAGGTAGTAATGACCAGTAGAGATGGGACTGTTTGGTCCAGGGATGTGTAGTCATTAAGTTGTTCGGTATTCATTCCTTCATGGCCACCTAGCAGAGACTCCACGCAGAGCATGAACATACGGTGGAGGTATGCAGCAAGGTAGTAATGACCAGTAGAGATGGGTCTGTCTGGTCCAGGGATGTGTAGTCATTAAGTTGTTCGGTATTCATTCCTTCATGGCCACATGACAGAGACTCCAGGCAGAGCATGAACATACGGTGGCGGTATGCAGCAAGGTAGTAATGACAAGTAGAGATGGGACTGTTTGGCCCAGGGATGTGTAGTCATTAAGTTGTTCGGTATTCATTCCTTCATGGCCACCTAGCAGAGACTCCACGCAGAGCATGAATATACGGTGGAGGTATGCAGCAAGGTAGTAATGGCCATTAGAGATGGGAATGTGATAATCCTGGGCCTGGTCCAGGGAAGT
Organism: Prosapia bicincta; assembly: GCA_036971475.1. NCBI lineage: Eukaryota > Metazoa > Arthropoda > Insecta > Hemiptera > Cercopidae > Prosapia > Prosapia bicincta. The sequence continues at coordinate 117,484,848 of JBAIZL010000004.1, read as the reverse complement.
GTAGTCATTAAGTTGTTCGGTATTCATTCCTTCATGGCCACCTAGCAGAGACTCCACGCAGAGCATGAAGATACGGTGGAGGTATGCAGCAAGGTAGTAATGACCAGTAGAGATGGGACTGTTTGGTCCAGGGATGTGTAGTCATTAAGTTGTTCGGTATTCATTCCTTCATGGCCACCTAGCAGAGACTCCACGCAGAGCATGAATATACGGTGGAGGTATGCAGCAAGGTAGTAATGGCCATTAGAGATGGGAATGTGATAATCCTGGGCCTGGCCCAGGGATCTTTAGTCATTAAGTTGTTCGGTATTCATGCCTTCATGGTCACATAGCAGAGACTCCACGCAGAGCATGAATATACGGGGTAGGTGTGCAGCAAGGTAGTAATGACCAGTAGAGATGGGTCTGTCTGGTCCAGGGATGTGTAGTCATTAAGTTGTTCGGTATTCATTCCTTCATGGCCACATGAAAGACTCCAGGCAGAGCATGAACATACGGTGGCGGTATGCAGCAAGGTAGTAATGACCAGTAGAGATGGGACTGTTTGGCCCAGGGATGTGTAGTCATTAAGTTGTTCGGTATTCAATCCTTCATGGCCACCTAGCAGAGACTCCACGCAGTGCATGAATATACGGTGGAGGTGTGCAGCAAGGTAGTAATGACCAGTAGAGATGGGACTGTTTGGTCCAGGGAAGTGTAGTCATTAAGTTGTTCGGTATTCATCCCTTCATGGCCACCTAGCAGAGACTCTAGGTAGAGCATGAATATACGGTGGAGGTATGCAGCAAGGTAGTAATGGCCATTAGAGATGGGAATGTGATAATCCTGGGCCTGGTCCAGGGAAGTGTAGTCATTAAGTTGTTCGGTATTCATTCCTTCATGGCCACCTAGCAGAGACTCCACGCAGAGCATGAACATGCGGTGGAGGTATGCAGCAAGGTAGTAATGACCAGTAGAGATGGGACTGTTTGGTCCAGGGATGTGTAGTCATTAAGTTGTTCGGTATTCATTCCTTCATGGCCACCTAGCAGAGACTCCACGCAGAGCATGAATATACGGTGGAGGTATGCAGCAAGGTAGTAATGGCCATTAGAGATGGGAATGTGATAATCCTGGGCCTGGCCCAGGGATCTTTAGTCATTAAGTTGTTCGGTATTCATGCCTTCATGGTCACATAGCAGAGACTCCACGCAGAGCATGAATATACGGTGGAGGTGTGCAGCAAGGTAGTAATGACCAGTAGAGATGGGACTGTTTGGTCCAGGGAAGTGTAGTCATTAAGTTGTTCGGTATTCATTCCTTCATGGCCACCTAGCAGAGACTCTAGGTAGAGCATGAATATACGGTGGCGGTATGCAGCAAGGTAGTAATGACCAGTAGAGATGGGACTGTTTGGCCCAGGGATGTGTAGTCATTAAGTTGTTCGGTATTCATTCCTTCATGGCCACCTAGCAGAGACTCCACGCAGAGCATGAATATACGGTGGCGGTATGCAGCAAGGTAGTAATGACCAGTAGAGATGGGACTGTTTGGTCCAGGGATGTGTAGTCATTAAGTTGTTCGGTATTCATTCCTTCATGGCCACCTAGCAGAGACTCCACGCAGAGCATGAACATACGGTGGAGGTATGCAGCAAGGTAGTAATGACCAGTAGAGATGGGTCTGTCTGGTCCAGGGATGTGTAGTCATTAAGTTGTTCGGTATTCATTCCTTCATGGCCACATGACAGAGACTCCAGGCAGAGCATGAACATACGGTGGCGGTATGCAGCAAGGTAGTAATGACAAGTAGAGATGGGACTGTTTGGCCCAGGGATGTGTAGTCATTAAGTTGTTCGGTATTCATTCCTTCATGGCCACCTAGCAGAGACTCCACGCAGAGCATGAATATACGGTGGAGGTATGCAGCAAGGTAGTAATGGCCATTAGAGATGGGAATGTGATAATCCTGGGCCTGGTCCAGGGAAGTGTAGTCATTAAGTTGTTCGGTATTCATTCCTTCATGGCCACCTAGCAGAGACTCCACGCAGAGCATGAACATACGGTGGAGGTATGCAGCAAGGTAGTAATGACCAGTAGAGATGGGACTGTTTGGTCCAGGGATGTGTAGTCATTAAGTTGTTCGGTATTCATTCCTTCATGGCCACCTAGCAGAGACTCCACGCAGAGCATGAATATACGGTGGAGGTATGCAGCAAGGTAGTAATGGCCATTAGAGATGGGAATGTGATAATCCTGGGCCTGGCCCAGGGATCTTTAGTCATTAAGTTGTTCGGTATTCATGCCTTCATGGTCACATAGCAGAGACTCCACGCAGAGCATGAATATACGGGGTAGGTGTGCAGCAAGGTAGTAATGACCAGTAGAGATGGGTCTGTCTGGTCCAGGGATGTGTAGTCATTAAGTTGTTCGGTATTCATTCCTTCATGGCCACATGAAAGACTCCAGGCAGAGCATGAACATACGGTGGCGGTATGCAGCAAGGTAGTAATGACCAGTAGAGATGGGACTGTTTGGCCCAGGGATGTGTAGTCATTAAGTTGTTCGGTATTCAATCCTTCATGGCCACCTAGCAGAGACTCCACGCAGAGCATGAATATACGGTGGCGGTATGCAGCAAGGTAGTAATGACCAGTAGAGATGGGACTGTTTGGTCCAGGGAAGTGTAGTCATTAAGTTGTTCGGTATTCATCCCTTCATGGCCACCTAGCAGAGACTCTAGGTAGAGCATGAATATACGGTGGCGGTATGCAGCAAGGTAGTAATGACCAGTAGAGATGGGACTGTTTGGCCCAGGGATGTGTAGTCATTAGGTTGTTCGGTATTCATTCCTTCATGGCCACCTAGCAGAGACTCCACGCAGAGCATGAATATACGGTGGCGGTATGCAGCAAGGTAGTAATGACCAGTAGAGATGGGACTGTTTGGCCCAGGGATGTGTAGTCATTAAGTTGTTCGGTATTCATTTCTTCATGGCCACCTAGCAGAGACTCCACGCAGAGCATGAATATACGGTGGCGGTATGCAGCAAGGTAGTAATGACCAGTAGAGATGGGACTGTTTGGTCCAGGGATGTGTAGTCATTAAGTTGTTCGGTATTCATTCCTTCATGGCCACCTAGCAGAGACTCCACGCAGAGCATGAAAATACGGTGGAGGTATGCAGCAAGGTAGTAATGACCAGTAGAGATGGGTCTGTCTGGTCCAGGGATGTGTAGTCATTAAGTTGTTCGGTATTCATTCCTTCATGGCCACATGACAGAGACTCCAGGCAGAGCATGAACATACGGTGGCGGTATGCAGCAAGGTAGTAATGACCAGTAGAGATGGGACTGTTTGGCCCAGGGATGTGTAGTCATTAAGTTGTTCGGTATTCATTCCTTCATGGCCACCTAGCAGAGACTCCACGCAGATCATGAATATACGGTGGAGGTATGCAGCAAGGTAGTAATGACCATTGAGATGGGAATGTGATAATCCTGGGCCTGGTCCAGGGAAGTGTAGTCATTAAGTTGTTCGGTATTCATTCCTTCATGGCCACCTAGCAGAGACTCCACGCAGAGCATGAACATGCGGTGGAGGTATGCAGCAAGGTAGTAATGACCAGTAGAGATGGGACTGTTTGGTCCAAAGATGTGTAGTCATTAAGTTGTTCGGTATTCATTCCTTCATGGCCACCTAGCAGAGACTCCACGCAGAGCATGAATATACGGTGGAGGTATGCAGCAAGGTAGTAATGGCCATTAGAGATGGGAATGTGATAATCCTGGGCCTGGCCCAGGGATCTTTAGTCATTAAGTTGTTCGGTATTCATGCCTTCATGGTCACATAGCAGAGACTCCACGCAGAGCATGAATATACGGTGGAGGTGTGCAGCAAGGTAGTAATGACCAGTAGAGATGGGACTGTTTGGTCCAGGGAAGTGTAGTCATTAAGTTGTTCGGTATTCATTCCTTCATGGCCACCTAGCAGAGACTCTAGGTAGAGCATGAATATACGGTGGCGGTATGCAGCAAGGTAGTAATGACCAGTAGAGATGGGACTGTTTGGCCCAGGGATGTGTAGTCATTAAGTTGTTCGGTATTCATTCCTTCATGGCCACCTAGCAGAGACTCCACGCAGAGCATGAATATACGGTGGCGGTATGCAGCAAGGTAGTAATGACCAGTAGAGATGGGACTGCTTGGCCCAGGGATGTGTAGTCATTAAGTTGTTCGGTATTCATTCCTTCATGGGCACCTAGCAGAGACTCCACGCAGAGCATGAATATACGGTGGCGGTATGCAGCAAGGTAGTAATGACCAGTAGAGATGGGACTGTTTGGTCCAGGGATGTGTAGTCATTAAGTTGTTCGGTATTCATTCCTTCATGGCCACCTAGCAGAAACTCCACGCAGAGCATGAACATACGGTGGAGGTATGCAGCAAGGTAGTAATGACCAGTAGAGATGGGTCTGTCTGGTCCAGGGATGTGTAGTCATTAAGTTGTTCGGTATTCATTCCTTCATGGCCACATGACAGAGACTCCAGGCAGAGCATGAACATACGGTGGCGGTATGCAGCAAGGTAGTAATGACAAGTAGAGATGGGACTGTTTGGCCCAGGGATGTGTAGTCATTAAGTTGTTCGGTATTCATTCCTTCATGGCCACCTAGCAGAGACTCCACGCAGAGCATGAATATACGGTGGAGGTATGCAGCAAGGTAGTAATGGCCATTAGAGATGGGAATGTGATAATCTTGGGCCTGGTCCAGGGAAGTGTAGTCATTAAGTTGTTCGGTATTCATTCCTTCATGGCCACCTAGCAGAGACTCCACGCAGAGCATGAACATACGGTGGAGGTATGCAGCAAGGTAGTAATGACCAGTAGAGATGGGACTGTTTGGTCCAGGGATGTGTAGTCATTAAGTTGTTCGGTATTCATTCCTTCATGGCCACCTAGCAGAGACTCCACGCAGAGCATGAATATACGGTGGAGGTATGCAGCAAGGTAGTAATGGCCATTAGAGATGGGAATGTGATAATCCTGGGCCTGGCCCAGGGATCTTTAGTCATTAAGTTGTTCGGTATTCATGCCTTCATGGTCACATAGCAGAGACTCCACGCAGAGCATGAATATACGGGGTAGGTGTGCAGCAAGGTAGTAATGACCAGTAGAGATGGGTCTGTCAGGTCCAGGGATGTGTAGTCATTAAGTTGTTCGGTATTCATTCCTTCATGGCCACATGAAAGACTCCAGGCAGAGCATGAACATACGGTGGCGGTATGCAGCAAGGTAGTAATGACCAGTAGAGATGGGACTGTTTGGCCCAGGGATGTGTAGTCATTAAGTTGTTCGGTATTCAATCCTTCATGGCCACCTAGCAGAGACTCCACGCAGAGCATGAATATACGGTGGCGGTATGCAGCAAGGTAGTAATGACCAGTAGAGATGGGACTGTTTGGTCCAGGGAAGTGTAGTCATTAAGTTGTTCGGTATTCATCCCTTCATGGCCACCTAGCAGAGACTCTAGGTAGAGCATGAATATACGGTGGCGGTATGCAGCAAGGTAGTAATGACCAGTAGAGATGGGACTGTTTGGCCCAGGGATGTGTAGTCATTAGGTTGTTCGGTATTCATTCCTTCATGGCCACCTAGCAGAGACTCCACGCAGAGCATGAATATACGGTGGCGGTATGCAGCAAGGTAGTAATGACCAGTAGAGATGGGACTGTTTGGCCCAGGGATGTGTAGTCATTAAGTTGTTCGGTATTCATTTCTTCATGGCCACCTAGCAGAGACTCCACGCAGAGCATGAATATACGGTGGCGGTATGCAGCAAGGTAGTAATGACCAGTAGAGATGGGACTGTTTGGTCCAGGGATGTGTAGTCATTAAGTTGTTCGGTATTCATTCCTTCATGGCCACCTAGCAGAGACTCCACGCAGAGCATGAAAATACGGTGGAGGTATGCAGCAAGGTAGTAATGACCAGTAGAGATGGGTCTGTCTGGTCCAGGGATGTGTAGTCATTAAGTTGTTCGGTATTCATTCCTTCATGGCCACATGACAGAGACTCCAGGCAGAGCATGAACATACGGTGGCGGTATGCAGCAAGGTAGTAATGACCAGTAGAGATGGGACTGTTTGGCCCAGGGATGTGTAGTCATTAAGTTGTTCGGTATTCATTCCTTCATGGCCACCTAGCAGAGACTCCACGCAGATCATGAATATACGGTGGAGGTATGCAGCAAGGTAGTAATGGCCATTAGAGATGGGAATGTGATAATCCTGGGCCTGGTCCAGGGAAGTGTAGTCATTAAGTTGTTCGGTATTCATTCCTTCATGGCCACCTAGCAGAGACTCCACGCAGAGCATGAACATACGGTGGAGGTATGCAGCAAGGTAGTAATGACCAGTAGAGATGGGACTGTTTGGTCCAGGGATGTGTAGTCATTAAGTTGTTCGGTATTCATTCCTTCATGGCCACCTAGCAGAGACTCCACGCAGAGCATGAATATACGGTGGAGGTATGCAGCAAGGTAGTAATGGCCATTAGAGATGGGAATGTGATAATCCTGGGCCTGGCCCAGGGATCTTTAGTCATTAAGTTGTTCGGTATTCATGCCTTCATGGTCACATAGCAGAGACTCCACGCAGAGCATGAATATACGGTGGAGGTGTGCAGCAAGGTAGTAATGACCAGTAGAGATGGGACTGTTTGGTCCAGGGAAGTGTAGTCATTAAGTTGTTCGGTATTCATTCCTTCATGGCCACCTAGCAGAGACTCTAGGTAGAGCATGAATATACGGTGGCGGTATGCAGCAAGGTAGTAATGACCAGTAGAGATGGGACTGTTTGGTCCAGGGAAGTGTAGTCATTAAGTTGTTCGGTATTCATTCCTTCATGGCCACCTAGCAGAGACTCCACGCAGAGCATGAACATACGGTGGAGGTATGCAGCAAGGTAGTAATGACCAGTAGAGATGGGACTGTTTGGTCCAGGGATGTGTAGTCATTAAGTTGTTCGGTATTCATTCCTTCATGGCCACCTAGCAGAGACTCCACGCAGAGCATGAACATACGGTGGAGGTATGCAGCAAGGTAGTAATGACCAGTAGAGATGGGACTGTTTGGTCCAGGGATGTGTAGTCATTAAGTTGTTCGGTATTCATTCCTTCATGGCCACCTAGCAGAGACTCCACGCAGAGCATGAATATACGGTGGAGGTATGCAGCAAGGTAGTAATGGCCATTAGAGATGGGAATGTGATAATCCTGGGCCTGGCCCAGGGATATTTAGTCATTAAGTTGTTCGGTATTCATGCCTTCATGGTCACATAGCAGAGACTCCACGCAGAGCATGAATATACGGGGTAGGTGTGCAGCAAGGTAGTAATGACCAGTAGAGATGGGTCTGTCAGGTCCAGGGATGTGTAGTCATTAAGTTGTTCGGTATTCATTCCTTCATGGCCACATGAAAGACTCCAGGCAGAGCATGAACATACGGTGGCGGTATGCAGCAAGGTAGTAATGACCAGTAGAGATGGGACTGTTTGGCCCAGGGATGTGTAGTCATTAAGTTGTTCGGTATTCAATCCTTCATGGCCACCTAGCAGAGACTCCACGCAGAGCATGAATATACGGTGGCGGTATGCAGCAAGGTAGTAATGACCAGTAGAGATGGGACTGTTTGGTCCAGGGAAGTGTAGTCATTAAGTTGTTCGGTATTCATCCCTTCATGGCCACCTAGCAGAGACTCTAGGTAGAGCATGAATATACGGTGGCGGTATGCAGCAAGGTAGTAATGACCAGTAGAGATGGGACTGTTTGGCCCAGGGATGTGTAGTCATTAGGTTGTTCGGTATTCATTCCTTCATGGCCACCTAGCAGAGACTCCACGCAGAGCATGAATATACGGTGGCGGTATGCAGCAAGGTAGTAATGACCAGTAGAGATGGGACTGTTTGGCCCAGGGATGTGTAGTCATTAAGTTGTTCGGTATTCATTTCTTCATGGCCACCTAGCAGAGACTCCACGCAGAGCATGAATATACGGTGGCGGTATGCAGCAAGGTAGTAATGACCAGTAGAGATGGGACTGTTTGGTCCAGGGATGTGTAGTCATTAAGTTGTTCGGTATTCATTCCTTCATGGCCACCTAGCAGAGACTCCACGCAGAGCATGAAAATACGGTGGAGGTATGCAGCAAGGTAGTAATGACCAGTAGAGATGGGTCTGTCTGGTCCAGGGATGTGTAGTCATTAAGTTGTTCGGTATTCATTCCTTCATGGCCACATGACAGAGACTCCAGGCAGAGCATGAACATACGGTGGCGGTATGCAGCAAGGTAGTAATGACCAGTAGAGATGGGACTGTTTGGCCCAGGGATGTGTAGTCATTAAGTTGTTCGGTATTCATTCCTTCATGGCCACCTAGCAGAGACTCCACGCAGATCATGAATATACGGTGGAGGTATGCAGCAAGGTAGTAATGGCCATTAGAGATGGGAATGTGATAATCCTGGGCCTGGTCCAGGGAAGTGTAGTCATTAAGTTGTTCGGTATTCATTCCTTCATGGCCACCTAGCAGAGACTCCACGCAGAGCATGAACATACGGTGGAGGTATGCAGCAAGGTAGTAATGACCAGTAGAGATGGGACTGTTTGGTCCAGGGATGTGTAGTCATTAAGTTGTTCGGTATTCATTCCTTCATGGCCACCTAGCAGAGACTCCACGCAGAGCATGAATATACGGTGGAGGTATGCAGCAAGGTAGTAATGGCCATTAGAGATGGGAATGTGATAATCCTGGGCCTGGCCCAGGGATCTTTAGTCATTAAGTTGTTCGGTATTCATGCCTTCATGGTCACATAGCAGAGACTCCACGCAGAGCATGAATATACGGTGGAGGTGTGCAGCAAGGTAGTAATGACCAGTAGAGATGGGACTGTTTGGTCCAGGGAAGTGTAGTCATTAAGTTGTTCGGTATTCATTCCTTCATGGCCACCTAGCAGAGACTCTAGGTAGAGCATGAATATACGGTGGCGGTATGCAGCAAGGTAGTAATGACCAGTAGAGATGGGACTGTTTGGTCCAGGGAAGTGTAGTCATTAAGTTGTTCGGTATTCATCCCTTCATGGCCACCTAGCAGAGACTCTAGGTAGAGCATGAATATACGGTGGCGGTATGCAGCAAGGTAGTAATGGCCAGTAGAGATGGGACTGTTTGGCCCAGGGATGTGTAGTCATTAAGTTGTTCGGTATTCATTCCTTCATGGCCACCTAGCAGAGACTCCACGCAGAGCATGAATATACGGTGGCGGTATGCAGCAAGGTAGTAATGACCAGTAGAGATGGGTCTGTCTGGTCCAGGGATGTGTAGTCATTAAGTTGTTCGGTATTCATTCCTTCATGGCCACATGACAGAGACTCCAGGCAGAGCATGAACATACGGTGGCGGTATGCAGCAAGGTAGAAATGACCAGTAGAGATGGGACTGTTTGGCCCAGGGATGTGTAGTCATTATGTTGTTCGGTATTCATTCCTTCATGGCCACCTAGCAGAGACTCCACGCAGAGCATGAATATACGGTGGCGGTATGCAGCAAGGTAGTAATGACCAGTAGAGATGGGACTGTTTGGCCCAGGGATGTGTAGTCATTAAGTTGTTCGGTATTCATTCCTTCATGGCCACCTAGCAGAGACTCCACGCAGAGCATGAATATACGGTGGCGGTATGCAGCAAGGTAGTAATGACCAGTAGAGATGGGACTGTTTGGTCCAGGGATGTGTAGTCATTAAGTTGTTCGGTATTCATTCCTTCATGGCCACCTAGCAGAGACTCCACGCAGAGCATGACATACGGTGGAGGTATGCAGCAAGGTAGTAATGACCAGTAGAGATGGGTCTGTCTGGTCCAGGGATGTGTAGTCATTAAGTTGTTCGGTATTCATTCCTTCATGGCCACATGACAGACTCCAGGCAGAGCATGAACATACGGTGGCGGTATGCAGCAAGTTAGTAATGACCAGTAGAGATGGGACTGTTTGGCCCAGGGATGTGTAGTCATTAAGTTGTTCGGTATTCAATCCTTCATGGCCACCTAGCAGAGACTCCACGCAGAGCATGAATATACGGTGGAGGTGTGCAGCAAGGTAGTAATGACCAGTAGAGATGGGACTGTTTGGTCCTGGGAAGTGTAGTCATTAAGTTGTTCGGTATTCATCCCTTCATGGCCACCTAGCAGAGACTCTAGGTAGAGCATGAATATACGGTGGCGGTATGCAGCAAGGTAGTAATGACCAGTAGAGATGGGACTGTTTGGCCCAGGGATGTGTAGTCATTAAGATGTTCGGTATTCATTCCTTCATGGCCACCTAGCAGAGACTCCACGCAGAGCATGAATATACGGTGGCGGTATGCAGCAAGGTAGTAATGACCAGTAGAGATGGGACTGTTTGGCCCAGGGATGTGTAGTCATTAAGTTGTTCGGTATTCATTCCTTCATGGCCACCTAGCAGAGACTCCACGCAGAGCATGAATATACGGTGGCGGTATGCAGCAAGGTAGTAATGACCAGTAGAGATTGGACCGTTTGGTCCAGGGATGTGTAGTCATCAAGTTGTTCGGTATTCATTCCTTCATTGCCACCTAGCAGAGACTCCACGCAGAGCATGAAAATACGGTGGAGGTATGCAGCAAGGTAGTAATGACCAGTAGAGATGGGTCTGTCTGGTCCAGGGATGTGTAGTCATTAAGTTGTTCGGTATTCATTCCTTCATGGCCACATGACAGAGACTCCAGGCAGAGCATGAACATACGGTGGCGGTATGCAGCAAGGTAGTAATGACCAGTAGAGATGGGACTGTTTGGCCCAGGGATGTGTAGTCATTAAGTTGTTCGGTATTCATTCCTTCATGGCCACCTAGCAGAGACTCCACGCAGATCATGAATATACGGTGGAGGTATGCAGCAAGGTAGTAATGGCCATTAGAGATGGGAATGTGATAATCCTGGGCCTGGTCCAGGGAAGTGTAGTCATTAAGTTGTTCGGTATTCATTCCTTCATGGCCACCTAGCAGAGACTCCACGCAGAGCATGAACATACGGTGGAGGTATGCAGCAAGGTAGTAATGACCAGTAGAGATGGGACTGTTTGGTCCAGGGATGTGTAGTCATTAAGTTGTTCGGTATTCATTCCTTCATGGCCACCTAGCAGAGACTCCACGCAGAGCATGAATATACGGTGGAGGTATGCAGCAAGGTAGTAATGGCCATTAGAGATGGGAATGTGATAATCCTGGGCCTGGCCCAGGGATCTTTAGTCATTAAGTTGTTCGGTATTCATGCCTTCATGGTCACATAGCAGAGACTCCACGCAGAGCATGAATATACGGTGGAGGTGTGCAGCAAGAAAGTAATGACCAGTAGAGATGGGACTGTTTGGTCCAGGGAAGTGTAGTCATTAAGTTGTTCGGTATTCATTCCTTCATGGCCACCTAGCAGAGACTCTAGGTAGAGCATGAATATACGGTGGCGGTATGCAGCAAGGTAGTAATGACCAGTAGAGATGGGACTGTTTGGCCCAGGGATGTGTAGTCATTAAGTTGTTCGGTATTCATTCCTTCATGGCCACCTAGCAGAGACTCCACGCAGAGCATGAATATACGGTGGCGGTATGCAGCAAGGTAGTAATGACCAGTAGAGATGGGACTGTTTGGCCCAGGGATGTGTAGTCATTAATTTGTTCGGTATTCATTCCTTCATGGCCACCTAGCAGAGACTCCACGCAGAGCATGAACATACGGTGGAGGTATGCAGCAAGGTAGTAATGACCAGTAGAGATGGGTCTGTCTGGTCCAGGGATGTGTAGTCACTAAGTTGTTCGGTATTCATTCCTTCATGGCCACATGACAGAGACTCCAGGCAGAGCATGAACATACGGTGGCGGTATGCAGCAAGGTAGTAATGACCAGTAGAGATGGGACTGTTTGGCCCAGGGATGTGTAGTCATTAAGTTGTTCGGTATTCATTCCTTCATGGCCACCTAGCAGAGACTCCACGCAGAGCATGAATATACGGTGGAGGTATGCAGCAAGGTAGTAATGGCCATTAGAGATGGGAATGTGATAATCCTGGGCCTGGTCCAGGGAAGTGTAGTCATTAAGATGTTCGGTATTCATGCCTTCATGGTCACATAGCAGAGACTCCACGCAGAGCATGAATATACGGTGGAGGTATGCAGGAAGGTAGTAATGGCCAGTAGAGATGGGACTGTTTGGCCCAGGGATGTGTAGTCATTAAGTTGTTCGGTATTCATTCCTTCATGGCCACCTAGCAGAGACTCCACGCAGAGCATGAATATACGGTGGCGGTATGCAGCAAGGTAGAAATGACCAGTAGAGATGGGACTGTTTGGCCCAGGGATGTGTAGTCATTAAGTTGTTCGGTATTCATTCCTTCATGGCCACCTAGCAGAGACTCCACGCAGAGCATGAATATACGGTGGCGGTATGCAGCAAGGTAGTAATGACCAGTAGAGATGGGACTGTTTGGTCCAGGGATGTGTAGTCATTAAGTTGTTCGGTATTCATTCCTCCATGGCCACCTAGCAGAGACTACACGCAGAGCATGAATATACGGTGGAGGTGTGCAGCAAGGTAGTAATGACCAGTAGAGATGGGACTGTTTGGCCCAGGGATGTGTAGTCATTAAGTTGTTCGGTATTCATTCCTTCATGGCCACCTAGCAAAGACTCCACGCAGAGCATGAATATACAGTGGCGGTATGCAGCAAGGTAGTAATGACCAGTAGAGATGGGACTGTTTGGCCCAGGGATGTGTAGTCATTAAGTTGTTCGGTATTCATTCCTTCATGGCCACCTAGCAGAGACTCCACGCAGAGCATGAATATACGGTGGCGGTATGCAGCAAGGTAGTAATGACCAGTAGAGATGGGACTGTTTGGTCCAGGGATGTGTAGTCATTAAGTTGTTCGGTATTCATTCCTCCATGGCCACCTAGCAGAGACTCCACGCAGAGCATGAATATACGGTGGCGGTATGCAGCAAGGTAGTAATGACCAGTAGAGATGGGACTGTTTGGCCCAGGGATGTGTAGTCATTAAGTTGTTCGGTATTCATTCCTTCATGGCCACCTAGCAGAGACTCCACGCAGAGCATGAATATACGGTGGCGGTATGCAGCAAGGTAGTAATGACCAGTAGAGATGGGACTGTTTGGTCCAGGGATGTGTAGTCATTAAGTTGTTCGGTATTCATTCCTTCATGGCCACCTAGCAGAGACTCCACGCAGAGCATGAACATACGGTGGAGGTATGCAGCAAGGTAGTAATGACCAGTAGAGATGGGTCTGTCTGGTCCAGGGATGTGTAGTCATTAAGTTGTTCGGTATTCATTCCTTCATGGCCACATGACAGACTCCAGGCAGAGCATGAACATACGGTGGCGGTATGCAGCAAGGTAGTAATGACCAGTAGAGATGGGACTGTTTGGCCCAGGGATGTGTAGTCATTAAGTTGTTCGGTATTCAATTCTTCATGGCCACCTAGCAGAGACTCCACGCCGAGCATGAATATACGGTGGAGGTGTGCAGCAAGGTAGTAATGACCAGTAGAGATGGGACTGTTTGGTCCAGGGAAGTGTAGTCATTAAGTTGTTCGGTATTCATCCCTTCATGGCCACCTAGCAGAGACTCTAGGTAGAGCATGAATATACGGTGGCGGTATGCAGCAAGGTAGTAATGACCAGTAGAGATGGGACTGTTTGGCCCAGGGATGTGTAGTCATTATGTTGTTCGGTATTCATTCCTTCATGGCCACCTAGCAGAGACTCCACGCAGAGCATGAATATACGGTGGCGGTATGCAGCAAGGTAGTAATGACCAGTAGAGATGGGACTGTTTGGCCCAGGGATGTGTAGTCATTAAGTTGTTCGGTATTCATTCCTTCATGGCCACCTAGCAGAGACTCCACGCAGAGCATGAATATACGGTGGCGGTATGCAGCAAGGTAGTAATGACCAGTAGAGATGGGACTGTTTGGTCCAGGGATGTGTAGTCATTAAGTTGTTCGGTATTCATTCCTTCATGGCCACCTAGCAGAGACTCCACGCAGAGCATGAACATACGGTGGAGGTATGCAGCAAGGTAGTAATGACCAGTAGAGATGGGTCTGTCTGGTCCAGGGATGTGTAGTCATTAAGTTGTTCGGTATTCATTCCTTCATGGCCACATGACAGACTCCAGGCAGAGCATGAACATACGGTGGCGGTATGCAGCAAGTTAGTAATGACCAGTAGAGATGGGATTGTTTGGCCCAGGGATGTGTAGTCATTAAGTTGTTCGGTATTCAATCCTTCATGGCCACCTAGCAGAGACTCCATGCAGAGCATGAATATACGGTGGAGGTGTGCAGCAAGGTAGTAATGACCAGTAGAGATGGGACTGTTTGGTCCAGGGAAGTGTAGTCATTAAGTTGTTCGGTATTCATCTCTTCATGGCCACCTAGCAGAGACTCTAGGTAGAGCATGAATATACGGTGGCGGTATGCAGCAAGGTAGTAATGACCAGTAGAGATGGGACTGTTTGGCCCAGGGATGTGTAGTCATTAAGTTGTTCGGTATTCATTCCTTCATGGCCACCTAGCAGAGACTCCACGCAGAGCATGAATATACGGTGGCGGTATGCAACAAGGTAGTAATGACCAGTAGAGATGGGACTGTTTGGCCCAGGGATGTGTAGTCATTAAGTTGTTCGGTATTCATTCCTTCATGGCCACCTAGCAGAGACTCCACGCAGAGCATGAAAATACGGTGGAGGTATGCAGCAAGGTAGTAATGACCAGTAGAGATGGGTCTGTCTGGTCCAGGGATGTGTAGTCATTAAGTTGTTCGGTATTCATTCCTTCATGGCCACATGACAGAGACTCCAGGCAGAGCATGAACATACGGTGGCGGTATGCAGCAAGGTAGTAATGACCAGTAGAGATGGGACTGTTTGGCCCAGGGATGTGTAGTCATTAAGTTGTTCGGTATTCATTCCTTCATGGCCACCTAGCAGAGACTCCACGCAGATCATGAATATACGGTGGAGGTATGCAGCAAGGTAGTAATGGCCATTAGAGATGGGAATGTGATAATCCTGGGCCTGGTCCAGGGAAGTGTAGTCATTAAGTTGTTCGGTATTCATTCCTTCATGGCCACCTAGCAGAGACTCCACGCAGAGCATGAACATACGGTGGAGGTATGCAGCAAGGTAGTAATGACCAGTAGAGATGGGACTGTTTGGTCCAGGGATGTGTAGTCATTAAGTTGTTCGGTATTCATTCCTTCATGGCCACCTAGCAGAGACTCCACGCAGAGCATGAATATACGGTGGAGGTATGCAGCAAGGTAGTAATGGCCATTAGAGATGGGAATGTGATAATCCTGGGCCTGGCCCAGGGATCTTTAGTCATTAAGTTGTTCGGTATTCATGCCTTCATGGTCACATAGCAGAGACTCCACGCAGAGCATGAATATACGGTGGAGGTGTGCAGCAAGGTAGTAATGACCAGTAGAGATGGGACTGTTTGGTCCAGGGATGTGTAGTCATTAAGTTGTTCGGTATTCATGCCTTCATGGCCACATAGCAGAGACTCCACGCAGATCATGAATATACGGTGGAGGTATGCAGCAAGGTAGTAATGGCCATTAGAGATGGGAATGTGATAATCCTGGGCCTGGTCCAGGGAAGTGTAGTCATTAAGTTGTTCGGTATTCATTCCTTCATGGCCACCTAGCAGAGACTCCACGCAGAGCATGAACATACGGTGGAGGTATGCAGCAAGGTAGTAATGACCAGTAGAGATGGGACTGTTTGGTCCAGGGATGTGTAGTCATTAAGTTGTTCGGTATTCATTCCTTCATGGCCACCTAGCAGAGACTCCACGCAGAGCATGAATATACGGTGGAGGTATGCAGCAAGGTAGTAATGGCCATTAGAGATGGGAATGTGATAATCCTGGGCCTGGCTCAGGGATCTTTAGTCATTAAGTTGTTCGGTATTCATGCCTTCATGGTCACATAGCAGAGACTCCACGCAGAGCATGAATATACGGTGGAGGTGTGCAGCAAGGTAGTAATGACCAGTAGAGATGGGACTGTTTGGTCCCGGGATGTGTAGTCATTAAGTTGTTCGGTATTCATGCCTTCATGGTCACATAGCAGAGACTCCACGCAGAGCATGAATATACGGTGGAGGTGTGCAGCAAGGTAGTAATGACCAGTAGAGATGGGACTGTTTGGTCCAGGGATGTGTAGTCATTAAGTTGTTCGGTATTCATGCCTTCATGGTCACATAGCAGAGACTCCACGCAGAGCATGAATATACGGTGGAGGTGTGCAGCAAGGTAGTAATGACCAGTAGAGATGGGACTGTTTGGTCCAGGGAAGTGTAGTCATTAAGTTGTTCGGTATTCATTCCTTCATGGCCACCTAGCAGAGACTCTAGGTAGAGCATGAATATACGGTGGCGGTATGCAGCAAGGTAGTAATGACCAGTAGAGATGGGACTGTTTGGCCCAGGGATGTGTAGTCATTAAGTTGTTCGGTATTCATTCCTTCATGGCCACCTAGCAGAGACTCCACGCAGAGCATGAATATACGGTGGCGGTATGCAGCAAGGTAGTAATGACCAGTAGAGATGGGACTGTTTGGCCCAGGGATGTGTAGAAATTAAGTTGTTCGGTATTCATTCCTTCATGGCCACCTAGCAGAGACTCCACGCAGAGCATGAATATACGGTGGCAGTATGCAGCAAGGTAGTAATGACCAGTAGAGATGGGACTGTTTGGTCCAGGGATGTGTAGTCATTAAGTTGTTCGGTATTCATTCCTTCATGGCCACATGACAGAGACTCCAGGCAGAGCATGAACATACGGTGGCGGTATGCAGCAAGGTAGTAATGACCAGTAGAGATGGGACTGTTTGGCCCAGGGATGTGTAGTCATTAAGTTGTTCGGTATTCATTCCTTCATGGCCACCTAGCAGAGACTCCACGCAGAGCATGAATATACGGTGGAAGTATGCAGCAAGGTAGTAATGGCCATTAGAGATGGGAATGTGATAATCCTGGGCCTGGTCCAGGGAAGTGTAGTCATTAAGTTGTTCGGTATTCATTCCTTCATGGCCACCTAGCAGAGACTCCACGCAGAGCATGAACATACGGTGGAGGTATGCAGCAAGGTAGTAATGACCAGTAGAGATGGGACTGTTTGGTCCAGGGATGTGTAGTCATTAAGTTGTTCGGTATTCATTCCTTCATGGCCACCTAGCAGAGACTCCACGCAGAGCATGAATATACGGTGGAGGTATGCAGCAAGGTAGTAATGGCCATTAGAGATGGGAATGTGATAATCCTGGGCCTGGCCCAGGGATCTTTAGTCATTAAGTTGTTCGGTATTCATGCCTTCATGGTCACATAGCAGAGACTCCACGCAGAGCATGAATATACGGTGGAGGTGTGCAGCAAGGTAGTAATGACCAGTAGAGATGGGACTGTTTGGCCCAGGGATGTGTAGTCATTAAGTTGTTCGGTATTCATTCCTTCATGGCCACCTAGCAGAGACTCCACGCAGAGCATGAATATACGGTGGCGGTATGCAGCAAGGTAGTAATGACCAGTAGAGATGGGACTGTTTGGCCCAGGGATGTGTAGTCATGAAGTTGTTCGGTATTCATTCCTTCATGGCCACCTAGCAGAGACTCCACGCAGAGCATGAATATACGGTGGCGGTATGCAGCAAGGTAGTAATGACCAGTAGAGATGGGACTGTTTGGTCCAGGGATGTGTAGTCATTAAGTTGTTCGGTATTCATTCCTTCATGGCCACCTAGCAGAGACCCCACGCAGAGCATGAATATACAGTGGCGGTATGCAGCAAGGTAGTAATGACCAGTAGAGATGGGACTGTTTGGCCCAGGGATGTGTAGTCATTAAGTTGTTCGGTATTCATTCCTCCATGGCCACCTAGCAGAGACTCCACGCACAGCATGAATATACGGTGGCGGTATGCAGCAAGGTAGTAATGACCAGTAGAGATGGGACTGTTTGGCCCAGGGATGTGTAGTCATTAAGTTGTTCGGTATTCATTCCTTCATGGCCACCTAGCAGAGACTCCACGCAGAGCATGAATATACGGTGGCGGTATGCAGCAAGGTAGTAATGACCAGTAGAGATGGGACTGTTTGGCCCAGGGATGTGTAGTCATTAAGTTGTTCGGTATTCATTCCTTCATGGCCACCTAGCAGAGACTCCACGCAGAGCATGAACATACGGTGGAGGTATGCAGCAAAGGTAGTAATGGCCATTAGAGATGGGAATGTGATAATCCTGGGACTGGCCCAGGGATGTGTAGTCATTAAGTTGTTCGGTATTCACGCCTTCATGGTCACATAGCAGAGACTCCACGCAGAGCATGAATATATGGTGGAGGTATGCAGCAAGGTAGTAATGACCAGTAGAGATGGGACTGTGATAATCCTGGGCCTGGTCCAGGGAAGTGTAGTCATTAAGTTGTTCGGTATTCATTCCTTCATGGTCACATAGCAGAGACTCTAGGCAGAGCATGAATATACGGTGGAGGTGTGCAGCAAGGTAGTAATGGCCAGTAGAGATGGGACTGACGTAATCCTGGGTCTGGTCCAGGGATGTGTATTCATTAAGTTGTTCGGTATTCATTCCTTCATGGTCACATAGCAGAGACTCTAGGCAGAGCATGAATATACGGTGGAGGTATGCAGCGAGGTAGTAATGGCCAGTAGAGATGGGACTGTTTGGTCCAGGGATGTGTAGTCATTAAGTTGTTCGGTATTCATTCCTTCATGGCCACCTAGCAGAGACTCTAGGTAGAGCATGAATATACGGTGGAGGTATGCAGCAAGGTAGTAATGGCCATTAGAGATGGGAATGTGATAATCCTGGGCCTGGTCCAGGGAAGTGTAGTCATTAAATTGTTCGGTATTCATTCCTTCATGGCCACCTAGCAGAGACTCCACGCAGAGCATGAATATACGGTGGCGGTATGCAGCAAGGTAGTAATGACCAGTAGAGATGGGACTGTTTGGCCCAGGGATGTGTAGTCATTAAGTTGTTCGGTATTCATTCCTTCATGGCCACATAGCAGAGACTCCACGCAGAGCATGAATATACGGTGGCGGTATGCAGCAAGGTAGTAATGACCAGTAGAGATGGGGCTGTTTGGTCCAGGGATGTGTAGTCATTAAGTTGTTCGGTATTCATTCCTTCATGGCCACCTAGCAGAGACTCCAGGCAGAGCATGAATATACGGTGGCGGTATGCAGCAAGGTAGTAATGACCAGTAGAGATGGGACTGTTTGGTCCAGGGATGTGTAGTCATTAAGTTGTTCGGTATTCATGCCTTCATGGCCACATAGCAGAGACTCTAGACAGAGCATGAATATACGGTGGCGGTATGCAGCGAGGTAGTAATGGCCAGTAGAGATGGGGCTGTCGTAATCCTGAACCTGGTCCAGGGATGTGTAGTCATTAAGTTGTTCGGTATTAATTCCTTCATGGCTTCTTAGCAGAGACTTCAGGCAGAGCATGTATATACGGAGGAGGTGTGCTGCAAAGTAGTAATGGCCAGTCTTCAATCTGAATTCTACAGCGTCAACATCTCGTGGTAAAATGAGAATGAACTGTTTCCCCAACAAAAATACTAATCTTACATCTGTTGAGGTTTAAAGAACGACGTACTTTTAAGAACTTGTTTTTCTCTATAGTTTTAAAATTTGCCACGGCTGGATCTTCTCCACATGAAAACAAAATTCCTTTGAAAATGTTGTAAAAGTTACATCGCCAACTAACGTAGTTATTTATACAGTTTCGTGAAGAAAACAAAAATTATTTATGAAAATGGAATTAGGGATGCGCCGATTCCGATTCTCAATTACAAGAATTGTCGATTCTAATGGTATTAAGCAATCGTCGATACTCGATTGATTAAGCCGATTCAGATTCTTGTGTTTATAACTGTTAAAATACGTGTGCGGTGTAATTTATTGGAAAAATAATTAATTATCAACTATGCCTTATTTATGCATTAGTAGTTCTGAATGAACTAAACGCTTAAAGCACATGCCGATAAGAGATGACGAAAATATTATTATTCTTTATGACGCAACAACAAAGACGATCGGAAGCATTTCCGGTCCGTTTGTATCTGACCTTTATCCGATACGTTCGTCATGGTTCCAGAAATTCCTGTTCATATATCAATGTTGCACGGTTTGTGTAGCCTATCACATTATAAAAGAACTTTTAAAAGAATTCTCCATATGATCAAAATATTAACTGAATTCATTATTAGAGAATGTCATGTAGGCTTATATAACTTGAGAGAATCGAGAATCTACTTAAGAATCGAGAATAGAAAGCAAATAAGAATCGAAACTTTTAAGAATCAGTTTAAGAATCATAAATGAAATAATGATATTATTTAAGATAATTTTAAACAAAAAATTCGCAAGAACTAAGTTGTACCAAAATCGTGGCCCGAAATAAGTTTTTTCAGCTGCCGTAAAAAAAACGTATCCCTCAAAGTGGGTGGCTATGGTAATTAATTTCCCATGAATATAGATAAGACAAAGCGACGATATAATAGTGGAAGACAAGGCGCACGAAGCATGCGTACTGACATGCTAATAGAGGCACGGCCCCGCCCTCCTCTCAGCTACCACCTGCCCCGGACAAAATGCAAGCTTTAGTTTCTAAACCAAACATATTAAACAAAACATGGTCGAGAGGGTAGCTAATAATATACATTTTAAATTAAAAAAAGTAATATGATGACAACATAAAAATAATGAGATGGATATTTGCAATAAATGTGATACAAACATTGCGATACGAACTAAATGTAGGCTATAGGACTACTCTAGGACAGATTTTTATTATTTTTTTTATGATGGTCAGAATTAAAGTTTGCACCAATTTACTTAAAGAAATAAATATTAAATTGTTTAATTATTAATTGAAGATTAATAAAACCTGAATGAAAATAAATTTGTTACAGTCATTAATAACCGTTATAGGCTTATGAGGTATGCATAATATAAAAGTGGTTTTCGAAATTGGCAAACAAATATGGGAATGTAGTCATTTTGTAATTAAAACACTTTTGCAATAAATGTACTAGATATAGGGTTTAAATATCTTGAAAAATAAAAATAATTGACCTATTTTTTTACCATAGGTAAATCATGATAGTAGTTGATCAGTTTTAGAAATATAGCTACTTATAAACATATACGCATTTCAATATTGGCTTTTACTTTAAAAATTTCGAAACATCAAAAGGTAATGAATACACTTTTAGTAACTATTTATATTAAGATTGCCAATTGTTTACAATTTTTGAAAATTAGTTATATATTTAATTACATTAGTAAGTTAATTAAAGGAATTGGTTTCAGTATTAAAGCTAAGTAATTGAATAAACAAAATAAATAAACACAAATCAGAATCATAAAATTTTAAATTCATACGCGTTTCGAGAACTTATGCCATCATCATCAGCGATGGTACCTTTTTTTACTAGGCCTATATGTATAACCTAGTATATGTATAGTATAGTATGTATGTATAGATAGCCTAGTATATGTACGTTATGTAGTAGACCCTACATAAGTAAGCAGGTTATGTGAGTTTATAAACGTAACTCACAAGCCAGCTCGAATATTATTTATAACTAACTAAATGCATGAATTTGAAAACTAACTGAAAGTGTGCAGATTAATCGAATTCGAGGATGTTTTCATTTTAGCGTGATAAACCGTATTAATAAGATACAGGTAAAATGAAACTATAAATGTCTATTGGGATAATACTTCTATGAGATTTAAAGTCTGTTTTGAGATGGCAGTAAATTTGAACAGCTTTAGTAAAAATAAATAACACCAATGTGAACATTTACCGAAGAGGATATGACCCATACCGGATGCCGTTAACTTATTCTCGTTTTATAACACACTCCTGAAATATTTTCATAATACAGTAGAACCTCTCAAACTCGATTCCCGAAAATTCGACGTTCCGTAAAACTCGACAGAGCTGGTGAATTAATAATTTTTTTACACCGCCCATAACGTAAAGCTTTCCATCAGTACATAGGCCGCCCGAGAGCGCTAGAGACTCAGACTAGGTTACTGGATTTTCCAAGGTCGTTCAACGCACCCTTTACCTGCCCAGCTGGAGCGGGCTATTGTTTGAACACGTTCGGGGATTTCTGTGGCTACTTTCCTTATCGTGAGGCCGCGCATTGACCTGGGATTCCCGGGCAGGTCATAAACTACCCTCGCTACATTGTCCCCTGGACGTTCAGTTTAGTGTTTGTTGAGACACAGTTGTGGTCAGTTGCTTTTCTTCGAGAGTGGTTGACAATTGTTTAAACGAGTTTTGTGCTGGAATATAGAGCGACAGTATGGCGGAGAAGAAGAGGAAACAAGTGTCAGTGTCAATGGAAGAAAAGTTTTAAAAAGACTTGAGCGTGGGAAAAGCGTAAATAAAACAGTGTTGGACTTGAACATCGGTAGGTCTACAGTGCTCGGTTGGAAGAAAAAGAAATCTGAAATTGAATCGTGGTGTTTGAAAAGAGAGTGTACAGAATCCATTGCGGAACGAAAAACAATGAGAAGTGCAGAGTTCGAAAACGTCGGCGAAACCCTTTACCAATGGTTCCGTGTGCACGGGAGAAGGGAACGTCTATATCTGGACCCATCCTGCAAGAGAGCCCCTCTTCAGTTTCATGAACAATTTATGGACGAAGGAGAGCCTGGGTTTACAACGAGCAATAGTTGGTTGTCAAGGTGGAAACAACGATATAGAATCAAGCTGCTCAGTATCTGCGGGGATACCAAACTACACGAGTTTATTGAAAAAAAAGGACTGTCAGGTGATCAAATCTACAATGCTGATGAGACAGGACTAAACTTTCGAATGCTTCCTACAAAACGTTTAGCTCTGAGAGATGAAAAAGATGCACCAGGTTTTAAGAGAAGTAAGGAGCGTTTGACTATTCTTGCCTGCAGAAATGCATCAGGAGAGCAAACTCAAATTAGCGCTAATTGGAAAAGCAAAAAAAAAAAACCAAGAGCATTTTAAACTACCAGATGCACAAGTGATGGCAACTTTGAACTCCCAGTTTGGTATCAATCTAATGCATGCATTTTTAAAGAATGATTTTTTTCAACAGTTCGTCCCAAAGGTTGAGAAGTTTCTGAAGAAAAAAAATCTTCCCAGGAAAGCTCTACTGATCTCGATAATTCTACGACTCACCCTGATGTGCAATATTTACAGGACAAAGACATTAAAGCAATGTGTCTACCGCCGAACGTCACGTCTCTCTGTCAACCGATGGACCAAGGAGCTTTGGCAGCGTTAAAGAGAAGGTAGACGTAAGCTTTTGTCATCTTTGGTGTTGTCCTTGGAATCGAGTGAGGAGCTAACGGATAAACTAAAGAAGATCGATTTATTAGATGCCATTGGATGGGTCTCTCAATCTTGGATCGAGCTTGAGAACATAACTCTCATTCGTTCTTGGAGGAAACTTCTTGATCACGCAGACAATGATTTGTCGCGTGACGATGGAATCAATTCTGAAAATAGCGACTTGATTGAGCTCATGAAAAAAATTCAAGGTTGTGAAGAGTCTTCAAGCAATGATGTCAATGAATGGATGGATCTCGACGGAGCATCAGAACCATTAGGAGAAGATAAAACCATAGCAGCTGTCAAAGGGCGTGACGTAGAAGGGGACGATTCGGAAGAAGAAGAGCAAGAGGACCATCGACAAGAAAGAAAAGTTAGCCACCGTGAGGCTGTGAAATTTATTGAAGGGACATTGTTGTACTTAGAGGAGCAAAATGTGACTGGAATAAAGATTCTGTTCCTCAGGCGACTCTGTGATCAAGCTGCAAGACGCCGTGTGGAGACAGAAAAGCAGTCTTCAATCACAGGGTTTTTCAAACGACTTCAGTAAGTTTACTTTTACACTTTTCTTCTAGTGTTCAGAAAACTTCCCATAACTAACTGTGATGGACTCAGTTGAAATCAATAAATGTACAATTGTAATACTCTAAATAGGCGTTTTTATTCAACTCCTAGTTATTTTTATTTAAGTTCCCTAAAACTCGACAACTTTTAAGTCCACATTGTGTCGAGTTTTGAGAGGTTCTACTGTATTTTTATTTAATGTCTGTTAATAACTATTAATTTTTTTTATATAGGCTAATGACAGATCACAGACAATTTTGCTTTTTTAAACACTCAACGTTTCGAATTTCTTTCCGAAATACCTTTTCAAGAGCTCAGTTTTAATTAAATAATTATACAACATAACTTACGATTTATCTAAGCAATAAATAGTAAGTTATGTTGTATAATTATTTATTTAAAACTGAGCTCTTGAAACGGAATTTCGGTACGAAATTCGAAACGTTGAGAGTTTAAAAAAGCAAAATTGTCTGTGATCTGTCATTAGCCTATATAAAAAAAATATTTTCCGTTTCATAAACCAAATATCAAGTAAGAAATGTAAACATTCTAGGTCCATCTCCGCACTGTGCGTGATTGGCTATATTGATAGAGCTAAAGGATATTTCTGGCCATTAAAGCAATCAGTGCTCGTCAATTCACCGATGGCTTGACTGCAAGAAGGTTAAATACGAGTTATTAATAATGGACTCGGGTTTCCATCGAGTCCCGCCGTCCAAGTACTCAACCTAATGGTGCTGCAGGTATGGGTGATCAACTGTCACATTACGCATGTCTGAGCCAGAATATGTCCAGGCGTCAAGTCTTTAGGGCACTCCTTCATCCTTCAAGCAAACGTGAAGGTGCTTTAACATGGCCCCTATGTAACCCGAGCACTGCATGCGTGGGAAGCATTCATTTTCCAGTGATTAACAAGTTTGATGGTCTCGGGAACGTAAATAATAGTAAACCAAACAAACCAGTAAATTCCATCAACATTTTTAATACGTACTACAACTGAACTGTAAAAACCACTAAAGACTAAATTAAAACAAAAACTGATTTCAACTTTAGAAATAGATTAGAAACATTTAAGGAAAATTTCAAAACTATGAAATAATTTTCTATATTTATACAGATAGGGCACTCTGAATAACGAAACTTGAAAGTCACATTCTTGCAAGTTGGGCTGTGTTTTGGGAAAAAAGGTATTATTATTGTTGGAAGTTCAGCAGTTTTCTTTCACTGCAGCTTTATAGAAAACGAAGGTCATAATCTTTCAAGTTAACGTTCTTTTAATGTGCGGAATACTGCTGACGTCTGCCAAACAACCAAAAGTATTTTATCCATTGCTAGTGGTTACACTAATTCACCGAGTTCTACCGATTACCGACAAACATCAAATAATTTGTTTTTGGTCGGCCGAATGCGCCGAGTGCAGTGTCGTCTCTATTTCAGACAATGCATATCTTTTTCTTCCCCATGCAGCATGAGCGTGATCATTGTTTATCCATAGATTTTTATTTTAATCCATATGGACTTGGAATGATCAACTACGTTGGTGAAAGAGAGAAAAATCCAAAATATAATCGTACCAACCCATAGAACTTCTTGATGTAACTAGCTACATTATAAAGTACTCCAATAGTTGTTAGAAGAACATATGAAATCCTACTATAACCTCCCGCTCTGACAAAATGTTCATCCATTTCCTTCCTCCACTATCAAGCAACAAAGCCCTGAGAGAGAGTTGTCACCTAACATTTCAATAAACTGGTTACTATCACTCATGCTGCTGCGAGATAGTACACACAGATGAGGAGCAGAAGGAAATCGGTTGTAGCCGCCGGGGCTATAGCAATCCAGGGCCAGTGTAACGACGCAATCGGGTGACGAAATAGTTTAACTATTCTGCTGGCATTGGCAGAATGAAAATGCGGCTCCAATTTGACCGCACCTTAAGAAGTTGTGCACTAGTGTATATGTCTTGAAGTTTTTAAACAGTTCCTGTTAGCAATGACCTTGAACTGATATATATATATATATATATGTATATATATATATACTATATATATATGTATATATATATACTATATATATATATAGTGAACTGCTAGTATACACACACACACACACACACACACATATATATATATATATATATATATATATATATATATATAATTACTAGCAATTACTTTTGATGCGGTAAAACCTACGTCACAAACACATATACACAATGCTCTCATACAGTCTTACAGTTTTCGGTCTAGCCCCTACGTAAGTAAACCAGTACGATCATTCTGCAGACGATATTAATTAAGGAAACATGAAAGCACTCTTAAGTCATAGCACTCAAACTTAAACGAACGCCTCTTCTCCACAAACCATAACCTCACAAACATATAACCTCACAATCCATAACCTCACAAACCATAACCTCACAAACACATAACTTCACAAACCATAACCTCACAAACATATAACCTCACAAACATATAACCTCACAAACACATAACCTCACAATCCATAACCTCACAAATACATAACCTCACAAACTATAAGCGGTCGGGCGATAAAAGAATGCATCTGAAACTTAAACCTATTTAAGCTACAAAGTAACACGGCACATAAGATTCTAATCAGTGATAAGATGACAAATTATAGATAATTTAACGTCATTTAGTTTTTTATATATTTCTCGATGTTCCCATATACTACTATATTTTCTTCAGGATCTTAATATTAAATACATAAATATTACACAAGTTCAAATATATGTAAAGTTTAAATACAAACAATAACGCACTTAATTTTATTTATATTATGTTATATTGTTTGTTTTCGAATTGTTAAATTGTATCCTATATGTTTATGTATTTACTCTAGAGTATGTAAACGTCGAGAATTAAATTAAAACTATATGAATTTAAATTGTCTATAATTAGTCTTAGAAAAAACGATTTATTTAACTTTAGATTTATATATTCATACATGTATACATACTTACGTAGGCCTAAGTGTACGTGTGATTATATGTGCGCGCGTGTGTAGGCCTATATATTTAGATATACTAGATTTTATATTAAGCATTTGTTACATGTCTAATGCCCTTCCCTTTAAAGGCAATTTTCTTTGGAAATAAACGATAAATATTCTTCTGCTTTTTATTTTTATGTTCAATTTTTAATGGTTTTCTTTTTGAATATTCTGTTTTAAAAAATAGTCCATATTTTTAACTTCTTAACAAATTGGCCTTAGTAATTGTTGAAATAACTAAAGAATTTTGAGGTATAAAGGCTTAATTTTATGTAAATTTATTCCCTTTAAATAAAGTAGGTATACGGTTTAGAAGCTAGTTTCTTAAACAGTTCCACACGCAATGCTCTGAAAAAACCGTAAATAATGCCTTCTGTATAATCATATGAAATTAAACGTAATAATAACCAGTTTCAAAATGCAATGTGTTTCTTTCTTTGTGGCAATCAAGCCCAGCAAAGCAAAAAGCTTTACGGCATGAGCTCAGCTCTAATTACGTGAAACTAACAATGGATGGAAGGAACCGACACAAACAGGCATTTTGTAGTAGTTACTTTGTACTTTTTATTATTCTAGGCACGTAATTATGTAATACCAGGAAAACTAGCTACGATCGGGTCATAGTCCGATTGAGTCAAACATTTTAAACATTATGTTTCGCGCATTACGTTGATCATTATTTGGGAAAAGAATATTTAAGCTACTCATTTTTTTAATCCTAGAGAATGGCACTACAGCACCTCGTGCATAAAAACGGAGGTTTTTAATTCGATACCAACATAATCAAAAGGTTGTCTCTGTGACTTATGGATTGTCATGACAAAAGCTGGTCTAACTAGGAGTTGATGTATTTGTCCAGTACATCCAAGTTGACTCTTGCTTGAGTCAAATGTAATCCTGGAAGTATGAACTTGAATACTTTCGGAAGATTGATGATGAACTTCTTTTCACTTAGCTCATTGGATTACTGAGGTTAACCTCCAATATACCAATTTTTGTGAACATCCTTAAAGTAGCTTTAGATGTTTAAAGATTATCGAAAACTTGATAATAATTTTCACTGAGCCCATTGAACTGCTAAGGTTAAAAAACCCCTATAGACTAACCTTGATGAAATCCTTTTCGAGAAAAATTTACAATGATCTGTACTTCCCCTTATACATACAACTTCCGAAAACATGATAACGATTTTTCAGAAAATTTTCACTTAGCCCATTTAATTGCTGAGGTTAACAACCTCCTTATACCAATTTAGTAAACACCCTAGAGTAGTTTTCAATGTTTTACAATTTTCGAAAACTTGATGACGATTTTCAGAAAATTTTGACTTAGCCAATTGGATCCTGAAGTTAGAAACCCCCTATTTACCAATTTTGGTGAGAATCGTTACAGTAGTTTCAGAGAAAAAATTGAAAAATATACAATTATTAGTCGTTTAAAAGTATCAGATTTTATCAAAACTATGAAATGAAGGACATTTTCTTCTCCTTATTTTCTTAAGTACTGTGAGGATGCTGCTAATTTTAACTACTGAGATATCTATTTATTTAAAAAAATTTCCTATGAAGGCAATCCAAGTCTCTCCCAAGGTTAACTAAGTTCAAAAGTCATTGTAAATTCAACACTGATTTTTTTTTGTGTAAATATACCTAAATAAAAATACAATTGTCCGTTTGTTCAAAACTTAAGATGTCCGAAAGCTGTTTACCAACTGCTTTGAAATTTTGGCGTTATGTTGAATTCATATACGCGCGTGTTAAATAAGTTGTATCAATATTATATAGATGTCACATATATGACAGGCAAAACCTACTTTCTTGAAAAAGAACTCCATCTGTTGGACGTGAAAAAGCTTTGTTAATTACGAGTGATATACGATTCTGTTTCAATGTTTCCTATACCCTACATTGCTAAATTGATTTTCCATAGGTGTTGATTTATTTTTTATTTTTAAAAACTTATTCTTAGTGACATTGCGTTGGAACTTAGTTTGTCATTTATAGCGTTTATTTCCTCACTATAGTTTATTTTTAACTTTTTTCCATTTTGTTTTTTAAACTGTTTTTATTTTTCATTGCAAGCGAACACGGAAACAAGCTGTGTCGATTGATTTGCGTTGAAATTGAAATATTTCGATTAGTTAGTATTATTATTATTATTATTACTATTATTTTTTTTTATTTGTTTTTTAGTTCGTGTTAGAGCCATAAGGCGCCACTGAGTTCAGCCAGTTATTTATAAAAGCAAATATATTTTTTTTTAAATGAAAGAAAATCTACCTCTGAGGATTTACTGCAGAACTGAAGATACTCGATAGTTCTTAAGGTAATTTGATCTTTCAACAATTTTCTTTGTAAAATTAGTAATAGGAAAAACCTTCCTTTAAATAAGAAACAGCAGTTCCACATTGGTATTAAAGACAGTTTGAATGATCTCGAAATGTCAGATAAAAAGTTGAACAGTAAAAAAAATTAAGAATTGTAACTTAATGGAAAAGCGTGTTTAGTATTTAATATGGACGATGTTGTTTTGGTATTTACATTTACATATTGATCAAATGCTGTGAAGTGCATGTTTCTCATATTCCCGACAAATCACAAAACATTTCCCAACACACAGCAGCCCTCGTGATGTTCCGACGCCAAGATACTTCTACACTTGAATTAAATAAATCAACACGCTCTGTATAAAGCACCGGCGCCACAGATCTAGCACTGAAATAATTTAATCTCTTAATGAGAAAAAACCGGTAAGCCGGGTTTCTTACAGCTGGTAAAAAACATTTTCGTGTAAGATCGTGTACCCGTGACTGCGAACCGGTGAAATATACCACGGACGAAGTTAAACTGCTGCTAATCATGCTTTAATATAATGAATTGAGCCCAATACATGAGTAATATTCCGTTTTCGAATCTGTTGTAAAACACTGTTAATTCCGGAACGACCGGTATAAATTAGTGACTTTAGTGGACGGACAGACACGCAAAGGTTATCGGAAACGTGGGCCTCACACGGAGTCAATACCCCTACCGCGAAACTGCGGGGCGTCTTTCTTTGTTTGACTAGATTTTGTTTTACAACAAATTATCCTTCGGGGTTTGGTCGCAAGGATCAACGGTAGCCGGGGATTTAATTCTGCTGCAACGGACTCTGTGAGATGTGTCAAGTGCCTGGAGGAATTTTAAACAGCATCAGTTGGCAAGGTACACTCTGTTAAAGCATCCTGACAACAATCTTTCTGTAACTGGTCAAAGCAGATGATAATAACGAAAAATTCAATACCACTAATTGAGTTTTGCTGTAACGAAGTCTGTGAGATGTATATTGTGCCTGGAGGAATTTTAAACAGCATCAGTTGGCAAGGTACACTCTGTTAAAGCATCCTGACAACAATCTTTCTGTAACTGGTCAAAGCAGATGATAATAACGAATCATTCAATGCCACTAATTTGGTTTTTTTGTAACGAAGTCGGTGAGATGTATAATGTGCCTGGAGGAACTTTAAACAGCATCAGTTGGCAAGGTACACTCAGTTTAGCCTAACAGCAATCCTTCTGGAACTGGCCAGATGATAATAAACGATAAATTTAATACCACTAATTGGGTTTTGCTGTAACAAAGTCTGTGAGATGTATAAAGTGCTTGGAGGAACTTTAAACAGTATCAGTTGGCAAGGTAGACTCAGTTTAGCCTAACAGCAATCCTTCTGAAACTGGCCAAACAGATGATAATGAACGATAAATTTAATACTACTAATTTGGTTTTGCTGTAACGAATATGTGATAAGAGGTAAGTAGCAACATCTGGCAATATAAGTTTAACTGTGTAAACCAAATATTTAGGTCTATTCAAATACCAATTTAGATGGAATTTAAATTTGCTTTCACCTGTGCGAGGTGTACCGGTAATCGGTTACAACGGAAATGAAGTGTGACATCAATTGAGCCAAATTTGATTATGAAATTTTGATAAAATAAAAATAGCCCTATATTGAAAATTTTTATATATTACCGACTCAAAAGTCTGTAGTTTTTCCCATTATATTTTTGTAAGGATATTCCTTTGTCCTTTAAGTAATTCTATATCACCATTCCCAAATAACTTTTCATGCTCTTCTTCGAAAGTTTTACTTTTAACAGTTGACCAACAAATGGTCTTCAGCTGCTTATTTCTTTATTCCAGAGTCGATTTTGCAAATGTAAGCCTACTTTGTGGTCAGTTAAATTCATTTAAGCGAAGCGGCATGTTCCATTACATCTACGACTTAAGGTTTCTCATCCACTCGTTCCTTCTCTACTGTAAGATAAATGCAAGCATTTTAATTTCCATTGCTTTTTGTTCTTTTCTAATTATATCCAACTTTACTTTCTTGAACGTCAACGATTTGGCTTCTACGTGATATCTAGTACAACAGTAGATAAATTTGGCTCTTAAATGTAGTAAATCTCTCGTTACTTTAGGGCATTGGTTAAACTGCCACACGCTGCCCATCTTAATCGTATCCTGTTTATATAGGCCTATACCGTTTGAATTTACTCTACCCCCCCCCCCCCCGATTGGTTTTTCAAGATCAATTTATTCTTATAATTGCTTCTACAGACGCCAGTCAAGCATAAGCATAATTTTTTATTTTCCCCCAGTGTCGTTCAATGTTCAAGTTTTCCCAATTTTTCACTCCTCGCCAGACGTCATAGAAGGGTTCCGCAGATCTATAGCCTTTGATAACTGGTTATTCTTTCAGATAACTGGCTATTCGTCCAGATAACGGGTTATTCTTTCATATAGCTGGCTATTCTTCCAGATAACTGGTTATTGTTCCAGATAAATGGATATTCTTCCAGATAACGGGTTATTCTTTTAGGTAACTGGCTATTCTACTAGATAACGTGTTATTCTTCCAGATAACTGACTATTCTTCCAAATAACGGGCAATTCTTCCACATAACTGGCTATTCTAGATAAATGGCTATTCTTCCAGATAAATAATTTTTTTCAAGACAACTGGTTATTCTTCTAGATAACTGGCTATTCTTACAGATAACGGGTTATTCTTCAAGATACCTTGTTATTCTTCCAGATAACTGGTTATTCTTCCAGATAAATGATTTTTTTCTAGATAACTGTTTATTCTTCCAGATAACTGATTTTTTTCTAGATAATTTGTTATTCTTACAGATAACTGGTTATTCTTCAAGATAACTGGTTATTCTTCCAGATAACTGGTTATTCTTCCAGATAAATGATTTTTTCTAGATAACTGGTTATTCTTCCAGATAACAAGCTATTCTTCCAGATAACGGATTTTTATTCAAGATAACTGGTTATTCTTCCAGATAAATGATTTTTTGCAAGATAACTTGTTATTCTCTCAGATAACTGGTTATTCTTCCAGATAAATGATATTTTTCTAGATAACTGGCTATTCTTACAGATAACTGGTTATTCTTCAAGATAACTGGTTATTATTCCAGATAACTGGTTTTTTAAATTCAACTAGGGGTATATAATCGGCTAACTAAGAAGATTTAGTTGTTTTCCTAGAACGCATACGATTCCCTTGTCTACCCAGGTGATACCCTTTCGTTGGCAAACAGTACCAACATCCTCAGGAATACTACAAATTTAACATGAACCATACATCACCAAACTAGATGCAACAAACCTTTGCTCAATGCAAAAGTAAACAACTTTAGAAACTGCATCCTACTGCCTCATGCCGCATTTGGTGAAATAACTAGGCTTTCTTTGTAGGTGGACCCTGATCCTCCACTTCTATCAAAGGAGTCTCATTTGTAAAGTTTTGTATCGAGAATATACTCTTGTGTTTCTTAGTGCTTCCTCTACATAACCTAGCCTAAGCAGTCCAAAACTCTCCTACCTAAAACTCCCACTGATCCGTGACTTCCACTTTCATAATCTGATACCTTTCACATCTGATAATTTAGTCGTCATCGCAAAATTTATGTCGATAAATCAAAGCCGAATTAAAATTACCAACTACGCCACAAATTTGCAAAACAAAGATCTGTCAGTGTCTTCGGGACAATTAATTTGTGCAACTAATTTTTCCGAGACCTTGTTTCTGAAATTAATTACGGTCTATCCATTTTACATACCTCTGATCTATTGTTTCCTTTTTATACATATAATTAATTATAACTAGAGCGGCTTTTGGTCAGCAACTATAATTAATGACTATCTTATTGGTGAAAACAAATCCAACATTAATTCTCTCCTTCACTGACATTTCTTCAACAAAACAAGTAATATATAAAAAAAAACACAATCAATTCCTACTCAAGTCAACAAAGTAAAATTTTATTATTATTTTTTTAATTTTATAATTACAACTAATGTATATTTGAATATAGATTTGCCAGAATAACATTATTAAGCGACAAAATAGAAAGTGAATTTCCTTGCAATTTTCCATTTCCTTTTCTATGTATGGTGTTGGGCTATTAATTATGTTTGTTACTATTTATATGATTTTTTTTTGTCGCTTGCATAGTTTTGTAGATTCTTTTCGCTTTAGTTTCGCATTGTCCGTATGTGAAGCAAGGTTCGATAACGTTAATCCAGTATATATTAATCGTTTTTAATAGGCCTACTTAAGAATTTTTTTATGATATTGTGTGGTAACCATAGAAACAATGGAGGTTTCGATGACAACCAGATGGGAGGAAAAGAAACATTTATATCCTTTTTTGAGAAATATACTGCTATAATTTGGGAAAGTTAGCTCAGTGCCAAATACGCTAAACTTTGAAAAGATACTCAGTTCGAATCCGACCTAGACCCCAAATTTTTATAATTGAACTATTGAATAAATATTTGAAAAAACTGTGCTATCATCAATTGTCATCTACTACAGACTAAATAAAATGTATTTTAATTCGATTGGATTAATAAAAACGTATTTTACTAATGATTGAAAAATTGTACAATATATATATATATATATATATATATATATATATATATATATATATATATATATATATATAAGGAAAAAGAGTGCCAATAGAAGGAATTTAATAATATAAAGAAATGTGTAGACCTCAATATCTCTAGGCTACTACTCTTTTTACTGTTTTTTTTGTTTTGTAAAATGTTTTTTTTATACCTTTCATTTGTTCTCATTAAATTATTTTCCATTAAACTCATTATTTTAAGATAATTCTCTATATAGCCTACATTTTATAGAGTATCCTGTCGCCTGTTATATAAAAGACGTGCGACATAGACTACTCGTATTTGTTTAATGGTAAGTAAGTTTAACGGTTTTTTTTAAAAGGACAAAAACGTACTTAAGAAAGACAAAGCAAATCATAGAACAACAACGTAATGTTTTGTAACAAAACAGTTGAACACTTAAACTATTGATCTAAATGAAAAAAAAACGTTGTACTTATTTGTCATGTATGTATTTGTTCTTGAAAGAAGTACGAGCTACTAACATCAACCAAAGAGTAACTGTACAACAATATAATAGGACGCTCACAACCTAGGGCTTCTATAACGGCAAGTAAGTAATATACGGAAACGTAACATAACGTAATATACGGTAAGTCAAAGAAACGTTACAAACTTTCGTTTCAGGGGAAACATTAATTACATGCTTTGTTAACAGCGAGTTTTTAATTATTTTCCAATATTATTTTTATTACTTTTTCGAGTAGAAATACAAGTAATCACACAAAAATGTTGGATCAGTAAAAGTCTACTTCTTATAAAAATTAACAAAATAAAATGAATAAATAATTTAACATGAAAACTCACAATAAGAGAAACTAATCAACAACTGTCAAACTTTATCCCCGAGATCCTCCTTAAGTAATTTTACCAGATACAACACCAATCTTTCTTTCATTGGCAAAAAAAATTAAAAATAACTAAAAGTATTTTTTCGTTTGAAACGACACAATAAAACAATATTGTTTTTACTGAGTTCTACTTATAATAATAATAATTTATAGGATTCGCCTATATTATTATGTGCTAAGCAATTTTAGGTTATTATAATTTTAAATGAGTGTTAATATTGAAAACTTTTTATAGTTTCAAAGTAAATAATATAGGCCTAATTACTGTACTACAAATTACGAGTAGCCTGTAGTTTATAATTTTTATTTTTTTTTGTTTTAGTCAAATTATAATAAAAAAAAGGTGAACAAAAACGCGAAAATTTACATGTATATTTCAAAATATAAAATAAATCCCTATTTTGTATAGGAGGGTCGGAAAACAATAATGTAACAAAACTATTATAATGGAACTATTCTACGATGTTGCAAATGTAAACAGATCTACTAGCAGCGTTAAAGGCCGGACTTCTTACATTATATTTTCTACCTATAACTTTCAGTCCTTTTGGCGTTAAGAGGGAGAGAGACTACTTCTCACTACTTTCATGAGTCCACCAGTAACACTAGAATAAATGAAAGCTTACGTAGCTACAACTCGTTACATATTTACAAAATAATCACCAGCTATCTACAAATTTCTTTTTTCATAAAAATAGAACCAAAATGTTTAAGATGAAAAAATATTTAAGTTAGATTAAAATTTTTACTCTCTGGCCTAAATCATATCCTACCATAGATTTTAAGAACTACACGATCGAATTGAAATAGTTTTTTAAGAAACTTTTTGCATGCATTTCCAGTAGTTCCATTTAGAAATTTCTTTTCAAAGTTACGTTCTGTTTTAAAAAGTTAGAGTAGCAACCCGTATGTTTTAAAAACAAAAGTCTTTAAAAATTATTTCCAATTTCCAAAACTTAAAATTGAGATTTATGAACAAACGTAAAAATATCTTCTTTGAAACCCAATTTTGAGTAGAACATTGATACGATTCAGAAATGAAGTGAACCCTAAGGGAACGGAGGGCCCTCTTATATAAATTTACATAAAAATCCCAAAATATCTTTACAAAAAAATGCTGTCTATAAAGTAATTATTCTTGCACGTCTTAGGATAATTAAATGAAGTGGAGAAATTACTTTAATAATGGAATTAATAATTAAAATAATTTCATTATTCTTATAATTCATAATTTAAACAATAAATATTAAAAGATTTTTTAAAGATATAGACACGTGCTAATCGCACGGTAAGATAAGTTGAGCTATTAAAAATATTTGGCATTGCAACTTAAAGGTAAAGTAAGAGCAAGGGGAAAGGCGATTAGGCAGGGAAAGAGCACGATACAAACCAGTTCACTTAATTAAATCCGATAGGCCTATAACGTAACCGAAAAAATACGCCCAATCATAAGATGTTCACAATGGGTCTATTCATTTTATTATGGATTATAAAAAAAACAATAATAAAAATAAACGTATTCCTTAGCAAATGACCTGAAAAGAAATGATTCCGTAAACCTCTAAATCTACTTTCTGCGCCGGGCTGCAACGCTACGCGTCCAGCGTGAAGTTACCGGATATCGTGTTGTCTCTAAGATCCACATTCCAGTAGACAGGAGGGGGTGGGGGAGAGATAGCTCGCCTCACATAAAATTAAAACAAACATTATTCTCCAAGACTGGATCTGACAATAATTATTACAGCCTAGCTATGTAAATACTCAGCCTACGTGGGTATAGTACAGTCACAATCAAAACCTTGTCCGAAGATATCAATTACCAGTTCTTTTATTGGCCGCTTAACCGAAAGGGTTATTGGAAACTGATAAACAGTTAGAGCTTTCAATTGTTACAGGACATGAAACGAAGCTTAATTTACGGTCTGTAATGAATTGAACTCCTTTTAATTATATTTTTAATTGATAAAACGTGATGAAATTGTATCTATTTATCATAATTAATTATGATTCCATTTCTAGTGAAAATAAATGGACATAATTTATCACTTAATTTTCATGTATAGAAAGAACTTATAAAATAAAGTAGACCTACTGATTTTAGAAAGAAATTATGAATACAAAATTAAGTAATACAATCAATGTTATAATACACTTTTTACTAATACAGCCATCGAAAGAAGTTTACAATCGATAGCTTACCTACATCATAATAACAGTTAATATGAATCGAGCTTCCAATTTAGAGAGGTTAAAATCCAATTTAATTAAATCCTGTTTCCTATTTACAATAGCATACGCTCGTATTTCGTTTTCATGTGTTTTTGTATCCTGTCATTGGTAACACTGTCCACTTTGGATATCCATGCATACACAAATTACTAACGATTATCATTTATATGTAACTTATGAGTAAAACTATTATACATTTAGGTGAGTTTTTTAAAAGCTTCCAAGTTATCAGTATCGCCTTCATATTATATATATATATATGCTGATACGTATTCCTTCACGGATGGAAAAATATGATGAATAGTTACTATCTGGAGTACATCTATTCATTCTGCAGTCCATAAATTCGCAGTTCCAGTTCGGAACTATTCATCACACACACACACACACACACACACACACACACACACACACACACACACACACACACACACACACACACACGCACGCACGCACGCGCGCGCACACACACACACACGCACACACGCGCGCGCGCACGCACGCACGCACGCACACACACACACACACACACACACACACACACACACACACACACACACACACACACACACACACACATATATATATATATATTAAAGCAAAAAATATTCTTGTATTTGAAACCTATGTGGTTTTAAATTATTAAACAAGAAAACGTATTGAATATATATATATATATATATATATATATATATATATATATATAAAGAACTAATCAACAAAATACAAATACAAGAATTAAAATGAATTTACAATTGAGGCATATATCTTACATTATTGTAATTTTCATTCCTGATGTTGTTGGTACTGTTTACCAACGAAAAGCTTTGAATATAAATTAATAAATATTCTTGTATTTGAATAACCTATGTTGTTTTAAATTATTAAACAAGAAAACGTATTATATATATATATATATATATATATATATATATTGCATATTAACGTACACACACACAAACAAACACAAACACAAACACGCACGCGCACACACATACACACACATACATACATACATACATACATACATATATATATATATATATATATATATGATTTTTATATGGCGGTTGTCTATAGATTTCATTAACAAGAATAAAAAACTATGCTAAAAGCTTTTCATCCAAGTGGCATTTTGATATAGCTGGCATTTTGAGTGTTGTTATAGCTGTTGACACTATACGACGCTCTGAAAATATCAATATGCTTTATAGTTGCAAAGCTTCGAGTATTTATAAATTCTTGTTAATGAAATGTGCATTAATAAATAAATCTTTATCAAGAAAAATATCTTATTTATATTATGTTTAACGTTTTCCGATAGTAGCAACCATCTATCGTCTCCCGTTCAAAAATCTAGAATTAAAGAGCGAATCTTTGCCTCTAGCAATTGAGCAGGTTTCCACTTTTCAGTCTTCCAAATTGTGTCTATTGTAAATCTTCGTCAGTGTTTCGTTGAGTATACTTTGGAATTGTGTGTACCTTCTCTGTCGCCGAGCATTTTTCACTTTTATTATTTCACGTATCCTGTCATTGGTGACACTTTTGACTCTGTATTTGCTGACTTGAAGAATTATAAGCAAACATAGTTTATAATACGAAATCATTTATCTAAAATTCAATTACTCCTACTATCATGCATTTAGATGGCGTTAAAGTCTTTAGGTATGACAGAAACATAACTGGGAAAAATAAAATCTGTGTTTTCTCAAATACAATCAACTAACCAACTCACCGCTCAGTGATATTAAAAGAAAGGTATTTCAATGAAACTCGTTGTGCAATACATTTAATTTAATTGTGTTATTTTTATTGGAAATAGATTCATTTAAATTGAGAACAATTTTCAAAGAGCTGTTAATAGTTTTTAATTATTCCAGGGCTTTTAAATTTAGTATTCAATCGAATCTAGTTTCTAAGAATTCATGCGCGTCAGTAAGTTTTGCAGAAGTGTACTTAATTACTTAAAACATTATACACAAAATAATACCCCCTGAAATAAATATAAGAGATACTGTCCCAGTAGTTAGATTTTACAATTTAGGCCTACAGGTTCTGTATGTTACATTTCTATGCTAATCAATGTCAGACACGATATAACAAAATACAGTTTACTATAAAAATATAAACAAAAGCGAATGTAGACGAACTCGAATAGCTGTTAAAAATAAACCTTTTTGAAGAAATAACTTCTTTGCGCAGTGGAAAAAACATGAGGTTAAATCATTGTTTTCGCATCACACTATTTCTGAAACGCATACCTTACAGCATATACGTTACAACATGATTTCATGTAACAGCTGATTTTGTGTTATAGGTTATGTTGCAGAACAGGCGTTTTACACGTAGATTATTATTAAATAGCTTTAGTCAATTAATAAATATATTAAATAATTTAAATTTTGATAAATCTTAATAAAAATAATTCAATATAACGATATTAATAAGTTATGTATTTTAATACAATTTTTGAAAGGAAAACATTATGTTCGTCTTATGCTTTTTAAAGAATTATTTTTATGAAAATTTGTATTTACTAAACATCTAATAAATGTTTTTGTTACATACATTATTTGATCATTAAGGACAATAAAAATTAGTCTTTATTCAATAGATTCCTCAAATAAAGATGTAAGAATTGAATGGAAGATGTATAGGTTCATATTTTCGCCGATTTCCTTTGAAACTTTTAGCTCTATTTGGTTATCATTTCTGTCGGTTCTCAAAGTGGCAGAGCAAAATTTTTTTAAAAATAAAATTTATGAGCCTAAACGAGTTCAGTGTTCAATTAAATTGAATTTCTAAGTATATTTGCGCACCACCTATTGTAGGACAGATGTACTGAGCCAGAAACCTTTGCTGGAGATCACAACTTGCTAAAGTTTGTTTATATATATATAAAGAACTAATCATCAAAATACAAATACAAGAATTATAATTACAAACACTGAATATATTATCAAATTCAGATTTTACTTGTATTTGTTCATTTATCAACTCATTATTAGTATTACATTTATGTATTTCTAAAACTTCATAAATATTCATTCTCAGGCCTTTGTTAATTTCTTTTACAAGTATCATATTATCTATATTAGGAAATATGTGATTATTATTAATACAATGACTAGCAAAATTTGATTTATAAATTTCTGGCTTTTTATATGCATTGAAATGATCTTTATATCTACCTATAAGTTTTTTCTTAGTTTGTCCTATATAAACTTTATTACAATAATCACATTCTAATTTATATACACCGTTTTTTCATGCATATTAATAATATTATTATTCATTATATTTATTAATTTATTATTAGTATTATAAGCGAATTTTATGTAGCTACCTTTAAACAATTTTGTGATATTTTTTACTTCATTACCAAAAAATGTAAATGAAGTCCATATGACATTTTCATCATTATTTTTGTAAATTAGATTATTATTTTGTATCTTTAAAATATTACAATTAAAGATAGATATAAAAAGCATTTTAATGCATATAAAAAGCCAGAAATTTATAAAACAAATTTTGCTAGTCATTGTATTAATAATAATGACATATTTCCTAATATAGATAATATGATACTTGTAAAAGAAATTAACAAAGGCCTGAGAATTAATATTTATGAAGCTTTAGAAATACATAAATATAATATTAATAATGAGTTGA
Organism: Prosapia bicincta; assembly: GCA_036971475.1. NCBI lineage: Eukaryota > Metazoa > Arthropoda > Insecta > Hemiptera > Cercopidae > Prosapia > Prosapia bicincta. The sequence goes on along the minus strand of JBAIZL010000004.1, from coordinate 117,444,061 downwards.
TAAATGAACAAATACAAGTAAAATCTAAATTTGATAATATATTCATTGTTTGTAATGTTAGGGCAGCAAATTACAAAATTTTTTAACAACATTGTAATTGATTTAGCATAGCTATTTATTTCATCTAATTTGCAAATATGTTAATTTTAATTGTTTAATATTCTTGATGATGTTGATATTGTTAGCCAACGAAAACTTTGAATTGTAAATTCAATTATAATTCTTGTATTTGTATTTTGACTTAGTTCTTTATTAATACACAAGAATACATATTGCGATATATATATATATATGCTATATATACTATGACTAGATACATAGTATTACTACTGTACACACTACATTCTGTATGTACCCGTATAATTGTATAACTACACTTTTATGAATACAAAAAATGCTAGGAACGGACGGTTAGAGCTTCACCACGGTTTTGCCTCATTACTGCACTTCAGCGTCAGTATCGATTGGATGAAACAAAACCCAACTACATTCAGTATGTACACGTATAATTGTATAACTACACTTTTATGAATACAAAAGATGCTAGGAACGGATGGTTAGAGCTTCACCACGGTTTTGCCTCATTACTGCACTTCAGCGTCAGTATCGATTGGATGAAACAAAACCCAACTACATTCAGTATGTACTCGTATAATTGTATAACTACACTTTTATGGATAATAAAGATGCTAGGAACGTACGGTTAGAGCTTCACCACGGCCTCATTACTGCACTACAGCGTCAGTATCGATTGGATGAAACAAAACCCAACTACATTCTGTATGTACTCGTATAATTGTATAACTACACTTTTACGGAACAAAAGATGCTAGGAACGTACGGTTAGAGCTTCACCACGGTTTTGCCTCATTACTGCACTTCAGCGTCAGAATCGATTGGATGAAACAAAACCCAACTACATTCAGTATATACTCGTATAATTGTATAACTACACTTTTATGGATACAAAAGATGCTAGGAACGTACGGTTAGAGCTTCACCACGGCCTCATTACTGCACTTCAGCGTCAGTATCGATTGGATGAAACAAAACCAAACTACATTCTGTATGTACTGGTATAATTGTATAACTACACTTTTATGAATACAAAAGATGCTAGGAACGGACGGTTAGAGCTTCACCACGGTTTTGCCTCGTTACTGCAATTAAGCGTCAGTATCGATTGGATGAAACAAAACAAAACTGCATTCAGTATGTACTCGTATAATTGTATAACTACACTTTTATGGATACAAAAGATGCTAGGAACGTACGGTTAGAGCTTCACCACGGTTTTGCCTCATTACTACACTTCAGCGTCAGTATCGATTGGATGAAACCAACTGCATTCAGTATGTACTCGTATAATTGTATAACTACAATTTTATGAATACAAATGATGCTAGCAACGTACGGTATGAGCTTCACCACGGTTTTGCCTCATTACTGCACTTCAGCGTCAGTATCGATTGGATGCAACAAAACCCAACTACATTCAGTATGTACTCGTATAATTGTATAACTACACTTTTATGGATACAAAAGATGCTAGGAACGTACAGTTAGAGCTTCACCACGGTTTTGCCTCATTACTGCACTTCAGCGTCAGTATCGATTGCATGAAACAAAACCCAACTGCATTCAGTATGTACTCGTATAATTGTATAACTACACTTTTATTGATACAAAAGATGCTAGGAACGTACGGTTAGAGCTTCACCACGGTTTTGCCTCATTACTTCACTTCAGCGTCAGTATCGATTGGATGAAACAAAACCCAACTACATTCAGTATGTACTCGTATAATTGTATAACTACACTTTTATGGATACAAAAGATGCTAGGAACGTACGGTTAGAGCTTCACCACGGTTTTGCCTCATTACTGCACTTCAGCATCAGTATCGATTGCATGAAACAAAACCCAACTGCATTCAGTATGTACTCGTATAATTGTATAACTACACTTTTATGGATACAAAAGATGCTAGGAACGTACGGTTAGAGCTTCACCACGGTTTTGCCTCATTACTTCACTTCAGCGTCAGTATCGATTGCGTGAAACAAAACCCAACTGCATTCAGTATGTACTCGTATAATTGTATAACTACACTTTTATGAATACAAAAGATGCTAGGAACGTACGGTTAGAGCTTCACCACGGTTTTGCCTCATTACTGCACTTCAGCGTCAGTATCGATTGGATGAAACAAAACCCAACTACATTCAGTATATACTCGTATAATTGTATAACTACACTTTTATGAATACAAAAGATGCTAGGAACGTACGGTTAGAGCTTCACCACGGTTTTGCCTCATTACTGCACTTCAGCGTCAGTATCGATTGGATGAAACAAAACCCAACTACATTCAGTATATACTCGTATAATTGTATAACTACACTTTTATGGATACAAAAGATGCTAGGAACGTACGGTTAGAGCTTCACCACGGCCTCATTACTGCACTTCAGCGTCAGTATCGATTGGATGAAACAAAACCCAACTACATTCTGAATGTACTCGTATAATTGTATAACTACACTTTTACGGAACAAAAGATGCTAGGAACGTACGGTTAGAGCTTCACCACGGTTTTGCCTCATTACTGCACTTCAGCGTCAGTATCGATTGGATGAAACAAAACCCAAATACATTCAGTATATACTCGTATAATTGTATAACTACACTTTTATGGATACAAAAGATGCTAGGAACGTACGGTTAGAGCTTCACCACGGTTTTGCCTCATTACTGCACTTCAGCGTCAGTATTGATTGGATGAAACAAAACCCAACTACATTCAGTATGTACTCGTATAATTGTATAACTACACTTTTATGAATACAAAAGATGCTAGGAACGGATGGTTAGAGCTTCACCACGGTTTTGCCTCATTACTGCACTTCAGCGTCAGTATCGATTGGATGAAACAAAACCCAACTACATTCAGTATGTACTCGTATAATTGTATAACTACACTTTTATGGATAATAAAGATGCTAGGAACGTACGGTTAGAGCTTCACCACGGCCTCATTACTGCACTACAGCGTCAGTATCGATTGGATGAAACAAAACCCAACTACATTCTGTATGTACTCGTATAATTGTATAACTACACTTTTACGGAACAAAAGATGCTAGGAACGTACGGTTAGAGCTTCACCACGGTTTTGCCTCATTACTGCACTTCAGCGTCAGTATCGATTGGATGAAACAAAACCCAACTACATTCAGTATATACTCGTATAATTGTATAACTACACTTTTATGGATACAAAAGATGCTAGGAACGTACGGTTAGAGCTTCACCACGGCCTCATTACTGCACTTCAGCGTCAGTATCGATTGGATGAAACAAAACCAAACTACATTCTGTATGTACTGGTATAATTGTATAACTACACTTTTATGAATACAAAAGATGCTAGGAACGGACGGTTAGAGCTTCACCACGGTTTTGCCTCGTTACTGCAATTAAGCGTCAGTATCGATTGGATGAAACAAAACAAAACTGCATTCAGTATGTACTCGTATAATTGTATAACTACACTTTTATGGATACAAAAGATGCTAGGAACGTACGGTTAGAGCTTCACCACGGTTTTGCCTCATTACTACACTTCAGCGTCAGTATCGATTGGATGAAACCAACTGCATTCAGTATGTACTCGTATAATTGTATAACTACAATTTTATGAATACAAATGATGCTAGCAACGTACGGTATGAGCTTCACCACGGTTTTGCCTCATTACTGCACTTCAGCGTCAGTATCGATTGGATGCAACAAAACCCAACTACATTCAGTATGTACTCGTATAATTGTATAACTACACTTTTATGGATACAAAAGATGCTAGGAACGTACAGTTAGAGCTTCACCACGGTTTTGCCTCATTACTGCACTTCAGCGTCAGTATCGATTGCATGAAACAAAACCCAACTGCATTCAGTATGTACTCGTATAATTGTATAACTACACTTTTATTGATACAAAAGATGCTAGGAACGTACGGTTAGAGCTTCACCACGGTTTTGCCTCATTACTTCACTTCAGCGTCAGTATCGATTGGATGAAACAAAACCCAACTACATTCAGTATGTACTCGTATAATTGTATAACTACACTTTTATGGATACAAAAGATGCTAGGAACGTACGGTTAGAGCTTCACCACGGTTTTGCCTCATTACTGCACTTCAGCATCAGTATCGATTGCATGAAACAAAACCCAACTGCATTCAGTATGTACTCGTATAATTGTATAACTACACTTTTATGGATACAAAAGATGCTAGGAACGTACGGTTAGAGCTTCACCACGGTTTTGCCTCATTACTTCACTTCAGCGTCAGTATCGATTGCATGAAACAAAACCCAACTGCATTCAGTATGTACTCGTATAATTGTATAACTACACTTTTATGAATACAAAAGATGCTAGGAACGTACGGTTAGAGCTTCACCACGGTTTTGCCTCATTACTGCACTTCAGCGTCAGTATCGATTGGATGAAACAAAACCCAACTACATTCAGTATATACTCGTATAATTGTATAACTACACTTTTATGAATACAAAAGATGCTAGGAACGTACGGTTAGAGCTTCACCACGGTTTTGCCTCATTACTGCACTTCAGCGTCAGTATCGATTGGATGAAACAAAACCCAACTACATTCAGTATATACTCGTATAATTGTATAACTACACTTTTATGGATACAAAAGATGCTAGGAACGTACGGTTAGAGCTTCACCACGGCCTCATTACTGCACTTCAGCGTCAGTATCGATTGGATGAAACAAAACCCAACTACATTCTGAATGTACTCGTATAATTGTATAACTACACTTTTACGGAACAAAAGATGCTAGGAACGTACGGTTAGAGCTTCACCACGGTTTTGCCTCATTACTGCACTTCAGCGTCAGTATCGATTGGATGAAACAAAACCCAAATACATTCAGTATATACTCGTATAATTGTATAACTACACTTTTATGGATACAAAAGATGCTAGGAACGTACGGTTAGAGCTTCACCACGGTTTTGCCTCATTACTGCACTTCAGCGTCAGTATCGATTGGATGAAACAAAACCCAACTACATTCAGTATATACTCGTATAATTGTATAACTACACTTTTATGGATACAAAAGATGCTAGGAACGTACGGTTAGAGCTTCACCACGGCCTCATTACTGCACTTCAGCGTCAGTATCGATTGGATGAAACAAAACCCAACTACATTCTGTATGTACTCGTATAATTGTATAACTACACTTTTACGGAACAAAAGATGCTAGGAACGTACGGTTAGAGCTTCACCACGGTTTTGCCTCATTACTGCACTTCATCGTCAGTATCGATTGCATGAAACAAAACCCAACTACATTCAGTATAGGTTTTAATGTTAACACTACCCGATGATATCACTGTCATACAGGGCGTAGGCTGAAGCCGCGTAGGAGGCGCGAAACGAGCGAAGAAATCCGAAAATAAAAATCAGAAACTTGTAACAGATTGTTGCCCGTGATGGGCCATAAATCTATGAGCCGCATCGCGTGATATACGCCGTCTTTGACTTAGGCCGCTCTGTGTTAATTGGCCTCAAAACTCATATTTTCACTACGAAGCGACAAATAGGAAGTGTTTTCCAAACAGGTTCTCACGTAATTGACGCATAATACGACGCGAAATTATTATTAAAAAAAAAAAATAGGCTGCACTACCTGTGAACTTTATAGTCACAGTTCTATTTTGTGAAAAATCTTCATGTTTTCCAAATGAGACTCTAATTCCGTTACTAAGTATTTTTAAGGTTTTGTCAGAGGTACAAAAATGACTTTTCAGGGCGGTTTTAATACATAAATCTCGGTAACATCCAAGATAATGAAGATTTATGGCTCAAGAACTAGGTAAATAACTAGTAACTCGTAATCTTAAACATTCATTGTTTTTGATTTTTTTCTTGAAGTTATTAGAATTTCACATTTTAAGCATGTCACTAGTGCTGCTAGAATGAAGTTCCTGTACGCCACGGTCTTCGAGGGAGAATAAAGGTGGTTTTAAGGGACGATATCACGGCCGTCGCCTTCTTAGGCCACCTGAATATATGTAATAATATTTAAAATCTTATGTGTTTAGTTTTATTTAGTTCAATTTAGAATTAATCTAATTTAATTCATTAAATTTATTTTGTTTAGTTTAGGCAATTAGAATTAGAATCAGTTTTAACTATTTAATATAATTACCATTTACTCTAGTCTATTTTAAATAAAATACATACACAAGTCTCACAAATTAATCATTTATTTACTCAAACGATTTTCAATGACAAAGCCATTGAAACGTGTTTGAATAAATAAATGGTTAATTTGTGAGACTTGTGGATGTCTTTTATTTGTTTTAGCATAACCTCTAAAGCTAAGATCAAAGAATAATTGTATATTTTAAATAAGTTTAAATATAACTGTTTAATTTTAATGCTTGTGTTTAGGTTAAACCAGGTTGCGAAATTAGTAGCATACTATGTTTATATAGTAGTAGTAGTCTCGATTAGTGATAGTATTTTTAATTTTAGATGGCAACATTTGGGCAAGGGGACAATAGCTTCATTAGTTGAATAAAATTAACTTTTCTAACTTCTCGAATTAACTTTACTAAAACACTCTGGTGCAGAGAAAGATGCACACACATACGACAAAGATGCGAAGTGCATTGATGAATGGGTGTCGAAAAGAAGACGGGAGTGGAACGACTAAATAAACAGAATTAATGAAGATAGAGTAGAAAAAAAGCGAGAGAATGCTCGATAATAGGAATATGATCAGCGGAAAGACCACGAAAACGACGGAACGAAAATTTATTCGAGTCATATTGAAAATAGGAAGAATAATGCCTATCTATAAAAGAAGAAAAGTTAAGTTTACTAAAAACACTCAGGTGCAGAACAAAAAAAACCGGTGCAGATGGAGGGGGTTATTAACCCTAATGAATAGATGGCGAAAAGAAAACGGGAGTGGAATGACCCTATAAACATAATGACTGAAGATAGAACAGTAAAAACAGCAAGAGAATGCTCGATAATAGGGATAGGAAGATGATCAATGACAAAACCAGAAAACCCGATAGAAAGACAACTTACTCGAGGCATATTGAAAAACCCGCAGAATAAAACCTGGATATAAAAGAAAAATTAACTTTACTAAATTATTTTTAATTCTGATGTTTAATAGAATTGTTAACTAAAACCTCATTAACCGGAAGGAACGCCTGTAACTCGCTCTATTATATAGAAACGATAAGTTTACAACTGACAAAATAAGTCGATAAAGAACAAGGAGATGAAAAGTGGGGAATGGAGTTGAAGTTAATTATAAATCGGCATAAAGCCATATAGATTTTTTAAAAGTTGTTAATACGAGCCCCAACTACTCTACAATCATTAATAAATTAGTAATTAGTAAACTAATACATTTACTGTACATTAAAAGGTTCAATAAATAAAATAATATTATATTTAAAGAGCTATCTCCTATTACCTGCAAATTCAAAACAGTATTAAAGAAATGTACCCTGTATATCATTTCAAACGCCCTAACTTTACGTCACAAACATTGTGAATGTTCTGCAACCGAGAATTTCACCAACTCGTACGCGGCTTGCTTTGCATCAGTACTTTATCTCTGTGAAATAGCAGGTAACCTAACCTAGAAATTCTCCGTCCTACGCGCTTCCAATTAAAACCGCAGCGTCTCTATCCGGCTCTCGACGTGTAGTGACATAATTCGAGCGGGGGTCGTCCCCAGGGGGCAACCCAGTGGGGTTTGGGAGTTCATTGATTTCAATTTCCATAACATTATTGCGTCGGACCTTGTGGTCCTGATCAATCACTTAATGTGGCACCATTAGTTGGCGCGGTTACAGGCCAGGCACGATGTTACCACAGTATCTCACGTGCACACAAGGTGAAAGCAACCAACGTTATAGACGGGGCAACAGAAGTGGCAAAACATTCGTTACGTCTTACTTTCTGTCTCGCACATTCCGGATTTAGACATGACTACTGTTTGACACACACCACTAGTGCTACAATTTGTCAACAGCTATAAACAAAGAAGTTTGCACACTGTAAAATAATTCAAGACAATCACAACCGACCAAGAATCAGTGTATCCTGTCAGTATTGCGGTGCCTGCCAGGAAGGTCGTCGGCAGTGGAGCCCAAGAGTGAAATATGGATGAAATCTGTTTCACATCAAGTTGGCGATATTGAGAAATGCCCGAACTATATAAATGTAATTTTCCTTAGTAATAAAGGAATGGAAGCCTTCCTTGGCGGAAGTATGATGAAGAGTTTTGAAGCCGATGAGCACAAGCTGCTGTATCCCTGTTTATTGTTACTAAATAACTAACTCGCTAAACTGAATGTTAACTTAACCTAGCTATTGTGGCTGTCTGAAGAGATTGTATAGCTACCCCCAGGTAGAGAGTAGGTACAACTCTTCACACCAGATTAGCAGATTGACTGCAAAGAAGACTAAACGCTCTCATAAATACCGGGCGGGTACTTAATATCCAGTCGATCCCAAGTCACGTAAATATCACTGATAATGATAAAGCTGAGCCAACTAACGAAGCAGGGGACAAGGGGACAAACCTCCCCTAGTCTGCCCATTCGAGTTTATCTCAATCCTCCAACTCCCTAATAAAAATGTTCCCATATTAAAAAAAAAAACAAAAAAAAAAAGAAATGGAACCCAGATCGATTAAAGGAACTCTCGGTAGGAAAACGTAGCGAAAGTCTTGCCTCGAAGGGACCAATTGGATATTACCTCCCCCGAGCTGTTAGCGTTGGAAGCATTCAGAATAAAGACAAGTCATGACTAACTTGCTGCGCACCTCCACCGTATTCATGTGCTGCCGACCCCGGAGTGTCAGCTGTGTGGTCATGAATGGCGATTCATGGATTGCACATCTTTAGATCAGGCTTAGGATTACAGCACTCCCATCTTCAAGGAATCCCAATCTAATGGTCAGCGCATCGCCAAATGATTCAACTGCCATATTGTCTGATCGTCTTAAAATTAATATATATATATATATATATATATCTTCACATATGTGGTACTAAGGTGCATCTGGGTAACATACTCACTTTCAACTGAAACGAGCATTAAACAAATGGGCTTTTAGTCGCCTCTGAATGGGATAATAGGGATTAAGGCTTTCCTAGCATCATAAACTCCGTAAAAATGCATTCTGATGTATAAACAGTGTTTGGACTTGTACAGTTTACAGGCACCCAGACCTACCCATCTTGAACAAATCTCCGACGTTTCACATACCAAGATATACAACATTGGTATCTGCTCCATAGTGAAATTGTTTGAATAAAAAACTTTTTTAAAACAAAAGCACGTCAAACTTGGTTTATATCGATGTAATTATTCATTTATATAAACAGTGATGAAAAATATTATGAAACTTACACAAATTATGAATTTATGTATAAGTTTAGGCCTAGGCCAAATGATGAAAATGTCATGTAGGCCTATAGAAATTATTAATTTATGTAAACAATAACTATGAAAATATCATGTATAAAAACTATTCATTTATGTAAGCAATGAATACAATGTCATGTACAGTCCTAAAAATTATTTATTTATGTAGCCTAAGCAATGATGAAAATGCCATTGTCTCTACTGGGAAGCGAGGAGCCAGATGACCGAGAGGCCAAGGGCTGGCGTTGGCTAAGGTAAAGTAAAATAGTATGATGAAAATGTCATGTATCCAAATTATTCATATATCTAACAATGAAGAGAATGTCATATTGTAACACTCTTAAAAATAAGGCGTTACATATAAATTCATTTATATATTTATTTTTTATTTAATAATTATATCTTCCCAATATAAAAGAAAAATTTTGTTTTATTCGTGCTCATTGTGAACTAGCATAGATAGTAGCACCCCTAGCGGGTAAAATTGTAAAATATCGTACGAGTAGTAACTCAGGGTAATTAACTGACATCACCTCATGTGACGCAAGCATGGTCTGATATCGCCAGATCCAATGCACCAATCGAAAAATTCGAAATAATAATCAAGGGTGGGATTTCCGTTGGCGTGCCCCTTCAGAAGCCCCAGTTCTCCAAAAGTCTTTGAACGAGACGGACGTAATGGCATTTTCGGACACAACCTAGAAATTTATAAGCTTCCAGCATTCAAAATTTTAAGATATCAAGGCCGGTACCAAATTTATTTAACTCAGCTAAAGAAGAAGTCAGAAGCGAATATTTACGTATTTCAAATGAGTAAAAGCTAATATCATTTTTGTTTAAGTGCGCTGATTTGCAAGAGCGATGTGTTAAGTGTTTAGTGATTCCAAAAGCCATGGGCAATGTTTAATATGTGTTAATGTGTTTTAAAAATAAGTAATGTGCACAAGCAGGTACGTTTTAGATAATAATAAAGAAAATGTATTTTAATGTTAACTAAGTTGAATTTTAAATGATAAACGGTTAACACATGAACGGTAGAAATTGTCCCTTGAATATTCATTTCAGAATTAATTTGGAAAACTTAAGTTACTATCTTGTCGATATATATAAATTTTAAAAGATAATAAGTAATTAAAATGTATGGAATAATTAGCAATAATTAAAAGTAAATTACTCGACACATTGGTGTCATTTGTTCTTTTGTAATTTGTCACTGATTAATAAATTGTATGACTTTGTATTTTAAAAATTTAAATTCTTATTTCACAAGTAAACTAGAACGTAACAAACTTTCAATTTTCATTTCAAGTAACCTAGTTTTATCTTCCGAAGATATCAGAAGATCGTCTACAGAAAGACATTATTATGCCTGGCTGGAAACGGGGAACTAGATAGAGCCCTGGGTAAGTAAGGTAATTAATTTGTTAATTAGTAATTAAGACACATTTTTAATAAAGCCCTGATAAATACTTACCCCAGGAAAAAAAGGCTCATTTGTTACAATATGTACAAATTATCCATATACCTGAGCAATGAAGAAAATGGCATGCATACAAATTACTTGTATTCTAAACAATGAAAAAAAATGTCATGTATCTAAATTATTCATATATCTAATAATGAAGAAAATGTCACATGTACAAATTATCCATATACCTCAGCAATGAAGAAAATGGCATGCATACAAATTACTTGTAGGCCTATATCTAAACAATGAAGAAAATGTCATATGTACAAATTATTCATATACCTGAGCAATGAAGAAAATGGCATGCATACAAATTACTTGTATATCTAAACAATGAAGAAAATGTCATGTATCCAAATTATTCATATACCTAATAATGAAGAAAATGTCATATGTACAAATTATCCATATACCTGAGCAATGAAGAAAATGGCATGCATACAAATTACCTGTATATCTAAACAATAAAGAAAATTTCATGTATTCAAATTATTCATAAATCTCAAAAATCAAGAATATTACAAGGCTATACAAATTATTCATCTAAACAACGAAAAACATGGCATGTACTAAAAAGAGATTTATTCAAACTATGAGAATTACATGTAGGCTACTAAAAAAAATTAATCTTCATGTACACTACAAGGAAAATGACAGCCATAGGCTAATAGTTAATTTGAGGATATTTCCATAAACTACTGTCAATGCTTAGTAGGCTATTAAGCAGGAGTGGTTAGATAACCAAATGTGATTAAATCTGAGTCACGAATTACTTTTATTACTAAAAGTTAGTAATATAACGATTTGCGGAATTTCAAGTTAAGTAAATATATAAAAAATATTTTCCAAGACAAAAACGTTTTCTAATGAACTTCTACACAGTTCATAGTCGGGGTTGGATGTCAGGATGCGTTGGTCAGTTGGGCGGGGACGGGGTTTTAAAGTAACTGTTCAATCAAAAGAGTGTTTGCGATTTACGATTAGGGTTTTTATTTTATATGGAAAGTTTTAAAGTTGTTCTAGTGCATTCAAATGTGGTCTTTTTTTCTTAATGTGAAGACTTTAAGTGAGAGAACTGCAGCCTGTTTGCTAATTATAGAATTTGTAACAGTTTGTACATTTTAGTTCATATGGACTGTAGCTGGTGTCCTAGTACTTGGAGTTTATCTTTTTTATTTGTTTGCACGTTGTGTTTTAGTTTATTTGTTTCAAGTGATGTTTAGTACCTCAATTATTGCATATTTTTTATGATCTTATTTGATGTATTGTCTTTGTACGCGAGTGTGATAAATTTCTTTATCCCTCCGTTGTGTTGTTTTTGTTTGTTTTGTGCCATATGTTATAAATTATTGTGATACTGTATCAGTTTGTGTCATAGATATATAATTGTGATGATTGTTTTGGTACTTCTTTTACTATATGCCCCAAAATATCGTAATTACTATATCTGTCTACTCATAAAAATAGCGTAGAGCCTTCGAAAACGTCTCATTTTCTATAGACCGAAATTAAGTATAAGATAGGTTTTAAGATATCCAAGTCGATATATTGCTAAGTTTTAACAATCCTATTGCATAACAATAAGTTCACAGGTGTATAAACGTTATGGGTAATGACCAAAGTCTAAACGAAAATATACAAGTAACAATGCACAAACTATTTAGGAGAAACATAACCAATAAAAATTAAAGATTCTTCTGGAAATGCAACGTTATTTTCGAAAGATGAGACGAAAGAAAACTTCATATCTAACAAGCATCTAACCTGACTCTTTGTAAACATGAATGATATGCTTAATAAATATAAAACGTACATGCATTAAGCGAAGGCGCCAGCGAGGGTAGGGAATGTGCCATTCATAAATCACTGGCCCCCCAGGGGGGCCCAATAAAACAATACCACATTCCTTCTGGGTTGAGAACATTTACAAATCAAATAAATAAACACTTTAATAGTTATACATTCTTGTGCATTACGACTGCCTTGTCAACTGTTCTACAGTATAACGCAAGATAGACCTACGAGGGTCAAGTTACATTCTGGTGCTACACTTTGGCATTAGTTGGATTTTAACACAAAGTAGTAAATTTGCATATTTTTTTAACAACACGTGCATTGAATTCTCCAATATCTCTGAATCCGATGGTTTTTTAACGGTAACTAATTACAGTAGATACTCTAAACCATCAAGGTCTTTTCCAAAGAACCTTTGAATTACTTCAATACAGCTGTTTGTAATTTACTTTCTGAACTTTTCCGAAAATTAGTAAATGTACACAAATGTTCAGAATTTCATTCTATTTTTTCTCGTTTTTCACTTCTTTTTAGATGTTTGATAGTTACACACTTCTGTTTCAAACACACAGCACAACCTACGGAACTAAATGAATGATTAACACGACTACAAAAATATTTTCTATAAACTGAAACAAACTCCTAGTTTTTCTTGTTATTTTAAATGCAGATTCTGCTTACCAATAAACATTATCACATCTCATAAGCTATAAAAAAATCCGCTTTGAACTAGTTTGAACTAGTTTTTGTATTTTTATCCGGTAATTCCGAACACCAAAGAGATTCTTGAATTTTGTATTCCATTACGTTCGGCGAATCTTATTAATCACTTAAACAATAGTTTATGACTATCCGAACTTTAAATTTAGTAAATTTGTAAGAACTTACTGAGACAGAACGTTTTCGATAGCTATGTGCCGATCTTCATCAATGTTTTCTGCTTGGAGATGTTGGGTCAAGCGGTGACGGTTTTAAAGGTAGGTTTTCGATAGTATCAAAGAGTATGTGTGATTTGTATTGTGTTTGTTCGATTAATATTTTTGTGTGTCTGTAAATTTCTCAACACACTAGAACAATATGAAATTTACAGACACACAAAAATATTAATCGAACAAACACAATACAAATCACACATACACTTTGATACTATCGAAAACCTGGCTTTAAAACCGTCACCGCTTGACCCGACATCTCCAAGCAGAAGACACTGATGAAGATCGGCACATAGCGATAGAAAACGTACTGTTTCAGTAAGTTTTAACAAATTTACTAAATTTAAAGTTTGGTTAGTCATAAAATATTATTTAACTAAAGAGGTGTTATCGCGCTTACTGAAATGTAGTATTCTTGTGGTTTTAATGCGGTCAGTTTGACTGTTATAGCATGTGAGAATAGGAAAGGTTTGTCAATGTTAAGAGGTGCATAGAGTAGATATAAAAACGACAGCTCTAAGAAACCCATACAAAAGGTACAAAGAAAATGACCACGTAACGAGGTGTAGGAAGCTGCTACAGTAAACCTATTGAGAAAACAATTTGCTTTTTCTTCGACGAAAAACCAGTGAGTAAAACCATTACTGAAATCTGACTAGATACTGAGACAATCTAATCTCTATCTTGAAGTAGACCAATTTTAAGATCTGTTACATCTTACAACATTGAGCTATTTAACTTTGAACGGTTTTTGGAATTTTTTCACCAGATAACGTTTATTTCAACTGTAGTAATTCTTGTCTCTTTGAACTTTCATCTTAGAACAATAAACCATTCAAATAAACTTTCATCTCACAACCTCCATCGGAATCCTTTAGTCTTAGATTTTGTAAGAGTTTTCTTCTGGGGTTTTTAAAGATCTAACTCTCTCGGAACTCTAAACAGCTTTCTTCCTTTATTATTGTAGTCGAACCACGTAATAACTTTTATATTCGCATCACATATATTTTCTTTCATTAGTAAAACCGTTAACTAATCCGGCAAGCGACACTCGTATATATGTTTATCTACACCTATGTTATTATTTTATACCCTAAAATTTTCTCTCCATTTATAGCCTAATTAGAGTTTATGTTTACATCATTTTCAAATACAATTGCTTGTAGGCTATTTTAAATCGAATGAAATCTACGCTAGTTGAGATATTTATATTTTAGAGTTGCTTGTTGTAATAATCTTGAATTTGCTGTTTAAACTTCATTTATACATAACTATGTACTTAAGAGCTTAAATGGTGACGAGTTTCGAAACAATCGTTTCTTTTACGAAGCTAAGCCTTTACAACGATAGTTTCGAAACGCGTCAGCAAGTATGAACTTGAGTATTCACTTAGTTATGTAATAATTAATTATAATTTATATTTTGTTGTTACAAGGTTAAGTTACGCTCTATATTATATAAGTTAGGCCTTTCATGTAAGGCTTTAAACTAACTATAACTATCTTTTCCGTGACGTTAATTTAACGTTTACGGAAATACTTTTAGGAGGTTAGGTTACAGTCCATATTGTACTATATTAGGTAAAAATGTAAACAATATATTAAATAGTACTTATACGTATGAAAAAGGCACTTCTTTGTAATGCGCTAGCTAAAAGTAGAATGCAACGCCAAAAAAGGTAGAACTGAATTCCACAGAATTCACCACGTGCCCAAACACTTGTTCGCCGAAACGGAATAACTCCTCTCCTACGCGACTGTACAAATCTCCAGGATATCACTGACTGGACTCGTAGCAATCATTCACTCTGTGTGCAGCCACAGCTGCTGAGAGTTCCCAAAATATTGCCCTTTCAATCCTGTGTTCAACATGTTTCTGTTACGTAAACGATGATTTTAAAACCTTATACATATATAACTTTTTATGGCACCTTATTCTGGTTAGGAGATTACTTTAGCTTTCTGATATAAAAACAATATACATGAACATTATTTCATTATTTATTATCTATTAAAACTTTAACACTTTTCATAAAATACATTTCGTGAAATTTTGTTAATTTTATTTCTATAAAACCGATTTCTAATACAGGAATACAACTTAATGTTGTAACTTGTTTTCTGAACAATAATGTTTTTGCAGTAAATTTTAATTTAAAAAATCAATTTTTAATGACAGGATTTTAATCCATTTTCGTTAATTACCACCATCAAGCGGTCTAATTAACAAATGGTGTCTCATTATAATTATTTAGTTAGTTTCTTTAATGAACGCGATTAGAATTCCTGGCGTTTCAATGTTAACGAACAATGCCGTTCAGTTCGCACAGTTCGTTTCTGTGAGCTGACGAGTTAAATGAATCTACTATTTATCCTAGTGAACTTTCGTCGAAAGATCTAACGTGTGACGTTTTTCAAAAATAGATATGAGTACCCTTCATAAAAGTATTTCGTAAAAGGTAGACAGAATGGTGGGTCTGCGGTTAAGAGTAATACGAGTAAAAGACATCTCGTTCAGGTAGGCTATTTAATTCGAATAGAAAATTTAAATAGTAAAATAAAGCTGAAATATAAAGAAGTGTAAAATTAAGATGGAATCCCAGTAAGTTCATACTGGCAGGTAGCAAACCATTAAAGGAGACGACCAAAGCAGATAGGACTAGTGTCGAGTGTTTGAAGCTTCTATAGTTGCCAAATGCCATCAGTACTCCAGCCCCTTGCAGTTCTTTCTATGATAAAGTTTTACCTTTTTCTCTGAACCACCGTTTAAGCCAGCAATGCTGAGGGTTTATGGATTTATCGTACACTTAACGCTAATGCATTTGGGATTTTTTCCTATTCTTTAATTCGAATCGTGTTTTAATTATTTTATATGAAAAAATTAACATACTACAATATTTGAGAATAAAAATTACATTTAAAAATTACTTTTTAATTAATAAACAATTATAAATCATGGCTACAAATATTTACGCATTTTACGTACATTTCGCTAACACAGTTAGCATCATCAGATGTCCACAAATAAAAGAGTTAATAAATAACTATGTTAACGAAATGTACATAAAGGTTGTGTAAATATTTGTAGCCACGATTTATAGACGTTTATTAATTATAATTATGCTACTGAGCTCTTTTTTTGTATTACTTTTAAAAAAATATAGGTTTATAGAATATTTTTGAAGTGAAACTTCTATAGCGACGCCTACAAAAACTTATTGGAAGGACATAATCATAGCCTACAATTTCGCGACCGTATAGTTTCCTTCAGGTTACGCTATGAGTTACCTCATAGGGAATTAAATGATAACATGATTTCATTCAACAGCTGATTTTGTGTTATAGGTTAAGTTGTAGAACAGCTCTTTTTAATGTAGGTTATGTTACATCATTTATTGAACATTGTTACGGAAAAAAGGTTATTATTAAATAGTTTTAATCAATTAATAAATATGTAGTTTACTTAAATTTTGATAAATCTCAATACAAAAAATTCAGTATAACGATAATAATAAGTTATGTATTTTTAGTCCAAATTTCGAAATGAAAACATTCTTAGACGCGTCTGATACTTTTTAAGAACTGATTGCAAATTAATTTGGTAAAATGTTATATTCAGTAAACTTATAATTAATGTTTTTTGATACCTACATTATTTTATTATCAACTACAGTAAATATTAGTTTTTATTAAATGCATTCCTCAAATAAAACTATAAACATTGAATGAAAAATGCTTAATTTATAATTTAGCGATTTTCATTGAAAATTTTGCAAAATTAATAACTCTTAATTTGTTGTTCCAATTTTGGTGTTAATTGTAAAAATTATCTATCATTGTTTCTTATATTACAACAATGATTTTTGTAATTTCTAAAAACGCAATATTAAATTTTGTTTTCAATTCGAAATTTCTGTAAACGTTTTGCATTCTGTCAGCGCTCCCCCGAATGCTAGAACTAAATTTGTTTTCAAGTAAATCATCACAGGCATCTCTTTGAGCTCTCAGTCCTTTACTATACGGTGGTCTTTAAGGTTAACGACTTCAAAATGAACCGACAATTTTGTTGTAATTTTAACTTACTTACTAGCCAACGCCCACCCTTGGCAGTTGAGCCATTTGGCGACGCGCTGACCAGTAGAGATGGGCCTCCCTGAAGATGGAACTGTTGTAATCCTGGGTCCGGTCCAAGGCTGTGCAATCATTAAGGAGTTCGGCATCCATAAGTTCACCACCACACAGCAAACACTCCGGGGTTGGTAGCACATGAATGCGGTGGAGGTGCGCAGCAAGGTAATCATGACAGGTCTTCAATCTGAAAGCTGCAACGCTAACAGATCGGGGCAAGTTTTGGTCAATTGGTCTACCCGTCACAAGACTTTCCCACAGTTTTCCTGCTGAGAGCTCCCTCAATCGACCCTAATTCCAATTTTTAGTGGACGTCTTTATTAGGGACCTGGAAGAATATAGTGAACTCAGATGCTCGGGCTGGGAGAAGCTTGTTCCCTGCTTGGCTAGTTGATCTGCCTTTTCATTGCCAGTGATGTTTACATGGCTCGGGATCCACTGGAAATTAAGTACCCACCCGGCATTTATGAGAGCAATTAGTTTTCTTCTACATTCTATTGTTCTGCTACAGTCGGTCCGTGAGTTCCGAGAGAGATACTATAGATTAGTATCATGTAGTTAGATTAGAAATTTTAGAGAAACTACTGTTGTAATTTTTCCTGATGAAGGAAACTACTGCCTACGAAGGATTGGAAAGGATTGTGAATATAGCTAGGATTTAGATGGGGATACAAAACTTTCTGCTACATGATACAGGGGAGATATTAGGGCACCAAGTGTGTAGGTCTAAGTAGATCTACTCTCTAACGGAGAAGTTCTATCCGTTTCACCTTCTTGTATGGGCAAGTGGGCTACCACTTTAGGGATGTACCAAGAGCAAAATATGCAGGTTATTGCGCGCCTCCTAAGTGTTGAGAACCATAGCGAACGCTCTATGGTACGTCCGAAACCCTGCAATACGTAGAGAACTCAAGACGAAGAGCGAGAGAGAGGAGGCTGCCACTGTAGCAGTGAATCACTCACTTCGAATGCCTCCAGCAACACTAAAAGTCTACACTCTACGGATGCCTCACTTGGCACCTTAAGCGCACTATGTCTCTGGAACTAGTTCTTTAGCAAAATTAACTGCACATCATCAGCAGCATTATAATATCAAGTAGGTGTCGTTCTCTGGAACGAGCATGCCATTTTTCAACCGCCCAGAGAAAGCGCGTTGATAGATAAAGCTCGTCTTAGTTTCAGCAAAAGAAAACTTCTTTCAGGATCTACAAATGATAGAAATTATCCAAAGACTAATCGGATGTCACACAACCAGATTTCTGTTTTGAGCTCTTAAATTCCATTTCTGTCAGCTGTAAGTGAGGAACGTACAAGACAAGTTATGCTTAATAACCTAACACTCAGCACCTACAACACTTACCCAGCGTTCGGTAATTAAACAAAAGCTATTATAAATAAGTGGAGAAATCCGTCGATGACAACAAGATAAGGATCCCTAATTATACAGCCTATCAGTCATTTGTCTTGGCCTGTAGGTAATTGTAGACTTTACGGCGGGCAATTGGTTCTAGTCTCGGTTCGTTTTGCAATTAAATATGTTAATGGGGTTAAAAGCTTTACTCTCAAATTCGGTTACAACTGGTTTGTTAATAACATTCCTTGCAATATCTTGCCTATAGATGTATGAGAATGTAAATAAAATAAAAGGATTTCACAACCCGAACGTTGTACTAGCAACTTAACGAAGGTGAAATATTCGCTTTCAGTTTAAAACTAGATACCATTTTGGTTGTTTTAATGCGACTACCTATCTTGACTACCGTCTATGAAGAGTAGGAGCTATGAAGAGTAGGAGAGCATCACGGAAATGGGTACGATTAATGCACGTATATAAATTCCCTTGGCATAAATACTCCTATCGAAAGATGAGTCTGTAAAAATACTACATAAAAATATTCGAGTGTTAGAGAGATTTTGTTTTATGTTTCAAATCTTAGGCCGTGACATAGAACACAAAACGCCTAAAAGTCCTTTCCTCCTTATAAAAATATATTTCACAATAGAATATTTTGACATTTAATCCAATTTCCAACATTTCTGGGATATGGAAAATATCCTCAACTCTGCGCTCCACTGAATTTATTAGTAGCCCTATTTATATTAAATTTAGTTTTCATGTAGAACATAAACATACATTTTGGCTTAATCAAGACAAAAAAAAACTTATTCTCAGTTTTCACCCTCTTCTGCTAAAAAATACTTAATTTCCTAAGAACCAATATAATATTCACCGTGTCTGGGATTAAACTATTCTAAATTTTTGCCCAATTTTTTAATGAAATAGAGAGTAGTAGGCCTAAGCAGATGACGTAGACAGAGCCCAAGTAAAGCAAGAGACTTGAGATGCGCACGAGGGGAGTTCGTAGACTAGTGATGGTGAAAGGCCAAGCAGCTGTCTCCCTCTCTCTCACATAGACAGAGAGTTGCAGCGTGCTTTGACAAACACTGACACCCCCCCCCTCTATCAAGTAGACCACTGCGCATCGTCTGGGCATGTCCCTTGCTATATCTCCCGACTTATAGGTTAGTGAGTAAATCATCTGTCAGCAAGGTAGCTCAGTGCTATCCTATTGTATCCGCCCTAAATTACAAGCTGTGCACGAGAACAACGATACTGTATCTGATAGAACCGAGGAGATATAGGGTGCAGAGAAAAAGGGGTGTAATAATGGCGCATAAAGGCCAAGGTTAGTATACAACTCTGTATACAAACCTTGCACATACACCATGAACTAATACTGACACCTCGCCATTCTTGAGGGTAACGGTGCAACGTAAGAATACCATTAGTAATATTTTGAAGTAATAACGAAGAAAATTAATAAATTGTTAAATACATACTACAGTAGTTTAAATACATATTCTAGTAAATATATATATATATATATATATATATATATATATATATATATATATATATATATATATACGTATTCCTGATACGTATTCCTTCACGGATGGAAAAATATGATGAATAGATACCATCTGGAGTACATCCGTTCATTCTGCAGGGCACAATAATCGCAGCTCCGACGTTTCGCTAGAATCTCATCTAGCATCGACGAGGTGAACCCAACAACAGTTGAAGAGCGAGAGTTGAAATGTTTCGCTCTTCAACTGTTGTTGGGTTTACCTCGTCAATGCTAGATGAAATTCTAGCGAAACGTCGGAACTGCGATTATTGTGCACTGCAGAATGAACGGATGTACTCCAGATGGTAACTATTCATCATATATATATATATATATATATATATATATATATATATATATGTAACTATTCATCATATATATATATATATATATATATATATATATATATATATATACACTTATAGGTATAGTTATATGTTTAAATATATAGTGAATATTTATTCTCTAGTTCCCCCAAATTTTTGACTCTTTTCCAGTTAGGCTTTATCTACCAATATTTAACCCCTGAAGTATTTTTGGCGAGATGTTTCAATACTAGTAAAATATTTCAACAGTTTCAGTTTGAAAAATTTTTCAAAATTATTTCATTCAGTTCCTGTACAACGGCGCGAAATAGATATGTCTAAGAGTGTCATCAATTTATAAACACTCGGTTCAAAAACTTAATAAAACTACATTAGAAACTCGTCATAACGGACTAATTAAGGTTAGGTTTAGGTTATGATGTCAGAGAGTGTTATCAAGTTACAAACACTAGTTACACAAATTTAATACAAGTACATTAGAGCTTCGTTATAACGGACGAATTAAGGTTAGGTTTAGGTTATGATGTCAGAGAGTGTTATCAAGTTACAAACACTAGTTACACAAATTTAATACAAGTACATTAGAACCTCGTCATAACGGACTAATTAAGGTTAGGTTTAGGTTATGATGTCGGAGAGTGTTATCAAGTTACAAACACTAGTTACACAAATTTAATGCAAGTACATTAGAACCTCGTTATAACTGACTAATTGCGGTAAAGGGTAGTCCGTTATAAAACAAAATGTTCTTATAAAGTGGCTAAAATGCAAATAAAACGCAGAAAACTATTGAAGGTTCGTCAAAAAATAACAAAGAAATCCAAACACGTGACACCTTTATTTACGGCAATTAAATGACCATTCAACATGATTTGCTACAGCTACTCTAAAGTCAAATTTGCTACAAACATTTTAGTTTACAGTTTTAGAGGTAATTTTACTAAACAGAAGTCACGTTTACCGTGGCTGGCAGATGACGTGCTCTATCTTAAAAACACAGTCTGTTAGTAAAGCGACGCCCGGTTGTAACGTATATTTATATTACCACCAAACCTAGATCTCAGTATTAACGGTCGTCACGAGAGACCGGCACTTTCCAGCGGACCAATGTTCAACAGCTGTTTGTGCTAAACGGGTATTTTCCGGTCTATTTCTAAATGAAACTAACCAAGTTAGGAAAAGTACCATTCTGACAGTGAGAGTCGAACAGAACAGGTTCTTATGGTCTTCGTAGTGACAGAGGGAGCACATTCCGCAGCATGCCATCTTCCCAAGGGAACCAGTAAGCAGACCTACCTAGGTAATAGATAGAAATAAGGACGACTCCAACAGGTAAACTATTTAAATCGCCTTCTATTATAATTAGTTACATTAAGCGCACCATCCACGGCCCATGGAGGATTATTTGTCATAATTCATTTAAAAGGGGGTATAAAGTGTTTTAAACTCCTTCAAGCTACGGTGCTTTAGACTCCTTCAAGCTAAGGTGCTTTAGACTCCATCAAGGCTTTTCTGCATTAAACTCAAATAAGTTTTTATGCTTTAAAATCCTCCAAGCTAAGGCGCTTTATACTTCAAGAAGCTAAGGTGCTTTAAACTCCTATAAGCTAAGGTGCTTTAGAATCCATCAAGGCTTTTGTGCATTAAACTCAGATACGTTATGGTGCTTTAGACTCCATCAAAGCTTTTGTGCATTAAACACAAATACGTTATGGTGCTTCAAAATCCTCCGAGCTAAGGCGCTTTAAACTCCTATAAGCTAAGGTGCTTTAGACTCCATCAAGGCTTTTGTGCATTAAACTCAGATACGTTATGGTGCTTTAAGCTTCACAAAGCTGAGGTGCTTCAAAATCCTCCAAGCTAAGACTCTTTAAACATCAAGAAGCTAAGGTGCTTTAAACTCCTATAAGCTAAGGTGCTTTAGACTCCATCACGACTTTTGAGCATTAAACTCAGATACGTTATGGTACTTTAAACTCCTCCAAGCTAAGGTGCTTTAGACTCCATCGAGGCTTTTGAGCATTAAACTCAGATACGTTATGGTGCTTTAACCTTCACAAAGCTAAGGTGCTTTAAATTCCACCAAGCTTAGGTGCTTTAGACTCCATCAAGACTTTTGAGCATTAAACTCAGATACGTTATGGTGCTTTAAACTCCTCCAAGCTAAGGCGCTTTAGACTCCATCAAGACTTTTGAGCATTAAACTCAGATACGTTATGGTGCTTTAAGCTTCACAAAGCTAAGGTGCTTTAAGCTTCACAAAGCTAAGGTGCTTTAAACTCCGCCAAGCTACTGTGCTTTAAACTCTACCAAGCTGTTGCTATTAACTCCGTCAAACTAAACAGTCAACGTTGCTAAAATCGCGAAATCTTATGGCCAGAAGATAAGATACTATAATTATTTAAATGTTATACATTAAAACGATTAGATAATGCAGATACCTTCGTTTTCCATAAGCTGAGCGCTGAGCGCACACAGCCCGCAGGTCACTATTGTTTGATTAATGTGGACACAATGGTAGTTGAGCAAAGTAGTCCATAAAACAAAACGCTCGACGTCCATAATTTACGAGCGTTCCGATACTTTAGAGCGGAGCGTACTGTTTGGACACCCCTTGGCTCGGAGCGTCCAATGTAAACTCTATAATTATGGCTTTCATGTTGGTTTTTGGATAATTGATTTTTAAACGTTGTTTCGCATGACTTATACGCGCCCGGGGGCAGGCGCCGGTTCCCGCTCACGCACGTTATATAGGAAATCGGAAATTAATTTCAACTCGTGGATGAAGGAATCTAACTGCGAGAAGGGTTTCTTTATGATTTGCATAACGCTGTCTGAGTTTTGTCAGGTAATAAAAAACTGCAGAAACCCTCCAATCACTAGCACACCTACAAATAAATTCTTTTAAAAACAAGTAATAGAAACAAAAAGTCAATTCCTACTTAGATCAATGAAGAAAATTTTATTTTTGTTACTTTTTATTAAATAATTACAATTAATATAAATAAAATAACATAACCTACGTGTTAAATAGCTTTTTAACCTACGAGGCCTACATAACCTATAAAATTATATCAACTGTTTTATAAAATCATATGTTATTTCAAGTCAAATTGGAAATAATAACTATATTATTGCATACCTTGCCCCTTTTATAAAACGTTTTTCTCCCTTTTAAATTTAAAATTAATTCATTATAAATTTAATTAATGAATTAATATTGAAAAAGCTATTAATATCAAGCGCCTTCTACTACAAGTTTAAAAAAATGTATTTGAACTTGAGTGGATGAATAAAACGAATTTTACTAACGATTGAAAATTTGAACAAGATATATAAAAGGAGAGTGTGAACTAATAGAAGGAATTTAATAAACCTTAGGCCACTGACTGTCACAAAAACTTGGTTCAGAATTTATTACTTTAAAAAAACCCAGTAAAATGAAAATACTCCACTCTCCAAAATCTACCCTGATAGTCCCAAAATCTAGCAATAATTAGAGTAACACATTTCAAAGTAGGCTAGGCAAATGTTTATGCCCTATTTCTAAGAATTTAAGAAACGTGCAAAATAGGAAAAGAAAGCAACACACAATTTATTCTTAGTTTTAAAGATAGATTATGTGTTTCTAATAATAAATTGATATTTTCATTACTTCTAATTTAGTATTATGTCATAAACTCCTCTCTTTTGTATTCTAAACATCTAATCAGGTTAAGCAAGACAAAATTTAATAAAAAAAAAATACAGTGAATGATTTATACTGAAGAAGGCAACTCGTAGTGTTGTGGAAACAAGCTTCTTAGCATACCACACTGATTTTAGTAGTGAGTTTTATGTACTTTTATAATATTGCTCATACTTAGTTTATAAATGTATTTTTTTCTAAAGATATGTATTTTTGTAATAAGTTGTTTTTTTTATTACTTAAAATTTAGTATTATGGCCTAACTGCCAACCAACCTTTATGTTTAGGTTGGTTAGGTTTCTTAGGTAAATTTAGTACTGGTGATAAGTGACTAGTATTTTATTAGTCCTAGTATAAAAACTACTAGTTTCCTAAGGTCGTTAAGTCCTTCCTATTAAACAAAAAAATTACTCTTGAGCAAGAAATAAAAATTGATTCGAAAGCTTCAAGGTGAAAACCACAACCCTTATTTATAGGACAGACTATAATGATGGTGAAAGGATGATTAATAAGGACATTTGTTGATTCCATCTTCGCGTGAGCTACTAGTAATCACTTATACTTTTTAAAATGTTTTAAACTTGCCTATAGTAGCACTTACTCTGCTTGTTGAGGACGGCCGTTTCGGGAAATGTGTCCCTTTGTCAACTCAGAGTTACGGTCTGAGTTGACAAAGGGACACATCTCCCGAAACGGCCGTCCTCAATAAGCAAAGTAAGTGTTACTATAGGCAAGTTTAAAACATTTTAAAAAGTGTAAGTGATTAATAAGGCTTAAAAATGGATTAAGATAGACACAATTCCCTCTAGCTTAGAACCTGGGGGCATAGGAGAATATCAAATGGTAAGTATTTTTTAAAAATAATAAAAAAATGTAAATATACATAATGAGTTGAATGAAATTTGAGAAAGAAACTGTAATAATTCAACAAAGGTTTGTTGGTTCTTAAAGGATTGTTGGCATATTTCGACCAAGGTAACATGAATTTTAGATTATTTAACCTAATATGGGAAGTTGAATGTTTCAGGACTTCAGGAGAAAACCTAAATGAAAAACTACTGTTATTTAATACATAAAAAGTTATGTATCAATGTTATAGAAACATCGAATTTTGTGAACCTGAAGCTACCAGGTCAGAAAAAGATGCTGAAGGCTTATGTGCAATTAAAGATCGCATAGAAAAGAGAGCTCGTTGATTTTGCTGTTTTAATATTGACAGTAATACTTTTCATTATTTGCAAGATTAATCATTGAGGATATAAAACATGTTCTAATATGCTTAATAAATAAACAGGATAACTTTATATCAGAGCATTTGGCCGAACTAAGAAATGAAACTAAAGGTTGTATTCCAGATGTTAGTTTAGGGAACAGAGGGTAAAACTTGACAAAAACACCTTTAATTCCACAAGGATATAATTCTCTTCCTAATCGTAATTAATCTAAAATGTGATTTTCAAGAAATCTACAAACACGGATTTTTAATTAAGCATTTTTCCATTTTACCCACAAGTTACTTTGGAACAACTTGATAGCAAAATTTCATCAATATATCTATGATTTTAAATTGGTTTCAACAGCATAAATCAAGTAAAAATATCGAGCCCAGCCTTATGCTACACAATTACCTTGGAATAATCATCACAACTTGTCACGTACATCCACCCCAACCCTCTCATTAAATTCACAAAAAGAGGGCTAATATTACATGCACAGCTACCCCACACAGATCCTTTGAAATAGATTTGAATTTAGTTCCATAATTCTTTGATTTCTTAAGTAAAATTAAAAATAAACTCTTTGATTATTTTGGTTTCTATACGTTTCTTAGTAGTAACATGTTAAAAAATTAAGTTATGTTAAATATTGTGTATAAAACTATCTGAAGTTTAATTTAATAGATAGCTACAGTTTTATATTTAGATAAAATCAGTTTCAGCTTCAGATTATGTTTACTTGTTGTATCAACCACAATCGGTGAGAGGGAGGGAGGGCTTCACATTTGGTGGAATGAATGCACAAAGCCTGAAGCGTTTAGAACTCCTTGTCTGGAAGACTGGGTAAAGCCATGCTACTGTTCTTGAAGTAGGCATACTATCTACTTTAATTTAAAAATGAGAGATTACACTGCACACGATAATACTGACAATACTTTTT
Organism: Prosapia bicincta; assembly: GCA_036971475.1. Lineage (NCBI taxonomy): Eukaryota > Metazoa > Arthropoda > Insecta > Hemiptera > Cercopidae > Prosapia > Prosapia bicincta. The sequence continues at coordinate 117,417,142 of JBAIZL010000004.1, read as the reverse complement.
TAAAACTACAGATTCCCTCCAAACCTGAATGGCTTGAAACTAACTCTTTCTGACAGTGAGAATCACTGTTAAACTACTAGATCGATTTCATGGAAACAGGAAATTGTTTTCCTGTTCTTTAAAAGGTTTCAAAGCTATCCGTGACCACATTTTTTTGGGATATCATGTTATTACATTTTTTTAATGTAGATAGTGATCTCATAATAGATTATGTAAATTACTTATTAAACTTTGATATTACTTGGGACAACTTTTTGTTAACTAAAGGTTGTTAAATTGTCAACTTACACTTGGAGGAAACGTTTTTGTCTTACAACTTCTTCAGCCTCCACTACGGAAGAAGTAGTAAGACTAAACGTTTCCTCCAAGTGTAAGTTAACAATTTAACGATCTTTAGTTAACCACAAGTCTGAACGCAAGTAACATCAAAGTGTAATAAGTAATTAAAAACCAGTTCGTCATGAGCAACAAGATTTCGATTATGTAAACTTAAAAGAAATGAATTTGGTACTGTAAATAATATATATAATTGTGGAAAAATTGCTAAATAAAACAATTTGTATATTTTGCTCTGTATCTCAGATATCCTGTATCATATACCATGCAGATGATAGCTATGTCAGTCAAATTGGACTTTCACTGCTGATGTATGAGGTATAGCGTACACCATATAGCTTGGTGCCCTATTGGCGCATGCACAACATGCTCCTTACACCTGTACAAGTGAAAGTTGGGGAAGTGTAGTAAGAGGAACTTCCCTAAGCACCAAGATATGTGACTTGCACTATCTACATTATTTAAGGTTTTTTTATATCCCCTGAGATTTCACCTCATGGTAGGGTAAGAGTTGGAAAAAGTAAAGAGAAGATCTTCATGGATAAGTATTGTTGTGGTTACATCAGAAACGCTTTGTTTTTATATATTATAACATAAACATATGAGGCATAGAGTATAAATTTAGTTAGTATTCAAAATAATAATAAGAAGAAGAAATATTAAGAAATGAGTGATAAGATAACCTACTAAAAGACAGACAAAGGGGCTTAACCATTGCATATTTGGGTTAGAGTCATAAACCAGTGTCCTGAGAAAGTATTGACAAAAGAAGGGTCCAAAGTATTCTAAGATTTAAGTATTTCGGGAAAACCAAGAATAGGATGGGAAAGTACACTGTTACCCGAGAAGTATAATTTTGTGAGAAACGCACAAAAATAACAGAAACCATTGGCCAAACGTTAGGTGTTTTGAAATTTAAAAAGTTAAGTTTGATTGGCTAAAATACGTAGGGGGGAATATTATTCTTGTTCTTAAAAACTAAAATCATTGGGCAATGGAACTATGTTTTTGGGGGACTTCAAGGAGTGCAGACATATTGGGGGGGGGGGGCATAAGTTGTAAGCAATGTTTAAAAAGAGTTAATTTGTTTAGAAGAGTTAAGGGAATTTATTAGTTATTTATGTATAGAAATTCTAAAAGTGCGATGAGTAATGAATTAAGCAGGTATTAAGGAAATTAGGAAAGTAAGTTAATTATTGTGTAAAAGTGAGGTGAAGAAGTAACCGCCAGGTACAAGTGAATTCCAGGAACGCAAACAATAAGTACAAAATGTACAAGATTCAGCCAACAGAGATTTTTATAATTGAGTAAATTCAGAACAAATTTAAATTAATTTTTTTTAAAATAAAAATAAATCAAGTTATTTTTATTACTTTCTACTTTATATAAGATCCTGTAATAACGACGCGAGAGAAAGAGCAATTTAACACTGTATTTATTAAACTTTATTGAATTAAAAAACCTAAAGCCTCAAGAGTCTTTTTTAGTAAGTGTAGTATTAGTTATGGAATCAATTTTTGTCACTGCATCATACTAATGTAATTTTGGTATACTTTGTAATACTGTAATTGGATGACAGATAAATAAATGTATGTGATGTTAAATTTATATGATTGTTTAATTATTTAGAAACCTGAAGGTGTGACTGTAGAAAGGTAACATAATTATAATATAATCTAATGGTAAAACATTTGAATAACTTTTAGATTTTAATATATATATATATATATATATATATATATATATATATATATATATATATATATGAAGTTAATATATATATTGTAAGTAATTTTATCCACCATTAAGTGCAATAATTTTACCTTGAGTGATGAGGCACCTTTCGGTCACTTGACCATTGTCGAATCACTGGTATTTTTCTGGTGTAGATGTTCGGTCAGTGATATTGGTATTTGTTGACATTACACGCACTTTCTCTTGATCTTTGTGTATGATGTTTTTATATAGTATGTCTTCTGTATATGTTGTTTGTAGATTCATTAAATTATTGTGTATGTTTTTATAAATGTGGTATTTTTCTAGTGAGTTTAGTTCTATTGGGTTATTATTTATTTCAAGTATGGTTAGGTTATTTTCGTAATTTGTTATTTCATGTTTATGTGATATTAGTTGTGCTGCAACATTTGATACTTTTGAATTTTTGTTTTTGAATGCTCTATAATGTTCTTCAAATCTTATTTTAAATGATCTGGTTGTTTTTCCTATGTAAAAAGCGTTACAGTTGTTGCATGTAATTTTGTAAATTCCTGATAGGTTATGTTTTTCTGAATTTGTTTTGTGGTTTGTGTTATTAAGATATTTTATTATTTTGTTGTTTGGTTTGTATGTTGGAGTGTAGTATTCTTTGTTGTATATATTTGTTATTTTTTCTATTTTGTTATTGGTGTATTTATATTTTAGGTAGATTTTTTTATTTTCATTATTTTTGTGTTCCGGTTGTAGTGTTGTGTTGAGGTTAGGTTTTTTTGTGAATTTATTGTATATATTTTTTATAATGTGTTTGTTGTATCCATTTTCTATTGCTATTTTTGTAATGTTATCTAATTCTTCATTTAATTTTTGTTTGTTATCCTGTGTGTATTTTATTGCTTTATTTATCATGTTACTGTAAGTGTTAATTTTGTGTGTCTAGGGGTGGTTAGATTTGTAGTGTATTGTGGTGTTGTTGGAAGTAGGTTTCCTGTATACTGTAGTTTCTATTTTATTATCATTTATATTTAAAGTGATGTCGAGATAGTTGATTGTTCTATTTGTTTCTGTTTCAACGGTGAATTGTATGTTTTCGTTGTATGTATTTAGTTTGTTTAATATTATGATGTGTTAGTTGTGAATGGTAGGTTGGTATATTACAAGTATATCGTCTACATACCTTGTCCATAGTGAAATATTGTGTGTGTTTAGTATAGGTTTAATTATTATTTGTTCAAAGTGTTGTAAATATATTTCTGACGTGACAGATGATATGGGTGAACCCATGGAGAATCCAGTTGTTTGTTTATAATATTTATTGTTAAATTGGAAGTAATTTTGGTTACATATGTGTTTGGTTAGCGTAATGATACTATCTATTATGTTTCTTTTTTCGTTATTGTGTATTAGTTTGTTTTTTATTATTTCTATGGTTTCTTCTATTGGGATACTAGGGTACATGTTAGTTATGTCATAACTTATTATTTTTGTGTTGCTGTTTGTTTTTATCGTTTTTATTTTATTAATTAATTCGTATCCATTTTTTATATTGTATGTGTTGTTGATATGTATTTTAGATCTTATGATTTTGTCTAGTATTTTTGCGATTATGTAAGATGGTGCTGTTGTGAAATTTATTAGTGGTCTAATGGTGTGTTGGGTTTGTGGATTTTAGGTATCCCTATAATATAATATAAACGTTTTTATAAACGTTTTCAATGATTTTCTACATAGGGTTTATACATAGAAAATTTTACCATTCATAATAATCTATACAGCTATTCAAATTCATGAAGAGAGTATTTAGATTCAAAGACCAAAATACAATGCCATAAATACTGCAATGGCAGCCACGACACAGCCCCAGATGATAAAACTTAAACTAAAATATCACTATTTTTCTTAAAACACAAAATGTGTTTGTTTAGGAAATACATATAAATTAACCCTATACTCTATATTTAACAAAAAAATACCTTTTAGCTAGGTATGCCAGTATTTATAAAAATTTCTTTTTTAATACAATAAGAAACTTTTTCTACTCAATGGCTGAGGGATTATCTAAATCAGCGGGGTCCCCAACCGGTGGGTTGCGGAATGGTTGCAAATGGGTGGCGACTATCCTAAAACTATTACAAACCAGAAAAGTTGAAGCAAATTGAATTGCATTTCAATTGTAATCCTTTAGCCATATTATTAAGTTTAGCAATAAAAAATAAAACACACAAAGAAACATTGAAACCATTGTCACGTGGCAACAAATTATATAAATATATATATATGAAGTTAATATATTACTATTGTAAGTAATTTTAGCCACCATTAAGTGCAATTATTTTTCCTTGTGTGATGCACTGAGTGATTCAACAATGGTCAGGTGACCGAAAAGTATCTCATCACATAAGGTAAAATTATTGCACTTAGTGGTGGAAAAAATTATTTATATGTAATATATAATGTAACACTCTTAAAAATAAGGTGTTACATATAAATTCATTTACATATTTAATATTTATTTAATAATTATATCTTCCCAATATAAAAGAAAATTTTTGTTTTATTGGTGCACATTGTGAAACTAGCATAGATAGTAGCGCCCCTAGCGGGTAAAAATGCAAAATATCGTACGAGTTAGTAACTTAGGGTAATTAACCACCTCACGCCATGTGACGTAAGCATGAGGCGATAATTCTGAACCAATCAAAAAATTCAAAATAATAACCAAGGGTGGGAAATTCCGTTGGCATGCCCTTGCAGAAGCCCCACTTCTCCAGAGGTTCCCGAACGGAACAGACGTAATGGCGTTTTTGGACATAACTTAGAAATTTATAAGCTTCCAGTATTCAAAATTTAAGATGTCTAGGCCGGTACCAAATTTTATTAACGCAACAAAAGAAGAAGTCAGAAGCGATTATTTATGTGTTTCCAATAAGTAAAAGTTTATATCATTTTTGTATAAGAGCGCTGATTCCAGGATCGATGTGCAGTGATTAGTGATTCCAAAAGCCATGGGCAATGTTTTGTGGTATGTGTTGAAGTGTTTTATAAGTAATGTGCACAACCAGGTACGTTTTAGATAATAATAAAGAAAATGTATTTTAATGTTAACTAAGTTGAATTTCAATCGATAAACGGTTAACACATGAACAGTAGAAATTGTCCTTTGAATATTCATTTCAAAATTAATTTGGAAAACTTAAGTTACTACCTTCTCGATATATATAAATTTTAAAGGTTAATAAGTAGTTAAAATGTATGGAATAAGTAGCAGTAATTAAAAGTAAATTACTCGACACATTGGTGTCATTTGTTCTTTTGTAATTTGTCATTGATTAATAAATTGTATACTTTGTATTTTAAAACTTCCAATTTTAATTTCCCAAGTAACCTAGTGCGTCACAAATGCGCAACTCTGCTTGTTTTGTTTGTTCCTAAAACAGAACGTTACAAATGCGCCACTCTGCTATAACACTGCTAGAATTTAAATTACTGCTAAATTTAATAAATTACTGCTATTTTTTGTTGTTTTCTAAAATGTGAGTCTCATACTCTGCTAGTTTTCGAAAAATTTATTAATTAAAAAGTTGAATGATAATTACTGCTAACGAATTCTAAAGATTAATGCCATTCATGTGTTAATTAGGTAAATTGTGCAGCCCTCCTTAACAATACTCGTCAGTGTGTAGTAAAGTTATTTTCTAATAAATAAAATGTCTAGCGATTTAAAAATAAATAAGTTAGTAAAAGACGAGTTAATTTTCGAACTAAAAATTACAAATGTAAAGGTTAGAACGGACAGTACAGTATATGTAATAAGAAAGATAGCCAAAGATAAAAATTGTAAAGCCGATCCTGTTAATTTAATGTATTGGATAAATAAAAGTTTTCAGAGAAATTCAAAGAAAATGTTTAAAAATCATGATAAGTTAAAAAATAAAACAAAATTGTTATGTTACCTACAATAAGCATTGAATTAAGTAGTCAATTAAATTGTAATGTTTTATTGGACACTGGAGGTTCAATAAATATAATAAAAGAAGAATTTTTTTTAAACATTGTTAAATCAAAAATTAGTTGAGAAAATTGTAAACAAACGGGATAAAGTTTCAGCAGCTAATAGCCAGTCAAAATTGCACTGTCAAAATTAAAGTAAAGTAAAAATTTTTTCATGGCACGTAAAGTTTTTAAATAGCAGAAAGTTTACATTGTAAAATGTCAGATAACCTAAAAAAATTTTTTTTTAAAAAAAAAGGATGAAAAATTTAAAATAAGATTTAATAATAATAATTTGAATAAAGTCTTTTTTTCACATGAACAATTAGCTGTATGTAATTCTTAAATTAAAGTATGGGATTTAATTTAAGAATAGAGTTAGTGGATTTTCAAAGAATGGGATTTGAAATTCAGAAAGGGTTAAGATGTACTGAAGATGTATAAGATAACAAAGATGTTATAAGACAATGGTACAGGCTTAACATTTTGCCAAGTGAGAGTAAAAATTGTATAGACAAATAATGTCGTGAAACAATGTACTCAGGGGCAAATATGGTAATTAGGTGGCTTACAAGAAGTGAGCAGGTTTATACAGCTAGATGAGAGGTTAGGATTGTTCACATAATATGAGACAAATTCAAAAGAAAATTTAAGTAAAAGATATTTCAAAGAACTCTTTGTCATTTTAATCGTAAACCAAATGTGAAGTAGCGTTAAATAGTATAAAAAGTTGTATGGTTAATAAATTAAACTCAAAGGAATATTAAAGTAAATTGGCTATGAAATATGAAGGTCCATATAAAATATTGTAAATTCTTTTGATCATGTGTCTGTACTGTTCCAACAAGGTAATAATATAAGAAGAGCTCATATAAGTCAATTAAAATCGAAACAGGGACATTCTGAAAGGGGTAGATTATTTATTAGATGAATAAAAGAGTATTAAAAGTTAATGTTGGAAGAAATTCAAGCCATTGTTTAATTTTTAAAAGGGGAATTGTTTAATAAAGAGAATGGGATGTGCCTTGATATGCAGTTTTACAAAATCATGACAACACATTTACATAATTGAGTGTCGAAAGGGCCCAATGACATGCAATTATACTTTTACACGAGATAGACACGACAAAATCTCAAAATACACAATACTACACGAAGAGACTAAAACACTTAACCAAAAATTGTATATGAATGGACAGTCCTAGTTTATGTTTAGTTTCATTTCTTATTTTATAAATGCAAGAGCTTAGTCAAAATTTAAAATCAAATTGTTATAGTAATGTTTGAAAGAAAATTTAAGAAAAATAAAGTGAATAAAGTCCTTTTTGAGTTAACAACTAGCTGTATGGTTTTTAAATCAAAGTATGGGGTTTGAAATCCAGGGTTTTTGTATAAGATGTATAAATGTTGTAAAAATAACAGAGAGAAGTTATAAAGCAATGGTGCAGTCTTAGTTTGTAAATTGAGAGAGAATTTCTGAGAAAATACATATAGCGTCGTTTAAATGTGGTAATTTGTGGCTTACAGGGAGTAAGCAGTTTTGCAGATCCCAGGTAGTGGACTGTGATAAATACAGCTAGTAGGTTATGTTTGTTGACACAAAAAGAGACAATTTTAAAGAAAATTTAGTTAATAAATAATTTGAAGGATTTTTAATAAAGAAATAATTTGATTGAAAATTAATAAGGAATTGAGAGTAAAGAATTTAAAAATTGAAAAGATATAAATTTGTATTCTTAAAAGTTTATGAAACAACAGAATGTTTACAAGAAGTCAAATTTTAATGAAAGTAATTAAAGTGTGTAATATTTTTAAAAGTTTTAAAATGTGAAATGTGTAGAATGTCTTTGCAATAGAACGCTGTCAAACCAGTAGATTTGTAAAAGAGCCTATGTGTGAGAAAGCGGATGTGCTTCCGTTGTAGTACCTTGTATAGCAAGGGGGAATGGCATGCATTCCATAGTGGAGACAGTTAGTAAAAAAAAACATCCGTTGCTGAAGATTGTTTATACTTTTACTATAGTACGTATAAAACTTTGTTCAATTGTAAACGGGGACTGCACACACACTCATGTATAAAATGTTGAAGTAGAAATAAGATGTAATGTCGAACAAAAATTTTCTTTTCAGGTCGACAAGAGAAAATGTAACACTCTTAAAAATAAGGTGTTACATATAAATTCATTTATATATTTAATTTTTATTTAATAATTATATCTTCCCAATATAAAAGAAAATTTTTGTTTTATTGGTGCACATTGTGAAGCTAGCATAGATAGTAGCGCCCCTAGCGGGTAAAAATGCAAAATATCGTACGAGTTAGTAACTTCTCCAGAGGTTCCCGAACGGAACAGACGTAATGGCATTTTCGGACATAACTTAGAAATTTATAAGCTTCCAGTATTCAAAATTTAAGATGTCAAGGCCGGTACCAAATTTTATTAACGCAACAAAAGAAGAAGTCAGAAGCGATTATTTATGTGTTTCCAATAAGTAAAAGTTTATATCATTTTTGTATAAGAGCACTGAATCCAGGATCGATGTGCAGTGATTAGTGATTCCAAAAGCCATGTGCAATGTTTTGTGGTATGTGTTGAAGTGTTTTATAAGTAATGTGCACAACCAGGTACGTTTTAGATAATAATAAAGAAAATGTATTTTAATGTTAACTAAGTTGAATTTTAATTGATAAACGGTTAACACATGAACGGTAGAAATTGTCCTTTGAATATTCACTTCAAACTTAAATTGGAAAACTTAAGTTATTATCTTCTCGATACATATAAAATTTTAAAGGTTAATAAGTAATTAAAATGTACGGAATAATTAGCAGTAATTAAAAAATAATTACTCGACACATTGGTGTCTTTTGTTCTATTGTAATTTGTCATTGATTAATAAATTGTATAACTTTGTATTTTAAAGCTTTAAATTATCATTTCAAGTAACCTAGTTCTACCTCCGAAGATATCAGAAGACCTTTACAGAAAGACATTATTATGCCTGGCTGTAACGGAGAACTAGAGGCCGTGGTAAGTAATTAATTAATTTGTTAATTAGTAATTAACATACATTTTTAATAAAAGTAATACTTACCCCCAGGAAAAAAAGGCTGAACGTTACAATATATATGGTTAGGGACCACTGATCTAATAATAATACCATTTCAAGGCAACTACACAAGGTATACAACCAGTGAAAATCAGCAGAATATGTTAAGCACCTCCAGTACTTAATTAATTTACTCCGATGTATTGAAGTAACAGAACTCAAAGCGTTTTCTGTCCGTGATAACATTTAGATTGAAAATCTTTAAATGAGCAAATAAATATTATTTTATAGCATTTAAAACTAATTTTGAAGTATTTATAGCTAATTTTTTTAATGCTCAACACCAACAAAATAAAATATAGCCTACACTGAAAGAAACATAAAAATGAAACCAATTCACTCACCTCTGGATCAATCCTCTTAAACTCAGTGTCGTCCTCGTCCACTTCAAAATACAGTTCAGTTGACGTTATCGAAACCATTCCAGGTGCGACGATACCTGGAGCAATTAACCGTGCTTTCGTACTTATATTCACCGGCCCTGTAGAAAAGAAAATAATAATATACCTTTGAATTACTGTTTGCATATGATAAATTCTACAGAATCAAACCACCAATTTTAACTTACCGGTTAAATCAACATCTAAGTCTCGATCGTCAGTAAGTAATTCACTATCATCCATAAGATCATTAGATTGTGTTTGCTGTGTATGTGAAGCAGCTAGTTGGGCATGAAACTCTTCTCTTGCCTGGACAATAAAGTTTTAAATATAGTTAAAAACAAAAAAAAATAAAATACGTTTTAAGCATTAAACAAAGAGATAATGAACAAAATTAAATACATTTCCTCAAGAGGAATTTATAAAAGAGGTTTCTTATTGAAGGTGATTCCTACTTCAGTAACTTGATGTAGTGAAATATTATTAAAATTTTTTTTTTACATTTATACTTTGGAACCTTTTTTATAAAAGTAAAACTTTTAGGCTAGGTTAGATTTTTTTGTCAATGTGATTTGTTCTCACTGAATTACTATTGTTGTAGTTAAAAATATCTAAAACATTCAAGTTTGTAATCAAATGCAGTATAAATATATTACAGCAATTAATAGATAAGGCTATGGGTTATACCTGCAATATTGCATCTTCGGGAGCTCCATGCTCTAAGGCAGCTTTGAGAGTAGCCTGCGGATGGCTGGAACCTCGAGGATTGTGCACAAATCTCTTTCTTCTTCTTGCATCATCTTCCCATGCATCTAGTTTCCAAAACTCTAATCTGGAATTATCAAATTTCATTAAAATTTTCTTCTCAACTAAAATAGTAAGTTTACCTTTTAAAATAAGAAAACCTATAAGATTATACTTATAACTGTTTGTAAATAAACAGCTACTAAATGTACTACTTGGTGAATGTCTAAAAAGATTGAAGAACAAACACAAAAAATCTGTTGTTAAATTTTTGTTCTATTTGTAAATTAAGTAATTTTTAACACACAAATCAATATTATCTTTGTTGAGAAATATAATTTTATAATAAGTCACACTCGACAATGAAATGACAAAATAACTTTAAAAGCTGGATTGTAAAAAGTTCAAATATGTAAGAGTTAAGATAATTCAAGAAAATAATGTTGCTACAGTTATGATATAAAATATGATGATATTAATTATAAGGAAAACAACGAGTTTAAACTTTTTTAAACTAATTAAAATAATAAGTAGTTCTACTACAGTGTACTGAAAGTACCTTGGATACTAAAGTGTTTACATAAGGCAAATATTAGATGTTTGCTATAAGGCAACACAAAACCACTTTTAATCAGAAACTATTTCAAACAAATCAGTAAAATTAGTACCTTAATTTTTCAAACTCCTAATAAAATACGTTTTTCATACAAAACAGCAAAATTCTAAATTTTGTTACTTCAAAGGTAATATTGCAATTAGCAGTAATTTTATTATAATAAATTTGCAAATTTGAAATCCATATAATAAAGAACTTTATTCCCAAATCACAAGCATTCATACGAGAGTGAGTCACAATAGCGGACGTGCATTCTGACTACAAAAAGGAAAAATCGAGAACAGTTTAATCTGAATTGTTAGTTTTCAGTTGATTAAGGGCTCATAAATGAACTAGTTATTGATCTATAAGGTGAACTGTTATTTGTGACCTACGTTTTGTGTTTAACAAGAAGATGTTTTATTTGTGTGGAAATATTAAAGACAAATAAGAGATATGGTTCCATTGAGTTGAAGACTGACTTTTGGAGGAAAAGATAAAAAAAATTTGACATGAATTACACTTGATTACTTCTTGCAATGTACTGTCCTTAATTTTAAAATCAAATACAAATTGCAAGGAAAACGATTTGTACAATTTTGGGACTATTTAAGTGAATTGTGTTCTTCAACAAATTCTGAAAACTTCGGTTTTATGTTTTAAAAGACATAAAAAATCTGCTACATTTCCTATAGGCAAGCAAGGAAATAATAATAATACAATTTGCATCATTGTTATATTTATTTGGTAAAATGAGGCAAAGATTGCTTTCTGCGCTACAAGCTGGAATTGTAATATTTATTGATTTTTTACACAAATACAGTTGTTATCGAAATTTAAAGGTATACCGGCAATTTTTTTACATGACAATATAATGTTTATAACAGAAAATAGAAATGATTTCTGAATGTTTACTGTCACTCTATTGCCTAAGCTTATAAACAATTTTGTTTTTTGGTTTTATGAAATCCTGCTTATGAATAAAATGTATTATAAATAAAATTAAAAAAAAACAATTCCTACTTGGATCAACTAAGAAAAATCTGATTTTAGTTACTTTTACTAAATAGTTACAATTAAAATAAATAAAGTAACATAACCTAGGCCTTAAAGAGCTGTTCTACCACATAACCTGTAACATAAAATTAGCTGTTTTATTAAATTATATGCTATCACTTATTTTATGTTAATAACCATATTGCATACATTGCCCATTTTGCGGAAGTTTTTCTCCCATAAAAAACTAAAATTAAATTTAATTAATGAAATAATATTTGAAAAAAACTATATTAACATCAAGTGTTATCCACTACAAGATTTTTAAAAACTGTATTAGAACTTGAGTTGAAGAATAAAAAGAATTTTATTAACGATTGAAAATGTGAACAAGATAAATAAGGAGAGTGTGAACTAATAGAAGGATTGAAAAGTCAGTAATTATTAAGATCAACGACTACCCCTCCAATCAGCGAACAAATTTTTTTCTCATCAATTTGACCTTCCTGAACACGAATCTGAAGGGTTTTTTTACTGCAAACACATATTTACATTTAAAAAATAACCTAACCTGACCTGACCTCACTTTGGTGCTTTGTAATGCTCCAATTGACAAATTTTTTTTTCCTGATAACATTGCTAACATTAAAACACGAATATTAACTTTCTTCCACGGAAAATACGAAAAGTTAATTTTTTTGCACATTTTTAATATTAGTCTGAAATAGCATGTATAGCGTGAACCGGGCGTGCAGTAGCAACAGCGCATGGCACTAGGTCAAAGTCAGTTAATTTTAATACTAAACAAAAAAACTAAATATTTAACTTTTGGTTATAATTTTATGGTTAACGTTATTTTTTTATAACGTTACTATATAGCTACATTAAAATATACCTATGAAGTATCAAGTCAGGATAGATTTGGTTATAATTTTATTCAACTTTATTATCTACCTATATTTAAATATACCTACGAAAAATTCAGCCAGGATAGATTTGGTTATAGTTTTATACGACATTACTATATACCTACATTAAAATATACCTACGAAGTATCCAGTCATGATGGATTTGGTTATAATATCATACAACATTGCTATTTACCTATATTAAAATATACCTAAGAAGTATTCAGTCAGGATAGATTTGGTTGTAATTTCCTGCATCAGCAATAAGTCTAAATATATACTAAAATTACAACCAAATCTATCCTGACTGGATACTTCGTAGGTATACTTTAATATAGGTAGATAGTAATGTTGAATACAATTGTAACCAAATCTATCCTGACTGAATAATTTGTAGGTATATTTTAATATAGGTAAATAGAAAGATTGAATAAAATTATAACCAAATCTGTCGTGACTGGATACTTCGTAGGTATGTTTTAATAAAGGTATATAGTAATGTTGTATACAATTATAACAAAATCTAAACGTAGTGCAGAGCGCTCTAGCTACTGCACGCCCGGTTGACGCTATAGGCCTACATACCATTACAGCCTAACATTTAATTGCGAAAAAAGTCACTTTCCGTATTTTCCGCAGAAAAAATTTTTAAAAAACGAATGTCACTAAGAATATATTTTTACCAAGTTAGGTTAAATTTATTTTTTTAAAAATGTGTTTGCAGTAAAAAAAGTTTAGATTCGTGTTCAGCAAGGTCAAATTGATCAGGATAAAAAAAACTTCGCCGATCTGAGTGGTAGTCGCTGATCTTAATAATTAACGAAAAATCAAACAGGCTATGCTTTGTCACTACAAAAGCAAGCTGTAGGCTTATGTATTCATGTTCATTCAGGAACATTTAAAAATGCATACAACACAGTTGTGAACCACTCCCTAGAGAACTCAGATTAACATTTAACTAAAATTCCACTATATTGTACACTTACTTAGAAGCAGATGGATCAGTGTAGCCCCAAGCTCCGTGTTTGTTAGATAAGATGTTACATACTTTCTCCAACAGTCTTCCAGCTATTACATTATCTCTTCTCCTAGCTGCTGTAATTAGGTGATCGCACATCCTTTCTTCTTCTCTCCGATCTAACAATGTTTGTGCACACTGAGTCTATAACAAAAATGCATACTTTATGTGCTACTTATGTTCTCGTCTACCAATTTTTTTTTTCAAATTACATGAACAAAGCAGGTAAAATGATAGTAATATAGTCAAAATAGTAATTATGTAAATAGTGCAAATTGTAAACTACTTGCCAAAATATGAATGAAGATATATGCAAAATTTGTTCAACATGAAATGGAATAAATAGGACAAAAATACAATTGACAAAATTTATGAAAACCGGGTCGTTTTTGACATTATTCCATTTGGTCAATCAACTACATAACTGTAGTGATTGAACCTATCAATGACTAATGTTAATTTTCTTCAACAAAATTTTGTACTTTATAAATTGAACTTCATGTTTGAGAATTCTTTTAGAAATATAATTATGTAGTTACACCCTTCTATTCTCATAGCAATAACCCAGTCAGTAGAATAATTATGTTATAGGCAGTTATTAACACGTTGAGTGCGGCAATGTTTTATAGTTGTGCATCAAAATTTGTGAAAAAATATTATTGATTACTTGCATTGAAAATGTTGTTGATGGAGCCAATATGTCATCTGAAGTTGGCTAGGCATTAATTTTTTGTCTGTTTTGGTGACATCATTTCCATATTTTGCCATTGGTGCCGGTTCTCGTATCTCAGGTGATGGTTATGGACAGTCTAACTGTTGGGTTTCTCTCCCAAATGCTGTTGGATACCGACAAACCTTTTTTCCAGTCTCAACACTTAGCTATAGTTATAGAAAGAGTATAACAAAAAAATTTAAGGACCCACAACCCTTCTGCTGCCATTTACAATGTTTTTTAATGATAAAGATAAGTTTACACACAATGTCAATAAGTAATTCATATCTAAATAGTTCTAACATAGTGTGTATAATAATTTCTAAACAATACCAAAATAAATACTACATACAATCCCACCCCGCCATTTTAATACTCAGCTTTAGTTACCCATGTCCTTGTGAAACTTGTCGAAACATTGCAGTTCACACAATCCTGGTTCTTTTGGGCACACAGCACAAATGTAGGTGGTAAATTTCCTTTTGCCTTCTATTGCACAAACTTGGCATTTTCTTTGAACTCGGCATCCATTTCCTATTCTTTTGTTATTCTTTGAGAGCCTGTGTATGCTGTTTCGAGTAGAGTCACCATAATAGGAGGCTGTTTGAGGGATAGAAGTCCTTCAATGACGTTGAGACAGAAATCATAAAGGCTCAGTTTGTTTTAGTGTGAAGCAATAGTCCTAAAAAATTTTAATTTTAAGTCACGTCTTTCCAATTTGATTTATGACGATTCGTTTTGTGGACCATAAAAAAATTCCAAGGCACGTCTGTTTGTCTCAGCAACAATTGTCTCTAAGAAATAATGTCTATCAATAAATTAAACCAATCAGTTGGGGCATTGTTACCGGGATTAGCACTATAAGTCCAAAATCTCCTGTGAAAGGTACATCTATCATGCTAAAGGCGTAATATTGGAGAAACCTCGTCGTTATTGTCAGAGCTATCCTTCGAGCCATTTTCGTTGTCAGAGTAGATATTCTCTAATAATTCAACCTCAATAATATCTATATTCATTGTAGAAAATATATTACACACAATTATAACACACTTCAACTAATACTAATACGATAACACAGTCTCCATTTCGACAGCAACGGTGGAACAAAAAGCAAAACACATCGAAATGTTCACAAAGACTGGCACAATAACCGATAACTGATACAATGTTTTCTGGAAATTGCTAACCTCACACCGAACCAATGAATTGAGAATGGACGTGGGGTGTACATGAACACCTCTCGCCACGGGTGCATGAACGCCCACTGTACTCAATGTGTTAATAGAATCTGCCAGACAGACCCTCAATCCCCAACCTAGAGAACTCTACCCACAATATTTCATATTTAAAAACTAGCTTACTAGCTTAGTATTGATACAATATCAGAAGACAGTAGTGTCATGGGAACTTGCTATGGGAATATTCAATTTAAATTGTGTCATTTTTATTAGAAATAGATTTATTTACATTGGGAAAATATTTCAAAGTATCGTGTTAATTCTATTTATTTATTCAAGTGCTTTTTGAATAATTACATCTCTCGATACAATTATTATCATCTTTCAAGTTTTATGAAGAACTGAATTTATTAATTCTAACCAAAATTGTTACTGTTAGTTTTGTAAAATATCACTGCAGGCTCTTACAATCGGGCTACAAATGTGCCAGAAACCTTTGGAGGAGTGCATTCAACAATGTTCCAAAGTTTTATGTTGAATGGATGAATCATGTAGTAATGCATTAAAAACAGACAAACATTAATTTTTTTTGTACAGGCAGAATAGCCCATAAATCTATAAGTAAAAGTTAGTTCAATATATATTTTTGTTATAAAATAATACGTACAGCTTTTTTAATTTTTTTTAATATTTTAAAATTCTGATAACAAAGATAAATATAACTACTATAAACTGTCTAAATAATAACTTACCTCAAAATCTGCATGCTTGAGGACATCGTCAGCTCGCATTCTATTCAGGATGAATTCTGCTTCGTTGGCTACTCTCACAATATGATCCTTCATAGCATGAGATAGCAGTCTGAAAACAGACTTCAGTTACTTATATACAAGTAAAAGATATAGTTTCTGTATGTTTAATAATGCACTTTGACTATCACAAGTCTTGAACTTATTATTTTTAGATCAATGTAACTTTTATTTATGAAACCTTTATAGTATTTTAAGGTAAACAGTAAAAAGGTATGTGCATAGTGTGGAAAAGATGGAGAATATAAACACATAAAACAATCCTTGTGTGGAAGAGAATTAAGACTCACATATGCAAGTTTGCATGCCTAAAGTACAATTAAGTTGGTGGGATCACTGTAAAGTGTTTACATACCATACAATTACAAATTGAAATAGAAAGGATGTATGAATTATATGTATTAGTAAGGATTACACCTGTTCAAGGTAGGTATCTACATATCATCCATATTTTAATTATTATTGTAATGAAAAATCCAAATTTTAAAATATTCACTTAGAAAGGTTTCTTCCACTGAAAAGAAAACAGTTGAAAAACTTTAAAGAGCAAAAGAACATAAGCATTTTAACACATTTTTAAAATACTAAATTAAAAACAAAATATTAAAAATTTTTGGGTGAACCAAGTATGATAGCACTAGAGTTTAATGAAGTGATCAATGTAAAAATACAGTGAAACCTGTCTTAGACGGACCCTGTGTTTGGCGGAATCCCGTCTATCGCGGAAAACTTTAAAAGTCCCGACTGTAGCCTATTTAATTTACCTGGTTAATAACCTTCATAAGCCGGAAACTGTCTAACGCAGAAGCGGAATAAGCAAAAGGATGAGTGATACATATTTACTACGTCTTAGTTCTTCATAAGCCGGAAAATCTGATCATATACATGCTGTAAAATATAAAGTTACAATGACTTCCGTTTAGGTAAAATACAGTTTATAATATATTTTTTACCGTAACAAAATTCACAGATAGGTCTGCTTAAACGTTTAATTTTTTCATAAGTTTCTTCTATTCCTCGATGATTAGATTTGCTAACGTGATAATTATTTATTATTTCCAGCATTTCTTCTTCAGAAATTGTAACGGATCGTATTTATTTCTGAGAATTCTGTAAGAACGTTAAGGATTGCTGATATGCACAAGATAACGCAATGGTATACAAACATCCATAATTTACGATAAGTTGTGTCAGCACTCGTTTCCTTCAAGATAACGCAAAGAATGGTTTACAAACATCCACGGCCAGACATATTGATTGACGTATTGAAAGGCGAGAGACCGCTTCATTCTAAAAGGCAAAACACATGCGCAAATAGAAGAAAAAGAAGAAATTGAAGACGGACCAGCCGTAGAAAACAAAATAAAAACATTTGGCGAGGCTTTAATGAAAATTTGTGAGTTAGAAGATTTCGCGGTACGTACTAACAGCCCGGAAATGCGTCACCATTTGTTACAACTAAAAACAATAACTGAAACACAAGCAAGTAAAATTAACCTTTTAAACAAAAGTCAATACTAGATTTTTTCAAGCCTACTTCTTTTATTTTTACGTAAGCCTAAATACAGTAAGAGGAAAAATATAGTTTTTAATAAATTGCATCATTAATTCATAAATTTTGTTGACAAGTGTATAAGTGTTTTAGTTTTCTCTATTAAAAATGTTTTGTAGAGAAGGATAAAAGGATGCTGCATTAAAAGGTAAGATTTTTATTATGTAATGTAGGTTTTAACATTTTCTGTAGTGTGCATAGCCAACACCACCTAGAAAACAAGGTTTGCGAGTTGTGATGTCACAGGGCATAGGCTACGGGCTGTCATTAGGCAATCAAGATAACCAATATTAATGTTGAATGACGTTTATTTAGACGTTAAAATGTGATAGTTTTCTTGTGATTTAAATACACTTGCTTTATATGTTGAAGTGTTATCTCTGTAGGAAATAAACAGTCAGTACTTAATCGGAAATAAATAATTAAATTAAATACTGTATTAGAACAAATGTAGACACGATGACAATTAATTGTCCGTTATCTACGTGATGTTGGTACAGTGCCATACAGCTGATCAGTAGAAATAATAGTCTTATAGCTAAGAATCCCCACTGCCTACCCTCACCTCAACGCTAAAAATAGACTCGGCAAACGTTTCGTGATGTTAGCATCATACAGTACACTACTACTTTATAAGCCGGAAACCTGTCTTAGACGGAAAAAAATGCCGGTCCCAATGGATTTCGGCTAAAAGAGGTTTCACTGTATATAAAATAATAGTTCTTAAACAATCTAGTTTCAAAAACAAGTTAATTTCTTCCGTATTTAGAAGAACTGATGCTCTTAGGCGTTATTTTTAATAACCTCTTATTTAGATAATCGGGTTATTTGAAACAAGCAAATATTCAATCTGTCACAGATATATGTGATAATTTTACATCTGTTTGTACCAACAATCAAACCTGAAAACTGACTTTCTGACTGTGAAATGAGTATGGATCATGCTAACAATTAACAAATTATTAATTTTAAAACTACTATATTAAAAAAAATATGGTTAATGTATAAGTCAAAATAATACTTTATGTCAAATGACAATATTTTAAACATAATGTTGTTTTACAACAAACTGGCAACGTTTTAGAGATATCATTGTTCAAACTGCTGTTCATAGTTGCATTGTGATATTTTTGAATACAATTTTAATGACATCAATAAGAAATAAAACTAAAACTACAACACACACATTTAAAAGAAAACAATACTCTAAAAAATGTCGGTATGTTGTAAATGATTATTGACTTATACATCAATGGTCTTTTCTTTGTTATTATAACACGTGAGTGTATAACCAAACATTATTAAAACAGCTATATTTGAAAAGTATTTTGTTGACTATTGAGGTAGAGATACTTGTACTTTCTGGGAGGATTGAAAACAAATTATCAAAGTGTCATTCTCCATTTTTCATTTCTACTGACATTTTCAGTTGGTTTTGAATGAAGTACAAACCCTTCTATTATATTTCTAGAAGCATTCAAGCTGATAAACTTTTCAACAATTATGAAATATTCAGACATATTTATTATATTAATTTACAAAATTGGTTATCAAATTAGAACCTACATGAACTTGACAAATAATTCTGAAAATTGAAAGTTTATTGAATTTAACAAAATTATTCTATATTATATTTCTATACAAATATCGATTTATATACACAAAATGTAGTGTAAAAATGACAAAAAATCAATGTCATATTTGGAAAGACAGTTTTAGCTGAACCGGAGTAGTCTAAAATATCTAGAAAAAAAAAAAACTTGTGACAATTATTGTTACACAAAAACATGTTACACGGTCATCTTGGGTCTATAAGGACATTATGCATATTGGGTCTATAAGGTCATCATCTCTAAAGGATATCAGCATTAAAATAGAATTGTTTTAATTAATGATGTCTTTGAACCTACTTACCTTCCTTCATTGATAAGTTCAATAAAAGCTAGCCCGGCATGTTTCTGCAGAGAGTTTTGCCATTCTTGAGAACATAACAACATGACAAGTTCGACGACTGAATGGCTGTTCTTGAATGTTGTCAGCCCTGTGAACACTTTGTGATTGAATTAATACAGCCGTTATACCATAATATACTTTATAAATATTTACAAATGATAAAACTTTGAAAAATATGTTTTTAGTAAAGAGGTGTTTTAGATTTTTAAAGTTAAACATTTTCTGAACATGCAGGAATATTTATTTCACTTTTAAATTTGAAGGCTGTTCAAAAAGACTGGCTCATTTGGTAGGTCAGTCACATCATACGGGCGCTTGATAATTTTCTATAGCTTTGCAAAATGTGTGCTGCCCATGAGTTTTTCAGGAAATGAGAACTGTGTGCTGTAATTAGGATTCATACAGCAAAACAGTATTCAGCGGCAGCTATTCATAGGGAGTTGTATGCCCTTTATGGGTAAAACATAATGGGTGAAAGGAGTGTAAATAAGGGGATAACAAATGTGTTTGTTAAGGAGTGGCAAGTCATCAGTAGGAAGTGATGAATTAGTAGATGAGATCAAATAAACAGTTAAAGAAAATCAACATTTCACAGCTTAGATGAACAGTCTCTAAGCTTTTGGATAATTTTCCAAAATTAGTTTGTTTAGGGTGGTAATCAAAAAATTAGGTTACCATAAGTACTGTGCGAGATAAGGAATCAAAATTCGTTCTTAAGGTAACAAAATTCAGCAAATGGCATCTGCTTTGGACTTACTTGCGTTTTATGATAATTATGCTGAGCCATTCCTCCAAAAGATAGTGACAATTGATGAAACATGGATTTAGTATGTGGATCCCAAAACTAAAAAAAGAGTGGAAACCTTAGGGCCATTCCAAACCAACAAAAGCTTGGAAAGATTTTTCTGGCAGGTAGCTCATGGCATCAGTGTTCTGGGATGCAAAAGGGGTGTTATTGGTGGAATTTATGGAATATGGAACAACCAAAAATTCAGAAGTATACTGTAAGACACTAAAAAAAGTAAGAAGGGCCATTCAAAACAAACATGTGTCATTTTTTTTTGCACAACAATGTTCAGCCCCATTCATCTTGGCAAACCTCAGACCTTCTGGAAGAATTTAAATAGGACATTTTCAACCATTCACTCCAAAGCTCAGACTTGGCTCTAAGCATCTCGATGACAACAATTAACTCAAACATGATGTGACTAGCTGGCTAAGACTTGTCGCACACTGGATCTGTTCAGTTCAGTCTACTCAGCTCAGCTCCATTCTGGCAGTTTTCCCACACATTGCGTCCCTTCGGTCCACTCAGAGTTCAGTCGTTAAATTTGAGTGCCAACCTCCAGTGGATGACAGACACTGTCAATGTTCGCACGCAAATTCTTTATGACGGCTTTTCTGTTTGAGTGATTATGAGTTCCAGCAGTAGTGGCGAAGAAACTGTTGTAATAGCATTGACACTAGCTGCAGAAGAGGATGATCAAGTATCAAGGAAAAGAAGAAAGATTTGGGTGCACAGTATTAATGTTGCTCAGGATAGTGAGGGAGAGTATCCTCCTTCATTGTAATATAGTAATCCTTGTGTGACAGGTCATACACCATTAGATATGCCTGTACTGCTGAAATAAGTCGTTCATCAAAACTCATCTTAAAAATAAATAAACCAACAATCCAATAATCACAGCACTGCCAACATGTCTGTGTCAGACCGCCAGAGTTCAGTTGCGCAACACTACTGACTATCTGTACTCTGCACATGCGCAACATCTCAGTCCATCCGTTGCTTCCACAATAATTGCTCGCTTAAGTGGCTGAGATGGACGGAGCGGACTGAACTGAACTGACAGAACGGATGCAGTGTGCTGTTTTACATTTGATTACATTGTTTCCGAATTTTTGCAGAAGCGACTGAGCTGAACGGATCTAGTGTGCAACAAGCCTAAAGGTGCAGGCACCAGAACCTTTTGAAGAAGGCATTTCCAAGATTTTCAAAATATATAGTATTTAAATCTCAATGGCAAATTATTTAGAAAAATATGTAGTTTTCAATTGCATATAATAAAATAGGTTTATCTGATTGTTTTTTTTTTTTAATAAGCGAATGGCGGTTGATTTTGGAATAGCCCTTATAAAAAATGACACCATTAAGGGTTATCAGAAATTAGTTATCAATAAATTGTTGCAAGTATCGTTTTCTAAGCTTATCTGTGTTAAACTCAGCTGATACACGTAAGACATAAAATGCTTAGAAAGAAGAAATGCAAAGCAATTTTAAAAAACCATGCTTAGATTAGAAATAAAAAAAAAATAATTAAAAAAAAATATTTCTTTCTATAATAAATAACTACCCTTAGTGGTCATTACTAAAAATAACCATTGTCTTAAACCTTTTAAATAGTTAGAAATAGTCTAAATAAATGAACCTGACTAGAATTTGTTATATACAAATTGAATTATTAACAAGTGTATCAATGTAGATAATTTATGTAAGCTTTTTATAAATACACTTTTTGGGAATTTGTACTTTCTTTTCTGGATACAAAAGAAATTATTACCAATATACTTGTACAATGAGAGAGAGAGATATTTCTATAGTAGCAATAATTATACTGAATTTTCTAGCTGTAAAATGTTTTTTTTTTATTGTTGTTTATGGTTTGAAGTAATTATCTTAAACAAAATACAAACATGTTCTTAAAATAAAACTTGTAGGAACAATAAGCCACAATAAAAGAATATCGGTTTAAAAAAAAGTAGTTAAAAAATTCAGAGAGGGAGGATATACAGTAAAGGCCAAGGGTAAGCGAGGAGATGAATAAGAATGGCAGGATAATGTTTAGCTACGGAAATAACAAGAAAGAGAAATAGAAAGAATTGCATGCACAGGGAAGAAAGTTACATAGAACACAGTGGAGAAAGTAGAGGAGGTTTGAAAATGGGTTTATTTTTATTTGGGTATAATAAATAGATAATTCAATTAATGACAAAATAATATAGAGAAATTATAAGTGAAAAAAACTTGAAATGAGTATGATGAATTTTTATGCAATCTTATTTCCTGTTTATAAAAATGCTGACTAAAATTTTTTCCAAACAAACAAATAACGAAACTGAAATTAGATATAGGTTTTACAAAAAATTATATACAGATTTTTGTTTTCCAGAAATTTCTAATAAGATAAACTTTTAGAGAATGTAAATCACATATTCTGATTAGAGATAAATACCTTTCCCTTCCATGAGAAGTTCTTGTCCATGTGACCCGACCAGTGTCTTCGACAGA
The DNA here is from genome assembly GCA_036971475.1 of Prosapia bicincta. Taxonomy (NCBI): domain Eukaryota; kingdom Metazoa; phylum Arthropoda; class Insecta; order Hemiptera; family Cercopidae; genus Prosapia; species Prosapia bicincta. Next base: position 117,393,861 of record JBAIZL010000004.1, on the reverse strand, counting down.
AAAGGAGCAAAATCAACCATGATTTCTCTCAGTAAAGGGCACACAGAGCCCAAGGCAGTTTCCAATTTTTGTGTAAGTGATGCTTCTCTAGAAGGTGTAGGCACTGGCAAAGGTAAATTTTTCATTGGTAACTCTTCAGTTCTTGGTGGTACAGGAGGTCCTGTCGGTCCTTCGCTGGGGGGAACTCGTACCACACTGATTTCAGCACGAGGCTTCTCTCCACGATGGAGGTTTCCTTCTGAATCTATCATTGTTCCTGGAAAATTAACTCACATTAGTACATAAACAAAAAATATTTGGAATGTGTATCTTACTAGCACAAGTTGAATTTTATATTATTATTTATAAATAATAAGATTATGCAAGTAACTTCTAAACTATATATAGCCCAGATTTCAATCACATGGATCGAATCATAATTAATACATTAATTAAAATACTGTATGGTTGTTGAATGTTTCTTCTTATTAGAAAAACCAAAACTATTGAAAACTATAGTGATTCAGAATATTTCAATAATGCCCAATATTGAAAGTTTACCAGCTTTTAGAATCAAGAACTTCTATGCATTTATAAAAATGAGAGAACTGTGATATTTGAAATACACTGAAAAAATATTATGAAGGTATCAAGCGAGTTTATATTCTTCTTTATTTAAAGTTAATAAATAACCGTCATTAAAAAAACATTATTATGCCTAATAAAAACAAAAAATTTTCCATATCTGAAGGTATTTTCATCCTTTGAACAACAGTAGGTGACTGTTTGTGTTTTTATGAGGTCAAGGAAATTAAAGGATCATCTGTGTGATCTAATAAAACCTATAAACTATAAAATTATTCTCAGGTCATCAACAAACACACTAAGAACTGTCATTTTTAATTATGTACCTAAGTTAAAGTTTTATTTAGTTTCGAGGTAAACTTCTAAAACATGGATTAGTCCCTTAGGTTTAAGTTTGAGTATGTTTAGGGTTCCTGTAGTTTCATTTGACTGATGGATGTAACTGCAGATAACAACTGTGCATTAGAAGACCAATGAAAAAGTTAGAGGTTAACTTCTGAGTTAATACTAGCAAACACAACATAAATCCATTCATTAATATTAAAAGATATGATACAAGGATTAATTATAAACATTTTTTACCAGTTGCATTATTAGACTGATATGTACTTTTTCAAAAAAATATTCAAGATTAGTGATTACAGACAAGACATCATAACTCTTCTTTTCAGAGTGCAAGACAGCTGAGCCCGGTAAGAGGCTCATGGAATCTTGATGGATAGAATATGGAATAAGTGAATACTGGTGGTATAATCCTGGAACTTATAAGAATATAACTAGGACTGTCAACATAAATAAAATTATAGAGACAAAATCAGGCACAATGTTGATACTGTGAAGGAATCACCTTTTATACATCTAGTATATATATATAGATTTTTTGGACTAGGAGACTGACAGACTTACCTTGGTAAGAGTCCACTCTGTAGTCTTGAAATAGAAACACATAAAAGCACTTAAACAATGATATATTTCAACCACACAGTGGTCTTTGTCAATCGAAGAGAAAACACAAAAAGAAATATGAGAGAATGAAATAAAATAAACTGGTTTTCTCTTCGATTGACAAAGACCACTGTGTGGTTGAAATATATCATTGTTTAAGTGCTTTTATGTGTTTCTATTTCAAGACTACAGAGTGGACTCTTACCAAGGTAAGTCTGTCAGTCTCCTAGTCCAAAAAATCTAAATAATCTTTACCAACCAAAACTAACCTAAAAAAAAAGAAATATATATATATATATATATATATATATATATATATATATATATATAAATATTGGAGAATCTAATCTGATATATTGAGACAATATTATATTTTTAGAAGGTCATGCACAGTTTTTAGTGTGCAAAAACTAAAGCAAACTATTAATTTAAAAATAAATTTTCACTTAATAACAAATAATTATAAAAAAAGTTGAGCACACAAGAACTGTTCCATTTAATATGAAATATTTCAAAATTAAACTTATTTTCACTAAATTTATACTCCATTTTTAATTTATTTTAATTAATTTTTTAACAACTTCTGTTCAATCTCCACTTAATTAAACATTTTATTTCATCTTCTTTTACCTCTAGAATGAGCAATATTGTGGAGATTTCTTGAATCTTCATTTACTGTTTGTGAATCTTCATTAAGATTTACATCAGTCCAGTTATCGTCATTGACAACTATGTTGGTCAACTTATTGTCATCGGTAGCATTGCTGTCAACATCGGAAGCGGGTTGTGAATTCACAGAAATAACTTCCTCTACTGACCCCACACTCTGTAATTAGATAAGCAATTGTATTTTAGAATCATAATAAACAAAAGTTTAGAAAATAATTTTTAATGAATGATTCAGTGTTTATCTAAACCTTAATTTCTTGACACACTTTAAATATATTTACACAATAAAACTACTTAATAATTTATAAAATTAAAAGGTTCAACTATCAATATTCTTTACTGATTTTTGTAAGTATGTTAAAAACAATTGTTGACACTTGTTGTACATTAAAGTAAATTATTTAAACAAGTATCAATATAAAAATTAAAACTACAATTAAAATTAAAATATTAATACACTTTTTGAAGCAATCAATAAATTTGTATATACTAGTCTTTGAAGAATATTCCTAAAAATAATATATATATATATATACAAATTATACCACACATATATATACATAATTTTCCTAGGGATGCACACACAATTGGACACCCAGCATAATTGATTTTGGCACAGTTTTCCTAATAATATCTTTTTATGGCTTAATAAGTATTGGGTTTACATTAATTATAAAATAAATAAATATTTTTATAATTTTTGTTTTAAAAGTGTGCCTGGTTCTACCATCTATATACCTTACTGTTTTTTTTTTTTTTTTAAACTAATACATCTGAAATGTTAATAGAGTTTATGGCAAATTTTATTACTTGACATTTAGTTAAATCATACTTAATTTCAAATTGCTATAGCAAAAATCCATAGGATTCGATTACAGAAAACTTGAATTACACGGAAATATGTGTTCCTGTGCCTTAGAAAAAATAGTACTTTTAATACATCCTAAAACAGTACATACTATAATAAAGAATGCACAAAATAAATTTATGGAACTTTATATGAACTTTTCTTGGAACCCCAACTCATTTTTTTTTCATACCGTATTGATATGAACATTTATTGGAATCCTGACTCATTCTTTTCCATATATTTTTGATATGTTTTAAGGAAGCCCAATTCATTTCCTTTGCATACCATATGGATATAAACATATATTTCAAATAGATAAAATAGGCTTAAACTATAATAGGCTCGAATTTAATGGACGCTCGGAAAATCAGGACTCAGACTATCGAGACTCTACCGTAATCCAAAGTAGAAGGGTTTTGTAACAAAAATAACATTAAAAAAAATGTTTGAAAATGTTGGTGGAAATATTTATTATAAGCAGGCCAGCCTCACTTCATTGCAAGTTTTAAAGACATTTATAAACCCAAATGTAGAAATGACTCTTTACTATAAGGTTTACAAGAACTTTATAAAAATAAATGGGTCTTACAAAGAAAACTATTTATTAGTGTCACAATGGAATTGTTTAAAGTTTTAAAATAACTCTTTATTATATCTAAATAATCTGATAAAAAAATCTGAGCTAAAATTATTTACAACAAATTATAATTTTAAACATATATATGTCTAGTATACTCAAGTTAAAAAAAAAAAAATGTTTTATATTTTCAGGTTTAAATTAAAATTTATATTTTATTATTAATATTCAACATAATTATTACTTAAAAAATGATTATTTTAGTTTACTGAATGTTTAAATTAGATAAAAATACTTGTGTTATAAAAAAACAAAATATTTTAAAAATCTATAGACAAAACTATTTTTAAGTTAAACTTTAATAGAAAGAAAACATACAGGATATAAATAAGAAATGAAAGCTATAATCGAAGAAAACTGCAGTAGGAAAAAGTCACTTCACTTTAAATAAAACAATTACTTGAGTTATATTTAAAGTTATATAATACTTCAAAAATGTTATTAAAGTGGCACAACAGAAATACTTGAGCTGTTATTTTGATACAAAACTGTTTTCCAAATTTTTTAGTTTCAAGTATACAAAAAGCATAAATTTAAGACTAGATTTTCCCAACTTGTTCTTTAAAGGCTTAAACACTTAATACAAGAGGGTAGTTAGAAACACAGTAACCTCAATTATTCGAGTACAGACTAAGAGAGTTCCAGGTTAACCTAGGTAGAAAAAAATATACCGTATATATTAACGTTTTAGATCTCACCATCTTTAGAGCAATGACCTTAAAAAACGTTTTCAATTTTTTTACTTTAAGAGCATTTCTGTATATAAAGTTTATGAAAAACTTAAAACAAAAATTTTCAGGAGGTCCTAATTGTTGGTTGAAAGAATATAGCTACATAGTTAGTTTCATCCAACCATGTAAGCTGCCCCAAACCTACTATTAGATAGTAATTGTACACAATCTTACATACCAAGTGTAAGCAATACTCATAACACTGTGAGTACACCCGTACTAATTTGCAACAAGTGAATGATGATGATGAATGGGTAGATGTTACATATAACGATGTAGGTTCTCAGATACAATTATAATTTATAATATAAAAGAGAGGCCTATCTTACAAAATTAATTTGATTACTCTACTAGACCAATAGAGATAGCTTGGTTAATGATCTGGTTAAAGAAAGAGTTGCCCAGCAAAAGAAAAGGAAACCAGGATGGAAACCGCAAGAAAGATTTGAGGGCCGCCACTTCTTATCAAAGAATGAATGAGGAACAAGATGTGTCGTGTGTTTGAAACAGGGACTTAGAAAAGAAACAATTTACTTTTGTACAACTTCTGTGTCCAACCCAACCTTCCATCCAGATGAGCGTTTTGAACTTTTTCATACACAGAAAACAATTTGAAACAGAGACATAAGTTATTGTACAAAAGTTGATATATATTATACTTTGGCTCTTTTCTATTTAGTAATATTAGTAATTTTCTTAATATGACATAGGTAATTGTTTAGTTGAAATGCATTATTGATATCTTGGATTAACCAAATATGTTTTTATTTGTAAGTTAATTTTTAATGAATAATCTGTAAAAAAATAAAAATAACTAGTTTAATATTTTTTGGTTCAAATACATCTTTAAGAACTCAGAATTAAATAGAACTTTAAATAATTCAACAATTTTTTTTTTTACCTAATAGCACGTAATTCAGTGGTGGCTCCTGCTCAATTACATTAGCGGGGCTCATGACAAGGGGTCTCCCCAGATTTACGAGGTGCGGAGACAATTTTGAAATTTGATACCCATTTAACTCGTTTTACATTCTAAGCACCTACAACTTTTATTAAGTTGTATTAAGATTTACGAAATGTTGCTAGGTTGGGTAGTTAAGTGATTGCCTATGCTAAAGCGTCGAGTACTCAACAAGTAGTGTGAATCAAGTTTTACTTTTAAAAGTATATTGGGCCACTGTGTATGCCCATCAAGGGATCTATTAATGGAAACATTGTGAGAACATTACAAATAAGCCTACAATGCTGCTTCCTAAATCATATAGAATTGTAGTAGCAGCACTGATTAGTCATTACTCAGCGCATGTGCATGACTACGGGACTCCATCCCAGGCCACCCGTAACACGCACGTTGAGTGACGTCACCGCACGGTTTTGGCTGTTTCAGCTTATTCCACGCACACTCAATGCACTAGTCTGGAGCTCTCTGCTGTGAGCCCCGCGCGGAGCTTGCGGCTAATTTCGTGCGCCAACTGCTAAATATTTTATGGTTTTAACATTGCTTAAATAATTCTAAGTTCTTCTTAACCTAATTTAAGACAAATGAATATTAATTAAAAATTAATTTTTGTAATTGGGAGGGCTGCGCCCCAGAGCCCTTTTGAACAAACCGCCACTGACGTAATCTGTAAATTGCCCATTATATGTCTAGCGTGGTAATAGTTAAAATTGTTTAAATCATGATACACAATTTATTTCAATTTTCCCAACTGAGATAAAATCTGTTTTATTACCAAAAATGTCTATTTTTTTCTTTAAAAATCAGAAGTAAGAATCGTCTATCATACACATGCATGATATTTCAGAAACTGGTTTTCTTTAATAAACTCAACATTGTATAAAATTTATAGTTAAACTTGTGTAGCGGTCTTGCAGATAAACCATACCGCTATGGTTTATCATATTATTATTTATTATAACATATTATTAAATGGCTAATATTTTCTATATTTTATTTTTTTGTTTTATCAATTTTAATAATTAAGTAAAACCTTACATAAAAAAACAGTTGAAAAACAAAATACACATTTTAATTGTAATTACATTCTAGTTACAATGGTCATTTTAAGAAAATGCTCAAGTATTTTATCTGCACACAATAAATTTAAACTTTTTTTAGTTTATTATTTTTTAAAGCATTCAGTACATTTAAATGAACACCAAACCATTATAATACACAAATAATACCAAATAAAAACACAAAAAAAGAAAAGCAAGAATAAAAAGTATTGCACTCTAAAATTTTAAAAGTAAATTATAGAAAATAAATAACATTTACAAACAAACTGCTGAAGCCAAACAGAAAAATCCAAAAGAAATTGTACAGATAAAAAAAGTTTATATTCCACATACACACCACTGGTAATAAAAATAGCAGTTCATACAGCTAAAGAACAAACCATTCAGTATCATTAAAATGATAGATAAAGATAAAAAGTTTTTAACTAAGAGAAATGAGTTTTCGTGTTTTTGGTAAAATATTGTTTCATATCTATTAACTTCTTTTTTTGTCTTAAAATCCTTTATTTAAATACTGAGTTGTTCCAATTTCCTATATCTATACATAGGTGTTCTGTGTCTACAGTTGGCACTGAATCTATAGAGATACAGCCTGTCAATGGTATCATGTATCATGAAAGGTTGCAGAACTTTTTGATTCTTCAATTAGATGAATATGAACAAGATCCGCCTTTCTACTACAAGCAAGATGGGGCATCACCTCATTTCCTTACAGAAGTTTGGGATTTCCTAAATAGTAACATCCCAAGTAAGCAGATTGGATGTACATGGCCACTTTATTCTCCGATTTCACACCTACGGATCTTTTTCTCTGGTGTTTCGTTAATGATAAAGTGTATGTTCCACCGATAGTAGACCATCTTGCAGACCTCTTAGAAGCAGAATGCACTTGTAGAAATTTCTGATTTGCAGCTTCCCCGATTTGCTAAAACGTGTGGCAAAAAATTTATTTCTGGTGGGATATTGCCAGATCAACAATGGCTGACACATCGAATCTAAATAAGATATTGATAACCTGTAAGTCAAATCAATAAATTTCTATATGGTTTCAAAGTTGTTGAGTCCTTCAAAAACACTACTTAGGTCAAACAAGAAGTTTTTTTGACACAAAGTAACACTTACCAATTCTGTAAGTCACATCTATAAGTTTCTATATGATTTCAACGTTCTAAAGTTCTTTTTTCATTTGGTATTACAGTATTACGCGAGTCAAACTACAAGGGTTTTGATATAAAAAATCACTTCTATCAATTTTTCAATTAATTTTCATAAATTTATAAGATTTTTTAAAGTTGTAAAGTCCTTTTTGACTCGCTCATCCTGTATATATACAGACACATACACACATATTATGTTTTAGAGTCAGCAAATTAATTTGTAAAGGTTGTAATAATGAGTTCCCATAATGTAAGAAGCTACTTGATTCAGATTTTAAAACAGTCGAATCCTCACACAATAGGTCTGAAATCCAGATAATATTTACAAGCAAAAACCATTCGGATAATAAAACCATGCTAAAGAAACAAAAATTAGTGCATATTCACAAAGCAAACAAAATAATAAAAGGAAATGAAAATCGAAGCATGAAAACAACTTGTTGGATGATACAGCAGTAGACGGATGCTGTTACCTTGTTAGTCTGGTTGATAGTATGATGTCGTGCTGAGTTACGAGCAAACCTTGGATCTTCCAACTCGTAACATGGATGTGAAAAATGTGAACGTGCCTGACACATAATAAGTTATAGATACAGGCTTATAAGAGTTACAAGTTAAAGAAGAAACGGTAATGCAAAAGTTAGACAAAAACAATTTATAAACATGCTCTTTGTACCAAATTTAAAATACATGCTATAGTAAAAAAACTAAAAGAAAAATGCTGTCATCATTATTCTAAAACTTTGGTGAGTTAATTTAACTATGTTATAAGAAATACAATAAATAAGTTAGTAAAAAAATAAATGAAATATTATGTAGAAAAAGTTTTAAAGATTTTTTGTTTATACAAAATACAAATTTAATTAGATCAAAAGTTATAGTGTGTATGGGAGAAAAAGATTGTCCAACACAGAACAAAGATTTGAAAAGATGAAACGACTTAGATATAATACACAAGTTTTATAGAAAAAATATATGTAACAAAACAGAAAATTCAGCAGCATGTACACTACAACTTGTATTAATGACGATATTTTAAGAAAATATAAAAGTATCTGAAAAGTAAAATTATAACATTTGATATGTAGCAGTGTCAGAAAGTTCCTAACTAAGCAGGCATAGATTGGTTTACAGTTGAATCACAGGAGATAATGATCTTTAAAGTCTATTAAGTTTGCTGTACATGGTGATTCAAATAAAACTACATTTTTGAAAATTCATATAATTTATAGAAAGAACTTAGAAAGCTGGTTTTAGAGTTATTTTGTAGGGAACCACACACGTAATTCTCTAGTACCCAAATTCTCCTGGACGGTAGTGTCGCTAAAGATATCTGCTTTGACTGAACTTCAGCTTACTAGGGCCTTGTACATACGAGAACATTGCAACCCGTGTTTTGAAATACTACAGAACAAATGTAAGTGTACACATGCGATGGACTCTTTCAACTGGAGGCGCATGTAACGGATGTTTTAGAGTTTAGTCGTGGAACACGTGTCTGCAGTGAGCTTTGAGTTCCCAAGGTCTAAATTAGACCATTCATAAGATTCAGCCTAGCGTGGGCTTTTGGTGCAGTGTACACCTACAATTATGGAAGAAAATACGGCATCGTTTGATACTGAGCTCTTTATTGAAGACTGAAAAATCTTCTTGCTATATAGGACATGGAAAATGCGGAATACAAAAACAGAATGTTGAAAAAAACTGCTTGGCAGCAATTGGTTGAGAGTTTTTCTGCACATGGTAGTTCACGAGAAGAATTAAAAATTCTTGGTAAGAGAATATTTTTGTAGTTGAATACAACTAAATTGAGACAAGAAATTAATTTGTACCCGCTAGTCTTCATGATTTATACTTAAGGTATAAAATCCAAACACATGCTGCCTCTTCAACTTCCATAGCTGAACTGGCGTAACAAGCATTGCAACACTCTCATGTATACGAGGCCTAACTGTGTTTGATTTAGAGAATGAAAGTGAGCAACAATAGGTCAAAGTAATTTCAGTACCAAGTACAATATAGATCATCCTAGTACGCCAATAATTTATGAGTGGCGCAGTCGTTTTGTAAAATTAGGGAGCTTAGTGAGACATAAGTAGTCATCAGATCATCCGAGCACTCTGACGAAGTCATTGAGTAAGTGAAACAAAGTTTTGCAACAACCCTACAAAACCGACCAAGTGTGATTTTTACAAGCTACAGATCCCTCAGATGATGGTGTGCTATGTGTTCAAAATCGTTTGCATCTGAAATGTTTCAAATTGACGATTTTACAAGAAACAAAAGACAGTGTTTAGATTGCCTTTAAGAACACTCTGCAGATATTTTATACCAAGTACATAAGCACAAACACTTCTTGGTCATTATCTTCAGTAACAGGTTGGCATTTCACTTAAGTAGGAAGATAAACAAACACAGCTGTAGTTTTTGGAGCAGTGAAAATCCACATCAATCATTACAACATCTTCGTAATAGCCCTAAAGTTAACGCGTTTTGAGCATTGAGCAATACAAAAGTGTATGGCCCCTTTTTTTCCCAAGAGAGAACTATCAATGGGATAGAGTACCTGGATATGCTACAAAGTTTTTCGTTACTAGATCGATGAGGAATACTAAGTACTTTACAAAAGACAGCTCCCCATTCTATAGCCTGACTGAAGTCCGGTATTTTCTCAATAACTGCTTTCCAGGTCAGTGCACCAATTGGCTGTAATGAGCCAATCACATGGTCCCTACATTCCCCAGATTTAACACCCTTAATTCTTCCTTTTGATGATTCATCAAGGATATTGTATATGTACCTGCTTTGCCAGCTTTTCTACCTGAAGCCAGAGAAAAAAATTCTACCACTGCAGAGGAAGTTAAAGTTCCAATGCTACAGCAAGTATGCGAATAAGCTGTTACTGATGGGATGGGTGCAGGCTTCAACGGAAGTCACAAAGGAGATCATAGGTGTAAGGTAAAAATCGTGATCTATTTCCCTACAAAATAACACTAAAACCAGCTTCTCCTAAAAGAAGTTACTTCTTTCAACAAATGTATATGAATTTTAAAGTTGTGAAGTCCTTTATCAATAACCTTGTATAGTGCTATTTTTATGTATGTAAAAGTTCTTACAAAATTATCCCCATATCTTTGTCAACTGATCAAAATTAAAGTAACATTTAATATTAATAGAATTAGTATTATTTATTTGACATTTAATTAGTAATTAAACTAGCAGTCTTATTAATTTGAAATTGTGTTTATACAACAAATGTACAATATTTACAACTTTGAAACCATTGCAGCATTATGTACATTACTGAATTATTATCACTATTCAGACATGACTATCTAGTATGTACTGTGTAACATAATTAAATGTAATTAAATTAAACCTAAATGCAGAAATTAAGATAAATTTGTTGTATTAAATTGATGTGATAAAAAATCAGTAAAACAATAAGCTTATATATGTTACACAATGACTGAAGAAGTCTAGTTATACTGTACATATACATTTATGGTCCATTTGTTAAATTAATAGCTTAAACAATAGTTTATGACTATCCGAACTTTAAATTTTGTAAATTTGTTAAAACTTACTGACACAGAAAGCTTTCAATCGCTTTCTTCATGTGGCGATCTTCATCAGTGTCTTCTGCTTGGAGATGTCGGCTCAAGCAGTGATGGTTTAATGGCAGATTTTTGATAGTATCAAAGAGTATGTGTGATTTGTATTATGTTTGTTTGTTTAATATGTTTGTACTTTGTGTTTTTGTGTGTCTATAAATTTCATATTGTTCTAGTCCTTTTTTGTTGATGTGTAGGATTTCTAGGTTATGGTGAATGTATGTGTATTTGTGTCCAGTTTCTTTTATATGATTGTAGAATGCTGAGTTGGTGTTCTGTTTGTGTTCCTCGACTCTTTGTTTAAAGCTGCGACCAGTATGTCCAATGTAGAATTTGTTACATTTGTTGCAGTTTATTTTGTATTCGCCTGTTGCTTGTAGTTTATCTTTGTTGTTGGTGTTGTGTTGTATTTTGTATTGTAACTTGTTATTACTTTGTATGCTATTTTGTATCAGTTTTTTTTTGAAATTTGTGGGCTATTTTATTTGTTGTTTTGTTTATGTATGATAATGTGATGTATTTGTTTTCCCTGTCTGTAGTGTTAATTTTAGTGTATTTTCTACCATAGTTTGTCTATTATTGTGGTGTTGTATCCATTTGTGTATGATAAATATTTAATTGTGTCTAGTTCTTTGTTTAATGTTTTCTGTGGTCATTGGAACTTCTTTAAGTTTATGGAGCATGGATTTGAAGGCAGCGTGTTTGTGTTGGATAGGTTGGTTTGAGGTGGTGTGGATAAGTGTATCTGTCGTTATGGGTTTCCTGTAAATGTTGAAGCTGTGTTTTTGTGTGTAGCTTTTTGTTACAGTTAGGTCAAGCAAGTTTAGGGATCAGTTGGTTTCAATCTCTGAAGTGAAGTGGAGTTTTGAGTGTATTTTATTAGTGTAGGTGAGGAGTTTTTTGCATTGTCGGGAGTTGCCTGCGTATAGTATTATGATATCACCAACGTATCTGTGCCAGTAAAAGATTTTGTGTATTGTTTGTGAGTATCTGGGTGTTTTCAATGTGTTGTAGAAACATTTTGCTTAGGACACTCATGGTAGACTTCCCATGGGTAGGCCATCTGGTTGTGAATAGAAGTTTGAGTTGTGGGTGAAATAGTTTTGTTTGGTGATGGTTTTGAGGATGTTTAGGATTTCGGTAACATGGGTTTTAGATATGTTGTTCTATATTAATTGGATTTCTAGGATGTTGAGTATTTTCAAGATACTCACAAACAATACACACGCACACAAAATCATTTACTGGCACAGATATGTCGATGATATAACACTATATAGCAGCAACTCCCAACAATGCGAAAAACTCCTTACCTACACTATTAAAATACACCTAAAACTCCACTTCACTTCAGAGATTGAAACCAACCGATCCCGAAACTTCCTCGACCTAACCATAACAAAAAGCTACAAACAAAAACACAGCTTCAACATTTACAGGAAACCCATAACGACAGACACACTTATCCACACCACCTCAAACCAACCTATCCAACACAAGCACACTGCCTTCAGATCCATGCTCCATAAACTTAAAGAAGTTCCAATGACCACAGAAAACATAAACAAAGAACTAGACACAATTAAATATTTAGCACATACAAATGGATACAACATCACAATAATAGACAAACTATGGTAAATAATACAATAAAAACACTACAGACAGGGAAAACAAATACTTCACATTACCATACATAAAAAAACAACAAACAAAATAGCCAGCAAATTTAAAAAAACAGGATACACAATAGCATACAAAACTAATAACAAGTTACAATACAAAATACAACACAACACCAACATCAAAGATAAACTATAAGCACCAAGCGTATACAAACTAAACTACAACAAATGTAACAAATTCTACATTGGACAAACAGGTCGCAGCTTTAAACAAAGATTCAAGGAACACAAACAGAATACCAACTCAGCATTCTACAATCATATAAAAGAAACTGGACACAAATACACATATATTTAACATAACCTAGCAATCCTACACATCAACAAAAAAGGACCACATCTTAACACACTAGAACAATATGAAATTTATAGACACACAAAAACACAAAGTACAAACATATTAAACCAACAAACACAATACAAATCACACATACTCTTCGATACTATAAAAAAACCTGCCTTTAAAACCATCACCGCTTGACCCGACATCTCCAAGCAGAAGACACTGATGAAGATTGCCACATAGCGATTAAAAGCGATCTGTCTCAGTAAGTTTTAACAAATTTTCAAAATTTAAAGTTCGGATAGCCATAAACTATTGTTTAAGTGATTAATTAAGATTCACCAAACACAATGGACTATAAAATTCAAGCATTTGTTAAAATTATACTTATTATGAAAATTAACAATTATATGTTATTTTAAAAATTGTTACATTATTTGTTTCCATCTTCAACTTGAGCTTCTAGTTTGCACTTACACATACTAACAAATATCAATATATAAACACTTGCCTATAGTATAACTTATTCTAAATGAGGACAACTGTTTTGAGAGATGTATCTGTCCAATGCACTTATACCATAATTGACCTTTTTATTATCCTTAAGGGGGAAGGAACCAATATTCTTTGGTTTTAAAAGAGGGTTTGGGTAATGCAGTAAATTGCTATTTGTATTGCTACAACTGAGTGTCGAATATTTATGTTGGGAGTAATTTGAAGTTTTTGTATATTTCTTTTGGTCATGTGGAATCTGAAATTTTTATATAATTTGTGCAGAATTTATAGGCTTGATATATCTGTGCAGTTGTAGTTTGTGGATATAAGGTCAGTATAGTTTGACTGTGTATTAAGATTCATAACGATTTTTCTATTATTGTTATCATGTGATAAATAATATCTTTTGAAAACAATTATAAACTCTTGCTACAAACAATCACACAAACTTTGTAACATGGTTAGCATTATCAGAAGGCTACAAATAATCAGATTATTTGTAACCGTCTAATGATGCTAACTGTGTTAGCAAAATGTATATAAAGGATGTGTAAATATTTATAGCAAGTGTTTATAATTACGCTACTGTGCTCCTCTATTGTTTTTGTATCTCTCTGTTGGTTTATATAGGAATCAAGGTATGATCTGAAAGTTCCTTTATACTAGTACAGACTTGAGGAGTTTCATACATATTTGTTTGTGAAATGGGGTTTTAATTATTTGTTGAGGTCCTTGTGCATGGAGTAGGCTGTTTTGTAATTGTATTTTTGAAGAAGCTGGTAGATCCTAAGTGTTTTGGAAGATCTTTAGAGTAGTACTATGGATTTTGTAGGTTTGTCAAGTGGAGTTTTGGTTTAGGTTGTTTGATATTGATTTACAGGATGCAATATTAATTGTTGAGGTAAAGTTGTTGGCTTGTAATTAGTAGTGAAGTGTGATGACATCTATGTAACAGGGACCGAGCCAGTTGGCCAGCAATACCTCGTCACCTTACAAAAAATGTAAAGACTATTATGTTGTTCAATATCAATAAATGCTAGTGATATATGTTTAACTGAATTTATACTTCAATTATATTGTAAACAATATTTTATCCTAGCAGATTTTTATTTTTCAAAAATAGATTTACAAAAACATATTGAATGAAATTAAGATAACTTATACACTTTATTTGTACATGAAGTCAATTTTTTTAAAGCAGACTTCTGGATTAGAATATTATTAGTGGATATTTCCGAGAGCTATTTTTCAATACATATACTTATTTACTTTTCTCCTTGTACATATGCATTATTTTAAGTGCCACAAAACATCTTTCCACTGCAGCATTAGCTGATGTCATGCAGATAAACTTAGCTAAGCTGAACACATCATTACAAGCATTTTGTAGACGTTATTAATGTGAAAACTCTATTAGCTTGAGGTATTTTTTTGTCTTGGAAGGTAGCTTAGGAGAGTTTAGCTTCAGAAAAAAAGCCTTAAACTTTAGTGGATGTAAAAGTTGTAAAATCTTCAAGTTTTATATTAATGAGAAGCATCCTTTCAAGTGGTCTAAAGTTGTCAATAATTTTGTAAGATTCTTATACTAGATGTTACAAGAAGAGACCAATGCTTACAACAAAAGGAAATACCCGAGCACACATTAGATGTGACAAACATGAGATGACTTACCACAGTTACTAAATAGAATTTTAGTGGTCAGAGTGGATATGGAGTATCGGAGTAGGTGAGTTACATCACCGAAATTCATGTGCTGCCAACAGAGAATTCACTACTTTCCATCTTTCTTTCAATGAATTATGGAAAGCATTTGCGTCTCTTATGGGTTTATTTTTTTAATTTCTTAAAAGATATATAAATTTAAATTACAAAATGATGGTTAAATTTTAAAATGTTGTTTAAATTAAAAAAATGTCATCAACACACCTATAGTTGACTGCACTCTTCTCCACTGCTTGTACTATATTTAATTCTGTATATTTGTTTTTGTTTTTTAAATGGCAATTACCATTGTGTTGATGGAAAGTTTGTCCTTGTTAAGATCATTTTGTGATGATAAGTCGATGAAGGAATGGTGGTAGGTTTGTAATATATATTGAATTTGTATCTGAACTGTTATGTCAAGGAAATTAGGGGTATTATTTGATTAGGTTTCTATAATACAGGTTAGGGTGTATGGAAATGAGATACATGATACATAGCTCCTGAAATGGCCGCTGTCATTTAGGCAAAAGGTTATAGCTACTATAGGACAAGTGTTTATATATGGATACATGATAGGCTATTTAAGAATTATAAAATTGTTAAAAAGTTAATATAAAATCTTTAATATATATTAGAGATAATTTTATTTACACATTATTATTAAAACAAGAAATTAAAACAATTGTGTATAAAAACAAAATAAATATCTCAATTATACCTTTATAGACGGAGGTCCTGTAACTTCATCTCTATCAGTGAAAACTGAGGAATTGTTTCCATCAACAACAATAACATCGCACTCACCATCCTCTGTTCAACAAGCACAAAAAATTTGATTAAGGTAAATTATTTTTTACAAATTTAGAAGTGTAAACCAGTGTAAAACCACAATTATAAGTGTAAACGATAGCAACAGATATTTAATTACAGATAATTTCAATAATACTAGTAAATTTGGTACATGTTGAGATGGGAAAAAATTAATACAGTGATTTTGTAATATGAAAGTTTTCTTTAACAATTTCAATTCTTAACTTTTGTATATTTTTCAAAAAATTTGTAAATGTGTAATTTATTTATTAAAATGTAGTATAGTCTTTTTAAAAAAAACTTTATGTTTAACTGTTGTAAATAGAACTAAAGTATAACAAAGATTTTTAAAATACAAGAATAGTTAGGAATGAAAACTACCTTCTTCACCAGTTTGCAAAATTGTTCAGAAATGTAAAAAAACAAACAAAAATAAAAGGTCAATTTTAGAAAATATTATTAAAAAGTATTTTAGAGTGAACATTTAAAAGCTATGTGATATTTTTATTTCAAGTGACAGGCTTTTTTCACAAAATAATAAATTGTTTCCCAAGAGAAATGGATTTTATTTTCCAAATGAATCCAATGAATGTTAATATATTTTCTTACCAAAGTTAAACGTTATGATTATTTGACAAAACGATTTTACACAAGTTTTATTTTGTTCTCTTTTTGATCATATTTGTGTAGAGAAACAACTCAACTCCACCTAATACAGTTCTTAATTCAGCAATAATTTTTAACTATTTCCCAAAGATAGTATATATTCATGACCCTACTATCTACATATTCCTTGAAACACTCCACACCAGGAAATAATATCCTATACTTTCCCTATGACAAAAAATAATAAAACAGATTTGGACTTTTGAGTTAGGAATTATTTTTGGCTCATTATTATAAGATGTTAAAACAATTCCTCAAAAGATATTGTAATAAATCAAATTGCTGGGCAAACAGTTTTTCAATTTCTAGACATGATATAACCTATTATTCTCATAACAGCAATTGTTACTTGAAGTGGGTTACTGATTTTACTGAGATTTGAAATTATTTTTTGAAACATAACTTTTATAAGGATCTACACCAACCAAGTGAGAAAACATGAACTTTCATCATGATCCAGTTACTATTATAAAGATCTTATTTTTAATATAATTCTTACAAAAGTTCAATCTAATCACTCCAAAACAAAAAATTACAACTCAACGTAACATGTAACTGTAGATAGTATTGTTTTTCCTTGGTTCTTTCAAGGAGTTTCTATTAAAACATGTTGCTTTGTTTGATTTTCAATCTTATTCAGAAAAACCAAGAAACATGTGGGTATTCTATTGCCTCATGATTATTTACCACATTGGTCTTAGGTAAAGACATATTGATCCTTATCATAGTTATTTAACTGATAATTTATGGATAAGGAGTTGGTACTTTGAAAAATGGCATGCAAAAATCGTCCACATTTTAAATTATATGTTTCTGATGGGTCATTCACACAAATCTCATTAAAAAAATATTTTAAATAAATGAAACACAACAACAGCTCCTTTTAAAACAACATGCAGTGACAATTTTTTTAAATAAATTTGATATAAAATAAGTAAAAACTACAACCACAGTAAATTCTGTAAAATTGTGGTTTTACCTTCTAAAGGTGTGCGCTTTTTTAATACACTCAAATGAATTGAAGAATATAGTCATGCAAATGTAAATAGTCATTAGTAAATTGTATTTCTAGTGAGTTTTTTAATGGATAAAAATGCAAAAAATATCTTATCTCGACATAATCTTGTTTGGTAGTAGTAGGAATTGTTTACAAGGAGCTTAAGATCTACTACAATATTACTGCCAAATTAAAGGATTTCTACCGAGTAAGCTCATTTTTTAAATTCTCTTTCAGACACTCTGATTATGAAAAGTAACACTTGATGATGGCAGGTTTGTCTTTGAAAAACAACCCCCATAAGAAGTCATCTTGATAATTCACAAAAAGGGAGTTCAGTATAAGGTATTTGTTCTGCTCAACATATTTAAAAAGCTATGTATAGTACTTGTATGAGTATAATCACTAGCATATTGCTCACTGAGCAATATAAAATAAAACACTTTGTATATAAATATAACATATATGTGTGTGTGTGTGTGTGTGTGTATTTAATGTAATTTAAAATTGGAAAAAAATTACTTTTGAACAAATCAATTCAATTATTTGATCCTTCTTACATGCATGTATATAACAAATAGTAAATTTACAACTCACTGGTTAAGATTAAAATCATATAAGACATGCATATATTTTTAAACATTTGCAACACATGCTACATTTTAAAATAATTACATGAAAAATAATTACCTCTAATTATTTTGTACTCCAGTTCAATAACTGCTTAAACATGTTTTGTCTTGTCTATTTTAAAAACTTACAAATAGTTTATGTATTATGTGTAGCCTATATAATAGGGGTTCCATTCCACACAAATAAGTCTCTTTACATTACTGAGTTCTGAAATTTAGATTTATTTAAAACATTTCCGCTTATATTGTTTAAAATAACTTCAACCAAACATTGAAAACTTCTATTCAAACCCTTATGCAAATTTCAATTGCAAAACAATCATCTTCAGAGCGAATCATTACAAAATAACTTCCTCCGAGATATAATGTACATAAGGGTTTAAATAAAAATTTATTTGTGGTCAACTCTTTTTATTCATTTAAATTAAAAAACTACAAAACAGCTGATTTAACTAGATCGATATTGTTGGGTTTATCTATCACTTTATACGTTTGTTCATTTTACAGACAGGTGATATTCATAGGAACTATGGACCAAATCTTTATTAAACTAAAAATGTATATAAAGGACAAACCTGCAAGAATAAAATTTTATTTACATAGAATTTTCTTGTGTGAAATTTTTTCTTGAATAATATTACAAAGTGACAAAGAATTAAGAGCAATAAGAACTTGCTAGGGATGCTAGAAAGTCACGGTAAATGCAGGACAAGTTCAAGACAGGAATAAGAGCCTTTCTCTGGTACCTTGGAATCTAGAATTATGGTTTACATGTGTGCAGGGTCTATACTCTGAGTCAGAATTACTAAAAGGGTTATTTTGATGAAATAAATGTTATCATGGCTTAATCATTTTACCAATTTGAAAAATAATAAAATTAACCATAAAAGGTATATAACCACATTAAAAACAAAACTTCTAAAAGTACATAACAATAAAATATATCCTTGCTGATATAAGATAAACTGTTGAATACAACAAATACATAAAACATATATTGCTGAGCTTCGACAAGATCTTTCAACCACATATAAAAGGATCTGTTCTATGAAATATTTCAGATGGTACAGAATTTCTATTCTAGTCTCATAATTTTCAATGGTTAGTAACAAATATCACAATCTTCTACCATCCATTTCTACCTTTCTCAAAGCCTTTTCCATTGCAAGCATAAAAGAGACTCAAGTGGAGTTTTATGTGATGGTTGCTTTACACAACTGACCATCATTATGGATCTGGCTGCAGCAGAAATCCACAAATTACGATATAATGTTGGACTGTAAATGTCTCGTTCTTTATGGTTCAATAGAAACTTCTATGAAGGAATAGTTTTTATTTAATCTAAGATAAAGAGCATCTTAATACACAAAAATTTGTCATCATTTAATGCTTTTTATTTTTCGTCCCACGAGTTAAAATGGGTAAATGAAATAAAAAACTTAACTATCAACTTTTGTTTCTTTTACTCTGACACTATAATACTATGTTTGAGTTCTAAAGTGTTCCAATTATGTCCTATACTATATTACATCATTCAGGAATAATATTTCAATACGATTTCTTCCTTGAAACAAAAATGAAAATAAAAGTTGGACAATTGCTATTGTGCTCTGTGATATAGAACAAATTTTCTTGAAAATATCGGAGCATTTATAAAATATATTTGCATTTCACAATAAAAAAAACCATAAAATAAAAATTTAACATTTTTTTATCCAGACTTTTTTCAAAACATGCCAATGAACATCTTTATCTAGCATCGATCATGCGTCATGCAATTTGCTTATTGTGATTACAGACTAAATAAAAATCACTAATACAATTTGATGCATACTCTCATAACCTTGAAAAGTTGAAAAATGTGATAAGTTCTATAAGAAACTAAAAAAGAAAGTATATATACTACTAATTATATGAAATCATAGCAATTAAACAATTGTGCTTCTCAACTATGAATAATATTGTACTTCTAATGATGCACCAAATTATTATACCCACAATATTGATATGTGAGATTTTCTCAGGTTAAAAACAACCTTAGTTATTTCTAAAAAAAATTGCATATTTGTAGAGCACTTGTTTTATCTATCTACAGTTTTATAGTTATAATATAGTAATTATCAAGCCTAATATAATAAGTCTAATAGGAAATGCATATATTGACCTTTTAAAATAGATTAATTTCTTTTGAAAGTCATCTCTTTTAACTAATTAATTTGTAAGCATACTAATATTTCCTAGTTCTACATATTATTTCTGATTTATGTATTTGAAAATTGTAGGTTTAGATTGCCTGTTCAAGTTTGAGTTAAGACATGCTTTGAAACAATTTATAGAACATGTACTATGAGTGTTTTAGAATCATTAATGCAGAGACCATAACTAAACTATCCTAAACTAAATTCATTTCATTTTTTAATAAATCTTCCTAATTTCACTTCAAATGTAATACAATCAATTTAATACCAGCAACATATAGAACACAGAATTTTAATTTAAAAAATATTTATTGATGGAACAAACTTAATTTTATTAGCTCGCCTAATTTTCAATCCAATGTTAAGCAAGATGTTGAAAAACCTCCATAATATATTTTTAATTTACTGTCCTTAATAAGCTTCAATTAAATATTAATCTTGCAATAATGAATTTCATGACATTACAATGAAAAGTAGATTAGAAAAGGCTTAGAAACTTGTGAAATATTTCTTGAATTCATTACACAAAGTTAACTTGCAAATTTTTAATTTTAAAAATACGTAAAATTAATAATAATGATTTTTCCAAAAAGATGTAAAAGTGTAATAAAAAACTGGTCAAAACTAAATAAGCCCAGATTCTCCAAAAAACTTGGGTTGAGGAATTATACTGTGAGTCAAGTGACTCTGGTTCTACATGTAGGCTGTGTAACAGAGCATATATACAAATTAACAGATTAAAACTCGAGTTTTACTTAAACTAGATGTTTTACTTAACATTTTTATAAAATGTTATTTTATTAAATACATTTTGTATATAACTGTAGAGTAACTGAATTCTATCTAATTTAGTTATGTTTGTTTATTACTCTATTTAAAAATGTTCAGGATTTTAAAATATAAGTTCCGTAGATTTTACTGTACTTATAATCCGCTTAATACACTCAAGTTTAAAACTATTTCTCGTTTATTGCAATTTTCTTCTCAGACCCTAAAACTTAGCATAAAAAAAAACAATTTTCATAGATAATATGC
This sequence comes from Prosapia bicincta, assembly GCA_036971475.1. Taxonomy (NCBI): domain Eukaryota; kingdom Metazoa; phylum Arthropoda; class Insecta; order Hemiptera; family Cercopidae; genus Prosapia; species Prosapia bicincta. Next base: position 117,372,170 of record JBAIZL010000004.1, on the reverse strand, counting down.
TTTGAATCCCACTTAATATGCTTTTTTTGGCACAACAATTTTCTCTACTGCTATTGAAAATGTTACCACATAGCAATAAATTACAAATATAAAAGCATTATGGTAGTTTTATGCAGTTCAGTAGTTACGGGTACTGTATATCACACCAATGGATATGAAAAATAAATTTATCATGGAACAGAATCCCATAGGAAAAAGAATAGAACTTTGATAAAGACTGTATAAAATGAATTAGCAGGATGTTTACATCAATGATATAGATCCCCAAATTTACAGACATGGGATGACATCAGCACGTTGCTTCAATAGCTTCCACTACAAATAAGGAGAATGAGGATGATGATAATGAAGAAGAAGATGAGCCTCTGCTGCCAGTAATGGCTGCTGCAGCATTTAATGCACTACCTGATGTAAGACGTTACATTATCAGTGTGCCCGGAATTTAAGACGATGCTATTGAAAAGATTGAAAATTATTTTAAGAAAATATAAAGACTAGAATAGAAAAATGTCCACTCTACACATTAGTAATGTAATAATGTAAGTTATGGTCTCCCATTAAATGCTTATATTCTTATTACCTACATTTGTCTCTCTACATATCGATTTTTTGTTTAAAATTGAGATAAAATTGTTTTGGTGAATATGTGAGAATAATACAGCACGTATAATGGTAATCAGATACAGTATTCTTTTGTCGGTATTGCAGTATTCTCTTTTCCCAAAGAAGGCGTTTTCCTGTTTCAGACGCTATTTTTGGATGGTCGCTTGAAAATCGTAATAAGAGGATTTTACTGTATAATACATATATCTTAACAATTTAAAGCAGAATGTATTTGGAAATTCTGAAGCTTTAAACAGTTCTTGGAATTTTATCTGACCATGCTCCTTTAAGAATTAACATTTCATGGTTTTTATCTAACAAAGTTTTCTAGGTAACGTATCAAATTCAATTTATATATGTTTATATGTATATTTTGTATGTCGCACATATGTTTAATTTTAGTAACTGTTTTAGTAAGATATTACGATTTTAACAGAATGATGTCTAATAGATACATTGTATTATTAATTTCTGTAAACAGACTGAAGAAGTGTGTTTATTTAAACAATAGGCGTCGCATTGACTCAAGTACTTGTACTTTAAAAACATTACAATAAAATCCATAGTGTTGATTATAATCAATACACACAATGATATTTTTGATTATATTGCACAAAAAAGTTTTTATTGATCATAGCCAAGAAGAAAATTAATTCCTGGCAACCAATTTTTAACAATCTGCTTTCTCCTTTACTATTTAAGCCCAGTTGAAATTAGTTTCTAACTTTATTTTAGAAAAACTATAAGAAGTTCCAAATATTAGCAGTATCGTAGTGGAAATACTTTTGTATAAAACACATATCAACAAAATCTTTTTTATAAAGTGTTACGTAAACAGTTATCTTTTCTTACAAAGGAATGTAACTATTTTAACATATATCTGGTAGTTTTTTTAAACAAACATTTTCTCTCAGCTGTTTAACAATTTTTCAATAGTATTATTGACAACTTTTTAACTTACTATTAACTATTTTGACTTGTAGAACACTTTCTCCCAATACAACACCATTCACATTAAAGAAATATATATTCAATGAACAAAGGTTTGCCACTGGACAAGTTAGTTACTCTTTTTTCAAGTTATATAGTATAATGATACTCTTCTGCTTAGAATCTAATTGAAATAACAGGGTTTTAACATAAGAAAAGGTCTTTTTTAAACATTTACAAATCATTAGATAGAAAAAGAAAACAATTACCTTATATCTATGTGCATTTCAAAAACACAGCACTATCAGAAGGTTACAAATGAACTAATCATAATATATCTATTGGTATCACTTTGCAAAAAAAAATATAAGTGCATTGTTCAATGTTGTAGGTCTTGTCTGTGACTCACAGCATTGAACAATGGACTGATAGTGTGAAACACGTCTGCCGAAAATTATTGGTTTTCCCCAAGTGATACGAATAGAAATAATTAAAAAATCTCAAACCGTCACTAGCTTCATCATATTCAACATGGCCTAAGCACAAATATACGGGATAAGCATAAGTAGAGAGGAATTGCATATCTCATTGGTTTATCATGAAAGTTTGGCACTGTAAAGAATAGAACCCCAGACCTTAGGGTAGTAGTCAAGTTCGCTGCCTACTAGATTACTCCGTCCAACTGCTGCACATTCATTTTTGAAATTAATTTTAAAACATTTTTTGTTTTTGAAGTCTAGATGTACCAAAAATATTATCCCAACATTATTAAAAATAGCAGTTTGAAGGTGCAAGTCATTAGAAACCAAAAGTGACAAAAAATAGTATTGCCCTTCTGAACATGATTCTTAAACTGTAACGTGACGCTGGATATTGAATTGATTAGTTATGATAAATACTAAAAGGGAAAATTAAGTTTATATAAGTAAACTTGAAAACCTTCACAAAGTAAAATTAAAAATAAGCTCTTTTAAAGATTTTGTAAAATTGCTTCTTTAAAGTGAAACAATTTTAAACACGTATGACTCTCTTTTAAACTTTTACTAAACACAGACATTTTATGTTTTTCCCTTCAAGCTTGTTAAATGGTACTAAACATCAAAAAGTCAAAATTTGAAAACAATGACACATTCAATTTAGAATTGGTCACTCAAATTACTTTGTAGTGAAGACAGTAATATTTTAATGTTAAATCTTTTTGTAAAAAAAACACACACACACAGACACAAACACTTTAAATTGGAAATATTTCTAATGCGGTTAGATAACTAATTAATGTAAAGTTTCTGTCTGCAAAATTTTTCCCTAGTGCTAATTATTAACACATCTAACAAGTAGTGCTTTGTTGATGTATATTAGGTGCTAAAACACAAAAACATTTGCATGCCTGTATTTTCTACAATATATATTCCCCATAAAAAAAACAAAACACAAACATGGACCCAATAGTGATTATGGCATCACAACATGTAGTGCACTTTAAAATTAAATTATCGTGCAAAATTGTGCAAAAACATTTAAAAAAAAACTTTGACAAAAATCAAAATTAGTATTAAAAGTATAGGAAATTAATTATTCTGGTAAACTTTAAGTCATCCTAGATATTATCTTACGAAAAGTTGGACTCACGTTGATTTTCACTTGGGAATAAGCAATTATTGGTTTAAAGTTTAAAAATAACCAAAATAATAAAATGTGCTTAATTATACATATATCCATGTATTTTAATTACTTTTATAAACACTCACATAGGGTTTTAAACAAACAATGTAGTTTTGCCATGATATTTGTTCCCAAAGTATACTAATATTTCTAGAAAGGTTTTGTTGAAAATACATTTACATAATATTCTTTAAAATGGAGTATTTTTGAGTACACCAAGTCCAGGAACTCTTCTAATATTAAGTTATCAGAGAAGGAATTTTTGACCAGAAATTCTTAAATATCAAATTATTTTATAGATATTTCCAATGTCAATGTGGATATTCTCAACTATAAAAAAAAGTGTCAACTGAGGTATTTCTTTATCTTTGGAAAATAAATTAGTATTAAAGAAACATATTATTGCTGTAAAAAGTGTTCAGAAACAAATGCATTACTTGTACATAATTTATTTCAAATATAAAACAATACTGGGGTATATTTAAATGCTTCCCCATGGACATATTTAAATCATATACCATGGACATTGGGTTATCGGATAGAGCTGAAGCTGGACACCTGTACAAAGAAGTAAGTAATTTATGTGTAAGACTCTAGGATCTGTGTAATGTGAAGGATGGCATAATAAAAATTTTTTTTAAGAGTTGAGAACTTTTTGGTAAAGTATTATATTCACTTTCTCCTTATAAATAATTCAATTGATGTTAAAAAAAATATGACCTGAAATTTTTGTCTGTTGGTCTCAATTAGAACAAAACTATAATTTTGTTCCTAGTTAGGTCTCAGTTGCTGGAGGGAGTCAGGTTCACTTGTTATATAATCCATTAGTTTTGGCGAATATTTACATACAACTGCCCTTGATAAAACCATATTCATTTTCCAAAATATCAGGATTTTCTGTTACACAAATTTTCCTCATGTTCTTTGATAAAAAATCGTAATGCACACCAGGATTAACAGCAAACAAATACTCTTGTGATAAAACAAAGATGCATGCCTAGGATGATTTTAATGGTGGTAGGAGGACTCTACTGAGGTGGGGGGGGGGGGGTAATACACCATACACAAAAACTTAATATCAATATTTGGTAAGTAGCTGGCTTTAGGAATCTACCTCCAACTGTGATCAATCTAACATAATTGTCCATAACTAAAATAACCTTCACTCGTGCTCCATTAACATTATTTCTAAATACTAAACTGAAAATTAAACACAACTAAATTTTTATTCGTGACACTTCTTACTGTAAACTTTAATAAATATCTCCACTATCAAATAAATGAAGTCTGCCTTATTATTCACATCCCCATCCCTTAACTACCCATAAATTCCTTATATATGAATTTAATCACTGCACCAAAACAATTCTCACTACTTTTGCGACTGATTATGGGCTTGTTTAGAAATGACTTATAAAAATAGTAAAATATTCAAAATTAAATAAAGCTTTAGACATAACTGTATTAAAAATATCTAAAGCATAAAAAACTCTATTAACGCGTTCGCTACCACAATGTTAACAAAACAACTATTTGTATAGACAAGCCGGCTCACATATGCGCCGTATGGTCTCTCGTCCTGGACCGATGGCTCATATATGCGAGGCTCTGGGTAGTTGAAATGGACCTATAGCTCATATTTGCAATATTTTTATTCCTCTGACAAAAATCAGTGGTTTATTTTAACGGTTTGATATATTCATATCGGGCTATAGACATGTCTGATGTTAATGTGGGACATTTGGTACCTCAGTTATCAAGGTCAATGATGTCAAAATACTCCTGACACATTGTTTATTATTTCGGTCTATGTGGAAAGACCGAATTCTTACTGCCGGTCTCTCGTGAAAAACCAGACGGCGCATATTTGCGCCGCTCGGTAGCGAACGTGTTAAACTCTAGACGATAAATATAGGACAAAGTTATTTCAATGATTTCAAACAGAGATCAGCAAAACTCAAAATTACCTACTCAATAATACAAAAATTCTATAGAACTATAGAATTCTATGTAAGCGTAACTGGCCTTAAATATTCAATTTAAAATTCCATGAGAGTAGAAATACCTTATAACCAAAAATATTTTATGAGGCAAAAATATCTTAGAGCAGAGATCGACAACCCGCGGCCCACGAAATTATTTTGTGCAGCCGTCTGATTTGTGGTTTTTTAAATTCTGAGCGATCCGGATAGCTTACGCTTATGGCTTAGAATACAAATAGTTTGCTCATAAGCTAGAACCCTTACACTACCCACAAAAATAAACGCCTAATAATAAGTTACAGGCGCAATATAAGTAGAAATTAGAGTCTGTGATGTGCATGCAGGCAAGTTCACTCCTACGGCAATTGTTTTATATTAGTAAAATTTTGTTAATTTTTAAATTATCGTGTTTTATTTCATTATTTCAAAACACTGATAAAGGAATTTGTCTGAGTTGAGTAAGAAAATTGTAAAATTTGTTATCAGGAAGTAGCCTATTTTATAAAAAAATACTCATAAAATCCATTATTAGACGTTAGTTAAAAACATCTTCTGTACTGTATTAAAATTAATTTCATTACCGATGGCAAATTAGGAAATATAATAAAATTCATGATTATTTTATATTTACGGCCCTTACAACCACGTTAGATTGAACATGAGGCCTCTAAGTACAAAAATATTGCCGACTCCTGACTTAGAGTGTTACTAACCCCTCCTCCCTATGATAAAAGTCACAAACATCTGAATTATAAAACTGATTTTCACTGGAAAGCTATAAAAATTATGTACATATTTAAGATCTATATTATCTTGTAGTAAAATGTAGTCATTATAAAACTTTTTCTAACATCATTAATTTCTGAAGTATCATTTTGCAAAAAAGGCACATTATGAGAAAAAAGGAAAAATCTATTCTGCTCAGTGATGAAAAAAAGTTTTTGAGGTCAAATTTATAGTTTTCGTTCTATAAATAATAATGTTTTAGGAAAGATCATTATATTCTGTAACAAAAAATTATAACTTATAAAATTCATTTATATGGATGGACATACAAAATTATGAAAAAGGTATCATATATGCTATTAATACACTTATCAACATCAATAACACTGCAGAAAGATAAACGATAGTGAAAAAAGTCAAATTAAAAAAAATATATAATAAAGAGAAGAAAAGTATAAAGGAAATATTGTACAATAGAGCTTCAGATTTAAAGGCTTTCAAAAAAAAATAATATAAGAAACAATAATTACTATTATAAAATTTACATCTTTTGAACATTTTTAATATGTATATGACAATTTGGTGCATCATTAGATTGGCATTCAACAAAGCTATAAAGAAAGAAAAACATGGATGTAAACGGCAATAAATATACCTTGCCGCGTTAGACCTGAGTATCTGATAGCTTTGCCATTGTTGTTGATGTTGTTATTATTATTGTTGTTACGTAGTAGTGTAGAAGGATGTTGAGATGGAGCATTAGGATGTGAGTTTGGGAGGAATTGTGGGTACACATGGTGCGACCATTGTGGAAAGAGCGGACGTGCTCCACCGCAATCTGGTAAACACATTATTATTATTAATGTTCATCTCAGACAAAGTTTCATATTTTTTGTTTTATTTTCAACTTGTTTTATAAGTTTAAAACTTACCTGTAATTACTAATCTCATTTTATAAAAATGTTAGTTTTACAATTTGAGATGTAGAGTAGCTATCGCTATATATATAATAAGAAAGCTATATATATTAAACAACATAGGTTATTCAAATACAAGAATATTTATTAATTTATATCCAAAGCTTTTCGTTGGTAAACAGTACCAAACATCATCCTGTTTACTGTTTACCAACGAAAAGCTTTGGATATAAATTAATAAATATTCTTGTATTTGAATAACCTATTAAATTATTAAACAAGAAAACATATTATATATATATATATATATATATATATATATATATATATATATATATATATATATATATATATATATGAAGTTAATATATTACTAATATAAGTAATTTTTCCACCATTAAGTGCAATGATTTTACCTTGTGTGATGAGGCAATTTTCGGTCACTTGACCATTGTCGAATCACTGATATTTTTCTGTTGTAGATGTTCGGTCTGTGATGTTGGTATTTGTTGACGTTCCACGCATTTTCTCTTGATCTGCGTGTATGATGTTTTTATATAGTATGTCTTCTGTATATGTGGTCTGTAGGTTAGTAGGCACATATACAGAAGACATACTATATAAAAACATCATACACGCAGATCAAGAGAAAATGCGTGTAACGTCAACAAATACCAACATCACGGATCGAACATCTACACCAGAAAAATATCAGTGATTTGACAATGGTCAAGTGACCGAAAGGTGCCTCATCACACAAGGTAAAATCATTGCACTTAATGGTGGAAAAATTACTTACAATAGTAATATATTAACTTCATAAAGTCAGTGCAACGGAAAAACAATGGATAACGTAAAATATTAAGAGTATATATATATATATATATATATATATATATATATATATATGATGAATACTAATTATCTGGAGTACATCCGTTTATCTGCAGTCCATAAATTCGCAGTTCCGACGTTTCGCTAGAGTCTCATCCAGCATTGACGAGGTAAACCCAACAACAGTCTCGGTCTTCTTCTGTTGTTGGGTTCACCTTGTCAATGCTGGATTAAATTCTAGCGAAACGACTGAACTGCAAATTTATGGACTGCAGAATGAACAGATGTACTCTAGATAATAAGTATTCATCATATTTATTCATCCGTGAAGGAATACGTATCAGCATATATATATATATTTATATGAAGTTATTATTATTACTTGTAAATAATATTTTCCACCACTTAGTGCAATAATTTTACCTTATGTGATGAGGCACCTTTCGGTCACTTCACTATTGTCTAATCACTGAATTAATTTTTTTTATTTTTCTGGTATGGATGTTTGGTCCGTGATGTTGGTATTTGTTGACATCATTTATGTTTTTTCTTGAGCCGCGTGTATAATGTTTTTGAATAGTACGTCGTATGTATATGTTGTCTGTAGGTTCATTAAATTGTTGTGTATGTTTTTATAAATGTGGTATTTTTCTAGTGAGTTTAGTTCTATTGGGTTATTATTTATTTCAAGTATGGTTAGGTTATTTTCGTAATTTGTTATTTCATGTTTATGTGATATTAGGTGTGCTGCAACATTTGATTGTATTGTATTTTTATTTTTGAATGCTCTGTAATGTTCTTCAAATCTAATTTAAATGATCTGGTTGTTTTTCCTTCGTAAAATGTGTTGCAGTCGTTACATGTAATTTTGTAAATTCCTGATAGGTTATGTTTTTCTGCATTTGTTTTGTGGTTTGTTTTATTAAGACATTTTATTATTTTATTGTTTGGTTTGTATGCTGGAGTGTAGTATTTCTTTGTGGTATGTATTTGTTATTTTTTCTATTTTGTTATTGGTGTATTTATATTTTAGGTATATTTTTTTATTTTTGTGTTCAGGTCAGTGTTGTGTTGAGGTTAGGTTTTCTAGTTGTACTAAGTGGTGGAAAAAAATATTTACAAGTAATAATAATGTCATAAAGTCAGTGCAACGGAAAAATAATGGACTTACTTTATGAAGTTATTATTATTACTTGTAAATAATTTTTTCCACCAAGTGATTCGACAATGGCCAAGTGACTGAAAGTTGCCTCATCACACAAGGTAAAATTATTGCACTTAGTGGTGGAAAAAAATTTTTTACAAGTAATAATAATAACTTCATATATATGTATATATATATATATATATATATATATATATATATTCTTGATATTTAACGTTATCCATTGTTTTTCCGTTGCACTGACTTAATGAAGTTAATATATTACTATTGTAAGTAATTTTATCCACCATTAAATGCAATAATTTTACCTTGAGTGATGAGGCACCTTTCGGTCAATTGACCATTGTCGAATCACTGATGTTTTTCTGTTGTAGATGTTCGGTCTATGAAGTTGGTGTTTGTTGATGTTACGCGCACTTTTTCTTGATCTGTGTGTATGATGTTTCTATATAGTATGTCTTCTGTATATGTTGTTTGTAGATTCATTAAATTGTTGTGTATGTTTTTATAAATTTGGTATTTTTCTAGTGAGTTTAGTTCTATTGGGTTGTTATTTATTTCAAGTATGGTTAGGTTATTTTCGTAACCATACTTAAAATAAATAACAACCCAATAGAACTAAACTCACTAGAAAAATACCACATTTATAAAAACATACACAACAATTTAATGAATCTACAAACAACATATACAGAAGACATACTATATAGAAACATCATACACAGAGATCAAAAAAAAGTGCGCGTAACGTCAACAAACATCAACTTCATAGACCGAACATCTACAACAGAAAAACATCAGTGATTCGACAATGGTCAATTGACCGAAAGGTGCCTCATCACTCAAGGTAAAATTATTGCAATTAATGGTGGATAAAATTACTTACAATAGTAATATATTAACTTCATATATATATATATATATATATATATATATATATATATATATATATATATATTTTTTTTTTTTTTTTTGTTTTTTTTTTGAGTTTTATCAGTGTCTAGGTCAGCTGCTAGGAAGCCAGAGTTTTAAAGGCAGGTGTTCTTTAAACCGGTTAAAGAGTGTATGCAAGCTGTATAGGAGTTGTAATCTATATTGAAAGATATTAAAAGAAAAAATCCAATATAATCTTTGACAATATTATTTTATAGATCACCTGTCTTTAAAACCACTGTTGTCTAGTTCAACAGTATACAAGGGCCAAACTGGACACTGATGAATATCAATTAGTGCAATAAAAAAACATTACAACTTTGTACTTATTTATAAATTACTTCAAGTTCCAGATGTTGTACTTGTATTGGGGTAAAACAATAAAGGACTATTGTTAAAAAGCAATGGAAATCTACTTCTAACTAAAATTCAATTAACAGTTGCAATCACTGTATTCCCATTTTAAGTTGAATGAAGTTAAAAGTTAATACTAAACTAGCCTTCTTATTTGTTAAGTGAAAAAAGAATCCATCAAACTCATTGGCTTGAATGTAATTACCACATACATCTTATTATTTTTTTAAAACTTATGGTAGTAGTAGACATTGTTACAACTTTTATGTTAGAAACAGAAAAATTCTGGAAAATACATGGAAGAATATAATGCTTTTGATGAAATTCTTTTATATAACAAATATCACAATGGTAATTTTCAATGATGATCTTAACACTTTTGGGATAAATTATATTATGCAATTTGAATTAGTTTTTAAATGAGTTTGATTCCTATATATAAGTTGATCTACTTGATGATCAAGTGGAAACATTAAAATTGTCAAAAAATTCTGAAAGTTTTGTAGAAGTAAGCTAAATACGTAATAAATAAATAATATAAAAGACCACCAAAGAGGATAGTGACCTAATCAACATAGTTTGTCCACAAATACAGGAGATAATGAGAGCTGTCAAGATGCTTTCTTAGATGAATGTCGTTAATGTAAAGACGGCTTTATACTTCTTTAAAAAAAGTAAGGAAAATATTTAGTTGAATATTTTTCCAAAAAAATGTTAAATGTGCTGCAGCATTCCACCACAACTGATTATAATATTACAACAAACACAAATATAAAATAATAATGAACATTTTTTAATATATTTTTCACATAAAAATAAGAACAAGAATTAAACTAGTCACATTCTACCAAATAATACTTAAACAGATAATTTGCTTACCTGGAGGGCTGTCTGGGTTAGGATGTGACTGATGGCCATTGGTTCTCAACGATGGTGGAAGAGGAGGACTTGGAGGCCTTACAATTACTGGAGGCTCCAGGATATCTCTGTATTTGGACACCATTAATACTGAGATGAAGTAGACAATTGCCAATGACAAGAACTGAGCTTGCTTAGTTTCTTCCTAAAATTAAAAAAAAAACAAATGTATTCACAACTTATTTTGCAAAACAATTTTCAATGGTCTATTACAATCACACATTTACATTTTCTATTTCATGAGGCTATTTGGAAAATAATCTGTCTGTACAAAGTAGTGAGGGAACAAGACAGTGTCTGTGTAGTTCAATCGAGCAACGTAGTATGTGTTATAGAGTACTACTAGGATGTTATTGGTTCTTCTAGTTTTAAGACAACGCGCACTGACACTGACGTGGGGTTTATATATGAGATACATATGGTTAACAAAGACTACATGAATTTACTGTGAAATTTTTGCTGTTTGTAATGTCGTGAATATGTTATTTATTAAACAAGTAGTGAATTAATTTGAATGATCAGAAATGAAGACCAAATATTCTGGTAGTTGTCATGGCCAGTGTTTACCAAACTACATGAAATTTTGTAAATGATTATGAAGGATGTGTTGAGAAACACAAAAATAATTAATCCAAAGGACCAGAAATACATATATGCAGTAATTTTGTTTCAATGTGTACAATTTGAATTAGTCTGATGAACTTATGAACTGTTGTATCAGCTTAAGCAAACCCTAAACTAGCTTTGAACAAAGATCTTTTCAAAAATTCCCGTATTGTTATTTTAAACTGATAATTTGAAAATATAACTCATAGAGAACATAGAAATTATACTTTAAAGGCTGATTGGTGAGGCCAGAACGCACTAAAATGAAACAACATATATATATATAAGTGTTTTATATGTGTTTTTATATATGTGCTTATTTCCAAGAGATTGCAGTTTTGGACTATTGCCTTTAGGTAAGTCTGTCAGTCTCCTATCAAGTCCAAAAAATTCCAAATAAGCTTTAAGCTCTACTAGAACTAACCTATATATATATATATATATATATATATATATATATATATATATATATATATATATATATATATATATATATATATCACTTTCACTTATGTACTTAAACAAGAATCTTACTTGGTATTTATGCGAGCTAACTTTCAATGGCTGGTCGTGCCATCATCCTCGGGCATACAGTATGCCCGAGGATGATGGCACGACCAGCCATTGAAAGTTAGCTCGCATAAATACCAAGTAAGATTCTTGTTTAAGTACATAAGTGAAAGTGATAAGTGTATACAAGAAAACAGTGTTGCATAACTACATATATATATATATATATATATATATATATATTTTAGATAAAAAACTTGTTCTTTTGCTTTTTTGTAGTTTCAAGTTCTCTGTGCGATTACTTTTTCTCCTGTTGTTTCATATTAGTGTGTTATATAATCATTTTACATGAGGATGGTCTAATAGTAAGAGGTTCCAATTCAGTTGTTGCTTATTCAATCTAACTTTTTAATTAAAACTACACAAAAAGTATGTGTTAAGCTTAGTTCTCAAACTCATATATTTTAAAACCATAACTAATACAACAGATGAATTGTATATATAGATTTCTCCTTATACAGGATGTGGTTATGGTTTATACAAAGTTTTAAATCTTAATTTAATGATTTCTTAAAATTTTATTTATTTTTATGCTTGTAAAGAGCCGTCATATTATTATTGTTAGTATTGTAATTTATGTTTCCAAAACTATTTAACAATTTATTAGTCCTAACATTTTTAACCAATTTAACATTTAAGAACTAATACAAAATGACTTAAACAGTTTTTAAGCCATATGTATAATTAAATACAACCATAATAATTATTATATTAGAATAATATAAATACCACAGTTTAACCCAAATTCAAAACTGACCCGCACTATGCATCACTAGACCATTTCTCAAAAATGGGTATTTCTTGAAAATTGAGACACAGTAAAACTTCGATTAACCGTCATCCAATTGACCCGGCCGCCAGTACCCTAAATCGAATTCTGTCTAGTAAAGTTTTGGACAAATGAATACACAGTATTAAATAACAAGCTACTCACTACTTACAGATGTAATTACAATGGTTTTTGTTTGATTGATAAACGCCGACATCATTAAAAACATGATATTATTCTAGGAGCTTTTTGTCAGGAGTTACGGCAGACACACTTATTTGTTATGACGTATTATATTGATTTTCCCTACTGTTTTCAAAATTTCACAAAACCTACAAAATAAGTTGGAAATATTGACTAAATATTTAGTTTGTAAAATAATCCTTAGAAACGGACTTGGTTGAAGTTAAGCACAATCATTGATACAGTTAGATAAACTCATACTTACTAGGAAGTAAATTATAACGTAAATTTCTTAATAAGTAAATTATTTGGTTTAAAACCTTTACTTGATATGAATCTTGGATAGTATTTATTGTACCAGAAGCATTACTTATCAGAGAGAGAATAAATTACACTTTAGTTCTATATACAAAATATTTATAAACTCTCAAATCAGTCACATATGACACGTTTACATGTCTTAGTGATAGGCGCCAAAACACTTTTATCGCCAGTTAGCTTATTATGTGGGTAACCGACGTATTATTGTTTACACAACACACAAAAAATATTAAAACAGTGTTGCATAGATAAGAAAATATAATTAAATCAAAAACAATTTAGGGCCAATTGGTCCGACAGAGTCTATTTACATATCATTTTCGGTAGGAAAAAAATATGTAGGACTCAATTGGTGATACGTATTTTTATAAATATTATGATAAGAAACGTATATTCGTACTTAGATATGATAGGGGAACAAAGAATAAGTACACAATATTTTAAAAAAAGCGTAAAATATCTTGGCAATTCTCTGCGAAAACACAGATGTTCTGCTACATGAACTATTTCACCTGTCAGTTTATATTACTGTACATTATTTTGCTATATTTGTAGCTACTGTGCAGATCTTTTTATCATGTAATAAATAATTTAATTTGCTATTACAATCGTGTTTATGTGTTTTTTCGCTCTGAAATATATTACATTACTGTGAGAGTGATATATATCTATAATATAATTGATATTTGATTTGAAGGAATAATACAGTGTTTCTGTTATCCGTCTATTTGCTCAACTGTTGTTGCCACGGTCCCGACGGTGACAGTTAATCGAGTTTTTACTGTAATTGCAAATTCTGGTAGTGAAACAAATTTCTCACATTATTCTAGCATCAGGTTGTTACGAAAGAAATAAAAGACCAAGTACCAATTCTATAATCTAAAATTGATTAAATAAACTTTGAAGGGTGATATCTTCACCCTTTTATTAATAACATGTGCCTGCTCTGATATGGCCCGTGGGAGCAACTTATTCTTGAAAGATTTTAAAACTTTTCCTTTTTTCTAATTTTTTTCTTAATTTTTCTCAATTTTTTAAAGTTATAGTAATATTTGTAATTATTTTTTTACATTCACTTATTTTCTCATGTTAACCCAACTTTACCTAATGTTTACTGACAATTCCTTTGCTAAAAATTATCTATTAATCTTTTGTTTTGTAAAATACGGCACAAACTTCGAAATGATCTGTAAACACGTAGGAAAAACCATAGACTTTTGGCAGAAAAGAATTTCTTCAATATTCAATCGCCAATTCATTGTAAAATACCTCACAAACTTCAAAACATCTATAAATACGTGGGGAAAGACTTTGGACATAAGAGAAAGAAGTACTTTGTGTAGTATTTATTGTCCAGATAGTTGCAAATATTGAACATAGAGTATAGGAAAAAAATCGTAAACATACGGCAATGGTAATCTGAGAGAAATGGTAGAACATACATGTTGTTGTAGCGCAATTACAATCACGTACTGGTAAGTGAATGATAATTAAAGGGCTAAAAGATACTTTTGGGAGGAGTCTAGTGATACAAAACGTGGTCCAACTGTATCCCTTGTAAGACAGAAATTATGTTTCATACCATAACTTCTGCAGTCGTTATTTTAAATAAACTGCTGCGTTAATTATGAGTTTAGTTTATAATTTTGGTAACCAAGCTTAAAAATTTACTTAATTTTGATTAAACTTTGTTTATAGTTTTAATTTAACAGCAGCTACATAAATTATTAAAAAAATAATTCGTCTTGTTACAATTATGATGGAAGTTTCCACCAAACTTGTTGTGAATCCATGCCTCTATTGCAACAGTATTGGTCAAACAGATCAAGAGTAGGGTCACAACACAAATTACTAACCATATTTTAGCAGTAAGACGCTAAAATCCTTTTATCTGAGGATGTAATGTGGATTAGGGAATAATACATATTTTTTCGTAACACATTTCTAATTTATTATTAAAATACACAATAGTATATATATCATTGTTCTTGTTGTTGAAATATAATGAAAAGATGTCTTAATATTCTAGCACATACACCTTATGTAAGAATGTTTAAAGAAATGAAAGTTTAAACTAACCACATCTCTATAAATAACTGCTCTTAATCGGTTTACATCCATATCCTGCAGTAACTTCTCAGGGTCTTTGACTGGGCTTGACTGGTTCGACAGGTTGTCAACTATGTTCTGAAATTAAAAAAAAAATAATATATACACACATTTTGGAATAAAGTGAAAACAGGCCTTATAAAAAAATTATTTTAAACTATTCTGAAATTAAAAAAAATTAATATATACACACATTTTGGACTAAAGTGATAATAAGCCTTATAAAAAAATTATTTTAAACTATTATAGATTGTAAATATTTTCTTCAATTATTTTTCTGCAAAAATTTTCATCACACACAACTAAACTAAAGCAATTTTTTAAACTGAATGTTTGCTTTAATGTTCATATTGTAAACTTTTACTATCAAAGTTTTGATTAATGTGTACACCCATAAATTTATTAATAAAAACATTGACGACAGATGAAAAAAATATATTGCAATAAATTTATATTTAAACTGACCCATAAGCAATCCAACTTGAAAACTCATTGTAGAGAAAATATTACACATCTAAAGTAAATTTCAAATATCCACTAAGAACTTTATGGAGTGAACCAACACAATGTTCTATAGCTCTCTAAGTGAAACTATAAATTACATAATCCGAACTTCAATTTTGAAGAAACAAGTGATCTTTAAAAAAACATACAAAATTTTAAGACATTTTCTTTTGAAAGAAATAAAGACTACTGTAGGCAAGTGTAACATCTTTACAAGTGTTTTTAGTTAAAATTAATTTGTTTCACTAATCTATTTATTTATTTTCATATAATCCCCATATTTATTTTTTAAAACCTCTGGTGAGCCCAATATATGGTAAACTAAACAAAAGAATGTAGCTTTATATGACATTTGTTATTTATTTAGACCTGACAAATTATCTGGTGGAGTTTGATAAGAGTAATTTATAAACTCAATGATGTATTTAAAAAAAAAATATGCTATATATTTTTGTTTATTGAGGCTGTTTTTCTTATTACTAGGTTAGTAGAGTGTTATGAATTTTAAATTATAACTAGAATTCACAAAAAATAATGTGAGTCTAGTTGTTTTGTGACAGAGGATTTATATGTCCTTACATTCTTCTTGAAACAAAACCCAATTACAAGGGAGTTACGGTACTGTATACATAAGTATTTTTTTTCACAAAAAGAATTAAATTTTGTTCATTAAATAGTAGATTGCATAATTTCTGAAAACTCATGCTACAAAAATTATTTATATAATGTCAAGCTCTTTATGAACTACTGAGATAGGAACCTAAACAAATTATTTAAACAGAAAATCTAACATGTGGAAAATCTGTTATCAATACGTGTATTGTGCCCTGGAAAAGCATCATTTTATATTATTTAAAAAGTGTAAGACATTCTACTAAACATTCTACAGTTTTTTTTTTAATGGTAAAGTAGACAAAAGTACAGATTAAGAACTAGCACACAATTATAGTGCCTAAAGCTTATGATTTTATTAGTTTTTAAGCTTTATACTAATTAGATGTCTTAGTTTTTATTAAAAAAAAGTAGAATGACCAAAAGCACAATTTCTAAATATCTGTAATATTAATAAGAAGATTAAGACAGCCTTCAGTAGTAGCACTAACAGAGAGGAGGATACAATTATTCTATAGAGTACCTAATAACATTGTAAAATATTTTATCATTTAACCCTTTGATTAGAAACAGTAACCTGTACCTGCCCTGATATGGCCTATTAGGGCAATATATTTTTGAAAGATTTCTAAACTTTTTCTAATTTTTTTCTTAATTTTTCTCTAATGTTTTAAATTATAGTAATATTTGTTATTATTTTTTTTATTTACTTATTTTTTTATGTTAACCAAACTTTACCTTAAGTTTACTGACAATTTATTTATTAAAAATTATCTGTTAATCTTTTTTTTGGGTAAAATACCTATTCTTTGTAAAATACCTCACAAACTTTGAAACGATTTGTAAACACGTGGGAAAACCATAGACTTTGGACACAAAAGAATTTCTTCATTATTCAATCACCCATTCATTGTAAAATACCGCACAAACTTCAAATGATCTGTAAATACATGGGAAATACCATAGACTTTGGACACAAAAGAATGTTGACTATGTACTCTGTTTTAGCATTTATTGTCCAGTTATTTGCAATATTAAACTTAGAATATAGTACAATACACAGGAAAACAAATCGTAAACGTACAGCAATGCTAATCTGAGAAAAATGATAAAATGTACATGTACGGGAATGCCTTTGCACAACCTCACGTACAGGTATATGAATGCTAATCAAAGGCTTAAATAAGAAACTAATGGGATTCTTACCTTAGGCGAAGCTTGCACCCCCCTAATGAGTGACTGTAGATGGGCCGTTTTATTATTTACGGTTGCAGAGTGTGGCAGTGAAATTGGTAATGAAGGTCGACATCTTTCTTTACATTCTAGGCAGTTTCTTACAGCACATGTGCATACCTAAACACAAAAAGCACATGAAATTAATTATTATTTGTTTGTTTACAGCAGAAACGATTTCTGTTATTTCTTATTAGGTTATTTAATTACTGTTGAATTTAAGCAACTATTAAATTGTGTGCATCTGTGTGTTGTGTTTCTGGCTTTTTCTCCGCAGTAGTATACCCAGAAACCCTTCACAGAGGGGTGTGTTTGGTATAGACATTCTGGATGACTGTCATCTAATTTATAACCCCAAAGCTAAATTTTGAAAAATGAATCCAATTTTATGAAATTCTAATGTTAAAAACTTCCAAAAAGAAGCTGACAAAATAAATGAATCAATGTTTTCTTTAACTCATTTCAAATTGAAGGAGAACTCAACAAAAATTATGTTTAAGTATGTTACATGGTGGGTTTATTTAAGAAATCAAATAAAGGCTTGAAAGAATAAGATGAAATTAAAGGCTTATAAGAAAATTTACAATCTTCATTAAAAAAAAATACAATTCTTGTAAGAAATATTGAATCTGTAAGAATTCTATGATGGTTTGTTAAGATCTTCATCCTCTGGTACATACATTGTTTTTTATGGATATGAGGTATAAGCAGTTCTTTAGCCATTTTTCGGAAGTTGCAGTTCAAAATATGCATCTGTTACTAAACAAAGTTATCTGCATTGAGTCTTTTACAGATATTTTATGTGCACATTTACAAACAGCTTTCATTTTACTGTCAATTAGTTTTACACGAAAACTTTCTTTAAAGTATAACTTTTTAATTTCTTAATAGAGTTTGAAATTAATATGAAATTTGTTGCAAAACTGGAAAATTTAAAATAATGTTTTAAAACTATAACACATTAGAAAGGAGCTTTATAATTTAAAACCCACCTCACTGTGCCACGATATATCTACAGATAAAAACAGAATTAAAAAAATATGATGATGAAATTTAAATGGGAATTAATGTTTAAATTAATTAAATTCTTGATTCACACTTCGATATGCTTACCAATCTCAAACATTGTCGTAATATTCCACCACTAGACATGTTTTTCTCTGCTTCTAATTCTCCAAAATTAAGGGAACTAGCAAAGACTAGAACATCTGCCATGTTGACAAGACGCTGTAAAAATGAAACAGCTACTTCTATGGGCATTCCTTGCGTCGGTTCCATAACATCCAATTCACTCTGAAAAAAAATGTATTTGAAAAGTACAAAAACTCTCAATGAACAATTGTTTTTTTTTTACTTGTTTACAGATACTACTTACATTTGGAGAAGTAGCTGATGCTAACAAAGGTAAAAGGCCTCCACAGGCAATAATCAAGTTGTCAGCTAGTTGTGAAATTAAATGGACAGTGTTTACAACAAATATTGCATTCTCACTGCTGTTGACGAAATCCAAAACTGATTTGGTTGAATGGCTGTAACAATCAGTTTAGAAAAAAATATTGCAATATTTAAAAACCACTAAAAGTGCAAAAACATTTCTCATAAGTAATAGTGAAGTAAAAGTTATAATCATGACATGATAGCATTGGAGAGTAGCAGGTTACATTTTATGTTGAATTATATTAAGTGGCTTTCTTCTTGAAAATCCAAATATAAAATGAGATTAAATGGAAACATTTTGTAACAAAACATTTTGTGAGCTAAGAAATTATTGCTAACATACAGATTTCATTAGCCCTACATGAAAAGGCTTGACATGAAACCAGCTTAAATAATAAAAATCATAGTTATAGCTTTTACGATACCTTCTCCAGACTTGAATATCGGTTTCCAAGGAAAATAAAACATCTGAAAGAAGCCTTTGATGTATATACGACCATTTGAATTCTGGTATTCTAAACGGTGGTCTTGATGGTCCAGGGCTAAACATAGGACGTCCACTTCCGGAACTACTGCCATTACTCTTCACTCGTTTAGCTTCTATACAAAACAAATATTTTAAAAACTGCTTGTTGTAATCATCTTGAATTTACTGATTAAACTATAATTAACTAAGTGAATACATAAGTGCTTACTTGCTGACGCGTTTCAAAACAATCGTTCCTTTTGAGAGTAGAGGCTTTGCTTCATAAAAGGAACAATTGTTTCGAAACGCGTCAGCAAGTTACCCCTTATGTATTCACTTAGATAAGTAATATTTAATTATAGGTAAATATTTTTAACTGTTTATTATAGTAAGTTTTAAAGATGTGACTGAAGCTAGCTTAATGTTTATTAATTTGCTTATTAGATTGTTCCTGTACAAAATAACAACATAACAAAATAAAATGTACTGCATCATAATGTTATTTTAAATTAATGGAGTATCAAATCATATTTTGATCCAAGCAACATTTGAATTAACAATGAAACATATTCATTGTACGGTAACATATTCTCTCACTGAAACTACTGTGGTATCCTAGATAAACAATGATAATTTGTTAACCAAAACAGGTGTATGTGAATCCACTGGTGCACACAGTAAGAGTACAGTAAGAGCACATAAAAGAAACTCTTTTCTGTAGTAGGACTGTTCTAGGTACCCAGAAGACAATGTGAGGAACTGCATCAAACAGATGGCATATACAACCAAAGACTAATGTATATTTTTCTATATTTGGTACGTCCTTGACTTCAAGGGTTAAATACTACTCTCATGTTTCATATTTATACAGTTTGTAAAATATAGCATGTCTTTAGAGTCAATTAAACTGTCTACTTTTTAATAGGAATAAATCACTTTTCAATGATTGAATAATTTAACAAACATTCTTGTGTAGTTTTTTAATAACTCAGGATACAATCTTGAGATGACACATAAATGATAAAACCTGTCAAATTTAAACCTTTTTGTATACATTTCATTAGTTTGAATCCTATTTCCATTCAGATTTGATATTTTCAGGTAAATTTGTGAGTGTTGAGCTGTTTAGCATCCCATTCAAGACAATAATAAAACAGGTTGAAATAAAATAAGAACATCTGGTGGTTACTATATTTAGAAAATCCCACTATGGATACCTGAATCTGTTGCTGACAACAGTTAAATCAGATTCACACTGCTATAGCAAAAAGCAATTTGTTTCCATTTAGCTAAGACCGGCCCAAAATGTATATTGTAACAATTCACAATACTGTTTGTATCAATAAATACCAAGCACAGTTAATGTTAAAATTACCAACATCACTTTTGAATTTGAAAATTTAAACATTTTACTTTACTACTTAGCCCGGGGTGGGCCTTGGCTTCCTTAACAATATCCTGCAATGTACTTCCGTTTTTAGCCTTCCGTTTCCATGCTGTAACGCCAAGTATCCTTAAATCTTCCTCAAGGTCCTGTAGCCATTGTCTTCAATCATAGTGCATTGTGAAAGTTTCTTCGACATTCTATTGGTCGGGATTCTTATGATGTGACCCAACCATTCTAGACGCTGGGTTTTAATAAACTGGATCACATTTGCATATTTTTATAAGGAATACAACTCAGCATTAGATCGGACGGAGCTTCCACGCATTTGTTTGTAAATCGTCGACCAGACTATAAATTATCCTTAAAAGCTTACGTTCAAACAATGTCAACTGATTTTTCACTATGGCGGTTAAAAAGTCCATGTCTCCGCTCCATTAGTTAGGACTGACCAAATTAAGGTTTTATAAAGTCGTACCTTAGTGGTTTGAGATAACAGCCTATTTTTAGAAAGCTTTATAATTGTGAAGCTAATTAAAATTATCTTTGAGCCATGGAATAGTCTTGGCAACCAGGCACATGCACATATTTGACTGCATGAATGCATGATATTTCCCGAAATGTTATTCTTCTTCAAAATACCATATAAGGTTAGATAAAAAAGGGTAGTAGACAGGGGATCGCCTTCTCTCATGCCAGTCAGAATAGGGACTCATACCGCTGCCTATGATAACTTTGCTGTCACTATCATAAAATGTCATGTCGATCAGTCTGATCAACCTGTTTGTTTAAAAAAAAAACAAATCGAGACATAAATTAACAGAATTACTAATGAATTATTCTTAATTTAATTTTCATTGAAAATGGTTGTTTTAAATTGGCAGATGAGGTCTGGCTATTAAATAATGAGACACCATGCAAAGAAGATCATCTAGAAGGATGGGGGGGGGGGGGGGGTGGAGGAAAAAGTGCAGCATTGGATGGCTGGAAATGTCTACTATTCCAGTAGGAAAACATGTATTTGTTGTTGTAGTAGGTTTTTTTTATGGAGATTAGATACAAAACACGTATTTTTCTCATGCCGATAACAATATGAGATGAGAAGCACAAGCTCCGGAGATTGTCGTATGAAGATTTAGATTTGGATGATTGCTGGGACTGTAAATACTATCCGACAAATTTTACATCATGAACTGAACATGAACAAAATTTTGGAAAAACAAGTAATGAATCTTGCAACAGGAAACAAAAAGAAGCGTTATTTAGCTGCTAGTAGCAGTTCAATGTGCAGTACTTGCCTGATTTAGCATGCTGGGACCTTTTCCTGTTTCTGAAAATCAAGTCTGCTTTAAAAGGAAACAGGTTAGAACTAAATACAATTATCAGCATGAGATACAAAATATTTGTTTCTAGCTTCTATGGAACAAATACTACTTCCATGTATATATATATATATATATATATATATATATTTTTTTTTTTTTTTAGGTTAGTTTTGGTTGGTAAAGATTATTTAGATTTTTTGGTCTAGGAGACTGACAGACTTACCTTGGTAAGAGTCCACACTGTAGTCTTGAAATAGAAACACATAAAAGCACTTAAACAATGATATATTTCAACCACACAGTGGTCTTTGTCAATCGAAGAGAAAACACAAAAAGAAATATGAGAGAATGAAATAAAATAAATATAAGTTCTTATATACTATAAGTTCTTATATATATAAGTACTTATATTTATTTTATTTCATTCTCTCATATTTCTTTTTGTGTTTTCTCTTCGATTGACAAAGACCACTGTGTGGTTGAAATATATCATTGTTTAAGTGCTTTTATGTGTTTCTATTTCAAGACTACAGTGTGGACTCTTACCAAGGTAAGTCTGTCAGTCTCCTAGTCCAAAAAATCTATATATATATATATATATATATATATATATATATATATACACAGCAATCCCTCGACTTAAGCTATCCCGTCTTACGCGATTTCCAAGTTGAGCGGTTTTGAATCATACTGTCATAGTTACGCAGAAACTGGGCCGTTCTGGAAGAAAATGCTTATGAGAACTTTTATAGCTCATTAACAACTAAATTTAGAAGTGGATAATGATGACGTTCAAGAACTGGTGGATTTACATAACAAGGAGCTGACAATTAATTGATGAGCTAATAGAAATGTGTGAGCAAGAGTAAGACCTTAAAAAAGCAGATTCTTTAGACTTAGTTGACGTAGAAATTGAACAAAAAGTCTTAATTTAATTCAGGAAGGGTTACAAATTTTGGAAAACATAGACTCCAACGGTGACAGTATTTCTGCCACAAAACAAAAAAATTTACGAGTTGCAATGAAGTTCTGCGAAAGAAAAAATCGACAACTACCCTGCACATCCGCCTGACATCAATTCCAAACTGAAGAGTGTCAATGTGTTTTTCGTTCCACCAAATGTTACATCGATACTTCAACCACTCGATCAGGGAGTAATAAAAAATTTAAAGCTACACTACAGAAAAAGAATTTTAAAAAAGATTGCGACTACTGTAGAGAACAATGAAATTGTACCCAAAAACATTGTTAATCTAAGGGACTGCATCGCTGAATTGGCAAAAGTTTGGACGAACGACGTGAAGAAAACAACAGTTTTTAATTGTTTCTCCAAAGCTGGATTTAATTCAGTCACACATGAAGAGGACAGTGAGGACAACATGACTTAAGTCAATTAAATAAAAAAGCAATGGGATTTTCTGAAGAGTTCAGGAAACGTAGCTGATGACGATCCACTTGAAGATTTTATTTGTCTGGAAGAAGATTTAGCTGTTTCCAATTTTCCAGACGACAAAGACATACTCTAAAGCGCCCAGATGACAAACTCAAATGAACTTTTGAAAGATGATGATGACGACTATGACGATGATTGTGATGAATCTGAAGAGAAGAACCCTACAGATCATGAAGTTTTACAAGCTTTCAAAATCATCAGGCGAGGATTTCAACTGAAAGATGGTGTACCAGACATCATATTTGATTGTCTGAATAAATGTAAAACATTCATTGAACATGATGTTTTATTCAAATGCAAAGTGCAACAAAAAATTACTTACTTTTTCAAGTAAAACTTTGAAAACTAGAAACAATTTAAAAAGTATCTATTTGAAGTTACTGTATTTACAGTATTGTATTACTGTAAATCGTATTTTGTTTAATTTAATACAGTAATTTTTTTCTGGATACGGTCTGTGTAGTGTATAAAATAGTTTGTGTTGTTTGAAATTGAATTGAGTATATAAAAAAGAAACTGATAGATTGTGTGTATTCAAATAAAATCAGTATAGGCAGTTGATAAATGTAATACGGTTAATAAATAATACAGTTACTAAATTACGGCCTACTGAGTTTGCTTTGATTAAATTCCACTACAATCAAGTCATGCTTTCTGAAAATGAATTGGTGAGTGTACTTATTTACCAGTAAATTTTCATAAGCATTAGATAACTTATCATAATAGCCTGTAGAACCTATGAACAATATTGAATATGGATATCTAACGCAATGAAGAAACATTCTGAAAACACCAATAAAACATTTTTAACAACTTGAATTTCAAATAAATTGAGACATTATAAAACATTATCCTATATTAACATTTGTCTATTACACTAATTACGCTCGTATATTATACTGTATCCCTTTTATTACCGCACGTAGGACGGTATGCGTAATGCGGTAAGATCAGTAAAATAGGGTGGGAGCATTCTTGACAACACAACCTCGCAATAAAGAATACCTCTCTACAACGAATTTTTTCTCTGGATAATCGACTTCGTTATACAGAGGTTCGACTATATATATATATATATATATATATATATATATAGTGCTAACTTGCAATGCATTGGACAATATTTTTACTAACAATATTTTAATTCATAAATATTTATTTAATGTGATTTATAACTTGAAATGATAAAATTATTTAGTAAATTGTTTCAATGGTACACATAAATGAATGCAATCAAAAGTAAAACAAAATGAATAAAATAATGAAATAAAGCAATGATATACATTAAAGGTGTTAAAAACATATAAATAATGAATATCATGTTCTGTTACAAATTTTTAAAGTGTACAGGCAAGCAAAATAGTCTTTTTAAATTTATTAAGCTTAGGAATATTTTCCAGAGTCCGACACAGAAATTTTAAACAAAATATACTCGTAGTAACTGTATATTCTATGTAGCATAAACAAAAGAAAACTCTATCTTATCTATTTTGTGTTATTTTTTATAACTTTTTTCATCAACAAAGGTTGATTCAAAATTTAAGCTACTGTTAAGTTTAATTTATCTGAAATTTAACCTTTAAAATATATAAAAATCTACCGTATTTATTTCTTCAGCATACAAATTTTTTAAGCTAAGCAGCACCAAACCATCATTTTGAAAATTTTAAACATGCAAGCTCACAATTTATACACACAGCATGCAAAACCGTTGTCTATGAAATTACTAGAGGCTAAGAAATGGAGGAGGTTTTTGTAATTTACAGTTGCTGGAATTACATATTTTAAATACAATTATAAGCAATAAAAATTATAATGAATGAAACTTAAGTATACTATACCCCCGTATAAATGGCCTTTATTAATATCACAGTTAACGGCAGAACTTACAACATCAATATTAAAGCATTTCTTACAACTAACCATGAAAATGCATTGGTTCTACTTGTGTAGACATGGAGTTACTATGTGGTCGCTTTTGAGGGGACATTCTTATTTCTGAAAATAATTATTTGAGTAAAGATTATTTTTCTGTGGCACTGAACATACAAAAAAAAATTTTTTTAAAAGTTAATAATAATTTATAATAAAAATAGTCAATTTCTTTTATATGATCTGAAACTAATGAAACCTTGATAAAACATCTAGTTATAAGCTAAAATTTATAGACACACACTTTTTGGCAATAAATGTTTTATAAATATTTTACACAAACAACTTACTTCAGAAATATTCACATATAATGAGTATAATATAATTTTTTTCATTGTGGTATATTTATTTAGTTACTGTATTAAGCAGAACTATATATAGACATGAGGATTTAGTAGGGAATGTAAGTGGGCTGTTTCAAAAGTTTGTTACACTATCTATCTTAAATGGATATAGATTGTCTGGGAGTTAAGCAATATGCATTGGTGTAGTGGTAGCACTTGAAAATTCCTATGTATGTGAGTCAATTGATCGGGCAGACAGGCTCCAGCTACAATGAAGGCATGATTCCACCCAAGCATTATAACACCAAAACCTTTAAAAAACTAAAATCCATTTTGAATTGTTTAGTGTGGATGGTAAAGGCCAATGTTTTCTCATTGGTGTCAATTATTCATTGAGAGGAGAACGTTATACAAAAAAAACAAGCTGCTTGCCAGACTCAAACCTTCTTTAGAAGTTTCAATGAGATGCTTTACAGAGTGACCAAGGTTTTCTAAGGGATTTGTATTTGTTTCCAAAGCTGACATCATAGGGGAAGAAACTCTGCAAATGAGGTTGATTTGAGACAAAATGTTAAAAACTAGTTTGGTATGAATCAAACAGCTTTTAAGGCTGTACCAAAAGCGTGTTAAAAAACAAGAAAAATATATAACAAAATAAGTTTTCCCTGATCTTTTGAAAATGTAAGTTAACTTTTTTGAAAAACTTTTATTAAAAAAAAAGTGTTTACCATACTTTTGAGATGAACCATATAAATACAATAATTTACTGCTAATAAAAAGTATAAACAAAACATTTCTTGCCTAGTTTTCTATCTATTTTACAAAAGTAATTATGTCTTTAATATAGCTAGATTTATCAAATTCAAACATTGTAAATATAAAAGTTGCTTGATGCAACCATTTTGAATTCACTGAATTAACTATAATTAAAAACTACTTAACTAAGTGAATGCGTAATGGCTTAATTGTTGACACGTTTCAAAGCATTCATTCCTTTTATGAAGCTAACCCTCTACTCGCTTCTGAGTAGAGGGTTAGCTTTGTAAAAGGAACAAATGTTTTGAAACACGTCAGCAAGTAAGCCATTACATATTCACTTAGCTAAGTACTTTTTAATCATAGCATTGTAAATATGCTAGTCTAACCCAAATCTGTTTAAAAATAAAGATTTGAAAAAACAAACAGTATGAAAATGACAGGTGTACAATTTAATAACTAAACATAAAAACATTTTAAGAAAAATGTGTACAAATAATAAAAAATATTCCTAAGCTGGCCAAAAATTTTGAGAAAAGTTCTCTGAGCTACGACAAGAAAAACATGGTAATAAAGAATTTTCAGAAGAACTACACTCCCTCATTACATAAATATCATAGAAACAAGTACTGTACCTACTTGTTTTTGTTTCATGCATAATATTTACTTTTCAGTATGACAATTTGCTTTGTTATGACAATATCGGATGAATATATGTTGGTTCTATAATTTGAATATAGATCATTTCACTATTTCAGATTGAATTTGTTCTGCATTAGTCTGAATTAGCAAGATTTTATTATATTCCTTTTGATAACAAAAGTAACAATGACCATTTCTGCAAGGGTTGACTAGAAATTGACTAACAAAAGAGACAATGCCAACCTTTGCAAGCTCTGTCTAGAAACTAACTTGCATTTTTAAATAATAATCAAGTAAACATAAAAAAAGCTTTGAAATGTACATTGTTAAACTACTTTTCTTTATATTTTCTGAATAAATTTATCATCCTGATGCATAAGCCTCTTTATTCCATTCTCATAGAGTTCTGTAACTTGAATTTTAACCATTATTCACTCTAGCTTACAGCTCTGCATCATTAGACATAGATGGTAGCACTTAGCACACGATCTAAACTGTAGAGCCAGTGATCAATTATATCCTAACCAAAATAATCAATGCAAATGTGATTAAATGTGCAATTACAGTAGGGATTTTAATAGAGAATCAAAACTTTTAAACCTAGCTTGCCCAGATGCCTGATTTGGAGAAACACACTAAATAATACACAATTTATTCAGTGTTTCACAGTAAAGCTTTATTTAGGGTATTTTAGAGCAATATTTATAAATGTACCCATCAACTAGAACTTCACCATCGTCATTAAATTAATGACAACTTTGATCATACTTGCTGACAAAGTTTCTTCTTGGATTTTTTTATGCTGACAACTTAATGATCTAAGTAATTTTCATTTCTAGTTATAGTAACTAAAAAGTAAAAAATAATTTCCCAATAACAAAAATATAATCTATCACAACCTTACTACCCACAAAATTTTGAAGTCAGCACCACAGTAATGCCTTTGAATTTTAACCATTAATTCACTCCAGCTTACAGCTTTGCATCATTAAACAAAGATGGTAGCACTTGGCACATGAACAGAACTGTAAAGCAAGGGATCAAGTATATCCTAACCAAAATAATCAATGCAAATGTGATTAAATGTGCAATTACAGTAGGGATTTTAATAGAGAATCAAAACTTTTAAACCTAGCTTGCCCAGATGCCTGATTTGGAGAAACATACTAAATAATACAAAATTTATTCAGTGTTTCACAGTAACACTTTATTTAGGGTATTTTAGAGCAATATTTATAAATGTACCCATCGACTAGAACTTCACCATCGTCATTAAATGAATGACAACTTTGATCATACTTGCTGTCAACATTTCTTCTTGGATTTTTTTTTCGCTGACAACTTACATGATCCAAGTAATTTTTATTTCTAGTTATAGAAAAAAAGTAAAAAAACTAAAGAGTAAAAAATAATTTCCCAATAACAAAAATATAACTTATCCCAACCTTACTACCCACAAAATTTTGAAGTCAGCACCATAATAATGAAATTTCTGCATCAACTTCAAAATTTTGTGGGTAATAAGCTTATGTTAAATCATGTTTTCATATTGGAAAATTATTTTAGTGTTTAGTTGTAAAAATTATATATTGGGATTCTTTTTTTGAAATAGGTTGTTTAAAAAAAAATAATAATTAAAATCCTTCACTTAAAGATAATGATGTTTCTTTATGTCAAGATTCTCATTACTTTAGCATGGATTAATTGTTCTTTAATTAATTTGAAATTTCCCACAAAAACTATTGCTAAATGGAACTCACAACCCATGGAATTCTAAATTCCATCACACAATTAAAAAAAAAACAGAATGAACAAAGTAGAAGCAGCACAATACTGAATGTGGGGACACTGTTAACACCAAACTTAGTTCAACCTACTACCATATCAAAGCCGAAACAAAAGTTACATTTGAGAGAATACTCAAGTTAGTGTCAATGGCTCCTATATCTGCTTACTCATTTAAGTACTGTTATGTTTTCTTATTATAAAATTTGAACATTTATTGAAAACACGTTCTTTTGTACAGTTTTTCATTGCACTTGCTTAAGTATGATCTAAATCTTAAATGTATTTTCTTTAATAAATCCATTCATACAATCTCTCTAAATTACATTTTATTTCTCAACCCTGTCTCTGCTTGAGGAAAACAAAATATAAATTTTGGTTTCTTATTTAATCTTAAATTATTAGTTATCTGGTGCCCTATTTCAATTTTATTTCAAATCATAGTGATAATATAATTCTGAATATAGGAATATTATAATATGAACCATTAGCAACAGTTAAAAAGAAGCTACTCTTAAAAATTTTATGCTATTATTATTGTAAGATTTAAAGATAGATAAAAATATTAAAAATAATAAAAACTCGTGCTGAACTTACCAGAATCAAATGTGTCTACAGTATTGATAAACTCTTCACTTTTATCTTCTACATCTGTTGTTTGTGAACCTTCATGTTTGAGGTTTTCAATTTCATTTTCTTGTAACAATATTTCACCATCTTTTTCACTGTCACTTTTTATGGCATCAGATAATGTTTCACCTTCAACAACAGAAGGTGCAACTGTCTGAATAAGTATTGTATTTGATTTGTCATCACCATTTGAAACATTGGTATTGGACTGATCGTGTTCAGCATCAACTGTTTTGGACGGAAGTTCTATTGGTATAGGCAGTTCAGTTACTTCACTTGGACAAACATCTACATTACCTGTTTCTTCTAATTCTTTTTCACAACCACTTACATCAGTTTCATTTGAGCAATTACTAACAACTTTTAACACAACCTCGGCTTCTTTATCACTATCTACATGTTTGATAAATTCACCTTGGACGGATTCAGAGACACTTTGTGGTATTTCTTCAGTTTCAACTTCCCTTTCAGTGGGAGTTAAATATGCTTCAGAATTATCACTATCAACAACTTCACGTTCAATAAGTTTTGAGACATCACTATGTGAAATCACTTCACTACTTTCAACTTCTACACTTAAAGTACTTCCTAAAGCGGTTTCTACTTTATGTTCTTCACTATCATCTCTTGCACTATTATCTGTATTAAGAGCACATTCATATTTATTTTCTTCACTATGTTCTTCTTTCTCTATATTTTCATTTGATTCTATTTCAGTAGTTACACTTTCACTATTTTCAATTTTAAGTTCTTCAATATTTTTACTAACTTCTTGTATAGTACTATCTAGCTGTTCAATGACATGTTGTGGAGATGTTGACTGTGTTGAGGAAAAGTCAATTTGGTGTTCTTGAGTTGAAATTTCATCCTCTAAATTTGAATCCCCATTTTCTTCTTGTGCCTGTACAACATCTTCTAAAGCTGGACTTACTGATGTTGACATTTCTGGTGTTGTTTCCAATTCACAATTGCAAATCACATCAGCATCTCGTACACTTTCATCATCTTTTTCAACATCGGGTACCTGAAAATAAAAAAAATATAAACATTTTTTTAAAGTCGATTCACACTTAGGTCAACAAAGACAAATTTAATTTTAGTTACTTTTTATTAAATAACTACGATTAATATAAATGAAGTAAAATCTCTTCTACCACATAACCTATAACATAAAATATGGATCACGTGAACTATTAGTAGGAATTGATAAAAAAAATGCTTGTATTACAAACTATTGTTTCTTTTACACTTTCCAAAATTAACTTCAAGTTATTGCTTTAAAACAAACTGAAACATTTTTAGCCTTATAACTTGATACAAGCTTACACGGATAACTATTGATGATTAGGTTTACAGAATTTTATAATACAATTTTTTAAATGTATTTTAATAATACATTTATTTCTTAAAATCATAAACTGATAATATAGATTATTTCTAACTAGCTGATTTCCAGCTAGTTATCTATTACACTAAATGGCAAATAAATTAATTTGTATTTAAAAAGAATATTTGTCTTTACAATAAATATAATACCTGTAATATAACTGCATATTATGGGCCACTAACTTTATATGTGATGCAGAAAGCTAAAAGAGTCCTTATGTCGGTTAAAAGTAAAAGTTTCAGTACAAGCCAATTTTCATGGTTAGGTCAAAAAGTTGAAATTTCTTTTTTTAATGAAAATCGAATTTGTGAATGTTTATTTGGTGTAAAAAGCATTATTTTAATATATAAGACAACTAAAACTATATTAAACAGCTGTTTAAAGTGAGTCACTTTTCAACAGTTAAAATGGACTGTCTGTGTAATGCTTTATAAAAGTCCATTGTACTACATTCTAGCGGCGTTTCAGTGAACTACTTGAATTTTTCCCCAATAACAGAACATCATATGGTTATAGAAAAAGTTTTCCCAACATAAGGGACCTTTTAGTTTAAACATATTAAAAATATAAACATAAGGGACCTTTTAGTTTAAACGTAATAAAAATATAAATTTTGCCGACCAAATGTACCTTTCCCAAAATTAGAGATTTAATTTTTAAACGTATTTTTATGGTGTGGAGACAATGTATGTTCACACAAATAATTGTGTGGATCAGATTAAAAATAACATATTGATAGGTTACCTAGCCTTTAGAGTTTCTCATGATATGAATAAGAAGATTGTTCTGTCATTTATGCCAGTTGGTCGGACAAAATTTTCTTGTGACTGGGGATTCGGCCTTCTGAAGAAAAAGTTCAGAATATGTTATCTATCTTCAGTGAGTGTTTTAATTGAAACCATTGAACAGTCAACACCAATATCAAAAGTTAATTCAGCTGTTTCTGTTTGTGATGAAACTGGTGTCTCTAATTTCCCCATAATTGACTGGCTAAATTTTCTTGGAGAAAAAGGATGCAAGTCCCTTAAATAACGAGCTACAATCACTTTGAATTTCTAAATTCAACGAAAAGAGTAGTGAATTGCAAATCTACTCTTGGTGGAAATATTTTTACAACTGATGAGACAGAACTACAGATGACCCGGAAGAAAACACAGCACAAGTGAGGGGGACTCCAAAAGCAAAACGCGACAAGTGGAAGCGCTCGATATAGGTGATCTAATGTTTGTTTCCCATTAATTTTGTTTATATGCTTCCTTACTCTCAATTGTACTCTACATGATTTGGTATGAAGGATGATAATTCTCAAGATTATTTTCTTTATGTTAACAATGTAGTCTATTATCAGATTAACTAAAATTTCATTATAAAACACTTATGAGAAGCAACATAGATTTAATATGCTAAAAAACTGTAATTTTCTTTAAGTTAAATATTTTAGCAACATTATTTCATTAGTTTAAGTTAACATATGTTATATTTTTCTCATTCTACAAAGAATAAAGGAAATTAATATGTATGTTTGAGCACTTAAATATGAAAATTAAAGATTTTGTTGCAAGTTGAACTTTTAAATGGGTTTTCCTCAAAAACCCAGCTTCCAAATGTTTATATAACAAATTGCCATAGCTTTGTGAAATTTTATCGTATCAAAGTAAATTTAGTGTCAAAATGTTAAGAATTTTAAACTTTACTACAATATAACAATAACTCAATATTGAAAATTTCCTACATAACACATATCACGTATTTTTCCCATATCACATATTTTTTATTATTCCTATGATAACTTGTAATGAATATTGAATATCATCATCACTAATTTTTCGATTTATTTAATAATGATATGTAAAAAACTCTTCCATTTTATGACGGTGAAAAAATTGTGATGAGTATGTTGAATTATATAATTTTAAAATAAACTTAACGAATTGGACCATAATAAACATTAATATAAAAAATAGCTCCAGTATCTAGAACTGAACATATGTTAATTCTTACATACAGGGTCGGACCCAAAAGTGGTAGGACTGATTTTCTATGGCGTGGTGGAGTAGGTCTGCCTGGCAGGGTAAGGTGGAGGGGGGCTCTTAGCAACAGACCAACACCAACCTCATTCGCCTGCGGGCTGTCGTTGAGTCAGGACACCGTTTTTATTGAAGCAAGTTTTTTGTCCGCGTCATAAAACAAAATGAATCAAAATTTAGAGCAACGTTATTCCGTGAGGTTTTGTGCGTAACTCGGGAAGACGGCAACTGAGACCTTCGATATGATCAAGCAGGCTTATAGGGACACTGCTTTAAGCTGTTTCACAGTATTTGAGTGGCACAAGTTGTTTAAAGAGGGTAGGGAGCTCGTTGAAGACAATCATCGCTCCGGAACCGACTATCGACGGCAAGAACCGAAACGAATGTGGACAGAGTGAGGACACTGCTGAACACAGACCGACGCTTAACCAGTGAAGAAATTGCAGACCAGTTGGGTCTGTCTGCATCCAACGTCCAACGCATTATTTCACAGGATTTGGCTATGAGCAAGGTGTGCGCCAAGATGGTGCCAAAAACTCGCATGTGCGCATTTCCGAAGAAGTGTTAGCCAATTTGCACCGAGATGAAAATTGTTTGGACAATGTGATAACTGGTGATGAAACATGGGTTTTTCAATATGACCCTGAAACGAAAAGACAATCCGCGGAATGGCGCACTTCCGCGTCCCCACGTCCAAAAAAGAGCAAATCAAAAAGATGTTGGTTGTATTTTTCGACCGTCATGGAGTGCTTCACAAGGAGTTTGTCCCCCCAGGGGAGACTGTGAATGCAAACTTTTACGTGCAGGTGCTCACCCGCCTCCGAGAACGTGTGAAAAGAGTCCGACCGGCCATCGCAAACTGCTGGGTGCTTCATCATGACAACACGCCATGCCATGGCACGCTCGTCGTCAGACAGCTCCTGGCCAAATACGGTGTTACCACGTTGCCGCACCTGCCCTATTCTCCCGATTTGGCACCACTGGACTTCTTCTTCTTCCCCCTGATGAAGACAGCCCAAAGGACGTTTTGACTCAAGAAAGGCCGTTCAAGAGGCTTCTACGACGGTCATCAACGGCATCCCCAAAGAAAATTTCCAGCGGGCGTACGAGGAATGGGAGCAACGTTATACTAAGTGTGTAGCTGCTCAAGGAGCATACTTTGAAGATTAGATGTAAGAAGTCGATGTAAGTATATCGTCAATACAATTCTTGTAAAAAAATCAGTCCTACCACTTTTGGGTGCGACCAGATAAATCATTAATAACACAATATTGATCATTACTTCTCTAGTTGACACATAATCACACTATGTACTTGCACATATAATAAATAACTTAGTGGAGAACTGAGAAGTTGGTTAAAATAATGTTGTGATTAGTTACCAATATCCATAATCTGCATGCAATTCAGAGCTGCATAATAGATCAAATGATTTGTTTCTGTGCGCTATTAAGTCTTAACAAGCTATACTAAATGGATCTTTAATCCAAACATTTTTACGAATCAAACCATCTTACAAGTTTTACAAAATGTTATCCAACTGTTGTTGCATAAAACTAGTGTGTCAATATCAACAATATAATAAATAATGTATAATAATAAACATGAACACACTGGTGTTTTAAACTATAGATGAACAGTTGACAACCTCATAT
Source organism: Prosapia bicincta (assembly GCA_036971475.1). Taxonomy (NCBI): domain Eukaryota; kingdom Metazoa; phylum Arthropoda; class Insecta; order Hemiptera; family Cercopidae; genus Prosapia; species Prosapia bicincta. The sequence goes on along the minus strand of JBAIZL010000004.1, from coordinate 117,337,076 downwards.
TTTATGCAAGAAAATTCGCTACTTATTTTAATTTTTTTGTAGATGAAAAAGCAACTCTAAACAATCCAAACATTTGAACATTTTGGATTTTCGTTAAATATATTTAATATTATTTCATTCCATCTTCAATTGAGTTACTAATTTTTTACTACACTAAGTAATTATTGTGTAACTAAGTAAATACTTTTGCACTTACTTACTGATACGTTTTGAACAATTGTTTCATTTACGAAGATGACACTCTACTCATAACTTGAGTAGAATGTTAGCTTCATAAATGAAACAATTGTTTCAAAACACGTCAGCAAGTAAGTTCAAAAGTATTTACTTTGTTATGCAATAATTACTTATAGTTTAATCAATGAATTCAGGATGATTACAAGCAAGTTTACACTTAGTTTTTTTTCCCTAGTGGTAATTACCCTCCATAACTTTTTTATTTAGTCTACAACAATCTGATTTCACAGTTTAGTCTACAACAGTATGACCAAAGTATTTTAATATTTATAGACGATTGTTAGATTTAACACTACAGATGTAAACATTGTATAGTATATACAATTACTTGACATGCATAGTGATAAAGGCATAAAATATATGCATTTCTTAGCAACACTGTATTGCTCTAACTACTGAACTTAAGACAGATAAATTTACACTAGTTAATTCTGTGGACCGTCTACTATGCATAAAAAATAATAGTTTCATAAATAAAAGATTTACTTTTTCTAAAATAAATATTGAGGAATAAAGTGTATCCAAATGATATAATATACAAAGTAATAGAGAGTTGCAGAGGTTAGTCAAACAACTTTTTTACTAATTAATTTACAAACTCATCAGTTGTTATTATGTTTTGAATTAAATATAAGTGACCCTAATGTTTATGAAAAAATATAAATTCCAAGTTCGGGGTTTAGGATATATATGATAATATAGCAAGTATAGTCCAACCCAATCAATGAGGGTAGAGCTGATCATACACCTACCTACAAATCATGAAACTAGTTGTGTAATTAACGCACAAGATGCTACGATAAAAAGAATTACTATTAGTACCTTAAATGTAACTAGAATATAAATCTGCTTGTATAAATTCGAATATTATTATATGCCTACAAAGTATGAGAGGAAAAGGAAGACCAATTAAAATGACATTATTTGATGAAGTAACTTTCAAACTTTTACAGGGTAACCGAAAAAAAAACAGACATTTTTTAAATTCATATTACTCATTTATTATGCTGTTAATTAGAACTTGTATTACATCTTAATATTTATCTATGTTTCCCATTTACACCTCAAAGGAAAAAATCTTACAAAAAAAACCAGGGATCTTGGGGAGACCACGGGATATCAATGAAAAGCGAAATGAGCCTTAGTGGAAACATGAGTCACACCATGGCCATTTCATCTCAAGAAGTGTGTGCAGTGACGCCATCTTGCTGGAAATAACATTGTTTTTGTTGAGTAAGCAGAACCATTTAAATGAAAATGAGCATCTTCACTCGTGATGATTATTCCATTTTCTTTTTCTTCAAGCGACACTTGTATATTAACAGCATAATCCTCTCCTTGGTTAAAATCTCGTACTTTTAACATCTGAGTCACGCATATCTTGTAAGGATATAAGGAAATAAGTCTTTGCAAAATAGTTCACACTGATTTATGAGTTAGGACTAATTCATTTCTGCCGGCCAACTTAGGTGTTTTCTTGCCAACCAACTTAAATTACGAGTCAAAGCTTGCCTAACCATTTCAGTATTTTACGGCGTCCTAACAGACTTATTTCGATCTGGAGACTTCTTTTTTTAAAATATTTTTCGTTTTTCTCAATTTGTTATCCCACCTGAGAATCATATTTCTGCTAGGAACGATATCATGGCATCCAAGTTGTAAGTGAATGCAAAAAAGCCGCTGCGCAGCTGTGATGACATTTCATAAGCAAACATACGATGTTGTACCATCCACCTCTCCATGAATAATGAAATGGCATCATGTGCAAGGATCAGGGGTTACAGTATTCCCCTCCAAACAACAATTGCCATGAGTGTACTATCTATTTTAAAAACGCCTGGTTTTTTTCAGTCATTATCTTATAATGCTAATTTTTATTCATTATAAAATCCTGCATATTCTGTACATTTACTATTTGGTGCTAGCTATAGTGTTTTAAAAATTATGAAATTTAAAAGATTTGAAAAATTATAAAGTTTTCGACTTCCAATTATAACAACAGATAGTCTCTCTAAGGCGTAGGTCAAAAGATTAATATATATATATATGAAGTTATTATTATTAATTGTAAACAATTTTTTCCACCACTAAGTGCAATAATTTCACCTTATGTGGTGAGGCCGCTTTTGGTCACTTGACCACTGTCAATTAATTTTCTCTATTTTTCTGGTCTGGTTGTTTGGTCCGTGATGTTGGTATTTGTTGACGTCATTTGTTTCTTCTTGAGCCGCATGTATAATGTTTTTTAATAGTACGTTGTCTACATATGTTGTCTGTAGTTTCATTAAATTCTTGTGTATATTTTTATATGTGCATTTTTAGGAAAACAACCAGATCATTTAAAATAAGATTTGCAGAACATTATAGAGCATTTAAAAAAAAAAAAAAAAAAAAAAAAAAAAAAAAAAAAATACAAAAGCATCAAATGTAGCAGCACACCTAATATCACATGAAATAACAAATTATGAAAATAACCTAACCATACTTGAATTAAATAATAACCCAACAGAATTAAACTCACTGGAAAAATATATCTATAAAAACATACACAATAATTTAATGAACCTACAGACAACATATGCAGACGATGTAATATTTAAAAACATTATACACCCTGCTCAAGAAGAAACAAGCATGAAGTAAACAAATACCAACATCACGGATCGAACAACCAGACCAGAAAAATAGAGAAAATTAATTCAGTGATTCGACAATGGTAAAGTTGTTTACAATTATTAATAATAACTTCATAAGGTCAGTACAACGGAAAAATAATGGACGACGTGAAATATATATATATATATATATATATATATATATATATATATATATATATATATATATATATATATAATTTCTTTTTGTGTTTTCTCTTTGATTGACAAAGACCACTGTGTGGTTATATATTATTGGTTAAGTGCTTTTATGTGTTTCTATTTCAAGACTACAGAGTGGACTCTTACCAAGGTAAGTCTGTCAGTCTCCTAGTCCAAAAAATCTAAATAATCTTTACCAACCGAAACTAACATAAATATACAGTATATATAGGGTTATGACTGCATCACTGAAAGATTGCAATATCAGTTATAGGGTTAAGAGGCCAGAAAATTGAAAAACTTTTGTATCAAGTTTTATATTAATCATTCTTATTTACTTATATTTTCCAGCTGAAGGGGGTTTTACTGTTTTAAATAATAAGAAACCCTGACTTTTTTGCTACAAAACATATCATTTGTTTAATTAATCTTCCCAGACATTATTTTTTTACTGGATAGTTCCTTCCACAGATGGAAATTGTTATTCAATTACCTCATATACAGACATAGGTCTTGTTGCATGTTGTTCCCATCCTGAAATTGTACTGATAGGTCGTTGCTGTCTTAGTGCAGGATCTGTTATGTTATCAGATCTTTGCCGCTCATAATGTTCATACATCTGGGCAAATTGGAGTTTGAATTCTTCATATGACACCTACACAATAAATAAAACGTTTTAAATTGAATGATGCAACTCCTATTTGAACAACTAGTAAAAATAGCATGACTTAGTTTAAAAAAAAAACAAAAATAATACGTAATCAAAATAGAAATGTTTTTTTAAACTAAATTTCAAAACTATAACTATGAAAAATCGAATATCCTTATTAGGACATATAAAATGCTCACTTTGGAATGAACAATAGCAAGTGTGTCAACCCAAACTCGCCAGCCTCCGTACTCGTGTTTAATTGCATGGTGTAACAGCATTCGAAACAATGAATAAACCATATCAGAGGTTTTTTGTTCTTCAGTGTTCTTGGGATGAATATAAGCCATAGCAATCAACCATTCCTGAAAGTAAAAATTATATTACAAATAGGACAGTGGGACAATCATTACTACTCATTCAAAAAAAAATCAATTTAAATATGGCTGGATGAATTCCAATACACTTTAATATATTAACATTAATATAGCATAAGAAAGTCGTGGAAGCCAAAATATGTAAACTCAGAAGTTTGAGTTAAATACTTCACTTGATATTTTTATATTTCAAAATATTCGTGCATCACTAAACAAAATTGAAAATATTACCAAAATGTAATTTTAAATTCTTTTCTTACTGGTGTTTTAAAAGAGTTGGGACTAAAAAATAAGAGCAAAGTAACTACACTTGAAGATCAGTCTTGAAAATCAAATATTCTTTAAATAATTTTTAAACTGCAAACAGACATACACACACACACTCTCTTTCTCTCCCACTATAACGGGCTTAAATTGAAAATTTAAGCTTTATAATATAAAATTTTAAAATATAAAATTTTATTTTTGGACGAGAAACCATAAATATAAAGATAACAAAGTGGCATAAGCAGCTATTTTAAAATATTTATGTAAAGCATAGCTATTTTTAAAGGGGGAGATTTTTTAACTGCTTTGAAGGAGGTAGAAACCAACCAGGAGAATTAGAAGAAAGGTCATAATTCATGTTGAAAGACCACTGACATTTGAAAATGTGCAGGGAGAAAAATTATGAAGAAAAACAAGAATAAGAAAATCGCCTAAAACCAAAATTCAAAAAGTTATAACCAAATATATATTTTGTATTAAAAATGTGAAATGAGAATTCAACTTTGTAAAAACCGGAAGTTCTGACGTCACCTGGCATGATTTATAGAAGACGGGACCTCTTACAAGTTCGATGATTGGACGAGAAGACAACAGCGGAGAAGGGAGTTGCAGTGGGCTGAAGAAACGGGGGGGGGGGGGATTTATTCGCATGCGTTGGACTGGACTGGCTTCGAGGAAGGCCGATGTGCTAACTTGCTCTGCTTTTAATATTTTAAGTGTTACAAATTCAACATAAGGTGTTAAGTGCGATTTAGTGGTGGCTGCAATATGTGACTGTGAGATTCCCAAGCTTTTTACGGATTTTAGTCCCTAAAAATAGAAACATTTTAAACAAAAATTGTGTTGCGTTTCAAAAGGTTAAAGGGGGAAATTTTTAAAACTACAAAAGCCAGATCATATACGATAGAATGTAGAGCAGAACAGTTAGTAATCAAACCACCACTTAGTTTCCTAGTGTTTGCTTACCAACCATTTGTGATATGATAAAGATTATACTGGTTGCAACTTCTTTCCAGTGAATTTATAAAATGTGTTTAGGATATAACATGTCTAAAACATTCTGTGTAGAGTATATGATACCACAAATAGTATATTATATTCAGTGATTAGGTGTTTGTTGCCAAAAACCATAAATCAATTTAAATTCATCAGTAAATTAGTGATGTTAATGGAGATAATATAAAAACGCATAGGTCCATTTTGTTCTTAATGGCTGTATTAATATCCATCCTAAGAACCAAAATGGCCGTTCCTCCCTTGTGACTATTAAACTAATAAGGAAAATATGTAAGTTTGTGAAAACTGCAACTTCACTAATTCTAAGCGACTTCCCCTTTTTTTATTGAAAAAGATCTGGATTGCAACAATACTTAATCAGTGTAGAAGAACTGCAAGCATGTTAAAATATTATTACAGAATTCAATTGATAAGCTACACATACATGAATATATATAAATATTATTTTCTCTCTCTGATTGAAAAAGGATACAGTGTGTGCAAAATATGGAAAATGAAGTCTTTATGTCAATCCACTACAGGTTCAGTCTCTGATTAAGAAAATGCCTTTGATTTTAATGTCAAACATGATTCATCATGATGATATATGACAAAAAAGTAATTTCTAAAATATATTTGCGAGATTTTAGTCATTTTAATTATTTGCTGTTTGTGTTATGCTCAATCATGTGAATTATAAATCTTAAATACTAAAGATAGTTAAAAAAAAGGGAAATGTCTTACAATTTACAATTAATCTAAATTCAACAAATTTTAAAGCAATACTTAAACTTAAATGCTTTTTTAATAGTTTGAAATTAAAGCAGATATATTTATTGTGTAAATAAAGAGTAAACTAAAATACAGACAACTGTGAATCTCAAATAAATAAGTTCCTAATATACCCCGACAAGGTGTGTTCAATAAATACCCGGAATTTTCGTTTTTTGAAAAAAATTATTTATTTATTCATTTACATTGATATTGTCCCCTTCAAAGTAGTCCCCACTAGATATTATGCATTCGATCTTTGGGATAGCTTTGAGCTCTTTCAGCAATACACTTTTAATGTCATCTATGCTTGTGAAACAACGACCCTTCAAGGTTTTTTTTTTATTTTTGGAAAAAGGAAAAATTCACAAGGGGCCATGTCTGGCGAATATAGAGGTTGGGGCATCATTACAGTGTTATTTTTCGCCAAAAAATTACGAACAAGCAATGATGTGTGAGCCGGTGCATTATCGTGATCCAAAAGCCATGAATTGTTTTGCCACAAATTCGGACGTTTTCTTCGCACTACTTCATGCAAACCGCGTTGAACTTGTAGATAATACACTTTATTGATCGTTTGACCTTGTGGCAAGAATTCATGGTGCACTATGCCATTAAAATCAAAGAACACAGTAAACATAACCTTGACGTTCGACCACACTTGCCGAGTTTTTATCAGTCTTGGAGAGCCAGAATGCTTCCACTGGGACGATTGAGCCTTCGTTTCGACATCGCAAACCCTTGTTTTGTTGCCTGTTATAATAGGTTTTAGTAATTCTGCATCGTCGCTGACTTCATTTAGTGATTCCTGAGCAACTTCCATTCGCCGGTGTTTTTGTTCAAAATTCAACAATTTTGGGACAAATTTTGCTGCCATGTGTTTCATATCCAAAATGTTCGCAAAAATGTCATGGCATGAGCCAATCCATATGCCAACATCATCAGCAACTTCTGTGATTGTGATTCAGAGATCATTCATAACCATTGCTTCCACTTTTTTCACGTTTTCATCGGTTGTTGATGGGCTGGGGCTTCTTCGCAGCCATTTTGGAAACGCTTATACCACTTGTAAATACTTGTTTTTTTCATAGCAGACTCACCATAGGCCTTTGTTAACATTTCACACACTTTGTTACACTTTATTTCATTTTTTACGCAAAACTTAATACAAATTCTTTGAACTATTTTTTTTTGCCGAGCTCATGAAAACACGTCAAACGTTAGCGGCTGCCACAGATAAAGTAAATAATGAATACAGCTGAAAATTGTGTCATACTTCACGGGAATGTATACCAACACAATAAAAAAAATTTGACAATAGGACTCTCTAAATGCGCGAAATTTAAACATCCTGGTATTTTTTGAACACACCTCGTACTTCACTTTTGTTCTTAGTCTCTCTATTGTGAATTGCTCTACAGAAAATACTGATTTTGCACATGCATTGGTTAGTTTACTCTGTCTTTTTGTCTAAAAAAATTAAGTAAATAAACATTATGAAGAAAAAGGCAGGAAAGACCTATAATTTAGTTTTTGAACTGTGATTTCTATGCTGAAAAATCATGAGAAAAAAGTGTGAAGAATTGCATTTCCCTACATTTTATAGACTATTATTAACACAAAAATTTAAATATTTACAACTACACAAAACATACCTGCCAGACAGACATTTGAAGAACTGTTCGCCTGTTTTCTCTATTGTTGTTACAAAGAAGAGTCATGTCTGATAAAAACAGTTTTTTCACTTCTAATAGTTGTTCAGTCTGTTTCGATTGTCGGATTAGAGTTGCTACTACCTTCAGTATCACTAGAAACAAAAATATCATTAACAATTAGTAATTTTTGTCACCTACAGATTTATGATTGCTATTTAGGAAATAACTAAAAAAAGTAATAACCTTTATTATTGCTATTTTATTTACTAAAAAATACATTCTTATTTTTAAGTAGTTAAATTAATACATACTTGGATTTTCCAGCCTGAAATGGGATTCAGGTTCAGGATGTCTTGTGTATAGAATTTGTTGGCTGATGTGTTCTGTCATAATCTGAAGAAAAAATTCATAATAAATTAAATCTTTCAATTATTTCAAACACATTCTATTTACAAAAAACGAACATGTATCACAGGCAAAAAAAAAAAAAAAAAAAATTCACCAATTAATGAAAAATATTAAATTTTATTCATAAAGCAAAAGTACCCATTTGGTATCATAACTGATAAACCAAATTACCTTGAGTACTATAGTGAACTAAGTGTTAATGAAAAAACCTCTGTAGCATAAATAATAAAAATAAAATCTGTGAGCGTAGTGTGTTTTGTATGCGTATGGCAAAATTTGATGTGGGTTATGTCTTGTTTATGTCTTTTATGTGTTTGTTGTAGCTTGTGGTAAGTGTTCTCCCTGTTTGTCCTATGTAAAAGCTGGGACAGTTCTCGCATGTAATCTTGTATACTCCTGCCATGTCGTGTTTATTCTGGTGTGTTTTTGAACTGTGTGGGTGTTTTTAATTGTGTTGGATGTTGTAAATGCTACTTTGTTTTTAGGTTTGAGAAACGAGGAAGCTATTTTTTGTGATGTATTGTCGTGAAATGTAAGTGTTATATTTTTGTGTTTGTATATTATTGTTTTTTGTTGTTTTATGTGTGTGTTGTTTTTTGAGCATCTGCTGAATAAATCAGTTAGTGGTTTTTTTGTCAAGTTAATACAAAAAAGTGTAATTATAGAAAAACCTCAAGATATGCAACACAAAAACTGCAAGTTTTTATATTGTTTCATTTGTTTTATTATTGAAAATTAATGGCAAAGAGTGATAAACAAATTTTCAACTTTTATGAAAGATGGAAAAAACAGCCATACCAGAATATCATCTGAAACTTGTTTTGTTTGGCAACAGATGAAAAAAAAACAAACGGTCTTAAATAATAATTGACTGTAATTGAAAACAGATAAATACTTTGGAAAGTAAATTCTGAAAGTATAATGTTTATGGAAAGTTTAATCAAAACTTATAATTGTATTGAATTAAAACAATGGGAACATAGAACATACCTCATAGAGTACATTGTAGGTAGGCAAAGTGAGTGTGTCCTCATTTATTAACAATCGTTCAGCAAGCAATGTATACAAGTTATGAGGGCTCATCACATCATACTTCCTCCTACAACAAATGGGAAACATTAATTTACTAAAATGTGAGGGGAAAATTCAAACAAAACAATAACGTGTATGAAGGTATATTAAAATATTCATACAAATTTTTTAGTAAAAAATAATGATCAAGCCAATGAAATGGACAAAATAAGAAAAATAATGAAAATTGGTATAGTTGTTAATACTATTTTCATTTTAAACAATAGTATACTCAATTAATAAACCTAGAATCATTATATGAGAACATTGGTTAAATTTATACATACTTGTGAGTACTTCGGCTAAGAAAGAAACCCAAGAGCTTCAGAGCTTGTAGTCGAATCAACTGGCTTTCTGAAGCAAGAAGTTTGAAAACACATCTTACGCCATGCTTCATATCGAAGGCAGGTACCATAGCAGCTGGGTGGTCACTCATCAATGCAATCAAAGTTTGAACAACATCATGTAAGTTCTCGTCCTCTCGTACAGTGCTTAAATAGTTCAATATACTCTGAAGTTCATCTTCTTTAACACCAGCTCCTACCATCATCAGCTGTTTGAGAAAAAGGAGAATGTACGCACGCACACCCAGAATATCCTTCTGTGCTGGTCGTGGGCCATCTGAAGTACATAAACATACATGACACATAGAGGAAGAAGGTAAATAAATGTAAACAATAAACTCGGTGCTATGTGTATTCATTTTAAGAATTTAGTGTCTACTTTACTTGTAAATTGAGGTATATTCCTAAAAACGTAATTAGTGAAGTCAATCCAAAAACTAAAAAGAGATGACCCGTTTTACACAATTTCTATTCCAATTAAACATATTTTGTGTAATTAACAATATTATTTTGTGTAAGTAATGAATAAGTGGTTGAAGCTAAGTTCAGAGTAGTAACAAACACAAAAATTGAGATTACCTAAATAATGCATATATTTTGTCTTACTATACCAATAGAAAAATGTAAATGCCCCTGGACGCCAGGTCAGTTTCTCTCGCACACACGCACACTCACCCTTACGAGCACAGAGGATTAGGACAGACCCGAGACCGGCCGTATTTCCGATCCATTGGTCATTTAGTGATATCTTCTAACCAAACTCTAACTTTTCAAGTTGTAATTTTAACTAAAATAAATAAATATTGATTCTACTTAAAATTACAAAAAAAAATTACCAAACGATCCATGATTTACTTTAGTAGTTATTAGTCAATTTAACGTATTAAGTACAGTGTTTTCCTTTAGTGTTTTAGATGGTTTTTATTTCATGTTATCCCCTCATGAACAGTGGCAATAAATTGTACATTGTTTGGTATCAATCTTCTCTAATGATGTGCAGAAATAATTTATGCTAAACTTTCTGAGTTGTCTTATCAAATTAAAAAAAATAGAGTTTGATTAAGGAACAGCACTAGATGACTAATAAACAGAGCGCCGGAAGGAATATGGCCCGTCCTAATCCTCTGTCTTTGTGTGAATGAGGACTCTGTGTGTGTGTGTGAGAGTGAGACTACCAGGTGTTCTGGGACACTCACATTTTGCTATTACTATAGACACACATTTAACTAACATTACTATCATGCATTTAACTCTTTAAAATTTTAGAAAATTCTTTTGTTCATTTTATTCGGTATATTTAGCCCATTGTGAATTTTTTGTTCCTTCAAGTTAAGCACTGGTGGCAATGAAAGTCTGTTGAAATAGAAAGAGAAAAAGAAATCATGAAGATAGAAATCATCTACATCTTGTGTGTATAGCTGAATACGAGCAGTTGTAATTAGCTCTACTAAATCAAACAAAAGTCATAGTTACCTTTTGATTCCTTTGATTCTATTAAAAAAATTGTTGACATAAGGTTTCTCACAATGATTGATTTGGTAGAAAAAAGCTATTTCTCAATTTCTGGTTGTATACACTTAAACACTTTAGCTGCCAGCCATAATATCGGTGTTTTCCTGGAGAATTGCCAAAATATTTAAAGCTTATTTTTAAATAATGTGTACTTATTTTTTGTTCCCCTATCATATCTATGTACAAAAATATGATTATTATTATTTGTAGCGTAAGTGAGACCTAAATGATTTTTGCCAATTGCAAAAATTGGCCGAACATTGTTTTTGATTTAATTATATTTTCTTATCTGTGCAAGATTGTCTTAATATTTTTTTGTTTTGTGTAAACAATAAACAACAAAACCACAATTCCATGTTCCTGATACCCACATAATAAGCTGACTGGCATGAAAAGTGTTTTGGCGCTTATCAAAGACATGTAAATGTGTCACATGTAATTGATTTGTGAGTTTATAAATATTTTTTATATAGAATGAAGTGTTAAACATATTCTCTCTCTCTCTGATAAGTAATGGTTCAGATCCGATAAATACTTTACAAGATTCATAACAAGTAAAAGTTTTAAAACATAATTGGCTTTTTAAGGAATTTACAATATAATTTACTTGCTAGTAAGGATGAGTTTATCTAAGTGTGCCAATGTCTTACTTAACTCCAACCACTCAAAGAATTATTTTACAACTAAATATTTAGTCAATATTTCCAACTTATTTTTTAGGTTTTGTGAAATTCTGTAAACAATAATGAAAATTAATCTAATACGTCATTAAAAGTTATTAATGTTATTATTAAAGTACATAAAGATTAACTTGTTTCAATGAACCAATTTTTTTAGTTGGAATAATCAACTCAACTTCATTAAAATTGTTAAGAAATATGTGTGTCGGGCTGTAACTTCCGACAAGAAGCTCCTAGAAAATAACATCATGTTTAATAATGCCGTCAGCATTTTGCTATCAAACAAAAACCACTGTAATTATATCTGTAAGTAATGAGAAGTTTGTTGTTTAATACTGAGCATTCATTTTTCCAAAAGTGGCAACACCGGTTGAGTAATAGTAATAAACATAAAACGTTAGCAGACAACAGTGTCGGGTCGGGCCAAGTGGGCCGATGGAATTCGGTTCAGAATACTAGGCTATCCCCTAATTGCCCCGACATGGTAGCTAAAGTGTTAAATACCATTAAAATAATGTTTATAATACATTGTGGCTTTAAATGTTAAAAATTTTTCTATTCAACAAATCCATGCATTACTAATTCTACAAAATTTGATGCAGTTGAAGGAAGTGACAAATCAAATAATGGTTAAAAACTAATGGAATGATCTGATATCTACTGAAAGCCTTGATGATTTATACAAAACTTCTATGTTCTACGATGGTGTAAGTTCTGCTAAGTTTCTTCATGAGGATATATTTTCTACTAGAGCTTTGTCCAAATATATTTTTGTTAATAAAAATATAATAAAATGTTGGACAATACTTTTCCTTTCTCTTAAACTACAATGTTTAATATTGAAAAAAAAACAATATTGAGGCTTACCCAGTCCTTTAGGTGTTATTCCACTCTTAGCTCTTGGATTGACGACCCAGTAGTAATACTTTAATGTATGGATAGTTTGCAAGACAGTTGATACTCTTCTGACGTTTGAATAGATCTGTGTATCTGCAAGGAACTCTGTTGCTAGGTACGAATAGAGACGTGTTTGTACAGGAGCTGATGTATAAATCCACAATGCAGGGTTGAATAAAACATGATCTAGCAGCTGCCATGTGAGGAAGGAGAAACAAAACAACTAAACATATGTTAATCATCAAAGAACAAAGTATAATAAGAACAGGCAAGTAGCACTACTTCATTATTAGAAATCTGAAAATTGAAATCTATCATAAATATTGCAAGGTCCTATTGTTTGCATTAACTTTTTTACTCCTTAATGAATCTGAAAATATGTTTAGAAAATGTTCAACATTTAATTAAAAATTATTAACAGCCAACTAATTGAAATTTGAGGATTTATCAGAATTATTTTAACTGCTTTTTAAAACTGAACAACTCTTTCAAAACTTGAAACTCAGAATGGAATACATATACATGTAAACTGAATATTAATAAATATGCTTAGAGAGTGACTTATATTTTTTAAAATTATTTTTGAATATTGAAAGCAGTGATTTTACATAAATATGGCCAAGGTCAGTCAAAAGAGCCTAATATTAAAAACTAATCAACAATGTTTCTGAAGTATGCTATAAAGAAAGACTTTGTAATTATATATAGGCTACAATTTATAATATATAAGATTATACAAAGCTGTCTTTACTATGACTTTTATGATAAACAAGTAATATATATAAGAAAAAAAAAATTAAATAAATTCCTACTGAGGTTAACAAAGAAAAATTTTATTTTAGCTACCCTAGAGCACTATTTATGATATTGTGTGGTAACCATGGCAACAGTTTAAGGTTGTACAGTAGAGGTTTTGACGACAACCCGATGGGGGGGGGGGGAAATTCATATACATTTTTAGAACAATATATTTCTAGGTATTAGAAAGGTAGTGCCAGGGCGAGCTAGACTTCGAACATGAAAATTCTTAGTTCGAATCCGGCTGGACCCTATGAATTTTATAATTTAATTATTGAATAAATATTTGAAAAAACTGTATTAACATCAATTGTCATCTAATATAGGTTTAAAAAAAGTATTTGAACTTCATTGGATGAATAAAAATGTATTTTATTATTAAATAATTGAAAATTTGTACAAGATATATATCAGGAGTATGTAAGGTAGAAGGAATTTAAAAAAGTGCCACAATTACACACAGTTGTTCCTGAGAAAATGCATTGGGGGCTGGCAAGGATAATATACCGTGGACATCGGGCTATCTGCTACTCTTGAAGCTGGATGCCTGTGCAAAGAAGTAAAAGTAAAGTTCCTGAGAAAATTAGTTACTCCAGATGACAATACATTCAATCTTATTATCTAGCTTTGAGGGAGCAGTTAGTGAACATCTTTAACTATATTCTTAAACAATTCCACACCTTTCAGCTGAATGTAAAAAAATCCTTTCCTTTACCTTTACCATTATTTACTCTCACTCTTTTACATACTTTTGATTTACTCAAAGCTCTCTATAAGAACCATAAAGCTTTGTGAGAGTACAACAAATAAGATTTATAAATATAAATGTTCCAATATAAAGCTTTACCTGTTACGAAATAGTATGATGGCGCGATGTAATCCGACTGTGTACAAGTGTTATTAGTGCAATACAGGAATGGATCTGGGGAAGAATTCTTTGAATTTATGAATAAATTATTCTCCATACGCCTGACTACACTATTGTTTTTCAGCAGAGAGAAACACAGAAATAAACACTAAGAAAAGACGATTCAATATGTACAAAAAAAAAAAACGCACATTAAAAGTCTTATGTCAATGGTAACAGAATTTTCATTATATCAAAGATGACAGATCTCCAAAAAAGTAGAAGGAGGGTTTTTTGTTAAAGTGGAAAAAAGAGGACTTTACATTATTTGACCACGTATACATTTTGCTAGTCATAACAATAGCCAGTAACAATAGAGTTGATTGAGGAAATATTTTTGAATGAGCATATATTTGAATGCGTCTAAGTTTGGAATTATAGGGAGGTTTATATTTCGGAAGGGATACCATAGTTTTTCAGTGATGCATTTTGACTGTGAATTATTGCATACATGTGTAGAAGAAGTGTTGATTTGTTTTAGTAGTCAGGCAGAATGAAAGTTTCTCCTGTTATATATTGGTTAACATATTCGATACCGAGTGGCGCATATATGCACCGTCTGGTTTCTCACAAGGGACTGGCAGTAAGAATTCGATCTTACCACACAGACCACGTTAACGAAGCCTGATCTTCATTACAGATCAAATGTGGAAAGTTGTTATAATAACATATTGTACTTTATACAAACCCTTGGGGTATGTGTGTTTGTTGTATATTTTTGTTTTTGCTGTTTTTAGTGTTTTTTTTAGGATCGCACATATAAATGACCCGGTCGGTCTATAGCACGAAAATCTTATCAAGTTACAGATTTCCTACAGTGTAGCCCCTCAAATCCAAAACCAAATATGATTTTGACAAAAACAAATTTTTAAAAGTATGTAAAATTTAATAAATTATAAAAAGTATATAGGCTATTAAAGTTTGCTACTTATATAAAACAGGGCTTAGATGTATAATATATTACAAATAATACTATATAAACGTAAAACAGAAATGTCATACAAAGGCTTATATCAACAAACTCTTAACTAACTCGTCTTGGCTAGTCATGCTAGACAGATTGCTTATATAGGCTACATATCTTATTGAAAAGATGCAGATATTAAACAAAATATTGTATCACAGACAAAATCTGTTTACATTTGGGTTCCATATACAGTAGGCAAACAGGATATTTACAAACGCACTCATCACTTGTGACAGGTTTATATCCTGTGTTGATAAATGCCAATTAGAGTACATTCTTTGTGATTCTAATGAAATAGAACGGTGCATGAAAGAATAAACAATGTGTCAGGAGTATTTTGACGTCATTGACCTTGATAACTGAGATATCAAATGTCCCACATTAACGTCAGACATGTCTATAGTCCGATATGAATATATCAAACAATTAAAATAAACCACTGATTTGTCAGAGGAATAAAAGTAACACACAAACGGTGTCGTAAATATGAGCCGTCGGTCCATTTCAACTACCCAGAGCAGTGCATATGTGAGACGGTCCAGGACGAGAGACCCTACGGTGCATATGTGAGTCGGCTGGTGTACCTCAAACTAAAGAATACATTTCTGTATTCAGTAAAATATTGGGTTTAAGTATTTAATTATGTACTACAAGTCACTGTTGTTCTTTTCTAGAAAAAAAATCCTTTACAAAAGTACAGTTATTAACTGCACGAGAAGTTAGTCAGTGATTTTGCACCAATATTTACGAGTATTCAAAAAAATTTTCCAGATTTTTTACAAATCGTATGACAATAAGTTTATTTAGTGGCATTTTCTTTTTATTAACTTATTTCATAGTGAGTATAATTACATTCCAATGTGTTTAACAAGGATAAATGAACAGGAGAGAGAACTGAAACATAATCTCACATATTTCCTTTTCCACTTTCAAACATTTATGTAATTTTTTTTAATAGAGTAAGACACAAGGAAAAAGCTATGTTGTAATAAGTGTATGAAACTAATGGACTCTTGAATTGAGTAAACAGACAAATAGGATAAATCCATTTAGGGTTTTGTTATAATTACATAGAGGGTAACATATAACTTAAATAGAAAACAAAATTATTTATGTTTCTCTCTGTCTACAAGACAAAATTACAATTATAATAAAGATGAAAGAAAATGGTTATATTATATTTACATATTTGCAATCAAGGAAATTCAAGAAACAAGAAAACTTATTATTTGAGTGTTATGTGTAATGGGACTAGGTAATAAAAAGTTGCCTAGCAAACCGAAATGATATTGTAGTATTGAACAATCTGGTACAACACTCAGTTGTTATAATAAATTAGAATATTTATCTTAAATGATTCTCTAATACAATTGTTAAATCTTCCAATTAATGCATATGATTACTAGTAGAGAATGTATTTAAACGTATATTTAACATGGTTCTTTACATATATATTTTTCCCTGTACGTTTCTACATTATGAAGACAGACAAAATTACTACCAAGGTAAGTGTGTCAGTCATATTTAATACAAACAATCTGAAATACACTTTGTCCTCCACAAGAACTAACACATATAAATTGTGTTTTGTTTGTGTGTGTTTGTATTATATGTGCTTTTTTTAGTACATCAGTTTAAAAAAATTAATTTACTACACAATGGTATAATGTTTAATGTTAAAAATATTGCAACAAGAACCACTTGAACCTATCACTTAAAATTTCTTAATGCATTTTTAGGAAAGGATACTAATTTCTTAATAATGTTTAACATTCCTGCACATTACTTTAATATCTTTTTTTTAAATGCTTAAAAAATGTACACACTACATTTATTAACAAAAATAAGTTCAGAGATGTTTTCAATATAAAACCAATTACTTCCTAAAGCCACCGATTACCTGTTTGAGCAGTAACTCGCTGTTAGAACTAAGGCAAGTAACAAGATGCTTCGTTAATCCGAGAAACGAGCCCAATACATCTAATGTTAAATGATCTCTTGAAGAACATTGCAACATATAACTTATAACTAGAAAGCCTCGGTTTTGTATCATGTGTTGCTGGACGGTGGGCGAGCTTTCGACAAGCTCACAGATGAAACCCAACAATTTTGAACTGCAAATCAAACAATACAATTTTTATAAATTAAACTAATAAGTTAAATTAATCGAATTTAAAACTAAAAGGATAAAAAAGGAGAGAAAATAATTTTAATAACATGAGTTTTGGTTGAGGTAACTACTACTTCGAGATGATTATAACATAATAATACTCCATACAGAATTCGAATGAGTTATAGTAAGAACATTGTATTAACATTATTATTAGGGATGGGCCGATTCCGATTCTCGGTTCCAGGAATCGTCGATTCTAGGTGGTATCGAGGAATCGTCGATACTCAATTCTTCATTCATTTAAGCATCGATTCCGATTCCTATTTTGTTAACTATTAAAATATGCGTGTGGAGTAATTTATTACCAAACAAAATTTATTACCAAAATTTATTATATTTGTGTGGAAAAATAATTAATTACCAACTATGTCTTATTTATGTATTAGTT
Source organism: Prosapia bicincta (assembly GCA_036971475.1). NCBI lineage: Eukaryota > Metazoa > Arthropoda > Insecta > Hemiptera > Cercopidae > Prosapia > Prosapia bicincta. The sequence goes on along the minus strand of JBAIZL010000004.1, from coordinate 117,319,163 downwards.
GATTTGAATGAATTAAATGATTAAAGTAAACGAAAAAATTATTATTTATGAAGCAACAGCAATCAAGATCGTAACCATTTCTGGTCGTTTGACATCGCTCGTCTCTCTCTCTCTCTCTCTCTCTAACTAAATGTCAGAACAAAACACAAAAAAGTACAGTAAAAACTCGATTAACCGACACCGTTGGAACCGTGGCCATGACGGTTGAGCGAATAGACGGATAACAGAAACACTGTATTATTCCTCCGAAACTTAACCTTAATAAATTATATTATAGACAGATATCACTCTCACGGTTGAAGGTTTTGTGTAGCCTATTACATTAAAACAGAACTTTTAAAAGGTTTTGCCATATGACCAAGATGTTAACTAAATTAATTATTAGAGAACTAGCATGTAAGCTAATATAACTTGAAAGAATCGAGAATCGACTAAAGAATCGAGAATCGAAAGGAAAATTTTAGAATCGGAATCGAAAATTTTAGGAATCGGCCCATCCCTAATTATTATAATTAAAAATCTAATTCCTAGTTATTTTTACATCCAAAGGTTGGTCAAACACACCTTCCATATTCTCATTCAACAAAAAAAATATTAGGAGATAATTCCGAACTTTCATGGTACTTTTTTAATAAAGTAACAACAGCTTTGACATTTAATTGATATTTGATGCTATGTTTAAGTAACTGTCATGTTTGATGAAAGAATATTTTTATTTTTTGGGATATTTTTTATCAAACAAAACTGTTTATTATTATTTTTCTGCAGTTATAATTTATTTACTTCTTACAATTGAAGGTTATCAATTCTTTGCAATCAACATGGATTTCTGGTTAGAAACTGGCATCTTGTTTTTTTTTTGGCTTTTTTGAAGAGTTTTCCATTATTTCAAAAAACACTATTTTTCTATTTGAAAATACTCAATAGTTTTACCCATCTTCAGGATACTTGATTGACAAATTACCTTTCAACGTTAATGGTTTCTTAATTTCAGTAGCCAGTGTTTCAAAACAAACTACACAAGGAGACATGATTTCGAAACTAGAAAACACAAAGACGTATTTCAAATACGATATTACTTAAACATGCATTGGCTAACTAATACTTTCCTTACTCATAACAATAAATAAAGGAGAAGCTTCATTATTTGTTAGCTTCTGTCTATGCCAACATCCATTTTAAAACAAATGCTCTACAAGTATACTAATGTGTTAGAGTACAGGCATTACTAATTGTAAAGCTTTGCCTTGACTCTACAAAATAGTAATGATCTCTATATACCCATACAAAGTGAGATTTTGATTACACAATTCTAATAACCAATTGCACACCAGAACAATTTTCTATAATTATAATTATTTATTTATATAAATATTGAAGAACCTATAAATATACAGGTTTCAACTTTTTGGTTGTAATAATAAATAAAACTCTGTAATTTTAACTGGAATGAAGGTAGATTGTTAATTTTAATTAGTAATACAACTTTCTTAATAGAGTATATATGAAGAAAGTTTAATCATTACCCTAAATGTTTTAAAAACAAAATTACTGGTTATATTAAAATACAGTGCCGGCAAAAAGTTTAGGGACAGGCTAAAAAAGTACAACTTTTAGCTTTAAGTCAATTCATTTATACAAATAATGAAAGTCAAATTGAAAATTTGAGAAAAAAAAGAAACTATGAACTTAATAGTCTATTGGCCCGCCTTTGGCCTTGTAGCAGCTTTTTACATGGTCTGGCATCGTGTCAATGAGCTTTCTGCACTCTTCCTTGCTGATGTCTTTCCAGAGTTGAGCGATCATTAGCTTCAGCTCGTTCTTGTTGGTAGGCTTCTTTTTGGCCAACCGCATACCCATAGTATTCCATATGTTTTCAATGGTATTTAAATCAGGGCTTCGGGCTGGCCAAGGGAGAATTTCTACATCTTGATCGCAAAACCATGCCATGGTTTAACGGGATTTATGGCAGGGGGCATTGTCTTGCTGAAAAATGAAATTTTCACCAAGCAACCTTGCAGCTGAGGGAAGCATTACTTCTTCCATGATCTTGCAGTAAGATGTGCTGTTGACTGAGCCTTCAACAGCTGCTATTAAGCAGCTTGCGATCTTGGCGAGGTGTCGTCTTACGGGGACGTCCGCTTCTAGGCGCATCGATGACAGTACCCGTCTTCTTAAATTTATTCACAGTGTTCTCAACAGAAGTCGTAGAAACGTTCAATGCATGTCCAATTGCTCTGTACGTCATGCCGGTCTTATGCATACCAACAATTTGCCACCTAACTTCAACAGTCACAGATGAACGACCAATGTTTTTGGGAATCAACCCTAGAAAAGCGCACTGAACAAGTTAACCTGGTACCAAATGAGAGGTGATTTTTTGTAAATAATAAATAATGCATATTTACATTCTAAATGTTATGCTAAACATGTGTACAAAGTATCATTTGAATCAGATGTGTATTTTTTTATTATACATTTCTAATTGGAAAAAAACAGGGGTTTCTTCAAAAATTTTAAAATGGGAAAAACATTTATAATTTGCCAACCCTTACTTATAAATGAATGAAAATTTCAGGAAAATCGTAACTTTTCATGCGCAATTCATTGATAAGTTACTAATATATGATTGGCAGAAAGTTTTAGGACAATAGCAAAAACATATAAATGTAGGGGTGTCCCTAAACTTTTTGCCGGCACTGTATATCCAAGCTTTTGAACTACAAGTACTATGTACTTTAAATTCAAGGAATTCTAATAACAGATGTTTATGACACTTATGAGTGGTCACAAAAATCTAACAGTAACTGAAAAAACTCACCACAGTGTAGGGTCTCTTTTGTTGTCTATAACATCATAAGGAAGGTCTAATTGTGAAAATAATGGGAAAAGGACTTGAATTCCTCCTATGGAATTTAATGTACTATGTATGGAATGGGTGATCACAGCTTTTACTTCCTGTAACAAAAAAATTATATTTTGTAGGTTAATGACAAATCATAAACCAATTCATGTTTTTACAATACTCTATGTTTCGAATTTTATATAAAAAATTTTATTTGTAAATGTGAATATTTATTAATAGTGTTGTATTTTTCAGTTTTTATTATGTTTAATGTATTGTTATGAATTTTATAAATTGTAAACCATGGTTCAATATTAGAATAATAAAATTTAGCTCTTGAAAAGGAATAGTTGTTAACAGAGATATAATAAAACAAAAACTTATATCTAGCACAATAATATTTCCTACATGAAATTTTATTTGTTTACAAATTGGTTGTAATTTACCAATTTCAATAATTGATAACACTTTTCTATTGCTTTTTAATAACAATTCTTAGTCAAATTATGCCTGGAATGCCAATGCTGAACACTTTAGTTCCTCTACACTGCTATGTGTTGAGCAGTGCTACGGCATATTTACACATGTCTTTTATATGTCTTATTTTAGAGTGGTCTTCGATCCTGATGAAAACTATTACCAGAAAGTTTGAAGCAATTGAGGCATGGTTTTACCATGGATTAAAGGGTACCAGGGACAGATCATGCCATAAAGCAATATCTCAACAGAGAGGGAAATAGAAAAGTTATAGCAACAGTGATATCATAGAAATTCTACCACATATATGGAATGATAGATATTACAAACTACCACAAACAATATTACAGGGAAAGGTATTTGGCAGATATGTGAGGAGACAAAAAATCTTATACTAAAAAGAGTTTTAGAACCCCACTCTTCAGGACATTAGAGTTGTTTACTACAGCACCTAGGGTTTCCTAACTGTTCCTGTATGACAGCTAGCTACAGAAGATGTACTACGACAGTCAAATTTATCGCTGCTCAGTTTGTTCTTGCTAGCAAGCATAAAGATAGATATTTATGACCTATAATTTGTTCTTTTATCAGACATTCTATGTTAAGGCATTTGAACAGATTATTAGCTATACCACTAAATAAAAAAAAATATAGAGGAATTGGATATTATTTTTCAAATTGCCGAGAACAATGGATATAACAAAGAATAAGAAAGTTATAAAGGAAAATTAGGGCAAGAAGAAATCAAATAAAAGTCCTGGAAAGGGGATAGAGAGACAGGGCTAAATTTACATATTCGAGAAAAAAGGTTTATAAATTTAAAACTTTTTTCACGAAATATAATATAGGAGTTGGAACGAAAACTAAAACACATTAAAAAAAATAAATCAAAGGGTAATAAAAAAAAAAATAAATAAGTTTAGTAAAAACAGGGTTTATAAAATGCAATGTGATTACAAAGCAACATAATTAAGGCAAACAGGATGAAAATTTAAAAGCAAATATAAAGAGCATATATGATCATTTAAATATGAGAAAAATGATTGAAATTATGCTACACATTTGTTTAAAGAGGGCCATTTACTGGAAAAACTGAAAAATACAATAAAGATTTTACTTTATGTTAATAAAAGAAAAAGTTTGAACATATTAAAAAATTTGTAACGAAAAGTTAAAAAAAGAAATTGTAATAAATGAACAAATAGATATATAGTCGTGGGTTATTTTTAAAAGTTTAAAATTATTAATTAGCTAAAAGCAAGGAGTAGAGAGTAGGTGTGTAGCAATAGGAAGCAAGGTCTGCAAGTCGTGAGGGTGTGGCTATAGTATATAAAGACAAACTCAAGATTTGGCAAACAGTACTACTTAAAGTTTTGAAAATAGAGTCATTCCAAAATGTGTCAACAAAGGAAAATGTAATATTAGGAACTGAGATACTGAAATAGTTGAAAACATGCTGACTCAGTAAGTTTTAAACAAATTAATTGAAATTAAAAGTGTGTGCAAATTGTTGCTGATAATGTTTTTTTTTCTGAAAATTCACTAAACATCATCAACATACAATCAACAACTAAATTTATCTACACAAAAAAATCCAACTAATTTTTCCTTCACTACACATTCATATTAATAGTCTGATTATATCTGTGTTAAAGAATATGGCTACTAAAATTTGTAAATATAAATAGTTGATTAGCTTAAATTACACCTAACTTAATTAAACTTTAACAGGGCTAATTAACCAGTTATTGTAATTTAAGTAATTTTGCAACTTTGGGTAATTTATATTTTAATACTTACTTGTAGCATCAGGGCATGAGGTGTATGAACAAAATATGATGTGTTGCCTTTAGGTGCAGATTGTAAACAAAGTTGACTATCTGTGGCTACAGGATTATACATAAACACTATTGCACTTGAAAGTTTTCCGTCATATAGCACCTAAACCAAAGTATACATTATTTCAGTTATACACAGATAAAAATCATTGCCTGATATTATATTAACATGTTATAAAAATGGGTGTTATAGAATCAGACCAAGTCATAGCAAATAATCTTTTCCACAAAAATTAACATTTGAAAAATGATAATTATGTTGAATAAAAAACCCAAATGTTATCATTTAAATCAGTATCATGTTTTTGTTTTAGTAAAAACATTTATTCCAAGCAAAGCAATTTTCATTTCAAATTAAAAATGTAGTGCAAGACAAATTATCCATGTTAAGTTACATATATCAATATAAAACGAACCTGCACCCATGATCAGATTTACCCTACAACCACCAGATTACTGTAGGGAATAAATGTTTACTCAGGTTAAGTGAACCAATATAAGTAATCAATAACTCATGTCTAGCAGTATTTTATAAATTTGTCGCAAAATTATTGTGAATGTTTACATTGTATATTATTCATAATATGCTTTTGTCAAGTAAAAAGACATTTGAGAGTAATTTAGCTATTCCAGAACCATTATTTAAGACTTTTATTTTCTATTCTAATAAAGTAATTACTGTCAATGACAATGAGATACTTTCATGAAAAAACCGCAAGTTCTTTAATCGTTTATAATTTCATTATTTGTCCAAGTTTGAAAATAAAAGTATTTGTTATTCTATACTTCATTTGTATGTTCTTGAAAACTGTAGCTTCTAATGTGTTATAACAACTTACTGAAAAAGAAAATTCTCTGTTATTCTCTATATTTCTTCTATCTCTCTTTATTATTGTTAATTTTTTATCAAGACTGTGATCTACATAAAATAAATAATATTTCTCCCCACTGATCTTGATCCTCATATTTTCATAAACTGGCTTTCAATGGTTTCTATGTAATTTTTACAATTTGAACTGTCTATCACATTGGCTCTAGCAACCTCTTACATTTTCTGAGAAATATTAGGTGTTCTACTTAGGGATGGTTGATATTTTCTGTCACGGTTACTTGTCACTGGTGGTACCAGTGACAAAATATGGAAAATGCCAGTTCCAGTGACAATGGATCCAATCGGAAGTTGCTTCTGTTGTGATTGGGAAAAAAGTCCCAGTCACTGGATGAAACAGCTGCCACTAGAGGAAATGGCTGTCATTGATTTATTTGTTGCTGTCACAGGCTCTGCTCGACTCACTGTGCCGATTATCGTGCAATGCCATTGACTAGGGGGTTGTCACTGTTGTGATTGCGCAAAATGTCACTGTCACAAGTGAAAAGTTACTGATATTTTACCACGGCTGTTATTGGTCGAATTGTCGGTCACAGATTCTACTCATGTACATAGTATGTGGGGGGTTGATTTGTGTCAGGTTTCAAGATAGTGACAGTGATACGTACAGTAGACTCTATTTCGCACTCGGTAGTTTGTTCTTAATTTTGCAGGAGTTTATTTTTGAATAAAATGAGCCTTCCAAAAAAAAGCGAGGTGCAGAATCATTTCACCAGTGTGGTATGCCTGCCTGTTATTGACTCATACAGAGCAGTCTCAGTATTCCTTGTCACCAGTACTAAAGTCACAGGTAAAAGTCACTAATCCAAACCTGGCGCTGTCACTAAAATCACCGATCCGTTAAAGTCACTGGATTGACGATCCCTAGTTTTAGTTTGTCTTCACAGAGACACACCATATAGTGAAAGAATTTCATTGCAAAGGATGGTACGGTTTGTCTTCAGATTTTGGAACATGAATTTATTATTCATGTGTGCACATTAGGATTATAAGAAAATCCAGAGCAATTCTCTTCAGAGCTAAATCTAAAATTCATCTCCTCCCTATTTTTTGTAAACAATCTGTTTTTTTTTTTTTGCAAAACAATATGTGCTATAGAAGCAAGCATATAAACAAACAATTGGTTTGAACAGCCTAGACCATAAATTTGAGATTATTTCAGTTCAGTTGTGTTTCAACTTTTCTTGAAGAATTATGTTTTGAAAAAATTATTGTTTCATAATTGATAGTGGACTATTTTTAAAATTGAAAACTGATAGTCGGTTGTAGAAGATACATAACCTATAATAATTATGTTAGATCTGGAAATGGTTTTATATTTTCGTAACTGATGTTGCCTAACGTTTAACCAACAAATTACCAACTCAATACTATCAAATACTTAGTACATGACCAAATAATCACAGTAAAAATACACAAACTGATATCTACAACATATTCATGCTAAATACTAAAACATTAACTGTGCAAATATTACAACAGTAAATATTAAAAGGGTTCACTCAAAATCTCACTACACACTAGTTTATTAATAGATGCAGACTAGTTTTGAAAACATAGCTTTCATCAGTAAGTAGTGGCCAATGACTGATAAAGGTGACATATTGTCATCAAAACTAGTCTGTATGTATTTATAAACTAGTGTGTAGTGAGATTTTGAGTTAACTATTTTAATATTTACCGCTGTAAATTATTCTCTCTAGCTAACTTCTAATTAACTTAATATTGTGCAAAGATTACCAAATATCAAAACATGCAACTTCAAAATATGTGCTTAACACAGTAAATAAAATATTCTACAAAAAATATTCAATAAATGTGAATAAAATTAAATTATTACAAGACTAAATACAAAATAATAAACTTTTGTACAGTAAAGTCTCAGTTAACTGACAGATTGGGAGGTTGGCATAGTTAAAATATAAAAATTTTTGAAAAAAAAAAATAAAAAAATCACATCCTATTTTTTCAGCCTACAAGTAGATTTAAGTATACTTCTTACAGAGAACGAATCTAAAATAAAAGATAAACTGAATTATGTTTTGCATATAAAATTTATTTATGCGTACGAATAGTAATGCATATTCAATGGTTTGTATACATTACTATATTTGAATAAACAAATAAACCTATTAATCAAAAACAGAACTTTAGTAAAATCAAAAGCAATGAATTTAACGAGAAAAATGTAATGTTACGAAAAAATATAAATAAACCTTGTTTCAGTAAGAAAGAAGGTGTGTGATGAAATAGAGAAATAGTTGAATAAAGTTATGTGAACATTATAAAAAAAATATGCATAAAGGATGCAAAGCATAGTAACTTGAAGCACCACCACAGAAGATAGAGTAACAAAGGTTATAGAGGGGATAATAACTGACACGAAGAAGTATTTATCTTCCACTTTTGTTAGCATTGAAGGGAATGAATGCTAGAGTTGGGTAAGTATTCAAAAATATGATATTTACAAAATACATCTTGATTTGGAGATGCTAAACCTTATAATCATAACTTAACATTAAATTTTTCTCACAATGCTAAACGTGGGCATGATAGCATGTCTTTAGGGTTAGGGTCAGAAGCTTTATCTGTAAGTTTTCTCATGATGCTAAACGTGGACATAATTATCATGTCTTTAGACTCAGATGATTAATCTATACTCTGTTGAATTTCTTATACTGAAAATTAACATTTAAACAGAAAGTGTTGGAGCTTGTCCTCGCTGATACATAGTTATACGACAAACATTATAAGGGATTTAGACATTTAATTACATTAAACAGATTAATTATTGCAGCACATAAATATATAAGATCAATATTAGTATACTAACGTTTTTGTATCATTACCCTAGATAAAATATAAACACTACTTAACAAACAGAATTATACACTACCTGAAATGATTTAGTGACAAAAATTACTAAACTATAATGAAATACAAAGAGTCTTTCTTAAGATTAGGTGGGTCTATTTTAAAGCATTATATCCCTTCTATATTAAACATACAACTTGTAATAAGATAGACCTCCCTTTCCAATCAAACTCACAAGAATACCCCCTCAAAAAAAAAGAATACCCAAGAAAAACATATTTAAGGGAGATATGGGGCAAACTAAACTCAAAGCTGTGCCAACAACCTAATTTCTGTTAGTATGTAGATTAACTAAATTTTAAAGATTTCTTCGTGTCATATTAAATGGTTATAGCTTCTAATGGCAAGCTATTTTAAGAATAATTTGAGCTCAAACGATGATCAATGACAAGTTTATTATTACAATATTATAAAAGCAACTGATAATTTGAAAAAAAAGTATTTAATAACTTTCTCAAATTGATTAAATGATATTTTGAATAGCGCCACTTCATGTGATTGATTGAACTACTTTCTGTTTATTGTAACTTGCTGTCGGTTGTCTCAGTATTAGTATGAACGTGAGAGTGTAAGCAAAGATTGGTATTGACTAACTTTTAGCCAGTACTTGTATTTTCAAATTGTATCTAAAGTTGTTGAGCTTACAATTTTATTGTGTATTTAATTTTTAAATTATAACGATAATTGTTTTATGTTTTTAGATTTGAAAGCTTGATATGGCCCACCTAAAATGTGACCGAAACGTTCCTTTTATAATATTAGAATAATAAACTCGCCATTGATCATTGTTTTAGTTAATTTATTGTTTAAAGATTTCTGTTTAGTTCTGAAATATGGTCTGCTGTTTCACACAGACAATCACTAAACAATCTTTTATATCTGAAATGAGATTTATGTTCTTAATTCTAGTAACAAAATCTCTTTTAGTCTTATCTCTATAATATATAAAACAATCCATTAATTAGACTTGTACCTGATTTCCCCCTTTTTTGTCAACTAGTGAGTGAAATAATCTCCTAAGGTTAGGCTGCTGTATAATCTAATGAAAACGTTTCTTTCTAATATCACTTTGAGTATATTCGTGGGAGGTAATTAGTTTAGTTTGCACTATTCCTTATTTGTTGGCCTAACCTTATTAAATTTAACACTGTCTTTTAACTTTTTACCCCATAAAGTCTATTTATTGTCAACTAACTGACATATCCGTCACTTGGCAAGTGTCAATCTTCTACTTACTGGGATAGAGTATACGCTCTTCTGTGAGTGTTGATGTTTTACTTACAAATATATTCGTCTCTTGTTGTGTGGTGTTGTAATTAGTGTCAACTAACAGATATATCCATCTCATGGCAAGTGTCAATGTTCTACTTACTAGGATAGAGTAGACACTCTTCTTTGAGTGTTGATGTTTTACTTACAAATATATTCGTCTCTTGTTGTGTGGTGTTGTAATTAGTGTCAACTAACAGATATATCCATCTCATGGCAAGTGTCAATGTTCTACTTACTAGGATAGAGTAGACACTCTTCTTTGAGTGTTGATGTTTTACTTACGGATATATTTGTCTCTTGTCTTGTGGTGTTGTGATTAGTGTCAACTAACTGATATATCCATCTCTTGGCCAGTGTCTATTTATTGTGTTGACCTAACCACTATATATTTAATATACCTAACTTTGTTTTTAAATTCTAGTATATCCAGCAAAAAGTGAAGAACCCTATTTATTAATTCTAGAAAAGTTTAGAATTTTTGTGATCAAGATGACTAGAATCCAGTGTAATATTGTTAGTGTAAAGTGTAAAGTGTTGTTAGTAAAGTTTTATGTAGTAACATTATAACTGCAGTAGTGATATGACGAGGTTGATGACTTGGTTATATATTTATGTACTATAATAGTTTAGTTGTTTAATGTCTGGATCTTCTTTATAATGAGATATGTCCAGGATTCATTATAGTATAAAAGTAGCAAAAGGATGAGGGAATGAAACAACATATTTCTCTAACAAGAAACAGGAAGTAATCTGATTTTAAAACACTAAGAGCAAGCAACAACTTCGAAGAAATTTTCAGAAAAATTAAAAGTGAAGCAAAATGGATTTGGTATAAAATGAAAACTGAAACATGATCTAAGAAAAAGCTAGATAGCTAATTTAATATAGAGAAAAGCGTTTACAAAGTAATTAACTAAAAATGCTTTCATACATGAATTTTCATTAAAAATGCGCTGTATTGCAGTATACTGTCATATTACAAAATGAAAAAAAAAATTTTAACATTATTTGTCTAGTTGTTTGATAACTGAGACTTCATTACATTCTGAAATTATCTTAAAATTAAAATTTGCTATAATAACAGAACTTACTTTATACAGGTGTCAGCTATAAAAAGGGCATTATCTGAAATTTATCCTTCTAAATTTTTATATAACTCAAAATAGTCCTCTTAGATATCTACAAACACGCAAGTAGAAAATTTGACCAACAATATATTTCATGCATTCATTTTTTAAATTAAAATTACAACCAATGAATCTACAAAATCAGTTTAAGAACAAAGCTAAAATAAAAGTGTAAATATTATTCACAATACCACTCCAACAATCCCCATAAATAAAATTTTTTGATTACATAAATTTCAAAACTGTAAAACTAAATAAAATATGAATGCTGTTGCTGTAAAATGTTTATGGAATCCAACACCAAGTGCCAACATACTTCAACTTCGGTTAACTGTTAATAAGCTTCACAGCAGACATCATAATAGACACCAAGAGCTGGAGTATAGAATAAAAACTAGCAAATTAATCTAATGTAAGAACAAAGATTTATATAAGATAATATTTGAATGAAGTGGAAACCTCAATATTTACACTCCAAGAATATAAACATTTACTGTTTATATAAAGTTATTGGTTTACAATAGGTTATATTAATGTCACAGGCTGGTTGTATGATGTATCAGATGTACCACATGTTCAGTTGCCACAAAGTTCTCTTAAAATAACGGCTACAATAATACATTCATTGTGAAGAAACAATGCTACATTTAACTTGACATAAACAGAATATAAACACCTTGCAAAACAAATAATTAGGAAACTTAAAAATTTCATATTAAACCTAATCAGGAATGTCTAAAGAATAATTTTTTGGATAAATTTTATAATGAAGTACTTAGATGACAAGCAGACCTGCAGAAATAGGTGAGTCTCATTTACCAGATTGTATGCAACTAGTTTTTTCCTTTTAGGTTATTTAAAAGAGAAAATATCTGAAAAAAATCAGACTCACAAAAGAACACAGATTCATATTTCTTAGTAGCTGCACATAAAATCTGTAATTTTCCATTAAAAAAAAAAATGTTTCTAACCACATCTACTGGCAATTTGTGTTTAAAATAAATTAGCAGATTTTAATGAATGGTCAAAAGGATATAATTTTTAAAGAAAATTATTTCTTTTTATTAAGAATAATGTGGTAAATATTAAATGACAGCCCAACAAAATATAAAAACATCTGAGATATAAAAAAAAATGATTTAGAATTAACCTTTCAACTTTATATTATTAATAAGATTATTTATACTTGAGAATTATATTTTGTTTCGTTATGTTTGATAATTGCCCATCATACAGAGTTATTTTCTTACACAAAGTACAATAAATATTAAAATAATCTACCATTCTTTTGTAATCTATAATATAATTAATTTGGTCAAATGAAGTAGGCAAGAATAATCGTTGAAAATGGCAATCATTAATATAATTGAAACAAAAGGATATCTTTTAAAACTACCAATGCAAATCTGTATATTATACTACTATTAGGCAATTTTTCTTACATGGTTATTACAAAAGAGATTTAATATAAATTTAATTCTTTAACCAAAAGAATTAGATGTAGAAATATTTTGTAAAGTGGTAATGTGAAACTAAATAAAAACAAAATGTGCATTGTCTTACAGACTTGGCAGCGTGCAGGGACATGCTTTCCACTCCTTCGTCACTCACCCGCTTGTGGTTGTCTGGTAAAGTCAAATGCGACTCATTGTCGAATCGAAATTGACACTGAAACAAACAGTTAAATTATAAGCAGAAAACTGAACATGAGAAAAAAAAATAGAAACCTGTAGATAAATTTGCTTGTTGGAAAATTCTGAAGAATAAATTAAAGGTAATACAAAGAGCCAACTTTAAAAAGGTATTAGAAAATGTTTGAAAGATTTTTGAAAGTATTTGAGTAATCTTTAACAGGTAGGTTTGTAAATTGCTTATATAAGATTTTATTCAAATTTAAAAAGATACATTATTTTAATACAGATTATTTTTTAATACAGATATTTTAATTCGAACTCATGCTTTATCCAAACATTAATTTCTTTATTTTAAGCATCTTGTATCTAAATTGTGTTTCACCCCTAAATTTAAAACATATCCATGTCTACAAATTTTCAACGCAAAGATGTCATGTGCCAAATGAAATGAGGAAATTTTTACTCTTGATCTGTATAATACCATGTTTTGTATTATTATTAACAAAATGAAAATTGTGTAGTAGTTTTGAAGTATCTAATAGTCAAGTTTCTCATAAGGCAATTCTCCCTTTTAATCCCAAAATCAGAATTTTTGGACGTGTTGTAAAATTGCTTTCGATCCCAACATCTGAATTTTCTGATATTCACAATATTTTTTTTTTAAAGTATAATATAATTGCAAAATAGTTCTTATATGTATATCTAAGCATTTGTAATGAACTCATTTACAAAGTCTTCTTTTTCCAATGGCTCTCATTTGGCTCACACCATTCGAGATCTTGGCTCCCAACACAATTCAGGTACGTCCCTTCGTTGTTGTCTTTCCTTATCTAGTCCACTGCAGACCAGGAAGTGGACCTTGTCCATAATAGATGTTTGGCATGCACATATTGTGAACCTGTTGGATTCTAATATTTTCATACTGCTGAGATGTCTGGCAACACAGTCATGCCCTGTGGGCAGTCTGAAGTTAGCAACAGATGTTTTTCTCAGGAGTGTTCTATTCGACTCAAAAAGCTCAAACACATTATAGGACTTGTCCTTCAATCTTTCCTTCCTCATATTATGAAAACCTTGTTGGTAAGATGTTTTAATACTTTTTATTTTTGGTTGCAGTGATAGAACTTTTGATGGTTTTTGAACAATTTTAGTCCCTCTCTTTGCAAGTTCATCTGCGGTCTCATTCCCCTGTATTCCCATATGAGACGGGATCCACTGCAACTACAAAATTGATTACATTGTTTTTTACAATTGTATAATTCTTTTTTATATTTTGTACAATTGCACGACCTGTATTATCTTTATTAGCCATTGCTTGTAGTGAGGATATAGAGTCCACCAATAAAACAATACTGGTATTAAGCCATGGTCTTAGAATCAGCTGTTGAAGAGCCTTGTTGACGGCAAACAGTTCTGCTTCAAAAACAGTTGAGTTATTGCTCAGTGCAAAATAGTGTGAGAAGTAATCACTGTATATTCCCGCTCCTGTTTCACCATGCATTCTAGACCCATCCGTGTAGATTCTCACCCAGGACTCCTGTGGGTACCATAAGTTTTAAGTTACCAAGGCAATTTGGGATATCTTTTCAGGCATGTCCCGGAATAGTTTTGTTCACTGGCTCTATAATATCTAAGGACACATTAAATTGCATGAAATCCAATGTATTTACTAATTGTGGAGGTGGCTCAATTTCAGATGTATTTATTTTCCTGCCAACAATAACATGCTTTTAAAACTTTTCTGAGTTTTTAATCTTTGATTAAAAAAGTAATTTCATAATCCATGAATTGGTGTGTCTCCTATACATCAACTTTTCATAAAGGATATCTGCTTTCATGCTGAATTCTTCATCTAATGGTTTGTTCTTTGTGTAGGCCTGAAGTAAGGTTATAGGAGTCGTCTTCACTGCTCCTGAGATGAAACGTAAACAGTTGTTCTGGCTTAAATCAAGTTTATTCTATGCAATTTTGGTGGCTGTTGTTAAGACTTTATTTACAAAGTTTACAAGTGACTTAAGTACTTATTTTAATTTGTATACATTTTCATGTGTTTTTCCCAATGTTGTGCCTGTGGAACTTATGTGCATTATTTTAGTTATAAAGTGTATCTCAGTTGTTTATGGGCATAACTAACTGAAAATCTAGAATAAAGCTCATTTTTATGTGTACAAAAACAAGATGCTTTTACTTAGGAACTGATTTTTATTTTTATATACTCTATACAATATAGAAACAGATAATTTTCAAAAAAGGATTCTTGGTAATACTTTATTATACATGTTTGTTTGCAAGTTTATTATAATTCTAAGTGTCTTAGAAGACATTATACCAGAAGACTTTCTGGTATTATAGTAAAGTCTTAGAGAAGTATATTTTAAAAAAATATAGAAATCCAATAATAAATTTTTAAAAATAAAATTTTTTGTCAAAGCCCTACATTTTTAATAAATTATGGCTGGGACTAGGGTAGAAACGCTAGTGCTAGATGCCGGGACTCAGGTAGATAAGCATGTGTAAAGTCCCGGGATCAAAAGAGTTAATAACACTTGCATATATGTTTACATATAGGGGCAGAATACTGCCAATAATACGTGTCTTGTAAAGCATAGCAGGCATCCGAATAGCTTGGTTTTCTGGGGTGTAAAATAGTAGGACGGGACTCAGGTAGATAACCTGTGTATAAAGTCCTGGGATCAAAAGGGTTAATAACACTTGCATATATGTTTACATATAGAGGCAGAATACTGCCAATAATACATGTCTTGTAAATCATAGCAGGTATCTGAATAGCTTGGTTTTCTGGGGTGTTAAGTAGCAGGCCTCCTTGTGGTGCAACCTGGGTAACGCTAATTCTGCTACCGAAGACTAAAAGCACTCGCTAGCTTGCTATCTTCTGGCTGGATCGTAAGGCTCCAATGGATCCCGAGCCACATTGGCATAGTGGGAAATGAGAAGGCTGACGAGCTGGCAAAGCTGGGAGCCATGATGCCTCAACCTACGCAGGCTCAATCTCTGCGATCCGCCTGTAGCCACATTGATATCACCGTTTCACGCCAAACTACCGGGAAGTTAAACAACGAAGGCGAAGGAAGGAAGTGGGCGAGCCTGGCAACTGACGGAATACCACGTAACATTGAAAGACACGTGTCTGTGGCCCGTATCTTTGACGGGGCACGACTACCTTCAAGCCCATCTACATAGAATCGACCTAGCAGATGAAGACCCCTGCCTCCTGTGCCAAGTAGGAAGAATGGACGCCGAACATCTCTTCCTATGTCCCCAACTACAGTCAATACCGCAGAATATAGTCAGTCTATATTGGGAGGCTCGATGTCGAATGGCAGAACAGTGACGGATGGGCGTTGGGTAAACTAAACTAAACTAGCTTGGTTTTCTTGTTTTCCCAAAGTTTACTACACTCCAATCAATAACCTAAAGTTTCTCCTTATTTATATCTTTTGTAATTGAGCTTGGATGATTTTTTCCCTATGTAATGGTACAAGTGTACGCTTTCTATAAAATTTTCTTCATAGTAGTTGAATATTATAGATAAGATTAAATTACATGAAGCAGATTTTATAGACAATGGTTTACTGATATAGGTGTTAGCTTTTTCATATAATTTATTATATACAATTTAAACTTAGATGAAAACTCAGACTTATTTCAAACTAACTCAGATTTATTTCAAATTGATTGCATTTCAATTAAATTAGACTCAGCTCGAAAACTAGCTATATAAATCCATTCAAATAGAAAAACTACAGAAAATGAACTTTGTTTAGCTTTTCTAAAAATGCCCAACTTACAGAGTAGTGTACTAAATATTAAATAGTGGTAGTCACCCAAACATGTTATATAATGACTATCCTCGCTGATAAATTTAAAAATAGACATATACCTTATACCCTGGACCTAATCTATGCATGGCACATATTTGATGTGTTGATAAAGCTTCACTGAAGAGGTAGATAGCAGACATCTGGCCACAGAAGACTCGTTCTTCATCTAGCTCTGGAGTTGCACCAATGTAACATTTGTCAAACGGCTAAAGTAAAACAAAAAACTTTAGATTATTATGTGTATACAATTTTGAGATACATTTTAAGTTTAGAAAATTGATAGAAAAGCTTTAAAAAGACTTTATCATATAAACATTTAGGTATGATCTATTTGATGGCTTTCGATTTATTTACTAAAAATATTTTCATTTTTTACCACAAAAATGTGATTGCTAAAAAAATCAAAAGTAATATTGGCATAAACAGATTACATACAGTTTATAACCTTTTAAAGTTTTATGCACAATTTTTTTCTTCTAGAAATTACTATTATTAACACTTTCAAGCTTAAGCCCATGTATAGCTCCGGTTCTTGTATTTATTTCAACAGCAACGTAATTCCCGCATATTCTCAGTTTCGTTGATATCATTTTTCATACTGGTTATTCTACTTTAAATGTTTTTATCTTTAGGCCATTCAGAGTTTATTTTACGAACAAATACTTATTTGGTTAAGTCTGGCGACCCTGAGAGCTATCAGACATTTGTTTGACAGATGTTGGTTTGATCAAAAAATGATTGTTTTATTAGTGCATGCCATTTACATTTCAAGTTTGTTGTTGTTTATTACAAATTTTATCTTTCTGTCATTTCGTTTATTTAATTTGTAGTTTGTGTAATTTTTGTTTAGACTTTCAAGTGTGTTATTTTTTGCTTTAAATTTATCTTTCAGTTAATTATTATATTTCTATTGTTAGAGATATTACATTATAGGTATAATGGCTAAAGACACTTTGGGAAGCAATTCAATACGAGACATGTTGATTTTTGACAGTGACAGTGATGAACTGAATGGAGATGTAAATTACCTGATTTTAAAGTTTTTTAAATTTTAAAAGAAATATTTCTAAATTGTATTTTCCTTTGTATTTTACCTAAAAACCTACAGGCAGATAGACTAAGGGGCTAGTCTTCAAGGTGTTAACAAAATTAAAATATTTTCATTAGGAAAATACATAGTAAAAGATGTTCAGAGAATCTGAACAGCATGTCTGCACACACACAATCTGATGGAATATGACTACTTAATTGATAGAAATTGCAATGAGCTGTATATTTCCTAGTGATCTGGATATACTTATAATACCGATAAGTAATGGTTTTAATGTTTCATAAATTTACATAACTAATCTAATTTGTCAATTACTACTAATGTACTGGAAGTTACTTACATCATTCGTTGACACAAACCACGCCATTTCTGTACTAGATGCAAGTTGACCATTAACGAGACACTTTATTTCACTTTTTGTCCATCTGTTGTAAATATAAACAACTGCAATCATGTACCACTGAAAAAAATACATTAAAATGTTTTATAAATTGTAAAACATTTTCTGTCTGAAGTTTAATATCTGTTTAAATTGTCAAAAGAGATATTTTTAATTAATTTTTTTTTGTACATGGTAAAGTTAACTTGTAATTAGTCAAATTAACTTAACTAAACATCACAATTTTAAATTTGATAAAATGTTTCATTTGTTGCATCTCACTTAAAAATTGATCACCTTATGCATGTTACATACAAGTTTTTTTTTAATTCTGCAAATATTTTCTATTCTTGCATTAAATTTGTTTGTTTGTTTTAGTACCCATTCGGACAATAAATACTAAAATTCGCTGTCAATATATTTCTTAAATATTTTGTAAAATTAAAACATTACAATCCGACAAACGAAAAAAACACTCTTTACTAAACTGCGTGTAACTCATCAACAAATGAAGATATCTGCGACTAAAATACCGCGTTTTAATCAGCTGATTTATACAAACCTAGCGACACCAAGCGGATTATCCTGAAACTAACTAGAGCGGCAAAATTCAAACAGTCCGCGTATTTTTTGAACAGATAGGTACACAGGTAGTTCTGATAGATAAAGGACATCCATTAACTTGATAGGATACGACTTTGCTAACAAAATCTGAAGATTTCTGACCTTAGCATATTTAGACAGAATATTATGATTAGATATTTTAGATAGATTTGGTTGCCCATGAATATATGTAAACTTTTATATTTCAACATTACTCATCAGCTCGCTTAAATTATAATTTCAATAAATTTATGAAACATTAGTTTCATACTGTTCAATAGTTTTTCATAAATATACTTAAATTATAAGTTCGGCAAAATTTATTTATAAAGTTCAAACATAAATTCCATATTAATCTTGATATGTTTGAATCAATACACCCCACCAATTGGTTCTCACCTAATCTTTGGGAAGTAATGGTACTAAACTTGAAATGGGAAAGAAAAAGATACTTGTAAATAATATTATCAATTAATTAATGGAAACAGTTGACAATAAATTTACCTTCCTAGGTTGGAACTCATATTTGACACAATGCTGGAAACCTTTGCCTTTAATCTTCATGGATGTTAGAACCAAGCAGTTTCCTACAAAATGAGCTGAGTAGCCAACTCCTTTACTTGTCTTAAAACTGAAAAATTACAGTATAAACATTTAATTAATTATTTACTATTTACTAGCTGACAAAGGGATGTGTCCCCCATCACAGCTGTTCTTATTACATCATCAAATCTAACTTTATATATGTTAAGTTATATAAATTATATTATTGGGTTTAAAATTCTTCAAACAATAATTTCGAAAAAGTAAGAAATTAATATGTTCACAAAAATTACATTATCTAAAATGTAATAATTAATGTCACAAACATTAAGTGCACATTGCTTAGGCATCAAAGTAGCCTATTAGACTTAATGTTACAGTAATATATAGGAATATAAAAAACACAGTACTATTGCAAAGAAGTATTTAAACAAATTTTTCTCTGTGATCATAGTTTTAATGTATTAAAATATGTTTTGCATAACAATAATTAAATTAAAAAAGAGTGATGATTCCCAATTTATTGCTCAATAATTTAATAACAATTTAGTTTTATATTTGATGATTTCAATAACTATATTATATTATTTAGTTCAATACTATATTATATTAGTTTATAATACTTCCATAAGAAGAACTATTCTTAATAATAATATTTTAACAAAGTCTGAGTGAAGTAAAAAACGCCATATGTTTTACTTAAAAAAAAATATTGGTTTTAGGCACTTCAAAATGTCCTATGAGCCACGCACTTTCAAATGATACTTTTTAATTTACATCCACCCAATCGGATCACTGCGAGAAAAATAATTAAGAATTGTTACATAGCAGTCATTTGAAGTAGTTCAGTGTCTGGTTTGTTGTCTTAGGTTCTTGTTAACCAATAATAATTTAAGCTTTATACAAACATACGTTTATTTATGTTTCATCTTTGTTAATGTGTTATAATTTTCATAATGGGACTATATTGTGAAAAAATATAGATATAAAAGATTCATGTGATCACAAATTTTGTTAGAATCCGATTAAGACTGATTTGGGCGAAGGTTTAGCAACAATTTTTTATATTTTGATGTAGGCCTAAGAGATATCACTATTCATTATGGAAGGTTATTTGACTCGGTCTATGATTCTGGTTCTGAAGGGAAGTTTGCCGAAGACCTAGATTGTCACCCTGACTTTGAGTTCAGGCAGAAGTCAAGATTGAAAATACTGTTATGAAGGTGTAATATAAACATTTATTATTATTTGTTTTTGTGTAAGGAATGTTAAGTACATTGATTTTTTATATAGTTATATAAGGTATACAGTAAAATAAACATGTAATTAACATAAGTCAAACCCAATGACATTTTTTCATATTCCTTTTTCTTTCATAAAAAATATATATAATTTTTCGATATAGACTAAAGTATATAAAAGAATACATTTTATGAAAAACCATTTCATTTAATTTTATTTTGAAATATATAGATTATTTTGATGCGCCAGTACTTACAAATGTTATGAATTTTTATGAACATAGTAAAAATACTTAGTAAAGTTGTGACTACTACACAAATTCTGGTTTACTACATGAAGTGTTAAATATATTTTGTATTAATTTTCATTTAGCCTTGATAATTTACTTACTTATTTTGAATTGTTTTCTTTAATTTATAAAAATTATTGCCTATAGACCAGAGGTTAAATTTTTAATATTATATTTTTTAAAATAGATAACTAGCAAAAATCTAATAAAGGTAACATTTATGCGTATGTGTTAAAGCAAAAATCATTTAAATCTGAAAACTGCCGTAACTACATAAATAAACGCAAATGAAATATTATTTTAAATATTCTTGAATAAATCTAGGATTGTAAACCAAAAGCTAAAGCAAAAGATTCTAAAAAAAAACTTAATAACATAAATTGTCATGTTTCAACAAGGCATAATTATTTATACAAACAAATAAAATAAAACCTTGATAATTTAAAAGAACCTTAAGAGTTATTTTTGTACTTAAATAAAATTCTCATACCAGTAAAGGTAAGGCTTCTCTCGCTCAATGTTGACTGAATTGATTGGATCCAATCGGAACCAAGTTGTAAATGTGAAGCCATTCTCATAAGGCCATCTGGCTAAAGGTGGTAACACCATTGCCTATACAAACAAAAAGATTTAACTTCAGTTTCTACTTATAAAGACAGTTTCTATTTATAAGTTTATCATAGGTTTTTTTTCAGTGAGTAGCATAAGATCTCGTTATAATATTTATAACTTATTATTAAACTAATATTACTTTTACATACGATTAAAATATGTAAATATCAAACTATATCAGACCCTACAGAAAAAGAAGAGAACCATATTCTACATCTGAGGTATTTTCTAAACCTTAGTCTTTAGAGGAGTCTTTCAAGCTAAACTAGACATAAAGGAAAAATATGTTTGCAATAAGTTGGAAAAAATTTCATTTAGTTCGTTTTTTAGAAAACTAAAATTGCAGATTTTTTAGAGCTCATATAGTTTTTTGCCATACTTGATGAAATGTTTTTATGTTTGTGCATTACTGACTTGTGGTGAAGTATTTCATTTGAGATTATATTTTCAATATTATCTTTATTTAACAAATTTGGTAAAAATGTATTAACTGGGCATAACTTAGTTTTGAAGTTATAGGTTAGAAATATCTATTTCTGAAATATATTTTTTCTCATAATATCGAAGACATTAGTATGAAAAGCAGGTAAGTAAAAAGATACCTTAAGATTAAAATGAATATTTCTAAACATTTGTGTAATGTTTTGAAAACATATTATCGTTCTTCATGCATGCATATATATATATATATATATATATATATATATATATATATATATATATATATAGGTACCAGGTAAGTCTGTCAGTCTCCTAATCCAAAATATCTAAATAATCTTTACCAACCAAAACTAACCTAAATATATATATATATATATATATATATATATATATATATATTCTTGATATTTTACGTTATCCGTATAACTTCATATATATATATATATATTTATATACACAGTAAACTCCCGATTATCCGTGGGTGGATTAACCGGTTTACGGATTATCCGGGGTCTGCCATTGTTTTACAAATATCCAATTTTTATTCCATTCAGATTCATGTGTTTAAATTTCCAAACGGTGAATTACGACGTAAATACATATAAGGCTTAATAGAAGTTAAGATGAAGGGAATAGGTATGTAAATATGTACGTACTAATTTTTACATTGAAAAGGAAGCATCCTGACGCGGGTCAGCAGCTACTGTATATAAGAGACAATGACAAAATGCTTGGATGCCCGAAAACCTAATGTGTATCATAAGATTGTAAACAAATGTCAGCTAATCTCGGCTATAAATAGTCTAGGACGTGACATATGCATTATCCATGTCTGTCATATACATTATCGATCTTTATGGCTTTGTGACACACGTGACACAAGTAGACACTGTGAGAAAAAATGGTTCTCAAGAAACTTAGATCACACATTAAAGCTAAATCAATGCTCACAAAAAAACAGACGAAAGTGACAGATTTTTTTGATAAAAAGTGAAAGTATTATGTGTAAAGGAAATTACATATGTACATACATACTTACTTTTGACATATACTTATGAACGTATTGTAAATAGTTAGGATATATAAATGTACATGTTATAATCCGTCAAATACATCGACATTTTAAATTATTTTCTTTATTTATTTTGTCCTCTGAAGATTATTTGTGAATTGCATTAACCGGGGTCATTATTTGTGTAACTTATGGTATAATAATCGATTATCGATAGTTTTGCGTATTCTTTGTTCATAGAGGATTATCCGGGAAATTCGTTATCCGCCGTTGCCGGGACACCCTATTCCACGGATAATCGGGAGTTTACTATATATATTTTAAAAACAAGAATACTTTTAATGCATATATTATTCATTTTATGCATAATAATATATGCATTAAAAGTATTCTTGTTTTTGAAATATTTTAATTTATTAACTATATTACAAGAAAACATATCATATTTAATATAATATATATTGTAACATTTTGGAATAGCAAGTAAGAAAGGCACAATGTATAATATAATATAAATATGTAAGTAAATTCAAACCATAAAATAACCAATTATAAAAAAAAGAGAAAAATGTAAACATAACCTAAATTGGCAAAATCGTAATATTTAATCACAAGTTTAGAACAATAACCACTGTAAAACAAACAATATAATAGAAACAATTTAATGTGTAACAGTTTAAAAGGAACACTAAAACAATGTAAATAATAGTAAAAGCCTTTAAGTGTTAAGAAAAGTGAAACCATTTTAACATTGCACACAAGTTGACCAAAACAGGTTGGCGTATTAAGTAAGATGCGCGCGCATTGTGAATAGAACAGCTGACAATTTAAACGTCGTTGGGAGATATAATATTTAAATGCAGTTACCTGCGAAGAAATTAAAATCTAGTTATTAAGAACATGAAATGTACAAAAGGCAGTGAATACAGCATACGTAAAGCCGGTAACAACAATTAAAAAAGGGAAATAGTTTGTTTTAGCCACTTTGAAATGCTTAGTTAGTGTGGCTTCAGTTCTACACACCTACTCAAGCAAGACAGACGTGTTTCAGAATTGGCCAATTAAAATTTGAAGAATTTAAACTTAGTGCAGGAGTGTTAGTCTCGAATTCAATTAACACTACGAAATACTTTCAAGAAAATTAATTAAAACTATTTATTTAAAAAGATGTTATTAAATATTTGATAAAGGCTGAAAAGTGGAATCTGCAATCTAAAACACTTAAGTATCTAGGCTAGATCCATTACTACATTTTGAGATTTTGCAATCAGACATTTATAAAAGAAAAGAAACCAGTGAATTTATTATAAAATTAAACTATAAAAGAAAACATTTAGAGAGAATATTAAGGAACAATTTTATTTAGAAATAAATTAATTTGTAATATAGTTTATAACATTTATAGCTTAGTTTTTTTGTTATTGTACTTTCGAATGCCAAATAAGATTTCATTATTCAAAATTTAAAACCTACCAGATAACCCGAGATTAAGAGATCTTGTGCTAAACCAAAATTAAAATCAATTTAGGCTAAATTAAATAAAAATTGTTGCTGCCCAAGAGAGAAATACAATTTAGAATAATAAGACTTGTAATAAAAGAGGAAACTTATAGTAAATATGTAAAACTTTAAAAAAGAAAAAAATTTGTAATTTATTAATAAAACTTATAATTGTTAAGAAAGTGTTTTTAAATGATACATTAAACTTGTTATAAAAAAAAGGAAAGCTCTAGAAAATTTATTTATCTTAAAATAAATTAGAAAAGTTACTAACCTACCTTGATTGAAATTATTAAAAAATACATTTTAAAGAATTCATTCATAATATTTTAATAAAACAAATTTATAACAATATATATATAATAAATTAAAAATATTTCAAAAAGAAGAATACTTTTAATGCATATATTATCTATATAATATTTTAATGCAATAATTATCTAACAAAATATTATCTAAATATTATCTAACAAAAGATTATGTTAAATAATTATTTTTCCTGAAGATGCTGGTACTGTGTTATTGGCGTAAAGCTTTGAATAATATATGCATTAAAAGTATTCTTGTTTTTGAAATAATTTTCATTTATTAACTATATTACAAGAAAACATATCACCATATTTAATATATATATATATATATATATAAATTTTAAATATACTCAGTGTACAGAGCGATGGCACCATGAATGTTGCAAGTTTTCAAGTCATGACAGTGCTTATACTCATACAAAAAGTATTAGGCCATGTGGAATAACTAGAAGTTTTCATTTAAAAAATATAATAAAAATTCTTTGTCGATGTAGAGGTTGATGAGAAACATGCTTAATAGGTTTTGTTATTTCATATTATAAAAGAATCATGGAACAATTTTTTAGCAGGTGTATAGACAAAATTAATTCAAATTAATTATGTTCTTTGTTAGCCTAACAATAAAAAACAAAATTTAATTAAAAAGGATTTATGAATTCATAAATATGTTTAAATATTACCAAGAGAGTGCAAACTATTGTGCAGAAGTTTGAAACAGTTAAAACTATGTTGTACTACTAAAATGGTTTCTCATTAAAAAAGTGAAACATGTTTGAGAATTATATTCCATCAAGACAGTCATTACAAATTGTAATAAAATGTTACGCATACTGTGTAGCAGCTGAATACATACGGATAAGTTAACCTTGGAATATGCTAAACTACTGTACTTTAAAATTTTTACACACCTTATATTAAATCACCACCATAACATAAAATACTCACAGATCCTTTCTTCCCAGGAAAACTGAAAAATACATCAGGTCCATTTCTCTGAGGCATCTGTCTTAATACATTGAGCAGCTTTGTTGAATGCCTTGGCTAGCAACACAGAAAACATTTAATTAATTACACAGTAATGTTGTAAAAAAATGTGCATTAACAAGCTATATTAATATATTGAGTTTTCACACAATGTGCAGGCTTTGGTGAGAAATTCTTAAGATAGACATCTTTTAGGCTCCATAAGATTCAGCCATCTCAACTCTAAAAAGATTTACTAAAGCATATACCTGTCTAAACTAGCCTCTTGGAAGAATTTTACTGTTCATTATGACTTAAACTTGCATTGTTGGAATATCTCAAATTATAAATGTATTTGCTAATTAAATAAAACATTTTTGATAGGGAAATACTATAGTCTGACTCAGTGAAGATACATGTAAATAACAAAAATTAATTATTTCTGCTTTAAACGAAGGCAGTTGACATACTTTAAATGGGTATATAGTTAAGCCGATGATACATCTCAGAATGATACTAATATCCACATGCACAGTGACTTTAAAAAATTTGTTGATATCAACTTTACGCTTTTGTTATAAGTTAGTTTGAACATCATTCAAAACACCATTTCGTTTTTGTAATGCAAGACCTCATGGAACAATATTTAATTTTATTTATTAGGACCTTTAAATAAAATGTTTATTATAAAAAATACAACAGCAACAAAATTCTTACAATCAAATAAAAGGCATTCAATGTTCATTTTTTCATTCAAGGTAAATCCAAATCAGTTCTCCTAAAGCAGATATATTCTCTTACCAGTATTCAGTATACCCATCATAATGTTTAAATATAAAATCATTGCCTAATACAGCAAGTTGAAAATTAAAAGTTAGAACAAAATAATAATTAGTGACATCATTTCTCCAACAGTTACAATTTTTTAAAATAATTATGCATTTTAAAAATATTATGTAATTTTGAAAATTTGTTGTTGTTTATGATGAGCTGGTTGTTAATCACTTATTACAATATAAAATTACTTGCAACCAAACCTATTAATATAAATTGTTAATAATATCAACTCACACTTCGAAGTAATGTTTTCATCTAACTACTTTTAAGGCTAAAGAAGTCGTTAGACGAAAACATTACCTCCAAGGGTACGTTAACAATATTAACCACTTATATTAATAGAAAGTCTGGTCGTAAGTAATTTTATATTGTAATAAGGTATTACTATTCTTGAAAATAAAATCTGTCAAGTGTTAGAACTATGTCCATGTTTTTTAAAATAGTTGAAAAGTAAAATTTTCATTTTTGTATTTTAAGTTTCAGCTGCAATTTTATTTCAAATTAAGAAACAAAAAACCAATCAGTAAAAAGAAAAACTAGAGTTGTTTGTTTTATTTGTGAGTAATAAACTATTTTACACTTAATAATAATTATGTTTAATCAGTGCTTATAGTATTTAGTATAAATAACTTAAGGAAGAGGAAAATTAGCCTCATGTTGCGAGAATGGCAGAAATTGCGTTAGAGATAAGTAAATTTGGTACCAAGCGATGATGGGATTGTAAGCCCTGGGCCTCTCACACCAGGATCCACTTTGATAACCTTTCCTCTCGCTCTACTTGCGTTGACAATCTCAGCCAGAGGGAATTGACATGCTCAGATTCAATCACAAGTTTGAGAAAACCAATTTTACATGTTGCATTACTTACATGGCAAATACGCAGTTGGACATATTTGTTTTTGTTTTATGAATATGAAGTAATATTTATTTCTTTTGAAAAATATCATTTTTATATTGATGCTCTGTTTACAAGCCAATAACCTTTTGGGAGATATATAATGTTGCAATGTTCATTTACTAACAGATTAAAATATTTATGAACAAAATTATTTTAAAATAGGTTTGTACATAGTAATTATTTCAAGGTAATAAAAATCATTCTTTCATATAAATACTTATAGGATATCTCCCATTAGTTTCTAGATTTAGTTGTATTGCAGTTGTAATGCATATGTGTATGTTTTTTGACTATGTTTATACAAAATTAATTACTGATATTTACTTTAAAAGAATTATAATTGATCTTAAAACAAGTACATTTTTTTATTTACATGTTGGTCCTGTATTCCAAATAATACTAAAAATATGCAAAACTGACTGTTCCTACAATATATGAGTAGTTTATTAAAAACCATTCACAAAACTCTTGTAATTTTATCTGGCCAATTACCGAAATTTGTGGAAATTATGTTTAAAACATTTATAGCTTTTTTGATAAGTAAGCAGATTATAAGTTAGGAATTTAAAATATTAAAAAACATTATTTTAAACAAAATAATTAATAGCAGATGTACATATAAATATTATAAGTCTTTTAATTTGAAAAAAATACTCTGAGTGAGTAATACTTCTTTTTGCTTGATTACACATGTTCTTCAAATATGATGAGCCACTTAAACATAATATAAATGATAACTGTCTCATTAATATCAGTGTATCACTATTTCAGTAATGAAACCTTTATGACATTACATTCACTTTAACGTAGCTTGCCTTAATTCATTGGTTTATCTTGTACATTTATGGAAAGATAATTCCATACTAAACCACAGATAAATCAATATATTGTAAATGTTACTGTTTTTTATGATATGAGGGAACAGTTCTGAATTTTTTTTAACTCAGATACAAAATATATTCCATTAATTGAAGATTGTTTGGACACACTTTGTGACCTCTTTTTCACACTGAAAATAGTGTTCATGCAGCGATATGTAGTTTCAGTAACTTTAGGTAAATGTCTTTGTATTGCTTAACCCTTGACACCTTTTACAAAAATAAAGCAGTAAGCATGGGTTTAAGAATAAATTATAAAACAAATAGTGTGTCATCATCTGAAATTATAGGAACTTGTGAAAGTTAAACAGTAAAATATTCTCTCAAGTTAAATAAGAGAATATTCCCCCATTGCTTAAGTTGAGTAAGAGAATATGATCATCATGGAAAATATATTCAGATGATCAACTATGGAAAAGTGTCTATAAAATAAAAAAAACTATGTATTATACTTTGTATAGAAAATTATACATTATAATTATTCAAAAAGATAAGTAGAGTAACAAAGTAGCATAAATTAACTTATGAATTCAAATTAAATTTATCGTATATGATTTATTTTTAAAACAATATTTATCAACCATAAATAATTATGTATTACTTTAAATGAAGTATTAATCTTAATACTGAAAATATCAATAATTTCTTCAAAATTTTCCTTCAATAATCGGCCACATTTAAACTATTTTTTAAAATATTGTAGTCTAAGTAATATGAAAGAGTCCAACAAATGGCTAAAGAGAATTACATTAATATCAGAAAATAAAGATGATTACAATTTAAATTTATTTTATAAAAACACAAATATGTTTAAACATTAAAGTAAAATAAGAATTTGTTTTAAAGTACAGAGCTTCGTAAGAAGTTGAAGTGTAAAAGTGTTTAAACACATCCATAACATCCAGCAAACTTATGAGATACCAGTCTACTTTGGGAGAATATAGCTGTACATAAATATGTTTATACAGCAATATCAAGTTTGTAAATTTTACCCTAGTGCTTTTGAGAAAGACATTTTCTTACTAAAATACAAAGTAAATAAACTTACCCATTTGCCATTAACAGCTTTCATAGTACCAAACAGCAACTTGAGCTCTTTGACTGTTATACTATAACTTGCCAGTACACCCAACATGTCAATCAGGAGGTCTGTAATACAAAAATATATTTTAGTACTACCGAAAATAGTAAAAAATGTTAGATTTCAGCAAACCAAACGTGACAGATGGTTTTTGTTTTAGTACAATTTCACTATTCATATCGAAATACCTCCTGCTTTTATTAATTTTTTTAAAATGTATATAATTTTTCCTTCATTATACTGTGGATAGGTAGGATGATTCTGATTCTTTTTATGGAACAATTCAGTTAATAGGGCACTAACTCTTTAAAATCATTCTCTTGTTTCTCGAGTATTACTCTGGTCAATAACGCTTTAGTAATTACTCGTAAAGTAAAAATGACTGGTCATCTTACAATCATGTTCATTTATGTTCATGATTTTCAATCATTAAAAATTTATGTTCATGTTATTTTGTATTTGTTATTTTTAAAATAATGGAATAGCTGTGTAATTCATTACAAAATGTGTATAAAAAAGCTATAAACGACCTAAATTCATAGTCTAATTTCTTGTTAATTGAAGTTTAATGTACACACCTATGTAAACACTCAAATGTTGGCTCCTTATCAAACAATAACATTTTAACGATCTGCAGCTCTTAACAAGTGCAATTCAAATCATTGTAACAGTATTACTTTCACATTTTTGTTTAGAATTTTGTAAAAAAGGCAGGGTTAAAAAAAAAAGAAATTTGATATAAAATTCTCTATACCATATTTATATTTTATCTCAGCTACAATCAGTATATTTTAATATGATCTGATATATTATAATGTTCTGAAAGATTTTTTATTTACAATGCCTTTGGCTTATACTTTAGTAGACAGGTTTTTCTAGTATAACGTCATGAAGTTTAACAATATTTCATTCAATAGCCATTCATCCCAATATAACCTCATTTCTCATTTATTTTAACTTTTTTCACTCTCCAAATCCCTATTTTAAAATATTTCCTTTCCTTTATAATAAAATAAAAATGTTAGCATATTATTTTCAGTACAACATTTTTACTAATTCCACCTTAAACTTTTAAAGGTAAAATAATTCAACTCACACTATTAATTACAAACTTCTTTTTTTATGGTTATTTAAATTTCATTGAAGAAATGGTTATATAAAAATATGAAAAACCAATAGTTTTCTCAATAAGTATTTTCTTGACTTCGCAAACACTTGACAACTCTTTTAAAAAAATATGTTTAGTTCGACAAGAATATTTCCCTTCATATGAATACATATAGCCAACAATATAAATTAAAGTATCAAACTCAAATAAATAATTATTTTCTTGAATTTTGTAGTCCATTACATTCGGTGAATCTTATTAATCACTTAAACAATAGTTTATGAATAGTCCGAGATAGTTTAGACAAAGTTCGGATAGTCATGAACTATTGTTTAAGTGATTAATAATTATTTCTTAATATTAAAATGTGAAACATAAATCTTTAGAATTATAATAAAGTTACAGACATTTGATCTGATTCAACAAATATATTTCAGATGTATGTGATTCCATTTCTCCTAAAGACTTCCATTTTTCTGTTCAAGTAAACCGATTCTGGTAGAATGAGGTGGAAGTAATTTAGTTGTTCTAGTTGATCACACAGTTTGAACCCACTCATTCGTGCTTAAAGTAAAATTGTTGTTACGATAGGTTCTTCACATTAGATACATTCATAGATAAATGTGTATCAAATATTAAACTACAATGATACATCATAGTTTACCACTAGGTTTTTTAAGAAAGTTTTATATACATCTTATATACAGTGGTGTATATAATACCCTGCAAACGCTGCAGTGCAAAGGGGATAACAGATCAAGAGGAGCGCTTTGGGATGGATGTACAAAATGATAAAAGAATGTGAAAAATAAATTTTATTACATATGCCACTTGTTTCACCACAATCATAAATTTTTAATCGTTGAGTCAAACGTAATAGTAGGATAGATAGAACACTATTCAAGTTATAAACAATAAGAAAAACCTTAGTATATGAATTTTTAATACAAAAATTACTAGTAAATATAAACTTTAATTTTAGGATGTAATTTTACTCAGAAAATCATTCAAACCTTTCATCAAAGAGTAGTAAGGTTTTGTTACAAAAGTAAGACGCTATATATCACCTTATGGGAGCAATTTTTAGAAATGAATTTCACAGTGTGAAAGCTGAAAATAAGCCTTAGCAGGAATTTCTACAGTGCTATTAGTGTCAATATCAAGAAAAAACTCTCATACTCTCCTTTACACCAAACTGAAGTACATAGTAAGTGTACAAATAAATATGGATAAGAAGTGGGGAGGGATTTACTAAGTAGGTGGATAGTGGTGCATCTTATTACAAAAACTGAAGTACATAGTAAGTGTACAAATAAATATGGATAAGAAGTGGGGAGGGATTTACTAAGTAGGTGGATAGTGGTGCATCTTATTAAGCTTTGTGGAGCACATCTCATTATTCTGTAAGTGGGAAACAAGGGCTGTTATATATGCCACTGCTTTTACAGATTGTACATAAATGTATCTGGTAGAACTAGAAAACTATTAAATTTTATAAAGGTAATGCAATATCTTGTAAATAGGTAAGAAAAGAAACCCACTAATTCTTTGTAGTCAAGAATCAGTTCTACTAAATGGTTTACATTCAAGATAGAAACATTTTCCTTTACTTGTGAATGTAACTCACGAACTGCATTAAAAACAACAGAAGTTAGCCTACAATTAACTTTAAGCAGTGATTGCTTATAGAACATCTATTATGTCATATATAAAAGTGGCAGAAATCAGTCTAAAAATATATACATTATAATCAAATTACAGTCCCATTATGATAAATCAATTCCTTTTAAAACCAAAGAAGTAATAATAAAAGGGTTAAATTTATAAATCATGAAATTAGTTGACTATACACAGTGTTAATAAAACACACATGTTAACAAACATAATAAAGCTTTAAGTAAATGAAAACAAGACAGATCTATATTAACTCTAGAGATAAGAAACAAGTCTAGAAGTATAGATCATTAGAAGTATTATTTGTCACAATTTTTTAAAATCTAATGCATATCACATTTAAATAATGTTTTTAATGACAGTTATGTATCCTACAATTGCAGTTTTAGTAAGTCTAAGAATGTTTTTTAATGAAACATAACTAATGTCTTCCTTTTCACACGAGCTCTCTATTTCACCACATTTCTGCTTAATTCTCCCTTTCCCTTATTGTTCTTTGTCTAGCGTTTAGTAATTGCAATTATTTTGTATTATTTTATGCTTACTATTTTTTACTAACATTTATGAAAAATATGTTGGCCACCAATTTGGGGTATTCAGTTTATGATTAAATACCAGGTCAATGTTCGATCACACAATTTATTAAAAAAACACCTGAAGTATAGTTTAATCACTTTGACAAAAAATCGCCTCGCACAGGCATGTGAGGATGAGGGGTGGAGCTTGGCCGTGTGCGAGGGGAGGAAGAAGAGAAAGTTCTAAGTAGAAACGCTACTAGCTTGACTACATACTTTCAGCTGAGTTGAATCATTTATGCACGTCAAGAGAAAGAACCCGGGTACTACCAGGTTGCGCCATCTCTTAAAGAAACTAAAAACACGTGCACTATAAAACACAAAAGATAACATAAAACCTAAATCAAAACAATACCAGAAAATGTTTTTGGAAAGGTACGTATAGATCCATCACTGGCAACTTTCACGATCAACTGAAGCACTCAGAGCTCTCGCCCTTGGCAATGCGCATCTGACACCCTGATTTTTCACAAAGTCTACTGTACATTTCAAAAACATAGTAACACCTGCGCTATTAAATTTAAACATGAGAAAGGATGTAAGAATAAGCCCCTTACTAATTTAATTTTTAGCTACACAGGGTGTTTCAAAATAAATACATTAGAGTCTCAATAATTCAAGGTAGATGGGAATGAGACCTCCCTCGGATTACCGAAAACTCGAATTACACACAAAAACGTTCCTGTGCATTAGAAAAAATAAGAGTTTCAATAAACCTAATACCAAATTTAAAAAAAAACAAATAAGTTTATAGAACTTTATATGGACATT
This sequence comes from Prosapia bicincta, assembly GCA_036971475.1. Lineage (NCBI taxonomy): Eukaryota > Metazoa > Arthropoda > Insecta > Hemiptera > Cercopidae > Prosapia > Prosapia bicincta. The sequence continues at coordinate 117,285,597 of JBAIZL010000004.1, read as the reverse complement.
ACTTGGAGGCCGACTCATTTCCTTTCCATACTATACTGATATAAACATTTCTTTTTGGAAGCCCAAATCATTTCCTTTGCATATCGAATTAACATAAACATTTCTTGGAAACTCAACTCATTTCCTTTGCAACCCATATTGATATAGACACTTCTTGAAACCCTGTCTCATTTCCTTTGGATACCATATTGATATAACCATTTCTTGGACGCACAACTCAATTCCTTAGCATACCCTAGTGATATAAACATATCTCGGAAGCCTGACTCATAATTTTCATTGAAATAGATAAAATAGTCTCAACTAGAAATAAGCTCGAATTTAACGGACAGTCAAAATACTGGGACTCGGAATTTCGAGACTCTACTGTATAGAGATTTGTAAGTTTGTAGCATTTATTCCATTTGACTTACAATTATAAATGAAAATTGAATATCAAATGAAAGAGCAACTCTTACAGTTTTCTTCCTGCTGCTGTTCAGTTTAAGCACTGTCAAATAACATTCATTCAGTCAATAGGTGAGTTCTTTTCATATCTTGACTGGTATTTCAGCGGTAATTTTAGCAACAACTACTTCAAACCAGATTCTTAAATCATGTAGGTCAGTTTGTAGCAGAGGAACATACACATTTTCCTTTATAAAGCCTCATAGGTAAAAATTATATGGAACCAGATAAAATGAATATAAAAGTCATGCAAAATAAGACAAGTTATCAGCTCGGAGAGCAAATCCAGTAGATCAATTGTATTGTTAAATCAATGGCATACTTTGTTAAGTCGAGATAGCAAATCATCTTGTTCTCAAATTAAGTTCTTTGGTTAAACTTCTTTACATTGAGGAAAGTGCCATAATTATATGCATAAAATAAGTTACTCCAGTTACTATGACTTCACAGAAAAAAAACATCTCAAAGTTTTTGCGCGATGTGGCACAAAAAGTATTTAATTTTAGGGAAACTAATTGCAACTGTACCAACTCATTTATATGACTTCCAAATTGCATCATGAATGTTTCCTTTTCCACTTAAATGAAATCTCGATTTATCACTAAATAAACAATTGAAAAAATCTGATACATCAAGAAAATCTGTATCATTATTTTCCTTTTTTCATTTCCAAAGCTGGGATGTAAACTGTAGTTTATAAGCTAGAGAGCTTCTAAAAACTGTAAGCAAAAATATGTATTCCCTTAAAACTCTGTATACAGTCATCACCGGAATTGTTAAACTACTAGCATCCCAACAGAACCGCTGGGGCTATGCTAGGATACTCTCAAATAAGACTGTAGTCTTGGGTATACTATGATTTCATATTTTGAATGTACTATCAAGCACTTTTCAACTTTTGCACAAGGCCCATTCTATGAGGTTTTAGCTCTGAAATCAAACTGATTGAAAAACTGGAGCATAAAAAATGATAATACAATAGAACCTCTGATATCCAAAATAAATAGCTAAAATTTGGTGAAAAGCATTTCAAACATTTCGGTTAAAGTTCAAAGTAAAAAAAGTGAAGGTGATTAAGTAAAATTATGATTTAAAGTTGTATACAACACTTTTAATAATCCTGTTAATGCATTTCCTTCTGTGTTTTATGTAAGATATTTTTGAAAAATGTGTCGCCTGTATATGTTCCATATTGGTTAATTAGGTTATTGTGTTTATGTTTTTATATATGTGGTATTTTTCTAGTGAGATTAGTTCTTTGTTCTGCAACAAACAACTTATAAAAAACATACACAATAAAATTACAAAAAACCTAACCTCAACACAACACTACAACCAGAACACAAAAACCAAAATATAAAACCTATATAACATATAATTACATCAACAACAAAATAGAAATAATAACAAAATAATAATAATAATAATAATAATAACAACTAATAATGAAAAGGGATCAAATATGGCACAACACTTGATATCACTTAATATCACACAAGTTACGAAAATAACCTAACCATACTTGAAATAAAATCACCCAAAAGAACTAATCTTACTAGTAAAATATCACATATATAAAAACAAACACAATAACCTAAATTAACCAACAGACAATATATACAGACGACACACTGTTCAAAAATATCTTACATAAAACACAGGAGGAAATGCATGTCAGTAACAAACACCAACATTACAGGCCGAGAAACAACAGTAGAAATAATTCAGTGATTCGACAATGGTCAAGTGACCGAAAAGGTACCTCATCATAAGGTAAAAATTAATTACACTTAAAAGTGGAATAATTGTTTACAATAACATATAATATATCTCTCTATATATACATTGATTCAAATACAACTTCTTCAATCAATACAAGTAAGGAGGGAACCCAAACTTCTTGCTAAAGCATACTAGACATTATTGAAAAAAAACTGTTTGAGGCTATTTTGGATAAGAGAGGTTTTACTGTACTTAAAAATTTACAATAGCTTTACACATTCAAATCTAATTTTAGTAAAAAAAAATAACTAACTGAAAATTACAATGAACATAAAATATTATTATAATCTGATTATTAAAATCAAGTGATAAACTGAGAGGAATAAATCAAAGGTTAATAGATTCTGAGGGTGTAATTTATACTAATTTGTTTTTTATTAGGAAACACCAGTAACTTTATTATATGTAAATTAAATATACATAAATAGTTGTAGATATGAACTCAAGATTGTTTTAATTGCTATGATGAAGAAATTGCTATAGTAAATTAATTAGTGTATCATGAAATTAATACATATAATAATAATTTGATTAGTGATTTTTTGAGGAGTTTCATTTGCCAAGGGCTATATTTAAAATTAAAATGAAATATAAGATTGTATCATAAGTAATAGGGATCTATAGATTCCTTAGGGCAATGCATATCTACTGCATTTCAAGAATAAATCATTTGTATGATATAACAAGAACAGAAACTATTAATTATACTATGTCTCACTGATAATCCTTTACTTATTTCCGTAAACTTTTCTTATTACATAAACTTCATGTGCGTAGAAATCATACACTCTTTTAAGCAACAAAACTATTACTAGAAATAGGGTTTAATTAGTTTCACAATTAATTAGTCGAAGCAAAATATTTTCCCTTCAACCATACTTTAAAAAAACATTACAGAAATTATTTCATATTTTACTTTAAAATGAGATTTATTAATTTTACTTGAATTAATACAAATTTCAAACACTTTATATACTGCACTATTCAAATAATAGCTCCATTATATAATTCCTAAAAAAATTTTTTGTTAGAACACTTAAATATAGTAGAGTCTCGACAATTTGAGGCAGACAGGATCGAGACCCCATCCAATTAACGAAAATTCGGAAGTACGTTCCTGTGCATTTGACAAAATAGGAGTTTTAATGAATCCTAACACTATAATATTAAAAATGCAATAAATACGTTTACAGAACTGTATATGAACATTTCTTGGAAACCAAACTCATTTCCTTTGCATAACATATTGATATAAAAATTTCTTGAGCCTTTGATTCATTTTCTTTGCATATCGAACTGATATAAACATATCTTGGAAGCCCGAAAATTCTCTATGCATACCTAAGTGATAAAAAATTTCTTTAAATCCTGACTCATTACCTTTCCATACCGTATGGCAATAAATATTTCTTGGAAGCCAGACTTATTTTCTTTGCATACCGTATTGATATAAATATTTCTTGAAAGCCAGACTTTTTATTTTTTCCAAGTAGATTAAATAGCCTCAAATAGAAATAAGCTCGAATTTAACAGAAGCTCGAAATATCGGGTCTCGGATTTTAGACACTCTACTGTATACCTAATATTTTGTTGGATACTTAAAACTATATTTGTTCACTAGAAAGTACTTCATTTTTTGTACAAGATTCTAAACAAGTGAACATATAAACTATTATTGTTTATAATTCTAAAATTGAAGTAAGCAATAATATTTGTAGTATCAATTGTGATACAAACATGAAGTCATTACAGCTGAATAAAATTATTATGGTGCATTCAAATTGTTTCTAATACTAATTTACATTTACAATCTAACTGCAACTATAATATAAAATGAACTAATAAATTAATGAAATGCTTTTTAAAATAAAAAGGTACTGTTCCCAAACAAAAATTAAGAAGTAAATTTAAACTGTTCTGAAACTGATAAAGTAAATGGGAAACAGACTTATTTAATTATTCTTACAGGAAATCTACAACACAAGAAAATAAAACATTAAATTTACCTGCAACTACAGTTTCCGCTTGTGTTAGTCGATGCAAAACATGTTCTATTAGTCCTACGTCTGTACATGCTTGAAGATTTCTCACACTCTTCCTTAAAATTGCAATGAAAACACTCCATATTTCAGCCTGTAACAAATAAAAAATTTTTTGCTGTAGATCAAATATTAAAAAAAACTGATATATGTATAGGCCTATAGCTCAATCAACAATAACAACAGATTATGACAAAATTGTTTATATAGGATAGGATTTTGAACTAATGAAACTTAAAAAGGTTATGGTATTATGAACTCATAGTTAATCTATACAAATTCCTATGTAGGTAGATGCCTCTTTTTTCTTTAGCTGAGAGGAGGAACGTTCAAATGTAAATAAATCCAATGATAAATTCCTATTTACCATGTGAGGATATTTAATATATCGTGACCTTAGTTTCATCTATAATCACATTTTTTTAAAAATCTCTTACAGTCAAATAGGCTTTTCTTTAAAACCACAAATAACAGGTATAAATTGAAAACTGATACACTAATATTAAATATAATTTTTATATTTAAAGCTATCTGTAAAAAATATACAGTTAAATAATTTTAAGCAAAAACACATAACAAAAAAAAACCTAGGACCTATTCATCTTAAACTACTAGTTTTAAAATAAAACAGTTGAACATAATATATATTGATATTAGCCCCCCTTATAAAAAAAAACAATTATTTTCATTTTCTCATTCTACAATGAAGACGGCCATTTCAGGAATTGTAGCCTATTTTCAACTTACACATGTTCATTTATCACTAAAAAATTTATAATTTAAAAGAATCAATCAATATTTACAGGTGTTTATTTAAAAGAATCACATTAGATTCTTGGAAATTTACTGCAGAAAATATTCTTATTATATTTAGTTGTTTATCTTGATATTTTTATAGATGACTATTTTTATGATTAAAATATATTTCAAAATGCAGACAGCAACTAGAGCAGTTTATATCTACAGGCATTTAAAACCCACTGAACAAGTGGGATCCAGCTGCAGAAAAATATTTTGTCTAATTTTTAAGAGTTTTTTTGTAAAGTATTTAAATGATCAAAATAGTAAAGATATATATATATATATATATATATATATATATATATATATATATATATATATATATATATATATATATATATATATATATATATACAACAAAATAGTTCGTAAATTAAAACACTGAATTTATTAATAAAGTCGAGTCGATATTTGGTACAAAAATGGTGAAAAATTAGATTTTCTACAAAAGAACCCAAACTTGGTCAGGCTTGCTAAAAACTTATCATTATTACAAAATTATAATAATATGAATTGTATAATTATACTCTATAAACAAAAGGTAGGACTTAATAGAAAACCCCTAAAACCATAACTATATAAAAAGACTGAAGTGGATAGAGGTAATTATGTAAAAGAAATTGTTAATATTTTTTGATCCATCTTCAATTGAGCTACTAGTTTTACACTAAACACTTGAACATATATGTTACATTTACCTATAGTAGCACTAACTATTTTTATTACTGAAGACTGCTGTATAGAGAGATGTATTCCATTGTGAACTCTAAGTTACGGTCCGAGTTGCAATGGAATACATCTCCTGAAACGACTGTTCTCAATAATAAAAAGTGTAAGTGCTACTATTATAGGCAAGAGTAGCATATCAATATATGCTCAAGTGATTTAGTACGAATTGTTAATGTTTAGATGTTATTAACACTCAAACCGTGTATGTCTGTGTATTGCTTTAGAGGTTTGTAGTTCACATACATACTGTTGAAAAAACTACTACTTGATACAGGAATTGTAACTGTTTTTTAAACTATAGGTTTTTACTTATTACACTTTTGCTATTACTTGCGACCAGACTTTTTGTTAACTAAAAGTTGTTATACTGTTAACTTACACTTGGAGGAAACGTTTTCGTCTTACGACTTGAACAGCAACAAGATTTCGATATTTATAGGTTTTTATATTGTTATATCTTATGGGCCGAATACAAGTTATATAGTAATAATAATCTAAACCAGTGTCTTATTTCCTACTTTACAGACATTTGTACTTGAACTAGAGTAGTTCACTCATTTGTTTAATAGTTTACTGCTTTTAGATATAAAAGTGAGTTTAAAACTAGTCTTTTTATGAAAATCTTCTTCATTTACTGTTTATGATAAATGTTTTTCCAATTAAATTGTATGGGATAACTATGATTTATATTATTACTATTTATAAATATAATAAATTGTTGGTAACAATATGCTGCTAACAATAAATGTAAAAACAATAAATTATTTTTTATTATGTTATAAGCCTATTTTTGTTCTACTTTTAAGGTCATCAGTTACTGTGACTAACATCACCAACTAAAAGTAGAAAAAGTTTGTGAATATGTGTACGGATAAAAAACTCACTGGCAGATGATATATCATGCTCATGTTTAGTCATGCACCTGAATTATACCTAATTACAAAATAAATAGCCCAATAACGTTTACTCATTGATTAGGCCTACAATTTATTAAATAAAATATGTAAAATATATTTAGACGACAATAAGAAAAAAACTCGGGGTAGTTTTTGCTTAATAAATTATTAAAAGATATGACCTTATGTTATTGTGTCCATATTTATAAAATCTATTAAACTATTATGTTAAATATAAAATTAACAACTATTTTAAACTTTTATAATATATCCCATTACCAATAAAAGCCATGAAATTTATTTAATTTTTAATAAGACTATTATGTTTAATATGTTATATATTTTTAAATCCAAGGCTGTATATAATATTAAATTTAAACTACATATGTTTTTACATGGTTGGAGAATAAACTATGAACATACGCTTATTTTTTGGTAAGTAGTTTGGTTGCAATATGTTTACTAGAACAATTGTATCCACCACTAATCTATATACTAAAATGAACTTAACTAAGAACTATCTTACATAAAACTATTCCCAACCCAGATCCAGCTACAGAATCTTAGGTTTGCTATTTTAGTTAATTTCTGATTTTATTTTTAAAAACTAAAATTATTTTGCTATTATTAATTTGTTTGTGGTTAATTTATAATTGGTTGTTTGCAATAAAAAAACTTACCTTGAAACATGAACTCATTGAAATTTCACAGCAGATGTATTTTTCACTAGTTAAATCAGAAATATAAATTTTAAACTAATGTTTTGAATCTATTTTCTATTTCTAACTGTTGATTAATTTACTAAAATTTTAAAACATGTCTGCTGAAAAATTTTAGTAATAGTTAAAGTAAAATTTTAATCATTATATATTATTATTAAACATATAATCGAAGACACACACACATATATGACATGTATAACTTACATATTTATACTATTAATATATAAAATATGGATGCAATAATCCAAGGTTAAACTTTACACACGGATATATCCATAACAATAAACACAACACAATGGGTTTTAAATGTTATGAATATATAGTTAATGCTGAATATGTTTCTTACGTACAGTTCTAGTTATAAAATATATTTAATAATGGAAATTAAACCATTACTGACACAAATGCCTTATAATAATAACACACTATACAAATTTAAACTGCACTTATACTTTCAAGCAGAAGGCTTCTTATTAATACATTAAGCCTAATATACAGTTTTATAAATAAAACTTAAATAGAAGGGGTGATTATTAGTCACTTGTCCAATTAGAGTTGTGCCTTAGTTAGCATAATTTACATTAAATCTAGCAACTCAAAAATCCATCAAAACAAACGTTTAGCATCATAAAAAAGGAAAGAGGACATTATTTTTATTAAAAATATAAGTTGCAAGGATTAGTAACAGGAAATGAAGTTTGTGCGTATGTGTGTGTCTACTGTTTAAATATAATTAGAAAAACGAGTAAATAAAGCAGTTAATTATCAGGCAAAACGGGAAAATTATAATTTAAACTCTTTATATCTTAAATATCAAGCTCCCATTAGGGCTTATTTTATCAGGGAAAAGGGCATTTATAATATAAATATAATTTAAAATAAAACTCATTCTTTAATTATAAAAAAATAAGTTAAGAGGGAATAGAAATGTAAATACGAATAATTTTACATTACGCTCACTGTAGTTGATAAATCAGGTTTACCTATTTTTTTTATCAGTAAGGTAGCCTTGCCAAATTACAGGTGTGTTATGTAAATGGAATTAATAAGATATAAAATAGTTGCTCTAAGATTATTTTTGCTATAAAAATTAAAATGAAAATTTCATTTCTAACTTAGTAAATATATAATAAGATAAATTTAAAACACTTTATTATTAAATCATTTTAAAAATAATTGCCGCATAACCTAACCTTAAAAAATACGTCATCATCAAATAATTTGCCATCTTCAACAGATGTTTGAGGTTTAACCAAAACTTTTAAATATTCCTTAACCTCTTCATTATCATCAGGTATTTCTAAATTAAAGCCACCACTGTTAGTATCCATCGTAGAAATGTAAACAAAAAGTTTTTTTATAACATCATAGCCTATACACTAACTATGACATTTGTTAAACAGTAATCTCCAAATAAATAAATTTACGTTCCACTCTTACCAGTGCCATCGTAATTGGTAAAATAATAGATATTTAAGTGATTGAAATTGTTACTCGTATATGGTTTATATTCTTCAAAACACAATTATGTTTTGTTTATTATACATATTATTATTTAGTATTAATAAAACCATTTGTTATTTATAAGAATGTTTTAATTCACATTCTTTAAAACCCTGTGAACCTATTTTCAAATACAGTTTATAATACGCTTACAGAGTTGACACCACATAGTTAACTAGAAACTAAAATGAAAACACAGATTGTCTTGTGAACGTGGAAGCCATGTGATTACGAGTAGGTGCCCGCGAACTTCAAACTCAGTTATTGATTTTACATTAATATAGAGAGGGGATTACAATGTCTAAATAGATTTACTAGACAACTTTAATACATTACATTATTTTCTAATTATTGTCTGAGATAACTTGAAAATATTAGAATTTATTTTACATACGTATTATTTAAATTATATAAAGGAAATTACCTTATTAACAGTACTTTGTTTATTGTTTTTATTTGTAAATCTCGGACCAAAAATGAAAAATTCAACATTTTATAACACTTAAGGAATAAAAGTAAAATGAATAAAACTGTTTCATATTAAAGTTTTAAATGAAAACATTGTAAACTATTTTTCTAAATAAACAATTAGTAAATAAAATTTACAATTTGAAGTTTAGTCAGTTCGTAATATTCTGTCAATATCTTTACGTATTTAGGATTTGAAACAGGTGTGTATTCTATTTAAAGGATGATTATGGCTGAGCAGTTAAATAAACGACTATATGATGTGTACAAAGAATTATTTCCTGAAATAGTTATGCATGTAGACCCTACCTTCTTTATAACCAAGCTTTGTCACTTGGTAATTGGATAAAACGTTTAAAAAGCATATTATTTGAATTATCAATGTATTATCTCACTAAATAATAAATAATGTGGAATATCATAGTTACAATATTAAAGCTACGACAAGAGAAAATTTAATTAACAAATGTGAAAAAAAACAAAAATTGGATCCTGTACAAACGAAAATTAGATTGTTTGTTAATTATCTATGCTCTGGGTAGGAAAAATAAGGCAGTATCAAATTATACCAATTTCGTTTTAAATCGAAACATCCTTTCCACGTCGTAGACTATCAGTTTAATAAAAATAGTGCTAACAAAAAAATTGTCAAACTACATTTTCTTATAAAGTGCCTAAGATTTTCGTATATATGTATCTGGTAGAGTACGTGGTTGTTTGTTTATACTCAAAAATTAAACTTTATCAAGTCCTACTTCTATAAACTAAATTTTTTTTTGATATTTTTAATAACTTTAAACATGGACAGATCTTGTAGTTTTTGTGTTGTACACCTTGAGGTTCTTGTATAAATGGTATTTTTTTTTATTAACTTGGGAAAAACACTACTTACCGATTTATTCAGCAGAGGCGTTTCGCACTAGGTCAGCGTATTGTTCAATGCTGTGAGTTACTGATAGTTATGTGAGTCACGATGCTGTTGAGTTACAATGATTTGAGTCGCTTGAGCAACAGTCTTGTCAGTGACTCACAGCATTGAATAATGTGCTGACATAGTGTGAAACACGTCTGCTGAATAAATCAGTTAATTAGTGGTTTTACCCAAGTTAATACAAAAAACGTGTAACCTACAGATCACTTGCAATACTGTTCAACCTCAAACGACTTCATAGGAAAGGGGTAATGTTCGGCAGGGTAGGGTGAGTAGTAGCAAATCCACTCCGGCTGGGCATGCTTTAACCCCTCCCACGCTTACCTTCCCTCCTATGTACAGCGAAATTTTCATCACTGGCATCACTACCTGTACTAGCCATTATACAAACATCCGCTCACTTACCTAACTTAAAATAATAAGTATTAAAAATAATGACAATGGATGTCTCCTCATTTAAATAAGTATGTTTGAATTTATTTCGGAGGAGAGTCAGCAATCGATACTGAGTGGTATCCTCAGATCTTGCACGTCTTCGTATAGGCAGCATCAGCACTGTATCTGTCAATCTCAGAACTATCACTATCACAGCTGCCGTATCCCTATCATAGTTTCTTACGTTAACAATTTGTCTGTTTATCGAGTTCTCCACCACTACGTCTCTCCAAGTGCCTTTTCTTTTTTATAATTGTTTAGTGATTCTTTCCCAATCTGCATTTGTTATTATGCTATTCACCTATCAGGTTTAGACCTACAACAAGTTTTGTTAGTGACATGTCACCAGTTGTGTTGTTCTTTTTGGTGATTTTTAACAATTTTAAACCAAGCAAGTTGAGTTACATATTGGCCTATCCTAAAGGTACATTCTTTTTATGTCTAGACTTTTGGTCTACTCCATGATTTTATAAGTAGACCTATTTTGTTTGACTAGTATCGTAGTGTACACGATTTCTTAGAAGTCAAAAAAAAACAATTCCTATTTTGTACGACGGTACTCTGCAATGAAATGTTGATATTACTTGTCGCAAAGATTGCTTAGCAAACTTTTTTCAGCTACCGGCCTAGCTTGTACACCCTTCCAAACAAATAAGGACACTAAAGAATGACTGGTTCATGCGACAGTCACATAGCTGTAGAAATGAACGAATTGGCTGGCGAGTCATTCGGGATGGGAAAGGACGTTGATTCAAATATTCACGTTGTCGGACGGTAGGTATAATTTAGGGAATTGTTACTGACCAAGATAGCTATAATTCTTTTTTACTCCCAGGGCCAAGAAATCTTCCCTAATCCAATCCTGTATTCCACATATTCATTAGCCCCATTTAACCGAAGACGTAATAGGTAGACACCTCAATAAATTGTATGGGTAGGGGACCCTGCACACGTGTACCTTTATAAACCCTACTTCCCTATATCTCAGAACTGGACTTTTTATTCCCTTGGCTAAACCCATAGATCCATATTTTTTTCTTCTATTGTTATAGAGCTTATCATGACATTTGAACCACTGCCTGCCAGATCTGTTACTCAGTATTTAAAAGACCACTGGTCTCTCTTTCGACAATGGAATATAGTTTTGTGTTCCACTATAGCCTGTATTAGTCTGATTAAGCCCTGGAGTCAGATCCCCACCCCAATAAACCCTAATCAGGACTTCCGGGATCTGTTTTCGCCAGTAATTTACCTACTGATTACGTTGATGTAAATTTTATAATTAAACGTAATATAATTATTTTCATCGTTTATTTGAAACCTACTAAAACCGTTATGGAAAATTATTCCAAATTCGACTATTGTCCCAACACTTAAATATCATTTTGGCAAGTAAACATTCCTTAATTAGCAGATATTACAAGTTAACTTTAAATCATAATTTGGAAGTTTATAATGCCTTTCAAATGACTGATGAAAATAATTACGTTGTTAGAAAAAAATATAGGCTATATCTTGTAGTAAGATTATCAGTAGTAGACCCTTAGGCAAAACTCATTGGCAAAACAGCTGAAGGCCGAGTCGGAGAGGGTTTATTGGGCGTGGCCACAGGTAGTCCCACCTCCAGGGCTCAACTAAAGTCGGTTCAGAATGTGTTTGCGCCTGATGTAAACACAATCACGAGGCGAACACGTGCAAGGGACGGTAAGCTATGAGTCCGGTTCACAATCATGCATCGGCAATTGGGCTACGTCTTACACTGGTACACTTAATCATTCGAAAAAGAGAATTATAGACTAATGAAAGTAATAAGACTATTCAATAATTTATGCTACAAGTTTTTAACTTACCATGTTATTATTTCATGTTTAAGGGGTCTGCAAAATCCGATTCCGATGACGACGATGACGACGAGGAACTGTCGTCAACAGCTATGACGAATGGCTCGATGTCTTCAATTATATTGTCTAATTTCCACATATTCGACTCTTCAACGTCCACCACATGTTTCACATATTTTTCCCACTTATCAGGTGTAACACGCGAGACACCTTCGGTTAACAGTCTGTGCACCTCTTTAATGTTAAAAGACACATTGTTAGACGCAACATAACCTTTAACCTCAGCCCATACCATTTCTATTGGGTTTAATTCGCAGTGATAAGGAGGGGTTCTCAAAACTATTCTATTTGTTTCTTTAGCAATTTCATCGATAACGTATTTTTTGTAATTTGGCCTATGATAGGAAACGAGTTTTAGTAATTCGACCTTCAACATGGATTCATCTGAAAAAATCCCTTTGTCAGTCAACCAATTTCGAATTTGTTGCTTATTCCAACGGGTCGTAGGTAAGCGTTCTACTTGTACAGAATGATACGGAGCGTTGTCCATTACGATAACGCAGTTGTTGTCCAATTTCTGTATTATCGCGGAAAACCATTCTTTAAAATTTTCACCATTCATTTCTGAATGGTAGTCAGTATCTGATTTTGATTCGAAAATCAACAGTCCATCTTCTACAAAACCTTTTTGTGACCCAATATGAGTGACAATAAGTCTCTTTCCCTTTCCAGTTGGACATTTTAAACCCGCCGACAGACCCCTCAGAAAAGCATCTTTACTGGAACAGACTGACTTATCTGTCCAAACCTTTGATTTCGTATGGCCTGCATTGACCCACGTTTCGTCCAAATAATAAATCGTACGACCTTCCTCGCGATAGGCTTTTATTTTTCTTAAGTAATCTCTTCTCCATAGAATAATATCTTCTTTGTCCAACAGTATACTTTTACGGTTACGTTTCTCATACCTGAAATTTAACTTTTTTAATATGTGAAACAAAGTGGTTCGTCTTAGGTTAGGTAAGCCTAACTGTTCGTCGGTATTAACTAAGTGTAGTACTTTATTTAAAGTCGGAAGTTCGTTTTTAAAAAATAACTCGTGTACTTTCTTTCTTATAGCAGTTTTTAAAAAGTCATCCATATTATTAAAAATAGTTTTGGTTTTTGGTTTCCTTTTGGCAGGAGACTTCAGCGTACCCGTTTCTTTTTTTTCTTTAACGATTGAAAAAACACTTCGAGCAGAAATTCCTGCAGATATCGCTACTTTCTGCAAGATGTCTTTGATACGGCATTCTGGATTTTCATCCTTTAAATTTTTATAAAGGCGTAAAATAACTTGTTTTTGCCCGGAGTGTATTACTTGTCCTCGTTTATTTTTTTTGACAGGGGATGACATTGCTTAAAAGTTAATCCTTAAAAACTTAACAACACCACAAACTCACAAACACAAATATAACAAACAACGATCTTAAATTATTCCACTGTCACTCACAACTAAAATGTTAGACACAATAAACAGACGAACAAATGTAACCATGGACGTTTCCAGACTAACTGTTAATCGGGCGGCAGGATATTTCAGTTTTGTCACGAGGTCACTCAGCCAATAGGGTTGCCGAAATCGTTATGTTCACGTGAACAGTTCACCACTCCCTGGCGCAAACACATCCTGAACAGACAGTAAACCCATACACAGTGGACGGTGCGAGGGGCATAGGAGGGATATATCCCCATATAACAGCATTCTAAGCAATATGTTAGGTTCAAAACAATACAAAAATCCTACAATTAAAATAACATATGTTTTTACTGTAATATAAGTTCAAACAAATGAACTTAAAAAAGTGTATTGATGGCTATGATATACTTGTAAAAGATGAAGACTTTAAACAACTGTATCATGAAATTGAAACCATTCCAAATGATGTAGGGGTCAAAGTTGAAATCCCTAACGTCTCGATAACCGTCCCAGATTATTACACAATCTCAATGCTCAATCCTTTCATTGATTATATTTTGGCAGAACACAATTTTGAAAAGTATTCAAATACTGGTACCAAAAAGTGTTGTGAAAACAATGAATGAAAATTTATCTAATACTGCTGATATTTTCACAGAAAAATTACCAAATGTAATAGAAAAACAAAGTAGTGTATTTTTGAATGAACTGAACTTGTGTAGAACAATTATTAAACGATGTAAAGAGAAGCAGGGTCGATGCCAGATTTTATTTCTGCTGTTAATGCATGTGACGAAATTTGTTTCCCATATATACACAACATATTAAAAATAAGTTGTGTACTTCCACTAACAACAGCTTCTGTGGAAAGATCTTTCTCCAATTTGCTATATTTAGAAATACTATGGGTACAGAAAGACTTAACGGCATAGACTTGCTTTTAATTCACAAAGACATTGATGTCCCAAGGCTGAAAGTGTAACTAACAATAGGCCTATGGCTAAAAGTCTCGCCGTTTAGGTTTCAGTTTAGAATTGATTTCGTTTTGTACAAAGACAGAGTTAATCAGACAAAAATGTACAAATTTAGACATAAAATATTGCCTATAATCATTTACTACTTAATAATAATAAAGTAATGAGCTTTCTTAAACGTTTTGGCTTTACACTTCTTACATCCTCCCGATATATGTTTCTAGGATCACCCATGGCTTTACAGAGTGTAGTGACTTTCAATATTCATCTAAGTTAATAGTTACAGAATTATAAATAGTTTTGGAGTCTGGCTTGTGGGACCTTTATGTCATAGCATAGGCCTAAATGTAAAGCAGTAAATCCCAATTCTCACAATATAACCTGTAATGTCTTGAGATATGTTATCATTAGTGACGAACAAGGGCTACACTGTGATCAAAGATGAACAATGTTTTCATAGCTATGAAATATACCTGACGATATTAAAGACTTTGCTGATGTGAGAATTGAGGTTTAGTATTTTATATGTAGGCCAATAGGAGTAATTTTTGTGTTTATAAATTATAGCCTGCTGCATTTGTACATTAAATGCTCTTTTTACTTAGGCTATATAAAGTGAGCTCTGATTGGTATTCTTATCTCTAATTTCGGCTATTTAACTATTTCTTGAAAATAAACTGAAAACTCTTTAACTTCGCTAAATTAAAGATAATCTATTTTGTTTCAATTAATAATTTATTATTTCGGATGAGTTTTAACAAGATCGGAAACTATTGTAGTAATGTGTCACACAAGCCCGTCACATATAGACTACATAAATACGCCGAACATACAAGAGCAGCGAGTGTCACGATAGTTCCATTTCAATTACGTGGGACTGGCTTTGATCATACGACTAAACTGTTGCTGATTTCATGGATGGGAGGAAAGCCATTTCACACTAGAGCGGTGTTGTGTAAAATGATCCAACTAAACTGTGGAATCGTTATTGACCAAGGAAATGGCGAATGTCGGCTGTACAGACTGCACTATTACTCCGTTACCGTCAATATAGGCAATCAAATATAATAGAATAGCTCTGGTCGTACACTTCTGCTGTTCAACTTGTAGGCCTAGAGAATACGAAAATAAGAGCATACGTACACACTCACATACAGAAACACACACACACACACAAACACAACTCTATGCACAATCCCATACCTAAACATACACGTGCGTGGACTCACGTGTACTCACACAACAACTCATCTATCTCAAAGGATTAAAAAAAAATGAACCATAAGATGCACTTAGAGGTTAAACATTTTTAGGGAGTTTTGGAAACGTCGTTCCCCTTTTTAGGTTTGAATTATTGGTGAAATAGGAGGAGTGCATTCTAATTAGCCTCACCCTTATACAAGATAATATATAGAGATAAGGAAAGGTAGACCAAAAATAGGGTGGATTACTGAAGAACCACAACGCTCTCTTGTTATTGAGGGTGGATGAAGAACTCAGGGTGAGTTACGCGGGAGGCTCTCTTACTCGCTATACAGGATAAAGATACTCGTATTTATTGGTGCCCTTATTCATTTTGTAATTTAAAGTTTTTGTCACGGGAATTGATTTATACAACAAAAGCGTAGAATAACTATCTCTTTTTGTTGCACGTAAACTTTTATATACCCAAATGTCTGCAATAATTTAATAATAAAAAAATCTAAAATGTTACAAACAGGCAATTGGGATTCAAATATATTTTTGGTCACTTAAAGGACGATCACAAAAAACATTTCCCCTAAACGATCTGTTACCTTACTGAAAGGATATATTAGTTTAAAAAACACATTTTATGTTCAATTATCTTGTAGAAAACCATTTCATTAAGATTTTAAGTGGCTTAGTAATGAGTGGAATTTTAATAACTTTAAAAGTTAAAGTCTAATTTCGTTATTGATTAATAAAACAAATAACACAATTTTAAAAACTTTTGTGAATGGGTAAATAGTATTTCATATACTGCTGTCGGTGAGATAAATTTACAATGATAGACAAACAGCTGAGCGCCGTGTATTCAGAAATCAGAATAACGTTTGAATAGTGATCGTGTCTGATAAAAATAAAAAGAGCCACAAAACGCCTGACCACTTTTTTTATGCAACTAATACATTAGAGCTATAAAGCGTAATGCACGCAATGAATAGCCGGCGTCGTTATTAAAGAGAGCAGTAGGTAAATGTAAATTGTGTAGCATTCATATCCTCTCAGGAAGCGAGTTTTCTTTGATCATGAAAATAAAGTTTCCATAATACCTTTTAGTAATTTTCCCAAACGTTCTTTGTGAGCAAAGAATGAAAAAATAGATGTGTAAGTAAATAGCTGGTCTTTGAAAAATGTATTTTTAATTTGAAAAGTGTTCAAGATTGAAGTATTCACAACTTTAAAAATGCAGTTCGTATATTTGTATAGAATTGCTTAAAATAAAATATTTTAAAATTAATTTTTATTATGATAGAAATGAACTTTATATTAAATAAAGTGTATTGAGTCATTAATTTTTTTTAATAAATAATTTTCATAAGATTGATTTGAGAGATATGATAAAGACAATATTAGGCAGGACTTAATTAAACTATTATCTCGTATGAAAGATATGATACAAACTGAATATTAGTCAGGACTTTATCTCGCATGGAAGATATGATAAAGACTGAATATTAGGCAGGACTTAATTTGACTATTATCTCGTATGAAAGATATGATACAAACTGAATATTAGTCAGGACTTTATCTCGTATGAAAGATATGATAAAGACTGAATATTAGTCAGGACTTATTTGACTCTTATCTCGTATGAATGACATGAAAAAAACTGAATATTTGCCAGAAGTTAATTTTACTACCATCTCAAATAAAAGAATTAAAAATGATGTATATATTAGTTGGTATAATTAAAAGACCACTTATTACCTACCTGTTAAATAGGGAGGTATATAGGCTCAACAATAGAAGATGGGCGATCTGATGTAGGCGTTCTTTAACCCTAACTTTATTCCGTCCTTCTCTCTCTCCCCTCAAGAGTTACAACAGTTAGATACAATCCTATGACTAGATCTGCTATTCTCATTATTTGTAGTTTGATGACGAACATTCAGCACGACTATTATCATCTACGAAGGATAGGACAGATTGTGAATATGGATAAGGTTAAGGTAGAAACATAAAGCGCCTGGTAGAGGGTATCCTGATTTGGAGTCGCGTTGACATGAAGAAGACCTACTTTCTATTGGGGTTGTAAAGGAGCTGTCTTCTCACTACATCCCTTTGTAAGTAGAAATATAAAGAATGGTATATGAAGTTAGATACTATGAAAATACATATTGATCCGTTCGTACTTAAATAGGGGAGGATTATAGCATGCTTAAGTAAAGCTGCTTCTAACTGCGATGAAGGGAAGAGCCTACCCGCTACTCCAGAGCTACCATAATCCTTCCCCTTTCACGTTACGTCTTAACGACAATCTTATCTGCATTAACAATATTTTCGTTTTATTTCTAGGTTATAACCGCTAGATTGACTGAATAAGTTAAAAAAAGGAGCTCTTTCCTCATCGCAGAAAAACTTACAAAAATAAAGATATGATACTGAATAGGAAAAACGTTAGTAAAAAAACACTAAAAAGTATAAAAAACGTAAAATATGAGTGGTAAGTAACTATAAATAATTTTATCTTTAAAAATGTATTTGTGAATTGATTTTAATCAGTGAATTACACACGTACACAATTTCGTTCTGGGTTTTGTCAATGGAGAGGACATAATATAGCGAGCGTTACGTAATGATCTGAAAATATTGAAGTGTACTTCTTGTACACGATGAATATTGTAGCTTTACGAACATGATTTACGTAATAAAATAAAATTTGTCACGTTTTTATCAACCCTGTGTCAATATAAAAAATATATCACATGATATTTTGATATATAAGGGCTACAATAATCAGTGTATTCATTGTCTATCTATTTCATAAAGTATTTAATTTTAATCACTTAAACAATAGTTTATGACTATCCGAATTTTCAATTTAGTGAATTTGTTAAAACTTACTGAGACAGAACGTTTTCGATCGCTATGTGCCGATCTTCAACAGTGTCTTCTGCTTGGAGATGTTGAGTCAAGCGGTGACGGTTTTAAAGGTAGGTTTTCGATAGTATCAAAGAGTATATGTGATTTGTATTGTGTTTGTTCGTTTATATGTTTGTACTTTGTTTTTTTTGTGTGTCTGTAAATATCAAATTGTTCTAGTGTGTTGAGATGTGGTCCTTTTTTGTTGATGTGTAGGATTTCTAGGTGGTGGTAAATGTCTGTGTATTTGTGTCCTTTTTCTTTTATGTGATTGTAAAATGTTGAGTTGGTGTACTGTTTGTGTTCCTTGACTCTTCGTTTAAAGCTGAGACTGTTTGTATTCTGTTTTAAAAAATGCAATTCTGTTTTATTATGTGAAAAACGAAGGCAGACGGTATCAGCCGCATGAGTCATCTTATAAGGGCAGAAATTGTTCAAGGGAACAATCATCTCGGTAAGTACGTAACGTTAATATTAAGTAAACAATTTAAATTTACTTTGGGGCATTTAAAGGGAGGTTACATTACTTTTACTTTCTTTAGGACGTTCAAGGTCCACCCGAAATAGGAGTAGGTTTAGTATCTGGCTACAAATAAAAATAAACATTCGTATAAAAGACTTTTCAACATGCAATATTTTTTAAACGACTTGGCAATTTTGTAATTTTAACTTAGTGATATGGAGTTACAATTAAAGTGACTTTACGAATAGGTATGGTTGAAAGTGGGGGGAGGGGAGCAAAATCCACAAAAGGTTTTTTCATTTTGCTGACTATTGATCGTCGGACATGACCTTTTATAATGACGCCAATTTGTTCCCTTTTATTTAATATGTCCAGTGCATGGCTGCCCGTAGGAGAAAAGCCGGGGGGAGTGGGAGGATTGCTTTTGTTGCAAACGTGCTGATAAGTTCAAAACGAAGGACTTTATTTCGCCATTAATTAATTCACCAAAATGTAGGACATAGTAAAAGTGAAATATTGTGACAGGTTTTAATAGTAACATATTATTAAAACATATATATTTGGACTAAAATGTATAGTTTAAAAAATAGTATTAAAGCCTATCAGTTTAGTAAAACATTTATGGTCTTCAGGGACTCATTTATATTATTAATTACTTCTTCTTTAGTTGCCTTGAACTTTGTTAATGTTAGCTTGTAACAAGGGAGTTCCGAATTTATTTGTGATGGATAGGAATAGTTGTGGAAGGGACAATAAGAATTACTGAAGCAATGTTAGCCAAGAATATCCTCTTCCGGGAACCTAGCTACTGTCAAACTTTCTTTGAATAGTTATTTAACGAATCCTAAATCTCATTAAACACACAAAAACAAATTTAATAGCCAAAATGAAGTTGAATTATTTACTATAATGCTTAATGCAGAACTAACCATCTTCATTACTCAAGATGTACTTCCAAAGGTGGCTTTGTAACTTAAATGTACATTAAGTGTTACAGTAAATAAATTAATTTCATTACGGTAATTAAGTTTTATTCAATTCCTTCTATAAGTTCGTACTCTCCTTATATATATCTTGTTCACATTTTCAATCGTCCATAAAATATTTTTTATTCATCCACTCATGATCAAATACATTATTTTAAAACTTGTAGCGGATGCACTTCTTGTTATTACAGTTTTTTCAAATATTATTTCAATAACTAAATTTAATGAATTAATTTTTGTTATACATGGGAGAAATACGTTTCACAAAAAGGGTAAGGTATGCTATATAGTTATTTGTTCCATTTAGCTTAAAATAAGTGATAACATATGGTTTCATAAAACAGCTGATTTTATGTTACAGATTATGTGGTAAAACAGCTGTTTTAAAGCATAGGTTATGCCACTTTATTTATAATAATTGTAATTATTCACATATTACACTTTTGCTATTACTTGCGACCAGACGTTTTGTTAACTAGAGGTTGTTAAATTTTTAACTTACACTTGGAGGACACGTTTTTGTTTTACGAATTCTTCAGCAACTTAGGCTGAAGAAGTCGTAAGATGGAAACTTTTCCTCCAAGTGTAAGTTAATAATTTAACAATATTTAGTTAACAACAAATCTGGTCGCAAGTAACAGCCAAAGTGTAGCTAATAAGTAATTAACAGCCAGCTCGTCATGAACAGCAACAATATTTCGATATGTAATTATTCAATAAAAAGTAATTAAAATGAAATGTTTCTCTCCTAAACCTAAGTAGGAATTGACTTTAAAAACCGTTTTTTATATTACTTGTTTTCTGTCTTGTTAATTCATAGTCCACAGAGAATTGCCCAAGAGAATAATTAATTCTGAACTTGTTCTTCTCCTAGTTAGTTCATCTTCTCCTAATTATTCATACGGTTCTCTCTATCTTTCTCTTTAAGAACGAGAATATCGCTATATCGTTTTAAATATAATAATTCTTCATTTGTATAACTGACTTTAAAATTCGTGTTTAATTGTTTTTGAAAACGTCACCTAACTTAAATAGTTTTTGGTAACTTTTTAAAACTATAAATTATATAAAAACCGGTTTCTCTTAAGACTGATTTCATTAAAGACAAATTTATTCTCAAACCACGATACAAATCGAAAAATCTTTATTCCAGCCTTCATTGTTTCAGACTCTGAGTTTTGTGGCAAAACAAGTAGACTAGATTAGACTAATGTTGACATTCGGAATTTTGAAAGGTCGGTGTCGAATGAAAAATAACTTTTATTCAAGCTGATTTCACATTTTTATCTCCAGACTTACTCGTTTCTTTTGTTAAATTATTTTATAATCTCCTACATCTTAAAATATTTAAACAAGGTTCTGATAATGCTATCATTAGGGATTATTTTTATATCATTTCCAATGGGACTTCAAAGAGAATGGATAGTAACTTATTGTTTAATAGGATAGGAAAATAGGTAAAAAAATAATTTTATAATTTAAATGTAACATAAAGTTTCTGTTCACACGAAATTTATTTTCTTTGGACTTAGTTTTAGAATGTCTTTCTTCTACAAAAACTGCCTCAAGTCTATAAAATGATGCTGTTTAAACGCCGACACAGTAAATTGGTCACATGCTAAATATGTGATAAATTTGTTTGTTTGATCTAAAGTACTATAAGTTCTTCGGCATTGGTGACCAATTTGTAAATATTTTAAAGTTACCTTTAAAACTTTCTTGATTATTACTGCCGTAGAATGCAGTCGGTGGAAGTATAGCAGTTGTTCGTCATACTATCCCTGGTTATGAATGAATAATCTCCGTTTAAAAGTTTTTTCTACTTTGATTTAATTTAGATGGAGTTCGATATAAGCTAAGAAACATGTCCACAGTTTGTTTTCATTTTCATCTTGAACTATTAGTTTAAATTTATAAACTGTAACACGAACCAATATATAAACACTTGTTTACTTTATGAGGAGGACCGTTGTGTAGCTTTGTCAAGTAGGAATAAGTTGTGGTCTGAGTTCACATCTCCCAAAACGATAGTCCTCATTTTGGCAAAAAGTAAGTGCTACTATAGTAGTTATCTACATATTGATACACGTTCAAGTATAGAAGGGAACATGTATTTCTTATCTTTTTGCTAAGGTAACTATTAGTTTAGTTGGTCATAACCAATTAGAGACCATAAAATATGAAACCGCCTTTAATTAGTTTTAATACATTGCTTTAAGTTTCGATTCCAAACGGAAATGCTCTTCACGAGCTAATAATATATGTTTTTATTTATTTATATATTTTATTATCTTTCAGTAAACACATATAAAATAACACATTTAAAACTCAATAAAACATTTTACAAAAGCACAGACATCAAACCATGAAATAAATAGTAATGACACAAAATTTCACTATAAAAATATCGAATCAAAGTTGATATATGACTTATTAGCACAGAAAGTCTCATGAATGAGTCTTTTTTTATCCCAGTTATGTGAACAGATGCTTTAGAAGGACTCTACTTTGTTTGCTCGACCTTCTCATTGTCCCTTGGTATTATAATATTATTCAAGAGTATTAGATTATGAGCAGATGCAGACAAGTTTTAGACATGAAATTATAAATATTGTGCGACTGTAGCTTACATTTTATTATACATATCAAAAAAATCTCTAGCTAAACGTCTAATAAAAACGGTTTAGTGGTAAAACTTAATTTTAAACATCAGGAATTAACAATATAAAATGATGTCGTTATGCTTACCTGACAATATATGAAAGAAATGACGAAAACTACAATGTAAAAATAGATTTTGTTACTAAAACATCTATGAAAGACAAGAGAAGCGGCAGACTTGTGAGCTTAGATCGGTATAAACCTAATCTACGAGTACTATGATCTCACTAGACTTCAAGTGATCGCAAATCCAAGAGACAGGGAGTTAGTTGGCTTTAATGGGCAGAGTTCGGTTTTAGGCGCTATCTTCTACTTAGTATAGTATGGATCTGAGTATAGTTCTGATGCCCAAACTCAATCTATCTTAGTCCATCCAAAATGTATTCATTTTCAGCTGATGTGCTTCATATTTTCTTCTTCCGTGTGGTGTCCATCGTAATACCTGCTTCAGAAATCTTCCTTCGAACATTTAGGTTATTGGTCTCTAGAATTGTTTGCTTTAGTCCAGTCAGTCAGTGATTTCTTGAACCCTGTCATTTTACCCTCTAGATTACCTCGTGTCTCCAGATATTCAAACCTGGAACTGACAGTCCCTTTTTGTCCATACATGTACTTGTCGAAACTCATGACGTTTCTTATACTTTCCTCAGCTGTTAAATATGACTTTTATTATTTACAGGATATATAGTTGTTTACAGGATATATAGGGCTAGACGGGCAGAGCCCTTAACTACTGATTTAAACGTAGTTCCGGTCATACAGGGTTATTTCTTTCTTGGGTTGAATTACATTTGGTCAACGTAAGGCAGCTTCTATCCGAAAGTGGTCAACAACAGAAACAAAGTTTAACCCTTCCGAAGAGTTTGAGAAACGTAATGACTTTAGATCCTCGGTATTTTCTCCAATGGGTTTATCCATGCTTCCATTCTTGGCGCTAGACATTCCTTGTAGCAGTACCTAATTACTTGTTCATTTCCTCTGAGCTCCCAGAGTTCACCAACGATGTGCATTCTGACTCTCCTATGTTAATATAACTTTCAAATTTTTCAAATTTTTCTATTAATCTCTCGTCATAGATTAAAACTCTTCAAAGTCCTTAGCTAATACCAACTGATCGTACACCATTAACAGTGCGTACAATGTTTTCTTTTTAAATCACCCTACCCATATTGTTAGTTTTTATTTTTCAAATTCTTAACGACTGGTTGATTAATATCTTCAAATAAAAAAAACGTAGGCAAAGGGCCACAGGCGTTTGGGATCCTTGCTGAAAACCTTCTGACATTCTGCTTTCCACTTTCATCTTCCCTGGTGAGTTGATATTGATATTCTTGACTGCTTTAATTAAACATAAGTTCAGTCTTCAAACAACTTCAAACACTTCTCAAAATTTCTCCCGTGTCTTGTTACATATAACAATCAATAAAATCGAGTTTAAAGTTTGTTGGAGGAGTGAAATTAACCAAATTAAATAAGATAAATATTAGACAAAAATTTTTTCGAACATTTTCAACTGAAAAAAGACGCTCAAAATATGTCTTTTTCTAAAACAAGTTATTCAGTTGCTAATTGCTCCTTTGTTTACCAACAGTTATGTTTGTATAAAAAACAAACTGTATTTTTACGCTAAAAACATCAATAGTTGTTTGATTTTGCTTTCTGCAAGAGCCTGAGAAACTTAATAAAGGCCGTCGAGTTTATTTTATCCTGTTTATCTTGGAGTTACACAAACATCTTTCCGACATTTTCACACTCACAGAATTTACCCTCTCTGTCTCCTTATTCATTTTACTTTAACACACACACACACACACCCACACACACACACCCACACACACACACCCACACACACACACACACACACACACACAAACCTGTGCATATTGTTTCAGCACAATACTAACAGATGTTTCTTTATAAAATCCCTTATGAACATGAAACAATCCGTCTGTACTTTATTAAATGTTTAGGTTTAAGATAAACAAAACCGTAGCATTAACAGATTTATAAAGATGTTTTTCGAAAACACGATATTAAATATGCCTTAAAATCAAACAGAAGTAAAATGTAACTGAAACATCTTGTAAGTTCTAGAAACAGTATTTGAGTTTTGTTCACAGAATAATTACTGAGATAGGTCCAATCCAAAACGTACGGTTAAAGTTAAAAGAATTTGGAATGACTTTCTTAGAAAAACATTTGGTCAGTGATTATATCCATCATATGAAAACTTGAGGTAGAAGATGTTAACCGTTAAATTCGAATAAAATTGACTGCTTAACAACGATTTTTTACTAAGTTTTAAGCCTAATAACTTATTATATTAGAATTAGTTTTATGACAAATCAGAGGTGGTTGAAAAAAGGTATAATTATAGAATTTGTAGAATAATAGAAAAGGAAACAACGCTTTCATGTAGCAGTGATCTTCAATACATTCCGGACAATTTAACATATTACTTTCTTTTCATTACGAAATTAAATGAGTTAATTACTTGAAAAAATAACAACTAAAAACTGATGAATATAAACTGGAAAAATAAACATCAAGAAATAATAGGATGTAAATTATCTGAGAAAATAAGAAACATGAAATCATACATATACAGCAAAACAAAACAAAAAAACAATATTTTATTTGAAAAGCTACATAACAAGTACCAATAAAGACTATTTAAGAAGCTAAACAGAAATAACTAAATAAATAAATATTTAATAAATTAAAGAACAAACAAGGATATAAGTTATTTGACCAGGTTATAAAAACAAACAATACATTACGATGGAGCTGAATACTTAGTAGCTACAGACCTATAAACATGGAAGGTAAGCAACAAGACGTAACGAACTATTTCAGAAGCAAGACAAATTTAAAAAACCGTTTAGATATTAACGATTAATTTAAAAATAAAAAAAGAATTAAAATTAATCAAAATTTTTTAGATGCTAAACAAATAAAATGATATAAATTTATCTAAAACATGGATTTCAGACACCAGAGGGTGTTTTCCAAACTTTTTAGGTCCACGCCCTTTTCTCTTGAGATGAAATCCTCCCACGCCCCTCGACTTTGCATTAGAATAAATGATATGGGGATATGTAAAGGAATCAAATATTATATATATTAAAAACAATTTATTTATTTATACATAATTTCACAAGAAACATGATGCAAAGTAAATTTTAACTGATAAGAGAAAAATCTGTTAGTGAGATGCTTGAGCTTGCATTTTTTACACTCACGTGCCTATTTGAAGTCATATTTTAGCAAGGGTCCAATATAAGTCATTAGTAACATCAAGTTTGTTCCTATAATATTAAATATATTTTATTTATCTGGTTATTTTCCAACTGGTCTCGCGCACCCTGACTTGCCTTCACGCCTCCAGTTTGGGTACCTATGGTCAAGTTGAACGTCAGAAAGGACTGTTCGGAAGAGAAGATTCGATTTCAATTGGGTCATAGATGGAAGCCATGTTTATAACATATGGGACTATATACAATCCATATATGTTTATACAATCTATATGGATTGTACATATGTTTATACAATCCATAGATGTTTATACAATCTATATGGCTTGTACAATGTTTATACAATCCATAGATGTTTATACAATCTATATGGATTGTACAATGTTTATACAATCCATAGATGTTTATACAATCTATATGGATTGCACAATGTTTATACAATCCATAGATGTTTATACAATCTATATGGATTGTACAATGTTTATACAATCCATAGATGTTTATACAATCTATATGGATGGTACAATGTTTATACAATCCATATATGCTTATACAATCTATATGGATTGTACAATATTTATGCAATCCATATATGTTTATACAATCTATATGGATTGTACAATGTTTATACAATCCATATATGTCTATACAATCTATATGAATTGCACAATGTTTATACAATCCATATATGATAAAATCGTTTCATATAATGTAGTATATAGTTTAATATATTTTAATGTTGTTTAAATATTGAAACATAATAGGACACCATTTTTTTAAAATTTAGGTTTCTAAAGGCTTATTTGCATTGTCAGAAAAAATGTTTTTTAAAAGCACGATTAAAAAATGTTATTCGACTGAGTGAGATTTAATTTAAGCGAAAGCTATTCGTTTCAGTAGATTTATTAAATTGTTTGTAAGAAATGGGATCCAATAAGACATCCACAGCTGTTTTACATTTCTCAACATGTTTTATTTTGTAGTAAAGAAAATAAATTGAAGCAGATACATTTAATAACTGCCATTATATAGCAAATGACGGTCTTTTCATCTAAAGGATTTTTAAAACGAGAAGGAGTAAGCGTACTGCAGGTCCCTCGACATTAGCTCTTTGCCTAATATTAAACTAAATGGCTATGAAGGAAATGTCATTACTTTTGATAGCTTCTTCCTTTTCTTTTACTTCAACTTTATTAAATTTTATTAACCCTTTATACACAGTCCGCAGCACCTGAAATTGGATTTTTAAGAACACTGTAACATATTAAACTGCACGCGGCTTTTATACCTGGAAATAACACAAGTAAAATTGAAGTAAATGAAGAAAGACAAATAGGTAAAAATAAAAACCCCTCCAAAATAACTCATTAGCAACAAAATTACATTTAAATCATATGAAACCGGTTGTTCCTTGATATTTATTGGACACTGACAGTAGGTAAGTAAATTAGATATACATTTTATTTTTATATTAATTTTCAGTAATAAAACTAAATTAATTAATTCTGATTTCATTTACTTTATGGCGTCTATGAAGTTACGTTTTATAATTTTGTTTTATTTCAACACACACACACGCACACACACACACACACACACACAAACAAACACACACACACACACACACACACACACACACACACACACACACACACACACACACACACACACACACACACACACACACACACACACACACACACGCACGCGCACGCACACGCACAAGCACACGCGCGCGCACACGCACACACACACACACGCGCACGCGCACACGCACACGCACACGCACACGCACACGCACACACACACACACACACACACACACACACACATGCGTGAATTAAATGAACTTAATTACCGACAGTTATTATTAAAAAATGAAGTGTGTATTTTATTAACATCGGTTTATTCCAGCCGTTGACAGTGTGCAAACCTCCTGATGATATCAATATATATTATATAGTGATAAAAAGCCTGGTATTTTATAGGTTTTCTTATTATTAAATTTTTTTAAACATTAGTAAATAGATATTCAACGAGAAGAGCTTCACAGAATTCATCAGAAAATATTAGCTAATTATTTCATTACAACCAATTATTCTTTCTAAAACGCTAAGTTTTTCCGCTGTTACGTCATTTACAAAACTTATTCCCACATACTGCCTAACCTGAATTTTTTTAATATTTGCTAACGTAGCACATTTATTCCTGTAACGGCTTCAGTACATTCACAGGGTTTACTCTCGCCGAAAAAATTGATTGATTATATTTGGAAATGACAGCATTTTCTAGCAATAAATTGTTTTCGTGTGTTTCTAAAGTACCCATTTCTCCGTGACGCGTTTGTTGTTTGCTACCTCTTTCACTACAACCCCGCTTCACAAGCAACTGAGAGTAAAAAGTAAACGAGTGGAAACATCGGGTAATGTTGTGGAAATAGAAATAGCAGGCTAATTGCAAGTAAACTTTAATTAATAGCAAATGCGTTGGGATAAACAGAATGTAAAGGGAAATATATTATTTTAAATTTGCAAGTTCTCGTGCTCATGCTTTTCAACACTGGTGAATTTGTCGAAGCGTACAAGCAAAATGTTTTATACAATAGAGCTTTGTTAGTTTTATAACTACGCAATTCAAAATGTGAAAATCTTTTTAGTTGTTTTATTTGTTTTAATTTTAATTGTTTGTTTGTTTACCGTAGAATAATGTTTTTTGTAAACAAGTATGTTTATAAGGATCTAATAATATCACCATCAACACATCTTTTACATTACAACCTCTCTCGGCGTTAGCTTGTATCATATTTTAAAAAGAGCGACACATACGTCAAACATGTTAACGTATGCAACCTGCCATACTCGGCGTTTCTGTCTTGGCGAAAACAGGGAAACCTATGTTTTGTATTGATTCAAGTAGAGCCGGCCACACTAAGTGTTCGGTAAAAGCGACAGTGACTTGTACGCCAACTATTTTAACTTATGAGAGCCGGCCACACTAAGTGTTCGGTAAAAGCGACAGCGATTTACACGGTAACAATATTAAGTTACGCAGCCGGCCATACTCGACGTTTCGGTCGCGGCAACAGGAAAACCTATGTTTTGTATTGATTCAAGTAGGAGCCGGCCACACCAAGTGTTCGGTAAAAGCGACAGCGACTAATCATGGTTACATATGCAGAGGGTCATACTCGGCGTTTCTGTTGCGGCGTATAGTCAGGTGTGAACCTGACTTTCAGATAACCTTACACAGTTCATAGGATGAATACCAAGTCTCATACTTTCTTTTTCGAATGAAATCCGACAGATAGGAGAATTAAGACATTTCCACTAGTTGAAAGAATCTTTCGTGAAGATTGTTAAATATTTTTTCTAATTTTTTAAAAAATGCAATGATAGGTTTTAATTTCATTAAGGGAATCGGAAAAAAGTGGAAAACATTACGACATGCTTTAGCAAAAGAAATAAAAAATTTGAAAATACCTGGGGAAGTGGTAGAAACACGAAAAAACTTTGTTTACTTAGGCCAACACTTGATCCTCACCAGCTAGTGTGGCTCACTCTAGTGTATTATGAACCAGCGATCCTGTCACGGCCACAAATATGCTGAGTGTGGCTGAACCTTTAATCCCGAATAACTGGAAAATTTTGAAATAAGTATTCTAGTTAGGATTTCTTCAAATTTATTTTATACCACTCACAATATCCATCCCTTGAAGCACGGTGGGAGATGATAGACCTCAAATTCTCATTAGACCTTCTCATTTAGTAGTACACCACTAGGTGTTTTTTTTAATTTTCATTTCTCAACAAAATGGGTTTCTTTTGACCTGAAAATGTACTATGTGATTGGGAGGATCTTTATATGTCTCATCGTTTACTTCTTGGTCAAAAAGTGGTCAAAAGTGGTACGAATCAACTTTTTGTTAAATTTAAAGAAACCAAATTAAAAATAATTGAATATTATTCTATAGAATATAATTTAAGTAATATTTTTAAAAAATATTTTATTTACAACCATAGTATTTTAAAATAGTTCTATCGTCTTGCATAAAATCCTAGTAATAATAATGGAAATTTTATGCCCTTTAAGAAATTGCCATCTGGCAGGGATTTAGAAGGGATATTATGGTAAATTATAAATAAGATTTGCTTAAGTACTTAAATCTCTGGGCATAAAAAAAAGCTTTATAGAGCCTATTTGTAGGGGTCAACAATTAATCAAAGTACAACTTTTTTTGTCAATATAAAGTGAGTGTGCTCTATAAACTGGTCTCTTAGTAGCGATATTAAAGGTCAGCGAACAGTATCCACGAAAGGTTACTTTATAAAACTTTAAAGTACTGGATGAATCTAAACTCTTGACTCACGTGGAAAGGGTTTACCAGAGGTCCTTACTGGATTAAAGTGTGTAAAGTATACTAGGGTCACGAAAATGTACGAGTATTCAACTCGTATCCCAAATGTGAACAAGAACAATACTCGTTTAATGTAATGCCCTCGCGATGCTATAATCTTCTTCTATTCCAAATACCATGAACTACTTTTATAAGGGAGTCAAAGTGAAAGACACCACTCTATGACCCCAATAGAGAGCAGGTCTGCGTTAGTCACACATGATGCCATCTGGATTATTTACCACGAGGCTTTATTTATGTTAGCTATATTCACAATCCTTTCCCAACTTTAGTACGGATAGAAGTCACAGTGACTGAGAGCCTTAAACCTACAATCTAAGAAAGTTATAATGTTGGCAATAACAACATGTTTTCATAAATCTCAAACATTAGAAAAAATTATTTCTTTCGCAATATATAAAAATGAACTCTAAGGAAATGTAGGGAATCTGTCGGAAGAGCTTACTTCGTTTTCTGGTGTAAACATGTTTACAATTATGTTTCAGCCCTTATAAATCCCCTGCCACTGCTTTTGCATTACAGCTTATCTTTCTAGAATAAAAACGTCGTTCAAGATAGGAAACGTTATATATATATATATATATATATATATATATATATATATATATATATAATATACTTAAAATAATATACTTGGTTAAATAATACTTTTGTAAACAAACATTGGTATTATATTTTTCTTTACACATTGAAGCTTTTCGCTAATTACTAGTATCAGCACTATCAAAACTTACTGATACCTTATACTTGTATGACTAAATCTACACTGTTCATATAATCGTGCTAAATTTAAAAGATTAGTTATTCTTATCTTATCTGTTTAATCAAACAACCATCAATAATCTCTATTTTTTTTAGTTTTTTGTTTTTTAAGATTTCATTGAATATGCTTAAATGTTGTTAGTTATGTTTGATTTTACTTTTACTTGTTCCTCAATAAATGTATTTTTAATATTGCTCTTATGTATTTCTAAATTTTCAATGATATTCATTCTTAAACCTTTTTGTGCATGTTTTATTAATTTCATATTATTTACATCTGGATGTCCACAGAAAACATATTTTATAATGTATATATATATATATATATATATATATATATATATATATATATATATATATATATATATTTAATAAATTTAAAATATTTCAAACACAAGAATACTTTTAATGAATATACATAATTTAATATATATATATATATATATAATAATTCAATCCTAATGATGTTGGAACCGTGTGCCGATGAAAAGCATAGAAGAAGAATAAAAATTAATAAATAATTCGTAGGCTATATATTTAGATCCTCAGTTAATTGTAGATAATTGTATCCTTATATCCCCAGCCTATTGAATCTTTTCTTAAATGGAGGTGTATTGCTAGACACCTCTGTATGTCCTTTGTAGAGAGTAAACCTATTTCAAGCTTAATGTCATGTTTTCCTCTATATTCTATGCCACTGAGTTTAACATCCCTATTTTGGTATGTTTAATTCTCAACTTAAGTAGGACATGTGAATCTCCTAAATACATTCAGAATCCTTTTTTAAATACAATTTTAGACAATAATAGTCGTCCTAAATCTAAAAAATAAAAAAACATAATAAATAACTATAAAAAACACGCGTTAATTAAACGTAGAATAAAAATAATCTCTTGCTTTTCCAATGCAAAGCCAGCCTTTCTGCAGTTGACGCGTTTCGGATGTACTCCACCATTAGGGATGTTATTACAAACACAAAAGACTAGTAACTGTATTTTAAAAATGTGTGTATTTGATTAGCCCGAGTTTCGTAATTTGCTCTGCAACACAAAGAACCTCTAACACCATTCGTATTCGTGTCAACCCATTTCCTTTGTATTCGCGTTCCACTGCCTCGCTGTGTTCACCCTATTCAAAGCAGCTTTGATTTAAAAGGCAGCTTGGCTGATTAAAATAAACCAGTTTTTCCACTTCATAGACTGTGTTAATGGTCTCGGAGACGCGCAAATCTGAACCAATATCGGCCCAAAATGTTAGGGAGTAGGTTATCCAAAACATTTGCATTCGTGTAAATCTTGATATACATTCACCAGGTGCTATGTCGACTCTATGACCGATTTGGAAGTATTTTAGAAATATGTTTATATTTTTAATAAATCTTTTTAATAAATTAAACAGGTAAATTAAAAACTATTTTTAATAAATACATTATTAGCAATATATCAGATAGGCTATATAATCAATGGAAAATGAATTTGAAAATTTAATTAAAATATTTTGAAATTCTAATTTTATATATTTTTAATTACATTCTAATGCACAATATCAAGAGCACAGTGGTACAATATATAATAAAAATATTGGAAAGAACCCCAATACCACAAAAATAATCAAAAATAACAAATAAAACAAGTTACTTAAGATTAAACCCTTATGTACATTTCGATGACCATGTCATCATCATCAGAGGGTCTTATTACAAAATACAATCTAGCATAAAAGAAGTTACAAACTAGAATGATGATTAATAGATCATTAGAAGAAAAATAGAGAGTAAGAAAGGTTGAACTCCGAACTTTATATTTTAGAATCCTTTGAAAAGAGAGAAATATAGATATAGTGCTGAAAGATAAAACCAAAATATTGAAGAATCAAAGTTCAGTAATAACATTTAGAGAGTAATCACCACTGTTAATAGCAAAACTTCAAATAAAAATAAACATTGATTTTAAAATCGTCATTTCCACGAACTAAGTTAAATCTTATTTTAAAAATATTTAAGAAACAGAAGATCTTATAAAGATACTAATTTAAGTGATTTAAGTTTAGATATATAAAACTTTAAACAGTTAAATTAGCATTGCAAAATACTAAAACTAGTTTTGTAGTCATAAACAGAAGATGAATTCGACAAACATCACGCCAGAAGAGGCGCTGAATTATGGATCACTATGTAATGAAGTGGCTTATACACATAACAATGGTACACTCTGGTCGCATTATACTGGGAACAATGGCGCCACGGTACACTTACCTAGTCGTAATAATACCTCTTATGTTTAATGCATGCTAATTTAATATTGTGTTGTGAGCTGGTCTCTGGAAACGTGGAAACAAGAACACCCGCTTAAGTAGCACGTAGATGTCTTATAAGTAGTGTCTTTGCACTTAACTGAAACACATATTGCGTTAACTAAAGTAATTTATAAAATGATGAGACAAAGGATTTTAAAAAGAAAACAATGAAATAGATAATAATGGGACTACACTGGGATAAATAGGATGTAGTTGAAAAAATTAAACATAAAAATCGTCTATTCATACTTAGCAGATTAACAAAAAAAATAATTATTTTAGAGAAGTTGGAAAGTAGATACCATTTGTATAAACAATATTTTTCAATACTTATTTTTGCCCATTCACTATAAGACAGTGACACAGAAAATATAACACGGCACATGGGCAAGATTTATTTTGCCCTTTGTGGTTATCAAACGTCTGTACCCTTCGTTAATACAAGAGAAATGGTATTATTCATATATTTAAAAGCAACGTGTCTTACAATTTATCAAAACCAAATCTAAAATCATTAGATGTGAAAATCTAAAACTAGTAACTATACGATTGTTCATTAGCGTAACGTTTAGTTCTACCGTCAAGCTTTTCCTGTTATTAGTGCACATTCACATCCTTTAGCGATGGGCAGGACCTCTTCTTAGTTTGGGGATTCTCAAATAACAAATTATTCAAAACCATTGTTAATGTTTTAGTTTTTAAGAGTTTTTAACGAACAGTTTCTATTTCCTTTTGAATTGAAAACGTCTATTCACTTCTAGAAACATCTGGACACTTCTAATGGCTTCTAGGCACTTCTAGACACTTCTAGAAACTTCTGGGTACCTCTAAACACTCATAGACACTTTTAGGCACTAAACACCTTTGGAATAGAGGAAAAACACTTAGTTCACCTAATAAGAAGATTTTTCTGACGGATTTTCGAAGTGAACGGATTGACCCAAAAATATCCAATAGCCAAACACGAGCCCATAATTGAATCGGTTTGTGGTAACAACGGTTTTCTTCTTCACTTGAGGTTGTGTGGAGGTTATTTAATATCATTATATAATCCAAACTCCTGTAACCAAATTTAGAAATATGGTAGGTTTATATTGGATCTATTTAAGTGACAACTTGTTACATTACAACAGAACTATTTAATACGTATTGTTTCACAGCAAAGTTTACGCTGATTTCACAGCTGATTATACGCAAATGATTTTACGTTCCAAACAAACCTGCTTGGATATATTATAATGTTAAAACATTTTCTTCAATAAGCCTTAAATTCCTATTTAATATTTTTCACGTAATAAAGTATTATTTCAATAAATCTTAGAAAAATGAATTCACCATACTGTTAATTATTGATATATATATATATATATA
Organism: Prosapia bicincta; assembly: GCA_036971475.1. NCBI lineage: Eukaryota > Metazoa > Arthropoda > Insecta > Hemiptera > Cercopidae > Prosapia > Prosapia bicincta. The sequence goes on along the minus strand of JBAIZL010000004.1, from coordinate 117,250,257 downwards.
TATATATATATATATATATATATATATATATATATATATTTTAACAACATAGGTTATTCAAATACAAGAATATTTATTGATTTATATTCAAAGCTTTTCGTTGGTAAACAGTACCAACATCATCAGGAATGAAAAGTACAATAATGTAGGCTATAGGCCTATAGCTTACATTATTGTAATTTTCATTCCTGATGATGTTGGTAATGTTTACCAACGAAAAGCTTTGAATATAAATCAATAAATATTCTTGTATTTTAATAACCTATGTTGTTTTAAATTATTAAACAAGAAAACGTATTATATATATATATATATATATATATATATATATATATATATATATATATATTGTATTCCATTTTTTAAAAATTAATTTAGACACTAATAACTTCAATAAGTTTCAATACGTTCCTTAAATCACATTTTGTAATTAGTAAGTTCGTATCTATTAAGTTAAAATATAAATATTGGAAAAACCCCAATACCACAAGAATAATAAAAAATATCAAATATCACAAGTTGTTAAAAATTAAACCCTTATGTACATTTCGATGACAATGTCATCATCATCAGAGGGTCTTATTAAAAAATAATCTACCAAACAAGAAGTTACAAACTAGAGTGTACCTAGTTTGTCACTCTAGTTTGTAACTTCTTGTTTCCCAGATTGTTATTTTTTAATAAGACCCACTGATGATGATGACAAGGTCATCGAAAAGTACATAAATGATTAATCTTTAACAACTTGTAATATTTGATATTTTTGATTATTCTTGTGGTATTGGGGTTTTTTCCAATATTTACATTGTAATATATTGTACCACTGTGCTCTTGATATTATATAGTTAGTTAAAAACTAATTAAATACGTTTCCCGTTAAGTTATCACTTCTGTAACCCAGTTCCACGACGTCCATACTTTTCCGCTTATATACCAAATGTATATGTAGCATTTATTTATAAAAACATAGTGTTTAATCTTTAAAAAGATTAGTGGCAATGGAAAGGGTTAAACATGATATAACTAGATCGCATTTACGGTCAAATTACAATTCATTTTGCGGTTCTGCTGTCGTATTATAAAAACGAAAGTTGTAAAAAATGTTAGATAATGAGAAATCTCTAAATTTTTATAAAGGAAATTTCTAGATTTCTAGAAGTCATTAAAGGAACAAATACATGAAATGAAACAAGGGGTGTATGTATCTCACTTTATTGAGAAAATGGGAAGAATCTCAGAAATTTTCAAAATGCTACTCCTTAAAATGTGTAATTTTATTTATTATTTCTGGTATTTCTAAGCGATATTATAAGTTTCTGAGTCCCTCTATAGGTATATAATAAATAAGAAGTAATTATAAGGGCAATTGAAAACGTTTCGACGAAACATTTAATATAAAAATAGAAGGAGTTGCAACTGTACAAAAATAATTCTTTACTTATGAAGTTAATAGAACGATGAAATCTAGTGCATAAATATAGTCTTTTGAAAAACCTATATTTTAATCAATGTATGGTTCGTATATTTTGCTTAGGCTTTAATGTTATCACATGCAACGTCTCTGAACACATTTGTTGATTTATTTATAAGGGTTTTATTCAATCAGAAAAGAATTCTTTATCTTAATGTCGAAATCAGTTTTGGACCTTTTCATTCACGTCATTGTTACTGGACTCAACCCCATGAAGGGTCTCTAAGCAAGAAACAGTCTTTTATATATGGGGCATTTGGAGGAGAAGGGAGGGACTTTGTTAGAGCATAATTTTGTTATCGTTTCGAATACCAATTGTACCATGTTGGTGCGTGCGTTTTCACAAAAAACAAGTATTTTTTCTGCCATCCTGGAAATTCCTTTACAAATGGTTTTATCGTGTCCTTGTAAAATATCGTATGCGCCAAAATAAACAGGACTGAAGTATTTGTAAGATTTTCTTTCATTTAATTTTATTTTATTTACATAGTTTAACAAACACATACGAGTAAACCGAAGCTATACCCGGGTATAAACATGACATCCGTTCAATTTGAAACAACACTCGTACCGTTCTTGACGGTTTGCATCATTTTGGGGGAAAGGGTTTGTGAGGTCTTATGAGCGAAAATAATGCTCTGCAGTAGTTAGTACCATGTCAGCAAAAACTAACCTTAAATGAAATACGTCAACACGAATAAGCAGCAACAATATAAAGTCTGCACAGCTAATCAAGAAAGCAACTGGAGTTGATAAGTTTTAGTACTGTTTATTTTGGCGCATACGGAAGTGCTGACAATTGGCGTTACTACAGTCTAGCTTATCACAAAAAACTAGGTCTTGGGATTTATAAATTTAGGTTGACCCTTTCTTACAAAGCGATTACTGTCTTAAATGTTTTTGGCGCATAAGCTGAGGTAAATCCCCCCATCCTTTCCCTCAAATCAAAATAGTGAATTCAATTCTTATGTGATATACAAACATATTTTAAAAAATCATCATATTTTACTACAAAACCATTATTAAGCTTACATTAAAGAGATCAATGTTATGATATTATTTAATATATCATTATTTACTGCGTAGTTCTGTTTGGTTTTATAAGCCTGCAAAATATTTTATACTTGGTATTTCCAACTGTCTATGTGAGAGTTGACTGTAAAAAGTCACCGAATCAATAAGTTATAACAATGCCAATAAGAAATGAGTCAATTATTAGCAGAAGTAATAAAATGAAATATTTCGACATGAAATATAATGTCCATCTACATAAAAGAGAAGTTTAAAATGTTAAAAAACACTGATGAAGTGTTTCATTATTCAATGTTTATTACATTCAATAATGGTTTTCATAAAATACAAATAAATCTACAAAATGTACTAACCAAAATATAAATAGTAATTAGTTTTCAACTAAAGTAAATCCACCCCGAGTATTTCTGGCATTGTTTGTCGTGTCATATTGCTATTTTAAAACTGGCTGCCGAGTGGATTAGTGGATTGATTCTCGTTAGTGCTAAATAGTGGTTACTCCTAGGGACCCCTACTACTTCAAAAGCATAAAGCATAAACTAACCTACTGCTAACTTCACAGTGAGTTTGGCTAAAATTGGTATTGTCAGTCGTATATGTCAGTTTTTAGTCACAGGTGAAAACGTAGATAATAAAAGGATGTATAATATCTTATTAATTGCCATTGTTCTGAAGTAATGCTAGTTTAGTCGTGCAAAATATGATCCTGCTCAACTTACCTTTTGTAGGCTCCTGTGTTATATGTAAGCAGGACCTGCCAGTGGGACTCGCCCCTGGACCTTTGTTAAAAACCAACTAGTTTTACAACTAGATCATTTTATAATATTTATTTTTTCTCAAGAGTGAGTTCTTATGGAGTCATAATAGGAAGTTATTCATTTGAATTTACGATGCATGGTTTGACAAGCAATTAATTTGCTATTATATTTTAATAATCAAATAAATTATTTTGAAACTAAATCTGAAATTCTTTATACATTTTTTATTTTAAAATATTTTTTGTTTGTTTTAAATTACGTTTCTTATTATTTTTGATAATATAAAATGTTTTGTTCAAAATGTTTAGTATAGTTGTTTCTTGAAGGTTTATTTTACATATAAAAAGGTATTAATTATTGTAATTAAATATGCATTGTATTATTTACATAAATAATATTAATAACTGTTGAACGTCAAAATTGAATTTAAGATTCTTTAATACAGCTCTATTCACATATTTAATAATTATTTTGAAGATTTTTGCGGAAAATCCTTCCAAATTGTCCTTTGCTCTTTCATAAAATACTCATTTAGAGATATTATACTGTATTTTTCATGATTTCATACATTAATGTCATTGAAGATGACTTAACTTTTGTTTGAAAACGATTTCTCAAGTTTGTATTATTTGCTATAGACGGTTTTTTTAAAATTAGGCATATTTGAAAATTTTGTGATAGATTTGATTTAATCTGTTTATCTCTCTAAAAACTGCATTATTTTAGCTTAGTTTTGTTCTTGTATAGAGTTAAAGTGTCTTTCTTGGTGAGGTGAACTATTATTAAAGTGCCTTTTTGCTTATTGAAAGTATATATTTTATATATTAATATTTACAATAAACAAACAACATTTGGAATTTGAGTGAAGAGAAATTATTGTTTATGTTTTTACATACATTTGAAATTCCGACAAATATTTAACCTAATGAATTTACTAAAATTTAATAAATAAATTTGACATCAAATTATTTGCAAATAATTCGCACCGTCTTCTTCTTCCTCATTCCATGGTTTCTAAATCTCTTTGTAGGGCATTTCCTTCTGGCTCCTTCAAGTCCTCGACAGACGGATATATTTCAAAATGTTTATAATATATTGGAATTATTAGATTTAGAAGTACTGATCACTGACAAAAGTTCTAAGAATGCTGGAAGTCTTGTACAACACCATCTTAGGCTTCAAACCGAACATCCTAGCCACAGCCCACCGCCATTACGATGTACTGCGATCACTAAAATTTTACTTTTGCATTTCCCTTAACACTGCTTGTGTTATGCCTTATGTACGTTGAAGCCGTTTTTCTCCCTCCTCACTCTAACTTTTAGCCTGACAACTGTAGTTGCCTATTCTACCGGTTGTACCAGGATTATCCGTTTACAACATCTGCCTAGATATAAAACCCTTATCGCACTACTTAATATTAATTTGTCCTTTTTTATTAAAAAAAAGTTATAATTATTGTTTTAATAGAGAATATTGTTTATCTGAAATAGTTTTCAATTTATAGAAACTTTAATGATTGTTGTATGTGGCTTAGTTTACAAGGTAATCTTTTCACTTTAATTGTCCCTACAGCTACAGATATTTGTTGATAGGTTTAAAACATATATTTTGATGTGAAAAATAAAATGTTATAATTTTAAACGTTATAAAAAAAGGTGTATTTACTAATACGCTCAAAGTGTTTGTTTTTAAAAAGAAATTTTCGATATATTAAAACATAATAATGTCATTATATTAGTAAAAAAATGTAATACTAATACTTATATATAGTCTACTAAATTTACATTTTTTTTAAAATTCCTAAATTATTTATCCTCTAACTCTGTCAAATTTTATTATATTTTGTCTTTGTTTAATTTATTTCAACAATTTTTATAGTTGCGTTTTATTAATATTATAAATTGAATAAGCTTTATCAGTAAATTTTAATAAACAAATTGGATTTAGATAATTGAATTAACAAAATTTTAAATATTGGTAGACCAAAATATACACATTACACTTTTAAATATACACTACACTTGTGACAAAAATATTTTAGTTTTTCCTTTACTAAACAAACCGAGAGAGCGACTTTACAAAACTGACGAGCTCTAGTTTTTTATGAAAAATTACCTCACCACAACTTCTATAAATTTCCACAAATATAAATTCACATTTTCGAAACAGGTAATTTTACTATAAAAAATATGCCGGGGATAAATATTGCTTTATTAAAGCGCGCGTCGAGAAATTACTTTATGTGCAAAAACTTCACTTTTCACACACCTGTTGGCAATTTACAACCGAGGTACGTGCTTTGAAAGCGACAATATATCAAGAAAATAACAAACGTAAGGTATTAGTTGTTCTTATATATTCGTTTAAATAAATCCCTTCACAAAAATGTGTTTTGAATTTGACAATAAAATTTATTCGTAATAAGTAACTTTTGCCTAAAGATTTGTAGCTATGAATAAACCATGATAGTATCTTAAAATTAGTAAAATATTTAATCATTTGAATCCACTAAAACCAAAACATTTTACCCGGCAATGCGTTGAACTAACAATTTATTAGTTAGAAAAATAATTGAGATATTTTATTTCCTTCAATGAAATTTTTTCACAAAACAAGTAATATATATGTATAAAATTAAAGGGAATCCCTACTTGAGTTAAAAAAGAAAATTTTATTTTGGTTACTTTTCAATCAATAATCACAGCTAATATAAACATGTATATACATACAACAGAACCACAATATGAAGAGGGAAAATAGAAGGGGAAATTAGTTATTATAAATAAATAAATTTATTAATAAATTAATATTTGAAACAGCTGTATTAACCACAGTTATGTGTCATCAACTACTACAAGTATAAAAAAATGTGTATGTAACCGAGTTGATGAATAACAAATGTTTTATTGACGATTGAAAATTTGAACTTAGCTATATATATATATATATATATATATATATATATATATATATATATATATTTTTTTTTTTAATGAGAGTGTGAACTAATATTAGGAATTGAAAATAGTTAAAAATAAAGTAATTTATTATTTATATTTTTATAAAAATAATCGGTATAGCACCAAACCTTTGAGCTCAGTTGGTTAGCAAAGCAAATTGAAAAAAAAAAAACAACTCATACATTTGTTTCTCCCACGCGTTTTAAAAACAAGTGGATCATCAGTAGTCATTATAGCTACTGATTTTGTATAGTTATATTCATTGGCAATGATAGCTTTGTCTTTGAAACACTTATGAGAAAATAAATGAGTCATTAAAATTGGCGTTGGTTATGATTTAATCATAAACTAATTTGGTGCATTACAGTTTTGTTCTGTAATTATAAATACAGTAATAATATCTTATACATTTGATTTATAGCCTATGACTTTTGTTTCATACTGACAAATTACCATTTCATGTTACCTCACCTAAATTCTCAACTCTATTTGTCAACTTTGATATTGTTTTATTATTATTTTATATGTTAGTACTGTAAAGAAGCACATTCGTTTATTGACTAATGTCAATTTCACTGGATTTAAAAACAGCTGATTTACTACTTGCGTGTCAAATAATGATCTTCTGTATCGTACAAATGATATTTGATAAGCTTACAGTAATCAGCTGATTTGATTATGACTTCATTTAATCGCTTTGGAGTTTCAAAACTATTCTACGAAACTCAATTACAGTGTTTTGTACAATTGGATTTCACTTCAACTTGAAGTCAATTATTTGGTCATAGGACTTTATAAACTTTATAAATTATAACTGTTTGAAGCAACTGTGGCGTAATGTTTATTTTTAAATAAATAAAGCCTCTAAGCCACAAATAACTTTTATTTACACCTTATGTACATTTCATTTGCACAGCATTCATCTTCAGACGTATTTAAAAATACAACTGTATTTCACCTCTGAAGATGATTGCTGTGCAATTGAAATGTACATAAGGTTTACAATAAAGTTATTTGTGGTCTAGAGGCTTTATTTATTTAAAAATTTATATATTAAGTTAAAAAATGAACCTACTTATTCTTTTACAGATAATATTAGAAAAAAGTTTCGATAACTCAGCAAAAATGCAAATGTCAATTTTCTTTAATTTTCTTTTCAGTAATTTTATTTATTTTGAAGAAATACAAATCCTTTTAAATATGTTTATTATGATTTTTTAAATGGTATTAATATTATTCAAAATCGTAGCAACATTGGAATCAATAGAGCTTGTAGCTTGTAATTGCCAGTAAAAAAAACCCAAAAATTTCAGATTCAAGTGGTTTCGCTGTATATAGACTTAAAAGTAGAAATAAATGCTTTGGAAGAAAACGTTTAACGTTATGATGTCTCAAATTAAGTTATCACAATCTTCAACATCGTCAGAAAACAACGAATATTTCATTAAATTATGATCACTACGCAAAGTAAAACAAAAAAAACACAAATATCACCTAATTGAGTTATTGATATTTTTGTATAGCTAACCTAATTTTTTATACAAACAACTTAAAAATTGGTAACACTAGCAAACTACTTTTTCTAAAATTGAACTAATTAAAAAAACTTTTATCGACTTATAAAATAATACACTACTAGAGGTAACAGAAAAACAACTATTACAAGTTAAGCTTGTATTGAAATTGGCGTGAGTTTTATAGTTCATGACGATCCTTAGATGATCGCCTATTGTTTCGGTTCTCAAACTGGGGAACTTGGATAAGTGCTCTGAAACTGCCTATAGACGAGTGGTGAACGCCCTCAACTAGGTGTCAGCGAGTAGACTGACGTGACATGTACATACTGAACTAAGTCATTGTTTTTTGTAGGTTATTGAGTTACGATCTCTGTGCTCAAGGATAACAGGGGTTCAAATGTAAGAGGTGCAACAGGACTTTATTTGTTATATAGTACTTTCCTCTATTTTATTTTGCAAGCTTTGATATATATATATATATATATATATATATATATATATATATATATATATATATAGGCAATATTTATTTATAAAATACTACATTTTTACCAATATTATGCGTTTTTAACAACTTTGTAAGGCATATAATGTGGAAGGCCCGAGCCAAGTCTATCGTTTTATCAATTTTAGGGTTAAATATATTTATTAATTAAACAAACCTTTATATTAAGAGTTAATTAACATTATGTGATTTTTAATTAGAGAATAAAAATCAGAGCGGAGCTCCTCGTCAACGTTATAAAGGAGGGGGGGGGGGGTAAACACCTTTTAAGATTGAGAACTCTTGGTGCAATTATAAACATTTTGTCTCAATAGATGTTTCAAAAATTTATTCAAGTTTTAAATTAGCCAAATTCTGAATTACGACAGTTTTACAAAGACTGGTATTGTGCGTGCTGTATATGTTTATACACATCTATAATATATTAATAAATGGTCAATATGTATATGCTCATGTATATGTTCAATCATGTATTATAATTATTCAATTTGATATTGGTTGGAAAAAGGTTTTCTTCAAGTAAATAAAATACACGTAAATTACTAACTATTTTTTGTATTACAATCTACAAGCTTGTATTTTTATAAACGAAGCTTTCTCTAAAACGTTTTGAAAATATTAAGTTGGCAGTATTTAGCGTAAGTTAGAATTATTTAAACTTTCAAAAATGTCTTTTTTAAAGTAAGCCTATAAATTATTCCCAACCACCTAGTGATTATTTTCATACATCTAGTGCCTAAACATTTTTAATATTCGAAACAATAAGTAATTATATTTTAGTATGAATAGTTTTAAAATATTTTCATTTTTAAATTCGCTAATTAATTTACCAAAATGTTTTGAAATTAATGAAAAAAATTACTAGCAATGCTTATTTTCCATTTTGGAATTTAGCTACCAGAATTAACGTACATACTTTAAAATATAGAAAAACATACTTTTGCATTTTAATGAGGGCAACCTTTGAAAGATGCATCTCTTAGAGCAAAGTTGCTCGTGTTGACCAACACATATCTTTTTAAAATTAAAGCTTATTATTATTATATTTATTATTATTATAGGGATGTACCTTTACAAATCCTTTTATACATTATATAATGACTTCACATACTTCAAGTACAATCTTTGAAATTGATTGCTTGGATATCCTGAACGTGTAAATTAGGTTGGTGAACAATTCTCCACTTCCCAGAAATCGCAGTGTTACTGCCACCTCAGAGATGGTGGAATGGCTTCTCTAAATGTGCTTTCTCTTTTCTCAATGTATATGCTTAAAAGCTGTAGTAATCTTTCAAAATCACTAGGAGCCAAATGGGTAAACATGGCATCTTCCAATTTCAGAGTTGTAAGTGAATTGTAACCAAAACGAGGTCCCTTTGTAAAAATTTCACGCCTCCACCAAAGACTCCTCTTCCATTTTTTTTCGTTATTCATAATTTTAATAGTGCAAGCAACGATTCCAACAAGGCCAACCGTGTCTAGCAACTAAACAAGTGTGTACACGCAACAAAATCTCTAAAATGTCTCGATACATTGTCTATAGACATGTCTACAGACATTTCTTAGACATGTCTATAGTCAATTCCTGGATTTTGTCTAATAGCGTGGACATGCCTTAAGTGATACTTTAGACACTTTTTCCTATATTTTAAAATGTATAACAAAAACAGTTTCATAAAAAAAGTGTTTAGAAGATTTTATTTTGTATATTATCTATATTAATTATGAATTTCACTAATTTCTATATTATATATAAATTCTATTATATTTACAAAATATAGCACTGCCTTAGGAATTAACAATTTTTTTAACCATCCCTCATCAACTTGCTAAAACCTACCCTTGTGCAATGTATGAATCATCAAACACAAGAGGATTTCAAGCGTCTATGTTTTGTTTGCTGTCCGTATTGTGGACTTCTACCTGATTAAAATTTAACAGTGTTATTTCATCCCGAGCACCGAGTGTGGGAGCTTTGCTAACCATTGTTGTAAATATTCAACTCGGAGTAGAAGGGGAGGATAAAGGGATGGTAAAAACACATTTAGTTTTTGTCACAGTGTTTTGTAGTTCTAATCACTGCATCGACTTTTTATGCAACGTAATATTTATACAATGAAAGCATATTGCTAAGTATAGTTATCGATTTGTCAATAATCTCCGATTGTTTTGTAATGCTGCTATTCGAAATTATCTTGGATTGTAAAATATTAAGGTATAGAAAATATTCTACTGCAATTATATCAGAGAGGAGCAAAATTGAGTATATGCAATATCAAGATTAAAAGCACAGTGGTACAATATATGACAATAAAAATATTAGCTGAAACCCCAATACCACAAAAAAAAACTAATATCACAAGTTACCTAAGGTTAAACTTTTATATACATTTTAATGACCAAGTCGTCATCATCGCCAAAAGGTCTTACTATAAAATTACAACCTAAAATACAATTATTTACAAAATAGAACGTTTATGTACAAAATCGTCAGTTTATTTTGTAAATTATAGTATTTTCGATTGTAATTTTGCAATAAGACCCTTTTGATGATGATAACATGGTCACCGAAATGTACATAACGCTTTATTATTAGGTAACTTGTAATATTAGATATTTTTCATTTTTTTTTGTGGTAGGCTAATTGGGGTTTATGCCATTTTTACTACGTCAGAAATGTTTTTTTAAAGATAACCATATTAAAAATTGCGTATCTAAGTTGAACTCAGTGGGAAAATAATAAGAAATTGTGATTTAACTCTATATGTTTATTATGTAAAACGATATATTCATCTTATAATCCAGGAAACAACTCTGTTTAATGAAATATACAACGCTTGTGCAAATATACAAAGGTTGTACAAATATACAAAGGTTGTACTGAAATAATGCGGTTGTACATAGTCTCAGTTCGAATTAAGAATCAAATTGTGACAAATTCTCCAATTTATTTATAGGAGACTCTCCCTAAACAACATTTAAGTAATAAAAAATATTTTGCGTTCTGTTGGTTTTGTGTTATGTTTTACTATCAAGCAAGTTTTGTCCGGACCGATGGTAAACACATCAAATACCGTCTGAAATACACGATAAAAAACAGAATAAACACTACTTCTTACTTGGAAGTCTATCTGTCTGTGTAAATTTTCTGCCCATAAAATATTGGATAGTAACAAATGTTACTTACGTCCATTCCAATTTGGTAAATCGGAATTAATCATGTGAATCGGTGAGATAGTGTTCCACGACAGATTACACGCGTCTAAGCTACATTTACGGAATATTGAGTGAGCGGTTTCAGGTGGTAGAAAGAACGCTTCTAATAACTACTCCTGATTTTAAAGAGTGAGAATTTAAAGAGCTAACATTAGAGAATACTAAGTGAGCTCATATTTATATAATCTAAATAAATAAACGTTGAGTTATTGCCTAAGAAGTATATGGCATACGAAGTCCGTCACTTTTGGGGGAAAACAATATACAGGTACTTGTATTAGTAAATATTTATAAGCAATAAGGTGTAGTTATGTGTTCAAATGTTTTGCAATGCATTCTTTTATACAAGATTTACAGAAATTTTTCGATTACTTGTCGCCTGTATGGCTACATCGTAAATTCCAAAATTTAATTATAGTTATTACTTATCTAAACATTCCCGTGCCAAATGTATATTGAGTAGAAGTAGACTACCTGTATTTAAAACAGGAAAACGTGTTGTTCTTACAAGTTTTCTTATAAATTTCTCTTTTATTTGGGACAAAATAAACGATGAAGGTAATTATCAGCTATTAAAATATAGTTTATAAATAAAATTAAAAGAAACAAGTAAAAAGAAAAAAAATAGTTAATATAAAACCAGGAGATAAGAAAGGATTATACTAAGACACAACAGAAATAAAACAATAAAAAGATTTGTTAAAAGAAAAGGAAAGAAGAAATATCACGAACAGTGGTCGCAGTATTTGATTGGTCAAGTAGTTTCAAATGTATAGAAATTACGGCAAAGGTGTACTTAGAGCAGGCATCCTCACTACGCGGCCCGCGGGCCGCATGCGGCCCTCGGGACGACTTTTTGGGGCCCTTAGGCGGTTAGGATTGAAGTCAAAATATTTTATAACTTAAATAAATATTATATTTATTTACTGAATGTTTTGAAAATCTGTCGTTGTTTTACTAAACTTAACTAATTACTCAAACTACTGAAGTTAAAAACCCCGCCCGCTGTATCTTTGCCTCGGGCTTTACTGACGTTTAGCAAGCAATAGTATCGGCAACACCGCAACGCAACGCAACTTAACGTGTGACGGTGGAGACGTGCAAAAGGTAAGAAAGAAGGCACTGCCATATGTTTGATATGTCGTGAAACTGTACCATTTCGCTTGGTAGAAAATCCATGGGCAATGAAATCAGCTAATGTAGCTCATCTTTCTGTTTTTGGATATGAAGGGATTTGAAAAATGAATTAATCGATCTTCAGAACGATACGGAACTCAAAAGTATTTTTGAAGAAAAGATGAAGAATAAAGCTCACTATGAATTGTTGAAGAAGACAAATTTCCTAACTTACTTGAATGTGCTCAGAAAATATTGTGTGTTTTTTCATCTACTTATGTCTGTGAATCTACATTCAGTAAGCTGAAGTTTGTAAAAAACAAGTACAGATCTAGGCCAACAAGTGAGAATGTTGAGGACATTTTAAGAATTTCAGTTTCTTCCTAACCTGCCAACATGGATGCCATATTAGAGGACTGTGAAAGATTTCGCCCATTAACTTCAAAGAATTAACTAAGTAAAAAAAAGACATTTTCAAGCTTTTTTTATGCGCAAAATAGTATATTTATGTTGGTAATGTAATAAACGTATGTTATAATCATATTGTTTGTCAGTTATTTAGTGCCTCTTGTACTTGCAGCCCTCAGGAAAATTTTATGCAAAATCTTTGGCTCTCAAAGTATTCCTAGTGAGGACCCCTGACTTAGAGGGATGTACTAACTTGGGAGGAGGCGTGGTGGAAGGTATTTACCATCAACCTCTTACTACCACTGTTTTTGTAGTAGGTTCATATCAATAAATAGAGAAGCAAATTTTAAATTAAGGTTTGTTTCCATAAACGTTCAAGAAGCCAAACATCATTAGAAGCGTTATAGGGACTCTAAAGTATTATGCCCATAAAAAATGCCAATCATCAGATCTCCTAACGTTTCCCCGTAATAAAACTGTATGGGTAGCCTATCCATCCAGTCAAGTATTTTTATTATTGTGCATAGGCTCCGACACACATGTTTTTTTTCAAGCCGATCACCCAATATGACTAATATCATCTACAAAAGAGAGGACATGTAAAAGGGATGAATTGTGGCATCAACCTAACTGGGGTAAGTTAATTCTCTGTCAGGTGATAGCTCATGCAAAGGTGTTGTGTTACGCAGAAATTGCCAAATACTTGGCAGACCACGACCGTGTTCCATCGATTAACAGGAGCATCACAGACATGAGCTTAAAAATTAAAACTCTAACCCTACCATCACTTCCAACGCTTAAAAGTTTAGGCTACTCCAAAACTTTCATAAGTGGGTCGTAAGTGTATTTCCTTGCGTGTATGTGAAAATAGTGTTCTTAAATAATCTAATGTTTAGTAGTGTGTATGTGTGTGTGTGTGTGTGTATGTGTGTTTTTGTGGTGTGTGTGTGTGTGGGTGTGTGTGTGTGTGCTGTGCTGTGTGTGTGTGCGTGTGCGTGTGCGCGCGCGTGTGTGTGCGCTGTGTGTATGTGTGTGTGTGTGTGTATGTGCGTGAGTGTGTGTGTATGTGTGTGTGTGTACCTACGTGAAATTTAGTCAGTGAAGAATTTTTTTACTAGTGTAATGTTGAAGAAGCGAACGTCCTTTCGTTCGGCTAGCACGTCACATCGCCATCCCATAGTTTTGTTCTCTTAGATCCGACAACATAAGTTGCTACAAACATTCGATTCATCACATATATTCCTTGTTTACTTAAGGTAAATTCAGGACATTCCAAGTATACAATGCAAATACATCTTCCAAAATTTGTGAGTAAATCCACCGGTAAATAGAACGGGTCGCTACAAAATCGGTGACAGTAAAATTATTTAAAACAATATCTCTTGAAGGAAATTTGTACGAGTCACAAAGCTATTAGAGACATCACAGAAATCCATCAAAAATTTACAATTACAGCCGCTTCATTCTGACAATACGGTCTCTAAACTTTCTCCTACACAGCGACGAACCCCAAGGGAATACCTCAGCCTCTCTCTTCCCTGGAAACCCATTCGTTATTCTGTTTAAATTTGATTATAAAAGTGTCGTCATTTTATATTCCATGCAAATTTTGGACGTTGGGAAATCAAAACTTAATTTAGTTTGCTTGACAATATGATTCGCTCACTCTCGAGACTATAAGCAGAAAGTTAACAATGACTGTACATTACCATATATAAAAACAGAGCGGACTGTTAGTTCGTTATTCCAGAGTCAAATTCGGACAAGGACTATATACCATAGACTCAACCCACAGGATATTGTTTATTTTATAAAAATGCTTTATATTGAATAACAATTTTTAACATTTCAACTTCTTGTTAAAGACAAAACTAATAAAAAACTTGCTTAGTTTAGAAAAAATATCTCTTGTTTTGTAAATAGACAAACGTTGGTTCAATGGTCGCAGAAACATTTCAAATAACGACAACCTCTATTGCAGTTTATCCTCGGATTGGAAAAAAATCAACCTCTTTTCAGTTCCATTTTTAAGTTATCTGATGCTAACAGTGTTAAGTTACGATACAAAAGACCGATTCATTCTAAAAACAATATATGAG
The DNA here is from genome assembly GCA_036971475.1 of Prosapia bicincta. Lineage (NCBI taxonomy): Eukaryota > Metazoa > Arthropoda > Insecta > Hemiptera > Cercopidae > Prosapia > Prosapia bicincta. Next base: position 117,235,172 of record JBAIZL010000004.1, on the reverse strand, counting down.
CATTCACTATCTAAAAACCTTGTGGATTTACTATCTAAAAGCATTTGTGTATTTACTATCTAAGACCTAATCCCATAAAATTACTATACGGTGTTACATATTATAACAATTGTGTAATAAGACTTTAGTAGAAGATGAGAAACAAAACATGGAAACGAGTTAAATCAGAACATCTATAATGATAAACAATTATTAAGACAAATATTCATTTCTTTAGTGTACAAGTATGTCAGTAAAACAAAAGACATATATATTAGTATATTTATGTTTCTATTTCTATAAATTCGCAATATAAATGTGGAAGTTATCACGCCTAACTGGTGATATCATGGCTAAGTGCGACGTCAATCTTTCATTCATGTATTTAATATATACTAGAGAATAAAAAATATGATTCTGTATTGTATATTTACAACAAGGGGTTTCGAACTGTGGGAGCGTAGGATGGTTTTCAAGGAAGTGGATAAGTGGACTGAAACTACCTACAGCCGAAAGGTATGCTTCCTCAATTAGGTATACCAGCGAGTAGATAGACGGTAATGTGCGCACTGAACTATTCCATCATTTTTGTTGAAAGTTTAGTCTTGGTAGACCATTGTTAATAAGTTGTGGTCTCTGTGCTCAAGGATAACAACTTTCATTCATAGGTCAGGATTCTATTTTATTTCTTTACTATGTAGTCCTTTTTATTGTGAAGACTGTGCTATTCTCTGTCTCTCTGCCCCCTCTCTCTCACTCTCTCTCTCTCTCTCTCTCTCTCTATATATATATATATATATATATATATATATATACTTGTATATATATATATATATATATATATATATATATATATATATATATACAGTAAACTCCCGATTATCCGTGGAATAGGGTGGCCCGGCAACGCCGGATAACGAATTCCCCGGATAATCCGCTATGAAGAAAGAATACGCAAAACTATCGATAATCGATTATTATACCATAAGTTACACAAATAATGACCCCAATTAATGCAATTCACAAATAATCTTCAGAGGACAAAATAAATACAGAAAATAATTATAAATGTCGATGTATTTGACGGATTATAATAGGTACGTTTACATGTCTAACTATTTACAATACGTACATAAGTATATGTCAAAAGTAAGTATGTATGTACATATGTAATTTCCTTTACACATAATACTTTCACTTTTTTAAAAAAAAATCTGTCACTTTCGTCTGTTTTTTTGTGAGCATTGATTTAGCTTCAATGTGCGATCTAAGTTTCTTCAGAACCATTTTGTCGCACAGTGTCTAATTGTGTCACGTGTGTCACAAAGCCATAAAGATCGATAATGTAGGCCTATATGACAGATATGGATAATGCATATGTCCCGTCCTAGACTATTTATAGCCAAGATTTGCTGATATTTGTTTACAATCTTATGATACACATTAGGTTTTCGGACGTCTAAGCATTTTGTCGTTGTCACTTATATACAGTATACCCCCCTGTATATAGCAGCTGTCAGTATATACAGCTCGCCCCTTTTATTTCGCTGGCCCGCGTCGGGATGCTTCCCTTTCAATGTAAAAATTAGTACGTACATATTTACATATCTATTCCCTTCATCTTAACTTCTATTAAGCCTTATATGTATTTACGTCGTAATTCACCGTTTGAAAATTTAAACACATGAATCTGATTGGAATAAAAATTGGATATTTGTAAAACAATGGCAGACCCCGGATAATCCGCAAACCGGTTAATCCGCCCACGGATAATCGGGAGTTAACTGTATATATATACTGGTATATATATATATATATATATATATATATATATATATATACACATATAACATTATCTTTTTACCTATATTATTCCTTCTTAACCATTTTGTAAGATGTATGTTTTGTAAGGAACGAATGTAGGATTTCAGCATCATCAGATTTAGGGAGAAATTGTATAAATATTTCTATTAAATGTTGAACTAATCTAACCAGTTTCAACTTCACACTCAAATTGTATTTATTGAGCAAATATGAATGGGAGGGATTTCTCGTGTCACTGCTGAAAGATTGAGAGCCCTACTTTTACGCCGATCAGCCAATGTTCGTCTACAAAGAGCAGAAAGGGTTTGTAAACATTATTAAAATCCTGGTAGAAACAGAAATCATAAACACCTTTGATACAGGATTTAGGGCATATCCATCAAATATGTATACATATAAATATATGATCTCTTTATCGCAGTCATAAAGAGGTTGCCCGTCTGTTATATTCCCTTGTAAGAATAAGGATAACGAAGGATCTATTAAACTTGTTAGACCTAAGAAAGGCCAGAACTACCCCACGTTCTGTCTCTCTCTCTCTCTCTCTATCTATCTATCTAACATATATAGGTTATATATGTTAAAGGTATATGACAAAATAACAGCACCGTTTGGCAGGGTCGCTTATCTAAAGTAAACCTGTTTCCAACAGGAGTCAAAAGAGGTTATGTACCAGCTACAGCTTTGATGAAGGTGAGAAAGTCACTAAATATGCTACTAAACTAGAATGCTACTGCTGTGTGTAATGTAATACACGCCTTGTAACAGCCTTCCCTCACAAGGTTTCTATATATATACTCCCTAATCCTTAATCTGATACAGAATCTGAAGCGATGCCTTTTTTAATACTAACCCTCCTTTTGTGTATCAAACCGTGATGTAATCCGATGTTGTGAAATAAGCTTATAAGTTTACATATAATAGTGCACAAAACAAAACATTCTTTAACTAAGTTAACATATATTGTTATTATTTTAAAGAATATTAAAATATTATTATTATAAATAAACAATATTTTAAAATTACAAAGAGCTAAATTTAAAAATAGCTAATCTGTTTACAGGAGGTTTTCAACATAAAAACATGTGAAAGAATTTGGTGCCTAGCACTAACTAATGAATGTTTTATAATATAAGAGAAAGAAACAATAAGAAGGTTCAAATACGTAAGAGTAAAATTGGATTTTTACAGAATTAGTTTGTTAATAATCTCGTTAGTTAATGAAATTGAATATACTTAATAGCTATTCGCTTACCTGAACTATATTGATTGTGCAATTCATTTAAGCATTTAAAAGTTAAAATTACAATAAATACTGGGTACAAGATGGAATACGACCAAATAGTAAAAAGTAGAAAAGTTCTACGAAAAATAACTCTTAATCAATGATCAAGAAGGCATTGATGATCAATATTCAATCGCAGTGAAGGTATGAGACAAATAATGCAACATAGAAGGCAGATGAAGATGTGGATTAAGAAGGCGACTAAGGAAGAAGCATGATGAGTGTGGCTTGTTGTCAAGGGTTATATTTTGTAACCAGGACGACAAAAGCTAGAAGGTAAGATTAGTGAGATTTATAGAACCAAAAGGAAAACAATTGCCAAGAAGACCGAAGAGGATTTCGATGGAAAAAAAGATATCGTAGTAGCATATAAAGGGGGGAGAGAGAGAAAGAGAGAGAGAGAGAGAGAGAGAGAGAGAGAGAGAGAGAAAGAGAGTGAAGGGGGAATATATTCTATAAATATATTGAATTTTATTTTCTTCCTATCAACAACGTTTAAATATTACGCTCAAAATTTGAAAATGTTTACCAATAATTAGCTTCTCCCTTTATTCTGTACGTCAACCCCAGTATACTATATTTTGGATGATTTAGTTAGTTATCGCTATTTGACTATAAGGATAAATAAATGAGTTAACTATTTTGGAAAGCAACCATTACTGTAACATTATACTATGGTTTTTATACATACTCTGAGAATCTCGTGAATAATTTATATTACCTTCTTTATCGGCATTTAGTAGTTTTAACGAAATTTAGTGCGAAACGAAATTTTACAAGAACAAAACGAAATTTTATTAACGTTTGACGCGTTTCAGAACATCCCCATCTACTTAAATGTTGTCAAGTACTGAAGTTGTTCAACTCAAGTAACTTGAAGGCCCTTCAGTAGATGAGAATATTTTCCGATGCGTCAAGTGTAAATTTTATAATATCACAGGTATAAGAAAAGTGGATACAGTATTAAGATGATTAAAACTTTTGTAAAATAAATAAAACCCTTGACTACAAATGAAACCTTTTATTTAAACCCTTATGTGCATTTCAATTGCAAAGAAATCAACCTCAGAGGAAATTATTACAAACAAATGCGAAGTTTTATTTAAATAGAATAAAATTATACTTCACAGTTACTTCAAGATGTTATTAGATGTTAATCAGATCAAAATTGTCCTTATTTAAAAGCAAATAACTCAGTAAATTTTAGTACAGTTAAACATTTACTAATTTTGGCAATTTTTTAAAATCACCATCAGCTTTTAGTATTAGTTTACGATTTATAAAAAAATTATAATGTTATTCGTAATTGTATATTTGATTCTGAAAAATATTATAAAATTAGTAATACTACTGCTTATTCAATTTTGATATACGTAGTCAACTACCGCACATTTAAGTGGCCCTTTCATCTAAAAAAAACAACTACTACCACAAAAAAGATTAGGACCTTCGTAGATATTTACTCAGCTAAAGATAAACAGTGATGCCCTCCAAAAGACATCAACAAATGTGTTAGATGAGTTATTGCTTCCAAAGACCATTTGTTGTCAAACGCATAACCATACGAAGATATGCTAAAGATAAAGTGTCTCTAGCAATTATTTATTTATTTAAAGTTCGATTAGAACCGTATAAAGTAAATGGTAAACTTGGAAAATGGAAGAGTGACGAGGTTTCTATATCTTAAAAATATGACAATAATGACAGAAGATATATATGACAAGTTAGTTGACAATAATAATTATCACGCCCGTTACTATCCGAGAGAGAATAAAGAGAAAAGTTTTTTAAACAGAGTTTCACAACACACACTGGTTTAAAAATACGGGAACAGATATAACAAAATTATACGGTTCTACTCGTTTAGAATTTCGTTTAAAAAAAATAAAAGGCCAGTGTTCTGTGGCATAGAAAAGGACAAAAAATTTCAATAAACCTTTGCTACAACAAAAAGAAAATAAGAAATGTAAAACATATCTATGATTTACGTTCTCAAACATATCTACGTTCTAATTTCGCCATACTACAAGACTGCTAGGACTGCTACGTTCTAATTTCGCCATACTACAAGACTGCTAGGACTGCTACGTTCTAATTTCGCCATACTACAAGACTGCTAGGACTGCTACGTTCTAATTTCGCCATACTACAAGACTGCTAGGACTGCTACGTTCTAATTTCGCCATACTACAAGACTGCTAGGACTGCTACGTTCTAATTTCGCCATACTACAAGACTGCTAGGACTGCTACGTTCTAATTTCGCCATACTACAAGACTGCTAGGACTGCTACGTTCTAATTTCGCCATACTACAAGACTGCTAGGACTGCTACGTTCTAATTTCGCCATACTACAAGACTGCTAGGACTGCTACGTTCTAATTTCGCCATACTACAAGACTGCTAGGACTGCTACGTTCTAATTTCGCCATACTACAAGACTGCTAGGACTGCTACGTTCTAATTCCGCCATACTACAAGACTGCTAGGACTGCTACGTTCTAATTTCGCCATACTACAAGACTGCTAGGACTGCTACGTTCTAATTTCGCCATACTACAAGACTGCTAGGACTGCTACGTTCTAATTTCGCATTACTACAAGACTGCTAAGACTGCTACGTTCTAATTTCGCCATACTACAAGACTGCTAGGACTGCTACGTTCTAATTCCGCCATACTACAAGACTGCTAGGACTGCTACGTTCTAAAACAGATAACAAAATTATGCAGGTTAAAACTAATTGGTTGCCCAACTCGCCCGTACAAGAAAGAAGCACGGAGATAGCGACGAACTTAGAGCAGAGGGGAAGGGTTACATAGCCGCAATAAATACAGGTACTTAGGCAGTAAACAGGCAGTCTGTAAACATTTTTATTACGAGGGGCGAACGGTCGTAATGTCGGTCAGCGCCTAGGAAAACCACCATAAGGCCAGATGGGACCAAAATAACCACGTTCCTGCCGTTTACTTCCATTCATAGACGAGGGCTCCAGACTCAGCCTCCAGGACGCGGAAATGGAGAAAGACTTCCATCGACTGACCAGGGATGGCAACTTCCGATGTCCTGGGACCAGGGAATCCAGACGAGAGGTCTCTAGGACCGGCAGGGAAATCCTTGGCAAGTCATTTTCTCTATTACATACAAATTAACGTCAAATTTAGTCAGTTAAAGTTATTAAATTCAAATTACCAATTAAACTTAAACAATGACTTCATTCTATGTTGAAAAATTAAATAAATTTTAAAAGTAATAAAATTATTTAGTATAACAAAAATGTTTACATAATGAATAATAAATATTAAAAAAGTGGTTTTGGTCATAAGCCAATCATTTTCAAGAAGACCAGATTTATTGTAGCATATAAATTTTAAAATTATTTATAATAAAATGTGAATTTACCAATTCAATCTTGAAATAAGGAGATAAAATTTTTTTACTATGTTAAATTTGCAAATAATTTTGTTTAAAATTGTGTAAATGTAATTCATGCATTATATATGAAATGTAGGATTTAAATATGTGAAAAATAACGAACTTTTAATTAATTATTTGTAAAGATAAAGAGAGAGTTAAATGTATTTATTTGAAAAGATAATTATTTTAGTATAAAATCAGTAATTAATTGCATTATAAAAACTTACAGTATTTGAATTTATCCTGTGTTGAACAACCAATAAAAACTAGTTTTTCCCAACTGATAAATAATGATTATAAAATCAAAGTACAGTTTTAATTAAATTTCATTAATTAATAAATATATAAAAATCAGAACCTAATGTTTCTTCAAACGAATTCTTTCCTGAGAACAATTCTATTGAGAGACGATGTCTACTGGCAGATCATGTTTAAAGAACACAGGAGCCTTTTAAAAAAGGTATCTTAAACATGATCATATTTTGCAGGTCCCCTTTCTGTGCCTGCAGATCTCATGAAGTGGTAAGATTCTTTGAAAATTTTGTGTGTTTATATAAATGTTATTTCTTTCCAGCTGACTATTTTACTGACATGTGTGACTATATACAGACCCAACAAACCTGCCAACCATCTTAGGGGAGGTCGTACAAACGTTAAGGTAGAAGTCAGCGGGAATAGGCTTGCATTTGGGCGTGGTCTATTACGCGGGAACACAAGACAAATATTAGGGATTTTAACACGGTACACAAAACGGTGTGAGCAGCAGATATAAAAATATAAATAAGGTAATTCTGCAAAACAAAACAGAAGCGAAGAGGAGTGAGGGGGGGGACGTTACAGTGTGTGTGTGTGTGTGTGTGTGTGTGTGTGTGTGTGTGTGTGTAATGAAGAAAGTAATAAATTGTTAATTAGATTAATTACCAAACTTAACAAATGTAGCTATAAAATTTTAGAAAATGGACCACCGAAGCTAATATAAAATAAGATAAAATATAATAATGTTAAAAGCAAATTTAATGAAAAGTATATAATTGAAATCATGTACTAATAGAGTAAAAGAAGGAATGGAGAAAATGCCCCAAAAACGATAATCTGTCGGGGGAAGGAGAAATATGTCTAAAGTAGCGCAAGTCACGAACGGAAAGGGTTAGAAATGTCAATCAAGTTTGTAGCAGCATCTCAAATCATGATAATGAACCATGGTTTAAGGAATATCTAAATTCGCACCGCAAGGAACACTTACGAAGCTAGCTAAAATCGAACCAGATCAAAAAAGAGAAAGTTTAATAGACAACCACCTTTGCAGGTCTTGACTAGCTTGTCTAAAGTAAATAGAAATTGCTTTTAGAAGGGGTGGGTAACCGCCCGACGAGTGAGGAGACGCATAGAAGAGCTGAAAGAGAACGGACGTATTTTAGCGAGACATCCAGAGGCGTTTCCAGGATGATGTTCCGTGACTAAAGACAACTAGCCCTAGATGGACGTGAAGATGGTCTGCTTTGCGAGCTTCTGAGAGAACGAACCTTTTATTATTTTTGTAAAATGTAAATTAAAGTAGAAAATTATTAAAGACGGCCGATCTAGTACGATTGTGTGCGTGTGTGTGAAAATCAAATATATGTTCATTATTCACAGCTTGTTTCAACTATTAAATTTGTAATATGTAAAGAAACATTATAATTTATTTATTGAGATTTGTTTTCAATAAGGACTATTAGATATGTTTGAAAGTTAAAGTGTTTACCAAGATAGAAAAAGTATGCATTTTTGTAACAAAAAGGATTTCTTTCTTGTAAATGGCCTTTATGAGTAACGTATACAAGTTATAATAAAAACCTTTATACGTTCCATTTGCACTTTATAAAAGAAAAACATATGAAAGTTTCAACATATATAAAGTTTCTGTTTTAGCTTGACAAGGAAAAATGTGTTTGCGCAATAAATAACACGCAGGTGTTTGAAACTCAGGTATTTGCACGTATACAACTGGGCTTGATTTAATAAATTGAAATTTATGTATTTCTGGCAACTCTTTTGCTCTGTTTAAAAAAGTCCCCCCCCCCTAGTGTAGCTTTGCTCTTGGCTTATATAATTTAGGTATCTCATTAGTTTCATGTTCACTGTAATTTTGTATCATATTTTTTTTTGTACACGGTAAATAAATTTAACCTCAGAGAAGTATAAGGTTCTACTAAATAGGCCTTTTTATTTGGTGAATCATTGCAAAATGTTTACAAATTTAAAATTGTAAGTTTGAAACTTATACATATATTCTAGTCCTATTTTAACAGATATTTATGTAACTCATACTTTAATGTGTATTCATTTGTATGTATACTTTCCTTATTAAATAAAATGTTCAATCAAAATTTACCAAAAAATTTGGAATTGCAATGACGATTTACGAATATATATTTTAACTATATAAAGTGAACTAAATGATAATCATTGATAAGATATATAACAGTAAGAGGAACAGCAAAATACTGTTTAAAGACAAAAGTTCTTGTCATTGACAGAAATAACTTACAGAGCAAAAAACATTAAAAAAACTCCCTTACATTTATCAGCTCACAGAGCCACAGTTAGTTCTATGACATTAAATTGCCTATAGAGCGCCGTGTTTGATCTATAGTGTACATGTCCAGGTTCTGTCACTGTTACTAATGTGTTTGTATAGGTTTGTATGAATGTTGATTTTTTATAGTGAATATGTACAGAAAATACATTTAAATATCACATTAAAATATTAAATAGCATATAACTTATAAAAATTTACTGCATCAAAACAAATAGAAACTACTAACGAGGTAATATATTACAGTTTTAGATCTAACTTTTTCTTCTTCGTCTTCTGCTCATCCTCGTCTTCTTCGTTGTCATCACTTACCTCGTCATCCTGGTTTTATTCTTCCTCTCCGTCTTGTTGGTTTTCTTCGATATCTTCTTCGTCTCTTTTGTATTTTCTTCGTTTCCTACTTCTTTTCCTTTACACTCGTTAATGTACGAGTATATATTATAGTACAATCGTTGTATTGTTGTATATCCTCACTTCAAGAACTTATTCCCGTTGTGATTTCACTCAATGATTACAAGCTTTCAAAAATGCTGACTCTTTATTGGTGAAAGACTTGCAGCAGTTTTATTAATCTCAGTTATTTATTACTAATTAATTTAGTCTGCCTAATTAATTAATTAAATTAAATAATTACGGCATTACATCAAATTGTTAAATATAGGCCTACATACAAATAATTATTCATGTAATTCATTCGTCATAATTATTCTATTTTGTTTTATTTAAAAAAACAAGCACGTTTAAAAAAAAAAAATTATTTTAAAAATATTAATTTTTGCTAAAGTTTAGCCGTTCACGTTAAGTAAAATATGGATGGTTTTTATTATATTTAAATGATCTATTTTAATTATTACTAGAATAAAATGTTTCACATGATTGAGCAGTGTTTTTTACTAGGTTTTATATTTTTATCTCTAGCAGAGCTGAAAAATAAAATACTTTGTCGAGACGGATTCATGCATCTGTGTTCTGAAACATTGATTTTATAATATAAGTATGATGTGAAAACTCTGTAGTATGGGGTACCTGTTAAAGTTTAGAGTATTATAAACCACCAGGTGTAATAATAAAACAGCAAATTATTGCTGAAGTTGTGATGCTTTAGCGTGTTTTATTCGCTCCTGTTTTCACTTATAATTAGTCATACTAGAATATTTATATGTTTCCCAAATATATTTACAGTTTATTACCAACGTTCCAATATTTAAAACCATCAATTAAATTATATAATAGTATTGTCTTTTCATATTTGCTATATATTTATTAAATATTCTTTACGAAATACTTAGCATAGATATTTTTAAAAATATTATAATAGATCTTCTCCTACAGTGGTTAGACCCCATAGGTTTTATTTTTAGGTTATTTTTTAAAGTTCTTAACAATCCTGGAGCTGAAACATTACCATGAACTACAATCGCAATACAATTTATATCTCTCTACAATGTGTATCCACTTTATATTGTTTTCTACGGTGCTCTAAAACTGTCCTTTTAGTAGTACTTCCTTCGATATTTTGTCTATCCACAAGTATTCTTTAGTAAACCCAGATCTTGAAAGTCAAGTGGAAATTGATATCCCACTTGAAATTCCCCTTCTAGGTTCTCCGCGTTTCCTGTAACTTCTGCCTTGTATAATTCTCCCGAAAAGCTTGAGTGAATGATCTAAGACCTTTAGTGACATAATGAGGTGCTTTTAAGATTCCTTAAGTTTTTTTAACTGCGTGTAACCATGAAGATGAAAGTAGAGACAGGGTTTTATGGCGCTTTATTTAACACGGATAAAAAAAAACAGATATTTATTGCGCCCCTTATTATTTCGATTTGTATCCCCTTGCCTTTATGGCCTTTTTTTATACAGTATATACAATTTCTACCCTAGTTATGTCCGGTCCTAACTCTACTATGGGTAAATCCTTCCTTACGATTATCTTCTCCGTTATCTTTAAAATATCATCTTACAGAAACGTTTTATCATCTCCTCAATTTTTTGTAGTTATTATCCACAGATATGATTTTACTGCAACCCTTAAACCCTTGTTTTATCTTGTTAAAATTAGAATTGAAAGGCTTGTATTCTTTCTTATTTGTTTTTTAATAATCTCTTCTGTTTTTTTTAAATTTTTTGTTTCAATAATTTATCATTTATCTTTCTTGGATGATTTATAACTTCTTGCTCTTTTATGAGTTATGTACTAATAGTGTATTGCTGTGATCTTTTTAAATGCAAATATAAATGCCACACTAGGCTATAAACTTGGTGAATACGGTATAGTTGCTCCAGAGAGAGTCGCATCTTAACGATATTAAAAGCATTATATTTCACGAAGATTGGAAGACCGCATCTTATAGTCTTATGTTGCCTGAAGAAGCTGTTTAATATATTACGAGTTCGAAACAAAACCAAGTTCGTTAAACAAAAACTGTCAAATCATTAGACTCGACATCCTCTCCGGATCTCTCGACGAAAAGCGTGTTAAAATCTATTACAGAGCTAGAAATATGTTCCTAACGGTTCCAGGCCTAAACTAGTTACAACTCTGTGACGTTTTTACATCTGTCAGGACATTTCCGACGGTAAAACGTTCTCTTTAGAAACTTAATGTACGTAATCAACGCAGACTATTCTGCAGGGCGATCGTTCATTATCGCTCGAGTTTATTTTAAATGTTGACTCAGTACTTTGCCTCGTCATTTGGATTCGTTAAATGTTATCGGTGTAATTCCAGTCCTGATGACGTAGACGTTTCCCATCGGTTTTTATTCCCTTCACACAACTAATCTGCTTGCCAACCCTTCACTCGTTTTAATTGTGATCTTTAGATATGTTTTATTTTCTTTGTTGTTCAAATTTCAACAGCATTAAACTAATATAATTGTAAATGTCTATATCATTATATATATATATATATATATATATATATATATATATATATATAAATTATTTCGATGTTTTACGAATTTACTAGTATAGAAGAGAATATTAGATTAGTAAATTTTAGGTTGTAGTCGTTTAAATTTTTCCTTTGCATTTTTCTCGTTTTTTAATTGGAACTCATTGTTTCAATTTTAAACCACTTTTACTAAAATAATACCTAACGAAACTAGAAACAACAAGAAAGATCTCTTATAACCTAAAGAATTAGTACTATTTTTATAGTAAACAAAAATTTAGATAATAAAAAAAGAGTTAAAAGAGAATTTGTCCTAACTTTTATTGGTAAAATTCGACGACCGCCTTAATCTTTCCTTACAATATTAATCGATTAAAATTATTCTTCTAAGCTAAAACATAAGTAAAATATGTTTAATCGACTGAAATATTTTTAAAAAAGAAATAGATGCATATAATTTAACGGATTAATATCTTCAGAATTATAGAATTCGATTCTTGCACAAGTAATATAATTTCTTTGTTCACTCCCTCAATTTTAAAATGTTCAATTCACTTTCGTTTGTCAAATTTAGTTAGTTATTAGTTTCATATACTGTTTTACTTTTAATTCGTACAAATTTTTAATTTGTCTTAATAATACTTATTCAAAATTTTACTGACTTCTTGACTCTTTACTATATTTAATATTTCATAAATTAAAACCTTATTTTTTAAATATTAAAATTGTTATTTAAAAAATAGGAAATTATTAATTTCTTAATTGAAACGTTGATTCAGACAGTTTCAACAAACACACACACACACACACACACACACACACACACACACACACACACACACACACACACACACACACACACACACACACACACACACACACACACACACACACACACACACACACACACACACACACACACACACACACATACACACACACACAAAGCAATGAGATATTGTAATAGGGTGATTCTTAAGCCTATGTCTAAGTACTTGCCTCTTGTCTAAGTAACAAGAGGTAAACTGAGACGGACAAGGGTAATAAGACTATCCATAAATAAATGTTATGAAACAGGAAGATCCATACATCCTATCCTAATCACGATCTTCACCTCCCACATCCTTGCGTCTCATTCACCCTCTAGGTGGATTAACTGGAGAGCATTCTACGAGGATGTTGCTCGGCTACTGCCTCAAAATCCTCCACCTATTTCTACGATCGACGACTTGGACGTTCTGACCCTCCAAGTCCAAATAATCTTCTCGACCGCCATATTCAAGAATTCCTGCTCCGTACAGTCGACTCCCAATACACCTTTCCTTTAAAACCATATAATGATCGAAATCGCGAAAAAACGCTATCTGCGTCGATCATGGCAGAAAACGAGGTCTTCGGCGTTCAAACGTCGACTCAGCCGTCAAATCCTCCTAGTGAAGGAACCTTTGGAAGGTTACGCCACTGAATGGTTAGATTCCTTGGATGTCACGGACGGCTAAGTGACTAGAGCCACTCGTCTGATCCTTGGCGAAAAGGGATGTAGTCACCCACTCCAAGACACCACAGGTCTAGTGTTCTCTGACGCAGGCAAAGCAGAAGTCATTGCTGACTCTCTGGAAGCACAGTTCTCGCCGCACCATGGGATCGGCGATGACGCGGTCACTGCCTTTGTTGGCGGGTACCATCTTGAATACTCCTGAGATAGAGTCACATCCTTTCACTCACCTTAACGTCAATGGAGAAATCAAGAAGCTACGACACGAAAAATCGTCAGGTTTAGACACCATCACATCCACTGCCCTTAAAACGTCACCTCCCATCCTACATCTTAGACATCTTCAACTCCGTTATCTGCCTACTTCACTTCCCTACCTGCTGGAAATCGGAAAAAGTCATCCTTCTTCCAAAACCTCGTAAACCTCTAAACCTCTGTAAAAACTACCGACCAATCTCCCTCTTACCCACTTATCCAAAATCTTTGAACGCCTCCTCTACGTCCGCATCTTCCCCATCCTAGATGGTGTCATTTCGGAAACAGCCTGGAGCAAATCGGATTCAGAAGAGGTCATTCCACCACACAACAACAGCTACAAGTGATGAACATGGTAGTGGACGCCTTCAACAAGAAGCAATCCACAACAGCAGTCTTTATTGATGTCAGCAAGGCCTTCGACTGAGTCTGGCATCCTGGTCTTCCCTACAAATTGGCCAACAGTCCAATACCTAAACACACCGTCTTCCTCCTCCGCTCTTACCTGTCTGATAGAAACGTCACTACGCCTCCTCCACCTTCCGCCCTAGCTCTGTGGGTGCTCCGCAGGGTTCCGTCCTAGGCCCGCTCCTCTATTTCCTCTGTTTGTGTGTGTGTGTGTGTGTGTGTGTGTGTGTGTGTGAGAGAGAGAAAGAGTATGTTTGTGTGTATGTATACAATTTATTTTATATTATTTATATGTTAAAAGGAAATAACTGATGAAGATTACTAATTATAAATTAATATAATTATATAAATAGTATATAACTATCCATCAACTATACTAAGCAATGGTAACAACATTCCTATTTGTATCACTTGAAACACGACCACGACCTCGTGGTAGAGCATTCATATTTCTTTGTGAAAAAAGAGTTTTAATATGAAAAATGATTTCACACAGCGATAAAAAAATCTGTTGTTACACCCCAACGTAATCTTGGCGAGTCCGGCGTAAATGTGCACCCTGCTGATAACAAATGTTGCGGAAACAATCCGACCATTCCGCTGCGGAATTTATCATCGAATCCCGCCCCGACGTGGATGAATACATTGTGTGCTTTGTTTACAGCTGCACAGGATTCTAGGAGAGTGATGTTACGAAATACTGCGCTTAATGGAGTCTTTAAATATTCTTAATGAATATGTAAATTCTTTAAGCGTGTTTTTCAAAAATGTTTGATTAAAGAAAGTTCTTAGTTTACATTGAATTTACCTGATTTTTTAAAATTCTGTGTATTACACACACACACACACACACACACACACACACACACACACACACACACACACACACACACACACACACACACACACACACACACACACACACACACACTCACACACACACACACACTGTAACGGTCTGGAAGGCCGTCCAAATTTCGAAATTTTAAATAACAATTTTAATATTTGAATAATAAGGTTTTAATTTATGGTATAAGGAAACGTTGTAAAGAGTCAAGAAGTCAGTAAAACTTTGAATAAGTATTATTAAGACAAATTAAAAATTAAAATAAAATAAAACTGTAATAACTAACTAAATTTGACAAACGGGAGTGCAGTGAAAATTTTCTAAGTGCCAAAAAATGCTAACTTGAGAACTAGGTCACGTAGAACTATCACTGACATTTTTAAATGACCAGCAAGAACAATAGTGAATTCCAAAATGAACAATAGTGAAAACTAAATTTAAAAAACTTAAATAACAAAAAACGTTACAGCCATTTAAAAATAATAGACATTTTTCAGTGTTCTAAAACAGGTAACAAAATTATGCAGGTTAAAACTAATACTTTGTCCAACCCGCCCGTACAAGAAAAGAAGCACGGAGATAGCGACGAGCTTAAAGCAGGGGGGAAGGGTTACATAGCCGCAATAAATACAGGAACTTAGGGACCTGTAAGGCAGTCTGTAAACATTTTTAATACGAGGTGCTAACGGCCGTAATGTCGGATCGCGCTTAGGACCACCACCATCGGCCAGATGGGACAAAACCATCACGCTTCCTCCGTCTAAGACCATTCATGGACTAGGGCTCCAGACTCAGCCTCCAGGACGCGGAAATGGAGAAAGATTTCCATCGACTGACCAGGGATGGCAACTTCCGATGTCCAGGGACCAGGGAATCCAGACGAGAGGACTCTAGGACCGGCAGGGAAATCCTTGGCAAGACATTTTCTCTATTATATACAAATTAACGTCAAATTTAGTCAGTTAAACTTATTAAATTCAAATTACCAATTAAATTTAAACAATGACTTCACTCTATGTTGAAAAATTAAATAAATCTTAAAAGTAGTAAAATTAATTAGTATAACAAAAATGTTTAAATAATGAATAATAAATATTAAATTTACAAAGTGGTTTTGGCCATAAGCCAATCATTTTCAAGAAGACCAGATTTATTGAATCATATAAATTTTAAAATTATTTATAATAAAATGTCAATTTACCAATTCGATCTTGAAATGAGAAGATACAATTTTTTATTATGTTAATTTGGAAATAATTTTGTTTAAAAATGTGTAAATGTAATTAATGAATTATATATGAAATGTAGGACTTAAATAAGTGAAAAATAACGAACTTTTAATTAATAATTTGTGAGGATAAAGAGAGAGTTAAATGTATTTATTTGAAAAGATAATTATTTTAGTATAAAATCAGTAATTAATTGCATTATAAAAACTTACAGTATTTGAATTTATCCTGTGTTGAACTACCAATAAAAACTTTTAGTTTTTCCAACTGATAAATAATGATTATAAAATCAAAGTACAGTTTTAATTAAATTTCATTAATTAATAAATATATAAAATTCAGAACCTAATGTTTCTTCAAACGAGTTCTCTCCTGAGAACAATTTTTTTGAGCTATTCTAAAAATTAGTTGGTTTTTTGTATTGAAGCCCAGAGATGATGTCTATTGGCAGATCATGTTTAAAGAACACAGGAGCCTTTTAAAAAAGGTATCTCAAACATGATCATATTTTGCATGTCCCCTTGCTGTGCCTGCAGATCTCATGAAGTGGTAAGATTTTTTGAAAATTTTGTGTGTTCATATAAATATTGTTTCTTTCCATCTGACTATTTTACTGACATGTGTGACTATATACAGACTCAACAAACTTGCCAACCATCTTAGGGGAGGTCGTACAAACGTTAAGGTAGAGGTCAGCGGGAATAGGCTTGCATTTAGGCGTGGTCCATTACGCGGGAACACAAGACAAAATTTAGGGATCTTAACACGGTACACACAACGGTGTGAACATCAGATATATAAATATATAATAAATATGTAATTGTGCCAAACAAACGCGAAACGGGGGTGACGTTGCAACACACACACTTCCGCGGCAAAACCTTGCACAATATTAGGGAGAGTATCGCCGATTCTTGCGTTCCACACCCTACCAACAACGAGACCACATTTACGCATTTTTCGCGCAAGCTCTACCTGGTGATGATGAACACTGTGGGGACGAAAGGCGCCAGTTCAACCGGGGTCAAAATTTGATCCCACCCGACTTACCATATACTGGTACCTGTGGTGTGTCGAGCGTGATATAGCAGTGGATAAATCCCTGGACTTTCATAAAAAACCAACCAAAATGTTCAAACTCATTTATGTGATAATATGTATCTTATAAATTGTTGTTCAACTGTCAATTTCTATTACTTTTCTATTGCAAGGGTATTTCTTAAAGAATCTTTTCTCGAGTATAGTTGAAATATTTAATTTTACTCTTGTTGCTGGTTGGAAAAGTTTCAGAAAGTTTATGTACTTGATTTACCGCCGGATAGTTATAGTAATTTTAACAATTTTACGTTCTAACTTGTTTTAATTAAATGAAAATTATTATACAATTCCCACTTACATTCCATTGAAGTTTTGTTATTTATTTTAGTATTTATAAGTAGAATAAGTAGTTATTTAAACATGAAATACACTTGAATGGTTTAAAAATTTCAGAAATGTTCATGTAATATTTCAATAACTAAATTTTCCATAAATGCTCATAAAGCTCATCAAACAATTGGATAACACTATTATTTAAACGTTACTAACATTTGTAGTCATTGTGAAAACATTGTGTTTATTTAGAGATAAAATGACACACATAAATGTACATACTTATTTAAATACAACAGAAGAATAATTTATACCAATTTATTTTAATTTAGTCCATATAATTATTTGTAGAAGTAACAGGCAAGATTACTTCCTAGTACCTTTGTGCTTAATTTATATTTGTGCTCCCAAACATAAATCTGAAGGATTTTAGAACCAATTTTACTGGATTTACATTCTTACCGTTATTTGATGCTAGATGATTAATATATGATATATGGATATGGAATAAGTTATATTAACTTAAGGACTAAATCATTTGTTATTGACTTTCTTTATGAATGTGTTATTCTCTTACTTATATTGACTTTAAATAAAATATGTTACTAATCATTTTGAATGCATAGTGCTTTGACTTTGTTAAACGTTAACCTGCTGAAACTTTCATCTTGTGATTTTAGAACTTGCATTTTATACTTGAACAATTTTTTATTTCATGACCACCATTTATAATGCTACTTAAAAAGAAAATAGTCATTTGCTTATATATTTTTTAGTTATTTATTTTTAATGAGTGATTTTATATATATTTAAAGAAATCAGAATCTATGATGTTAACAAATGGCCAATTTAGGGAAGACGAGGGCCGCACAACTAATTCCACACATAAATGTATATTTAGGCAATACGTATATCGTATAGTATGCGTCGTATATTAAATAATATGAATCAATAAACGTTACGAAATTATTTTCATAAACAATACATATCAAGCTCAACGGACAAAGGATCAAAATAAATATAATATTACATTTTTAGTTGTTATTTAATCATGCTGTTTACGTTTATCAGAACACAGTATTGGTAAAAAAACTCGTATTGTTTAACTCTAATTTGTTTAACTCAGCATTGTTTAACTGTAATTTGTTTAACTCAGCATTGTTAAACTCTAATTTGTTTACCTCAGCATTATTTAACTCTAATTTGTTTAACTCAGCATTGTTTAACTCTAATTTTTTTAACTCAGCATTGTTTAACTGTAATTTGTTTAACTCAGCATTGTTTAACTCTAATTTGTTTAACTCAGCATTGTTTAACTCTAATTTGTTTAACTCAGCATTGTTTAACTCTAATTTGTTTAACTCAGCATTGTTTAACTCTAATTTGTTTAACTCAGCATTGTTTAACTCTAATTTGTTTAAATCATCCATAAGTATGTACCTACTTCAGTTATTGAGAATACTGTGAATGGGCAAAATCGTTCATTAGTTCATCAAATTCAATCTGAAATAAAGTGGTGGCAACCTTTAGCAGATCTCGAAGATGGTTGTCTGTGAGTCTGTTGCGGGGAGGAAATTCTATGAATTCCATTGTTGAAAAGGGCACTCACAAAGCTATACGCTTCCAAACACTGAAACTATTTTCCTATTGAAGACACGAAGTTTGAGATATTTCTCCTCAGGCACTTGACTCCAAAATGCAGAACCAGTTTCCAACCTCGTCTGAAAGATGTTTATCACTTTGCAAGTCACAGAGCTCTCACTGGGGGTAGAGCAATGTTCAACCTATATCCTATAACCTACACCAACCTATATCCTATAACCTACACCAACCTATATCCTATAACCTACACCAACCTATATCCTATAACCTACACCAACCTATATCCTATAACCTATACCAACCTATATCCTATAACCTACACCAACCTATATCCTATAACCTACACCAACCTATATCCTATAACCTACACCAACCTATATCCTATAACCTACACCAACCTATATCCTATAACCTACACCAACCTATATCCTATAACCTACATCAACTATAATTTTATGTTTTACATTTATTAATAACTCAATAATATAATGTGTTTGACATTCATATGAGGCCGCACATAACCAGGTCGCGAGTTGCTAGTTGGCCATCCCTGGGCTTTCGTATGAAAGCAGCTGTTTTATGAAACCATGTTATCACTTATTTTAAGCAAAATGTGGGGAAATAACGATATTGCATATTTTGCCATTTTATAAAAAGTTTTTCTCCCATAAAAAATTAAAATGAGTTTTTCTGATAAAACATTTTTAACATCAAATATCATCCATTACAAGTTTAAAAAAATGTATTTGAATTTGAGTGGATGAATTAAAAGTACTTTATTAACGATTGGAAATTTAAAAAGTATATATATTGGTACTGTATATTGGTACTGCTGTTGGTACTGTTTACCGACGAAAAGCTTTGGATATAAATTAATAAATATTCTTGTATTTGAATAACCTATGTTGTTTTAATATATATATATATATATATATATATATATATATATATATATTTGTAGCTTTGCAACACTGTTTTCTTGTATTCACTTATCACTTTCAGTATATGTACGTGAACAAATACCAAGTAAGATTCTTGTTTAAGTACATATAGTGAATGTGATATATATATATATATATATATATATATATATATATATATATATATATAACACGTTTTCTTGTTTAATAATTTAAAACAACATAGGTTATTCAAATACAAGAATAATTATTAATTTATATTCAAAGGTTTTCGTTGGTAAACAGTACCAACATCATCAGGAATGAAAATTACAATAATGTAAGCTATAGGCCTAAAACATATGTTAAATTAGAAATAGAATTGTTGATAAATTTATACAATTTGCCAAATTTATTTTGTTGCTGTAACATTATAGACATTGAATATAGTATCAAATGTAGAATGTATTTGTATTTGTTCTATTATTTATTTGTTATTATTATTCTATTTATATATTTCGAATATTTCATATATATTCATTCTTAATCCTTTATTAATTTCTTTTATAAGTTTCATATTTTCAATATTTGGAAATTGGTGCTTAATTATAATATTTTTAATAAACAAAATAATAATTTAATTTGCAATAGTAATAGTAATTGTTACGTACTTTTCTTTAAATTAAAGATAATTTAAAAGACAGTGTAAATGCTTCAGAGAGGGACTCCTTATCGGCCAACCTTTGTCTCTTACAAGGTTCGGTACGCCCAGTTCCATTCCAATCGTCGGTTAAACGACATCTCTCCCGTCACTCTCGACGTGACGAAGTTTTGTGTGTTCTAAACGAGGCTCGTTTTAGACCATTTCTCTCTCTTTGTTTCTCCTGTCGTGTGGAGAAGGTACTCTTAACATTAATAGTGACATTTTATATATAAGTGATTTCTTTAAGTTCAACAGGAAATTGATAAGTGCGGGAAAGGGTGCACCCGAATAACTGTCCGAAAAGTGGTGGTACTTCGCCCAGTGAGGTATGTACACAACGTCAATTTCATTTATTTAATTATTTAAGGTCCTCCGGAAATCAATGTTGCCGTTATATGGCAAATTATTTAACATTTTTGGTCCTACGGCCCGGATCTTTTGAAAAGGTCCTATGTTAAAACATGTCCACAAGTGTGACGTACATATTTCCAACCGCACGCAATATCTTGTCCTTGTTACAAGGCTTACCTCACTCAATTTCTTATCTCTCAGCTGTTCAAATACAGTAGATTATAACAAACCCTCTCTGAAAGCATATCTTTATAATTCATTACGCTTGTCTATTTGTAAACAATTAGTATGATTCAAAGTTTATGTTTCTCACTCATACTATGTTAATAGGCTAATATATTTATAAATATTTTCTGCTATTTAGTATGGTAAAAGAAGTCACCTATGATTTCACTGCTTGTAAATTACAAATTTATATTTATTAATGCTTATTGTTTTGAAGCAGATCATTCAGTTACATGCTGTCTAATGTAATTGTAATTATTTCTTTTTAAAATATTTACATTTTTTCATAATTTGTATTGAACGTTTTTCTGATTGCAATTATTGGAAGATATCTTGTTATTGTAACCTTGAATAAGAGACATTTGTTTACTTGAACTGTCTACGTCTGTTCATAGGTTCAAACATTCAATATTTACATTTCTTTGTGAGAAACTAGTTTATGCTTTCTCTATCGCTCTTGCTATTAGTATAGCATATTTTGTTAGTGTATTTAAAGAGCCTTATTGTTATTGTAGATATAATTCAATTCTACAAAATGGCCAAATCACTAAGAGTAATCACTGCTAAGAAGGAAGCTCTATTTTCCCAGATCCAATCTATTTATGATCTAACGCAAAAGATTTCTGATAAAGCGATCATGCAGGAATTAATGATTCGAGCTCCCTCTGTCGCTAGCATTAAACAAGAATTTTTAGACACATTGGACTTATTCAATGAACTCTCTTTGGAAAAAGATAACGATTTTATTCCCAATTTCTCAACTTCGGCTGTGGTTAATGATCTTGTTTCTCGCATAAATTACACTGTTGCTTCAATAGAAGCGAAACAAGCTGCTAGGCAAAAAACCGAAGCTAGCTCTTCACTCTCGTCGCAAATCCCACTGCGACTTCCAAAATTGGAACTCAAACATTTTACGGGTGATCCATTTGAATGGATTTCTTTCAAAAATCTCTTTGACTCTACCATACATAAAAATACATCTCTCAATGCTGTCACCAAACTACAGTATTTGCTCAGTGTACTCTCAGGTGAACCATTAAAATTAATTAACTCTTTACCTATTTCGGAAGTTAATTATCAAGTCGCGTATGACCTTCTTATGGAGAGATATCATTCTCCAAGACGTTTAATGTCAATTCATCTCAATAGAATTCTCGACTTGCCGAATATCAATTACACTTCTAACCAAATGCGTAACTTTGTTACAAGTTACACAGAGAACACCCAAGGCTTGAAGGGGCTACAAATTGATATCACGAGTAACAATCCCTTATTGTCAGCGATGATTTTACGCAAGCTGGATTCTACTATACTGAAGAAGCTTGAACAATCACGGGATAATACGTCGACTCTGGCAACACCTGCGGAAATTATCAACTTCCTCTCACAAAAATGTAGTGAACTTGAACACGCGACACTACATTCCTCTTCAACTCTCAACCCTAACTCATTACCTTCAAACTCGCCTCAAACTTCGAAGGGAAAACAGTTAATGTATAAGACTCAGGTTAACCGAAAGGGGACTTCGCTGGTGACTTGTAACTCTGTCAATGACACAGCGTCTGAAACAAAGCATCCTTTATGTTTTCTGTGTAAAGGAACAGACCATAAAATCTATTCCTGCCTTAAGTTTAAGGCCAAATCTCCGACAGAGCGTTTGAAGATCGCGAAGTCGTATAGTAGATGTATTTCATGTTTGGGCGCTCACAGTGTGAAGTTTTGTAAATCCAAATCGACTTGTTTTCAATGTAAAAGGAAACATCACACTCTTCTCCATTTCGACAACGATCACCTGCCTCAGCATACACCATTAAAGTCCTCTATTTCCCAGGACCAAGGTGTAACAGAAGTTGTTCAGTCACCTATTAGTATGACTTCTCAGGCGACTAATCCTGCCTCTCAATGTACAACTGTGCTCCTGGGCACACTTTTAGTAAAACTCTCCTCTCCTACCGGGACGACTTATGTTTTCCGGGCTCTGGTGGACTCAGGAAGCCAATCCTCATTTATTTCAGAGCAAGTAGCTCAACTAATGTGTGTAACTCGAACGAGAAGTAATCACAACATTGTTGGACTTTCTCAAACCCTTACTCGCTCAAGGGGCATGACCTCTTTAGGGGTGCACACTCTGGATGGCACAGTAATAGCTGCCAAACATAATTTTCTCATTCTCGACAAAATTTGCGTCGATTTACCTCGTACTCACATTGACGTTAAAGTACTAAATAAGGTACAATCTTATACGCTTGCTGACCCTACTTTTCATTTGCCAAGTCGCATTGATATTCTTCTGGGCGGCGCTCTTTTTCCTTTAATATTGACTCCAACTACGCATTCTCTCGGCTCTAATATGCCGTGCCTGATAGGCACTCACTTTGGATTCATGGTTATGGGAGAAGCTCCATGTCTGCCTACTTGTGAAAGCGAATCTAGTGCTAGTATGTCCACCACATTACTCACGGTGAATGACTTGGAACTGCACAATTCTCTACAAAAATTCTGGCAACATGAAGAAGTGCCCTTCACCTCAAAACTCTCACCACATGATCAAGCATGTGAAGCTCATTATGTCGCTACTCATACACGCGACAGTTCAGGTCGTTACTGTGTCCGACTTCCTTTCAAAGAAGATAAACCTCTTCTCGGAACTTCTCGCGGGAACGCGGAAGTACGATTAAAATCTCTCGAACAAAAGTTCAACTCTAAGCCTCGCTTCAAGCAACTTTATGCAGAATTCATGTCTGCCTATTTGACTTCTGGACACATGATACTTGCCCAAAACACTCAGCTCATTTCTCTTTTACTTCGAGGTGGCTTCGAATTGCGGAAATGGACTACTAACGCTTATCAACTATTACAGTATCTTCCATACGAACACCTAGAGACACCCACGTTTCTTCAGGATACCGCAAAACTCATTGACACAGGGGAATATAAACCTATTTCACCTATATCTCTTCTCTCCACCGTTCACTCAGAATGGGACTTGCTGAGGAAATATTCTAGCTTTAGTCGACTGCAGCGTGTAATGGCGTACTTATTGCGTTTCATACACAACTCTCGTCACTTAGGAAGAACTGTTGGACCTCTCACTACGGGGGAGTTGAACTCAGCCAGAATCCGAATATACAAATTACTTCAGGCATCCTCCTTCATCGAGGATTTAAAGGCATTAGGACACACCCCTTCTAACAGGGTATCTTCTAGGCTTCGACGATTAACACCATTTCTCGATAGCGATGGCGTCCTGCGAGTTGGTGGACGACTGGAAGCAGCACAGATTCGTTATGAGACACAACATCCGGTGATTTTGCCTAAGAAACACCCTGTGGTTGACTCCTTGATTGACCTATATCATCGGAAGTACCTTCATTCTGGAGTTCAACTCACTCAATCACTTCTCGCACAAGAGGTGTGGATATTGTGTGCTCGGAATGTAATCCGTGCACGCGTCTTCAAGTGTACTGTGTGCTTTAAGCACCGACCTAAAAATAAAAATCCTCTTATGGGAAACTTACCTCAACCTCGACTGACCCCTACTCGCCCATTTCTCAACACAGGCATTGATTATGGTGGTCCTTTCACTCTGAAAGTACATAATCTACGCTCTATTCGAACCATCAAGGCATACATCTGTGTCTTTGTTTGCCTTGTCACCAAAGCTGTTCACATTGAGGTGGTCACTGATCTCTCGACGGACGCGTTCATCGCAGCATTGACTCGATTTGTGTCTAGACGAGGTCTTTGTCAACACATCTATTCCGACTGCGGAACAAACTTTGTGGGAGCTGACAATGCTCTGCGATCTCTACTCAGGACCTCAGGACAAGATCTCGTTTGTGAATTTTCATTTCAACGTGGAGTTAATTTTCACTTCAATCCTCCTGCTGCACCTCATCAAGGAGGGCTATGGGAAAGCGCAATTAAAAGCGCTAAACATCACTTGCGTCGCGTCATAGGTGAACACGTTCTAACTCTCTCCGAATTCATGACTCTGACAACTCAAGTCGAGTCAATCCTCAACTCTCGACCACTCACACCTTTGTCTAACGATCCTTCCGATCTCACTGCTCTGACCCCAGGACACTTTTTAATTGGAGCTCCACTCGTCGCCGTACCCGAAAGAAATCTGGCTGAAGTCCTTACTAATCGACTTAAGCATTGGCACCTCGTCCATGCTTTTCACCAACGCGTGTGGAAAAGGTGGCAGCTGGAATATCTTCACACTCTACAGCAGCGGACCAAATGGACGGAAACGACAGACAACCTTCGTGTGGGCGACCTAGTGCTAGTGCATCAACCTACTCCGCCTCTCTCTTGGCCATTGGCAAGAGTGACACAAGTGTTCCCTGGCACAGACGGTGTGGTGCGAGTTGTTCAGCTCAAGACACAGCAAGGACTTATAACTCGACCTTCTCATAAGGTTTTCCCCCTGCCCATTAGTGCAGAATAAACTTATTATTTTTCTCATGTTTCTAGAAAAGGAATTTTTATTTTATTTAGTGTATATTTGTTTTTTGTGAAGAACTCTCAGTTTGTTTATTGATAATTATTGTTTTCTTTTCTCTCATGCTGGGGTAGCTTGTATTGTATTCTTCTTTGAATCCTAGGAGGATTCAAGGCCCCCGGTATGTTACGTACTTTTCTTTAAATTAAAGATAATTTAAAAGACAGTGTAAATGCTTCAGAGAGGGACTCCTTATCGGCCAACCTTTGTCTCTTACAAGGTTCGGTACGCCCAGTTCCATTCCAATCGTCGGTTAAACGACATCTCTCCCGTCACTCTCGACGTGACGAAGTTTTGTGTGTTCTAAACGAGGCTCGTTTTAGACCATTTCTCTCTCTTTGTTTCTCCTGTCGTGTGGAGAAGGTACTCTTAACATTAATAGTGACATTTTATATATAAGTGATTTCTTTAAGTTCAACAGGAAATTGATAAGTGCGGGAAAGGGTGCACCCGAATAACTGTCCGAAAAGTGGTGGTACTTCGCCCAGTGAGGTATGTACACAACGTCAATTTCATTTATTTAATTATTTAAGGTCCTCCGGAAATCAATGTTGCCGTTATATGGCAAATTATTTAACAGTAATACAATATAGACTTCATTTTTATTTATAGGCTATGAAATAAAAAAAATCACGAAATTATTTAAAAATACAAATATCAAAGTTGCATACAAAACTAATAACAAAATAATAAAAATAATAAATAACAATAATAAAACAATTAATATACATGAAAAAGGTGGTGTTTATAATTTAGAATGCGAAAACTGTAATAAAGCTTATATAGGTCAAACCAAGGTTATATATATATATATATATATATATATATATATATATATATATATATATATATATATATATAAGAGAGAGTGTGAACAAATAGATAGAATTGAAAAATATTAATTTTCGGAAATAAGATTTAAACTTTACATATTTGAGCTAAATTTGTTACATCAATATAGAATTGAAAACCAATTGGATACGCACAGCACAATTCTGCCAACATGTATATTATTAAGAGATCATACGAATATATGTTTCAGCAATATAGCCTATATTATATCATCTTAGTTCATCAAGATCACTTATGGAGATAGACTTCTTCTTAAAACTTAGGAAGTCAGTAATAACTGCTGTGAGATTTGGGTTATGCGTAAATAAGTGGTTTAATAATGATTATTTGGTCGTGATTGAACCGCTTGTATATACCCGAAGAGTAACTTCAAATGAGATTTGTATAAATAATTGTTCTATTCCATGCTTTACTTTTTATCTGAGGACCTATTAAGTTCATCGAGGTAATTTGTTAGAGTTCTTTTTAAGATTACATACGAGTCTCTCCATGCTTTTGTAAACATAATGTGTACAACTTAACTAAATTGATAATTATAAAACTGCGTTATAAATCGAAATTCAAACCATAGGTTTTATACTGTGACTCGTCGCCTAGGAACTGTCTGATGCCTGTTTTATAACTGGGTCAGGGTTAGCTTGAGTACTGCCCCCGGCCGATGGTTTATCGATATCTCTCTGTCGTGATTCTCTCTACTTGGAAATCCCGGAGGGACTTTGAAACATCCATTTTGTATGTTTTTTATGTGAGTACAAAGTTGATATTAGTATGTATTTAATGTCGAGTCTCACAACGAATTGAATTTACTCAAATTATGAAAAAGAGTTATGCAGCATACAATTATCTTATAGATATTCTAACCCATTTTAAAATAGAGTATTTACTGAATATACTTGCGTATTCATTCATTTAGCATGCATGGGTTTGCTGGACAAACTAATGTTTATATATTAGCTTACGTTATGTTTGGAATTTTTTTATGTCCAAACCCACAATGTACAACTTTAGAGAAACATTTAAAAAGTTTTAAAATTAGAGAAAAATTATAAAATTCTGTGAACTATTTAATACTGCTATCACGTAAGTGTCATTTCTGTGACCGACGTACTGAATAAATAAATACATTTATATAAGATGTTGTAATAGCTATGATTATTTTAAAATTTGTAAAAGATTAAAAAGATTTTAACTGTAGAAACACCAATTCCAGTTAGGTAAGTGAATTTATTTAGTTTGTTGTATAATAATATTAATAATATTGAATTGAAATTGAAATAAAAACTTGAAGGAAATATTGTGCAAAAGTTATTTTATTGTGGTAAATATGCTAGTGGTTTCAACTGAATTTAGTATTTTCCATTAACAAATTGGGACTTTATCAAATGTATTGTAAGGTAAACCTGGACATAACACATCGTTTCAGAATAATAAAAGCATAACCTTAGTACCATACCTTAGTAAAACTATAATAATGGAATATTATTATTACCTTAGTAAAACTATAATAATGGAATATTATTATTACCTTAGTAAAACTATATTAATGGAATATTATTATACCCTTAGTAGAACTATATTAATGGAATATTATTATTACCTTAGTAAAACTATAATAATGGAATATTATTATTACCTTAGTAAAACTATATTAATGGAATATTATTATTACCTTAGTCAAACTAAATTATTAATGGTATATTATTATTACCTTAGTAAAACTATAAAAATGGAATATTATTATTACCTTAGTAAAACTATATTAATGGAATATTATTATTACCTTAGTAAAACTATAATAATGGAATATTATTATTACCTTAGTAAAACTATATTAATGGAATATTATTATACCCTTAGTAGAACTATATTAATGGAATATTATTATTACCTTAGTAAAACTATAATAATGGAATATTATTATTACCTTAGTAAAACTATATTAATGGAATATTATTATTACCTTAGTAAAACTAAATTAATGGAATATTATTATTACCTTAGTAAAACTATAATAATGGAATATTATTATTACCTTAGTAAAACTATATTAATGGAATATTATTATTACATTAGTAAAACTATAATAATGGAATATTATTATTACCTTATTAAAACTATATTAATGGAATATTATTATTACCTTAGTAGAACTATATTAATGGAATATTATTATTACCTTAGTAAAACTATAATAATGGAATATTATTATTACCTTAGTAAAACTATATTAATGGAATATTATTATTACCTTAGTAAAACTATATTAATGGAATATTATTATTACCTTAGTAAAACTATAATAATGGAATATTATTATTACCTTAGTAAAACTATATTAATGGAATATTATTATTACCTTAGTAAAACTATAATAATGGAATATTATTATTACCTTAGTAAAACTATATTAATGGAATATTATTATTACCTTAGTAAAACTATAATAATGGAATATTATTATTACCTTAGTAAAACTATATTAATGGAATATTATTATTACCTTAGTAAAACTATAATAATGGAATATTATTATTACCTTAGTAAAACTATATTAATGGAATATTATTATTACCTTAGTAAAACTATAATAATGGAATATTATTATCGTGAGTAACAAAGTCCAGGTTTAAGATCACAAGTAAAGTTTTTATTAGACTAACACAGAAAAGGCATAAGACTAAAACAGATTGCAAGAGGCTTGGGAAGGAAGCGGAACAACAAAATCAGAATATCCAAGCTTTTGTCACATTAAATAAGCTTAAGGCGCTGGTGACTTTAGAGTAGTTACAAGACAAACTGATCGATTCTGGTCTATGAGGATTTCCTTATTAAATTTAACGAACTATAATTAACGTTTTAGAGAAAAACCTGCTGAGATAATATCTCGCACTAAACTGTAATCGGCAAAGTATACCAGCGGCGTGTTTTTTTGGCCTGCTTAGATACTGACAATACCTGGTAGAGATGAACAATTTTAGGTTTTTAAAATTTACAATAATTATAAGTTCGTGCATTTATATTAGTTTCAATAAAAAATTGGCTTACGCTCCAAAAACTTTCAACAGAAGTGGACGAAAACATCATGTGAAAATACTGCAATTAATTCCTACCTAGGAGAAATAGGTTTTCACTTTGATCAAACTATTGTAAAAACATAAAATTATTATGTGACTTGCAATTTAAATAAAATTATAAATATTCCTTTCCTTGTTCATAGCTCTAGTGCTGTCACTCGTTATTAAACATGAAACATATCCACCGTGTACATTTTAACACAAGTTAGAAAAACACACCCGAATCGAAGCAAATTGTATTTATTCTTACCGACCGGATGTTTCCGTTCGCGATATTGAAGTTTAATCGTTTATTGAATTTTGCAAACAGCTCGATGCAATTTGCGTTTCAAATGCTTTATGTGTTTTCAAAACAAACGGTTTGCGTTTTTAGAAGAATGTTATAATCGTCGTAATCGTTTAACTATAAACAAACTTATATTAAAAACACATTCTAAACTACTTGGGCACTTATATTGCGTTAGAAAGCTGTTAAACTGGAAAGAAAACAAAAAAATATCTGAACATTTTAAAACACAGACGGAGAGTAAAAGGTTTTTAATGCCTAGTAGTAGATGCGACACATGTCCCCAGTGTGATATATTATACTGCATTATCAAAATGGGATACAATATATCGCAATAGCACATATTGTGAGAGAACTGTAAATGAAAAAAGTTATATAATGATAAATTCTATTCGTACCTTTGATATGGTATAAGACAAGCAGAAGAACCCTCCATTATACCATTTAACGAACAGAACCACAAGCAATATTCTTCACCGGGATATTGTTTCTAGAATTTATCCTAGGTTTTTGATATCAGAGGCTCAATAGTCTTGGGTCTAAATCATCTACAAATATTTTTGTAGGTCGGAGATCAAACCCGCGACCATTAGTTACAATACTTAACAAATTTACAGCAAGTAAAAACAACATTATTTATTGGTGCTCTCATTGTTTTAATAAAACTGTAATGAAAGTTATATTTGTCAAGGTGAGTGGATTGATTTATTTTTTCGTGAAAAATTATAACTAAAACTGTAAAGGCGCGTATACCTTTTAATAAACTCGCACAAGTTTAGAAATGTTTAAAACGTAAACTTTCGGCATTTTTAAATTCCATTTATTAACTCACACTCTCCTTATATATATATATAACCTTATATATATATATATATATATATATATATATATATATATCGTTTTACAAATTTTTAATCGTTAATGAAATACGTTTTTATCAAGTTCAAATACTTTTTTTAAAAACTTGTAGTGGATGACAATTGATGTTATTACAGTTTTTTTTGAATATTTATTCATTAATTAAAATTAAAAAAAGCTAATATCTTAGTAGGATTAGAACTGAATGAAAACATGTTCAAAATTCAGCATTTTGGCACTTAGCCAACTTTCCCATTGCTAGAAATCTATGACTTGAAGATATATATAAAATTATAAGGGAAAAGTTTCATGCAATAATGAAACAATACAAGAGATGGACATAATGAGAAATTATAGATCACCATCAACTTCATAAATTGGAAACGAAAAAAAGAAAGCAAATTAATAGTAACAAACAAAAATAATAGTCCAACACCATTTACTGTATGGAGAGGAAAATGGAAACTTGCAAGACAATTCGCTTTTTATTTTGTTACTTAATATTGTGATTCTGTCATACGTAAAGGCTTATACATTTTTATATAAATCGTAATCATAAAATAAAAATTAACTAAAATACAATTTTTCTTTGTTGACCTCAGTAAGAACTGCCTTGAAAATTGTTTTTTTTATATTACTTGTTTAAAACAAAGTTCAATTGATACCAATAATAAATATTTATTTAATAAAATTTTTGAAATTATATGAACTTATTAAATACATTTTTCATTCTAGTTTTCACTTCTGGTCCATGACTGCCTAATTTTGTAATCGTAAATAACGATTTCTGTTCAAGAAAAATGAAAGTCGTGGTTGATTGTTTACTCAACTTCTAAGTTTCTTTACTGGCTAAAGCAAACGCCGGCTCTAAGTAAACAAGGTTTGCTTTATTTGACTTCAGTGTTTGAGAAGTTTCTTAACATTTTTCCTTTATGTCTGAGGAAAATGACAAACGGATGTTCTGGGCCGACAAAAATCTAAAGCAAACCAAAGTAAAACCGGTTCTTCAAGAGTGTTTTACATAAAAACCTTTAATGAAAAAGAAATGAATCGACGTTAAAAGAATTATTTATTTGAAAGCAAAACTTTTAATCATTCTTTGAACTGACGCGTTTCGCAAAATCTCATTTGTCACAATGTTAACAATACAAACCTAGGGAATTGGATTTATTTCACTTTTTATACATGTATAAAACTTCCTAAAGACAAAAACATTTCATTACTAAGCATTATTAAAAGGAAATTATTACAAGAATAATAGTTATTGTAATAATATTTTCTAAAGATGATTCACAGTTAATCGAAACACACTTGAGAATTTAAATAAAACGTTTTAAAATCCATTTAAAATTTAAAAAAATAAACCATAGTTGCTCCAAGTCTTTATTTTATATTTCAACTTATTATTGAAAAATTACGTTTTTATCTACAAATTTCAACAAAAATAATTTTTGTCAATAAAAGTAAAATCAACTTACGTTTTTACATTTTGTTCAAAAATAGGTTTTACCTAAGTTCAACTTCCAATTCGTATTTCAATGTCCACAGCAATGAATGCTCCATAGCGATAAATTCTATATAAATTCTAAAAGGGTTTATTTACCTTAACAGAAAGTACGTGTTCAAAAGCGACAAAGGGTAGAATGTTTGCGTTTCATATGGAAACAAAAAAGGAAACTGAATCAAGTATTATGTTGTCTGTAGAAATAGATTCTTAAATTAAGGCGTGTGCGTCTGGGCGTGCTTGTGTGTGTGTGTGTGTGTGTGTGTGTGTGTGTGTGTGTGTGTGTGTGTTTGTGTGTGTATGTGTGTGTGTGTGTGTGTGTGTGTGTGTGTGTGTGTGTATTGAATATAAATAGTTGAAAGAAGGTAGAATTCTTATAGGTTGATTTACCTGAAATACCTCTGTTTGCAAACGTGGCGAAGAGTGGAGTCCAGTCGTTAGATGAAATTATGTTAGTCTACTTTGATATAATGTTATCTTAAAACATGCGCAAACAATATCAAGAGCTTAGTAATTTCTTTTGGATGTTTTAACTTTATCCGTTTATATTTACACCCCTACAAAACCCTGATGGGCAACATGCATATGAAAATATTGCATAATAGTTTCAAATATTTTGTAAACTAAGCAGGCACGTTAAACAGGTATAAAAAGTCCCTTTTACTGCATTAGAATATTAAGCATTAAAAAGACCTTATTTTGGAAAGAATATGTAAGGAACCGAAAAATTACACTAGGATAAAAATACGAGTGCTAGTCAACAGACGTTTCAACTTATCATATATTTTTGCGAGAGTATATATGAATTATTATAGTATACGTAATTGAAAAATAGTGTGAACATTTTGTAATTAAATAAAAAATTGTTTTTTAAATGGAATAATTAATTTATAACGTCTTTATATATTGAGAAAATAATTGATGAAACAAAATTTACGTTTAGTAAAATATTACCATTACTTACATTTTAAAATCCAATTTTCAAAATTTGGTTTTATACCAGACTTTGACAGTAGTGAAGACAGCCTTTTGCTAGTGGTTGTCATTGTTTATGTTTAGACATGACGGTTCTTAAGTACGGTTTCACATGCTACCAGTGTGAGATGTGGTAGCAATATGGTGGAAGAAATCGCAGCCTAAACCTATGGAGTAGGGATAAATATATTCAGAACGCCCTAATATTACTTAATAATGCTCTTCAAACTACCAAAGGGTATTATAAACTAACGTTTTACACGTGTATACCGCAAATCTGCCACAGCCACTCTAATGTAATAATAGCTTCGATCAGTCCATTTTTTAATTCTTTTTATTAGCTCACACTCTCCTCATATATCT
The DNA here is from genome assembly GCA_036971475.1 of Prosapia bicincta. Classification (NCBI taxonomy): domain Eukaryota; kingdom Metazoa; phylum Arthropoda; class Insecta; order Hemiptera; family Cercopidae; genus Prosapia; species Prosapia bicincta. Next base: position 117,201,392 of record JBAIZL010000004.1, on the reverse strand, counting down.
TGTTTAAATTTTTAATCGTTAATAAAATACCTTTTATTCAAACACTCAATATTTTAAAACTTGTAGTAGAACACACTAGGTGTTAATACAGCTTTTTCAAACAATAATATCATTATTAAATTTAATGAATTAATTTTATTTTTATAAGGGAGAAATACTTTTCACAAAAGGGGCAATTTATGCAATATAGTTATTTCGTCCCATTAGGTTTAAAATGAGTGACAACACATGATTTCATAAAACAGCTGATTTTATGTTATATGTTAAGTGTTCTAATGAATAGGCTATGTTAATTTATTTATATTATTTGCAATAATTTAATAAAACGTAACTAAAAGAAAACGTTCTTTGTTGACCTAAGTAGGAATTAACTATAAAACATTTTTGTTTACATAACTTTTTTGTTTATATAACTTTTTTAATAATCACTTAGTGAAATGAAAGACTGAAATAAAAATTAGGACAGCAAAATTAAAACACTGTTTAACTTATATAAGCGCTTAAGTGTGTGCGGGATTTATAATTTTATATCTGTACATAAACACACATGTATACTACTCTCTCTATCTTTCTCCCTCTACCCCTCTCTCTCTCTCTCTCTCTCTCTCTCTATATATATATATATATATATATATATATATATATATATACAGACACACACACGCAGGAATTTTATGTACATTTTCCCAAGCAAATCAAACAGAACTCAACATTAAAACCAATGTAAACGACAGAGAGCCAAGCTCGCCCTTTTTGTGTATCCCGTCAGTCATTGGTTCAGCGAATGTAGAGGTTGATTGGATCATTGTGCCTTTTGGTTATATCACCCTCACATTATTTCCCCGGCTGATAAAATGCGCATTTACTGAATTATTGTAAAAACGCTCTGGAAATCTACGATTTGTTGGCCGAGTTGCAAATAGGCTGTGCATCCTGTTAGGTTGAAAATGAATAAAGTAAAATACACATTTTGAATTGTAATAGTTTACATAGATTTTGTGAGAACCGCAGTAGACACACAAGGAGTTAATTACATGCTTCACACGCATTGAGATGAGATAGGATCCGGCAAGACATATCACGGCTTATTGGTGAACATGTGTCTGAAAGATGACTGCAAGGTGCTTAGTACCCAATCAGGCTGTTGTTGCAGACCTAACAGAACTAATAGTTGCCTGTTTCGCCAATAGCGGACGGTAAGGCAAATGTCATAACAAATGAGATATTCAATTATATTATTATTTAAAAACAACATTTTTTTTTGAATTTCTTCTATTGGTTCACACTTTTATTATATATACCTTGTTCAAATTTTCGATCGTTAATAAAATACTTTTTATTCAACCATTCAAGTTCAAATGCAGTGATCCCTCGCTATTCGCGGTGGTTACGTTCAACGAACTTACCGCGAATACTGAAACCAACTGTATACGGAAAGGGGAGGGTTACGTTCAACATAAAAATGTTAACATTAATTACAGCTATGCTGTACACTTATAATCCGGTGTGGGATATTTACGTACTGCACAGTTACATACATATTTTTTATGTTTATTTACGTTTCTGTGCAATCCTAAACACGAAAATTCTATTAAATGATACAATCTTCCGAGATACATTTTCTTCGTTATCCGAGATAGGTACAGGTTCGCTAATTAGTTCTGCCAGCTCTTCCTCTGTCAAATCTTGGTTCGGACTTTTCGAAAGATTGTCGACATCTTCACTGTTAATGTGTTTAAATCCTTCAACGTAAACTCCATGTACTATTGAGACATCAGTCCGCTAGCACTACAATACAGTAGAACAGTCAAACGATCCTTTGCGCATTTCTTGAGTACATTTCTCCTCCTTAGATAAGGAAGTTCGTGAAGGTATTTTTTTCCAAAACAGTCAAGTCTCATCCTTATAAATAAGAAATTTATATTTTTTGAGTAATAAAGCTAGTAGTGTACAGTTTAACGGATTTTTTGAAATAATCAGATTTCTTTTGATAAATAACTACAGTGCTATACAAATTAAATAAGGCGAGAACACACTGTGCTACAGCGTGCACATTAACTAGTGTGTAAAGACACTTACTTGTCTTTTTTCTTAAAATACGATACATATTAGCAGGATGTCATGTAATTTTGCCAACCGCGAATAAATGAAACTGCGAGTATTGAACCCGCGAATAGCGGGGGACTACTGTACATATTTCTAAATTTGTAGGGGATGGCTTTCGATGTTTATACACTTTTTTCAAATATTATTTAATTAATTAAACTTGATAATGAAATACGTTTAGGTTTATTTAGGAGAAAAACCTTTCAGAAGAGGGGCAAGATAGGCAATATAGCTACTTACTCCCGTTTGGATTAAAATGAGTCATAACATGTTTTTATTAAACAGCTGACTTTAAGTTATATGGTAGAACATCTGTTTTAACGAATAGGCCATGTTTCTTTATTTATATTAATTGTAGTTATTTATTGAAAAGTAGCTAAAATAAAACTTTTCGTTGTTGACCAAGTTAGATTTGACTACAAAATTTTTGTTTTACTACTTGTTTAAAATGAATGTATTGTATATGAGGCACTAATAAATTTTGTGTTTTTAAAATCAATGTGTAACGGAGTGTTAAAGGAAGTGTTTGGATTTTTGACGCTCTACTGTAAATAAATTTTTTCGTTTCCTGAAAAGTACACTTGTATACAACGATATGCTGCAACTTAAACACAGTATTAGGGGCATAGTCTATCAAAAACATCAATAATGGTCTATGATATTTTGAAGCTGAGTGTTTTGTTTATCACAGTGTTTATTTTATGTAAATTTAATAATAAATTTGTTAACTCGTTGATTGAACCAACCTTGATTTATAACACCTGGTGTAGGCGGATGATTATTGCTGAACAATTACATTAAATCAGTAATTATTTGAAGAACTAAGTGAAAAGCATAAAATTACTGTGCTGGCACATTTAGAAACTGTTTTTTCTTGTATGAAGCCTACCTCCTACACTACAGCAAGTTAATAATTTTTAGTTCTTAGAATAATTACTTATGATTTATGCAATGAAATCAAGATGATTAAAACAACCAGTTTTAATTTAACTAAGGCATTTTCATCAAGAAGCAAAAATATTTTTCCTATATTGATGCTAATACCATTGTAGAAATTCCTGATAGGTCATATTTTGTTTAGTTTGTTCTTAGTCTGAAAATTAAAAATGTTGCTACAAGCTGACAAACAGGGTCTTAAGTAAGATAACACATAACCGCTCTTTGACAATAAAGTGAAAATTTTTTCTCTAAGTTTTAATTATTTCTTGAAATTAAAGGAAGCAATTACTAGTTTTGTATTTAAAATTTGTAAAACTAATTTTTTGTAATAATTTAGAACATAAATATTTCTTAGGCTTTTTCCATTGCCGTTGATTAAACTTTTGAGTCTTGATTAAAATCAATAACACTAAAATTCAGTACATGAAGAGAAAATAAAGGAAAACATCCCAGCTTGCAAGGAGAGGAATAAGGAAGGGATAAAATTATAGGATTGAGAAAAATTCAGCATTGTTCAAACAAGTACAATATAACAATAGTAGCAATAAAACTAAGGGCAAAACTCGAACAACAATAATTAAAATTCTCGATAGTTCTAAATTTCCGACCTCTTAGCCACTCATAACACTCCGTGTTAATTTTATCCTCTACAAAAAAATATATTGAGTTAAAACCATTTATAAAAAGAAGATTTAACTTCTTTAAATGGTTAACCCTTTATAAATTAAAGTTTTGGCAATGCGGACTTCAATAAATTCAATTGTTACTCACTTGACCGCTAAAATCCAAGTTAAAAGTTAGCTCACTTAAATAAGTCGAATAGAAAAGTCAGTGAATTGGGTGTCTCCTGTAAGTCTATATAGGTTTTGCAAGAAATAGGATCAAGGTGTTCTGTTTTCTAGGTTTTTAGCATTTAAATTACTTTATCAATAATTCTAGCCCATTAAAATTAGTTTAAAAATAGTGTAATTACTAAATTATACAGTTCAGTACAAAATTTGAAATTAATTTCATATATTCTATGCGTATAACAATGCGCAGTTAAAGGTTTTGGTTTCACGCAGAAATGTTTTTCTACACAGTAAGTAACTTTCAGTTAATGTACAGTCTGGTGTAAAGTTGGATGAGTTAAGCGAATACCCTCAGCATTGGACAATTTGCTGGAATAGTTTGAACTTCGTTTAGTCGAAATACTACACAACTCGAATTGTGTTCGAGGTAGTAAAGTTGCACCCTAATTATTGTGAGTTTGTAGGTTTTTATACTTTTTATAATTTTATTTTAAAATAATAACCTTAACTCACAACTCAAGTTCTCACCCTGTTTTTAAAAGTACTTTAAGTATCTGTTTCCAAATATCGATTGCAAATCTTAGACACAATGCTAGTACCTAGTTCTTACATCATCGGTGTGCTGATTGACTGTGTCGTCGTTTTATTACTCCACCTTAATTTATTTAATACAATTTTTGTTTCGTTTTATTTAGATTACTTTAGTATTGGTTCAATTCAATTGAGTCCTATAATTTTTGTTGTTACTACTTATCTGTTATTAGTTTTAACTTATCTAGGTTAAGATCATAGTATTCAGTTTACAGCAGTAGTTTAGCTTTAGGTAACAGCCTATTTTAATTTAGATTTAGTTTAAAATAAGAATAATTTATTGTAATGATAGAGTCATTAGTTTTTCGCAAAAAAAAAATCACCGCGTATATTATGTAACGTCCAACTATTTCCGTGACTTTTATTACTTTGTCCACGTTGTTATCCAATTATAACCGAATATTTTATACAAATACCGAACCTATTTGTCCCATCTCAAATAATTCCGAACACAATGCAAACAGGGCTGAATTTGATTAGATATCGACCTGTGTATAGAGTTGTATGCCACCGGCATAACAAGTCATGTCTGCAACGAAGGCAAAACAAATCGGGATTTATTACTTGGAGCGTGTTTTAATGACCGGATGTTAATTAATATTTCACCAGTGTAAAAAAATGTTTGTTTCAGTCGCCAACAAAGTATTCCAGATTGAAGTAAATAACTATGTTACCTTTCAAATAAATAAAATGTCACTATGTTGAAACGAGCTTTGGCGAATTTAAACGCATATAAATATAAATGTTTGTTTGTTTAAAATTTCAAAACCAGGAATCTTCTTTAACGGTAGCTTTGAAATTTTGACACAATGTTGCATTCATACACGGGAAGGTTTATATATATTATATATATATGCCTCATTTGATACGTAAACAATATTTTTATTAAAAAAATAGTGCCATCTGTTGGGCGCAAAGCAACAAAATATACTAAATATTTTACTATCCCGTTTTAATATATCCCGTACATTGTTAAATGCATTTTCATAGATTTCTATTTATCTTTATTGGGGTTTAATTATATCTTGTGATGCTTCGCTAAAACCGAGCTGTACCACAGGGTTTATTTTTTGAATGTATTTGATTATTTTTTGTTCATTGTTTTTCATTTTGTTTTTAAAGCTTTCTCTTATTTTTCAGTGCAACTGGCATTGGAATTAATGTTTGTATATTGATACGTGTTTGAAATGAAATATTTCGTATTTTTTATATTTTTGTATCTCAGTTCGTGTGTTTATTCATCCTAAATAACGCGTTCTCGTTCATAACTAGTAGCAAAAACCCCTTTAATTGCCACTTTTACTGGCATAATTACTTAGAAGTTAAAATAGTTAATTTTTCAAATTTATCTTTTTCTAAATTTAAATGATTTGTTTCATGAGCTCCATTGGTTTTCTTGTTCATTTAACTATGCTTCAGAAAGTTTATCAAACGTTTGCAGGCTTTGAAGCACTTTAGGAAGCTCTAGTACGTAAACATCCATTAGAGGGGATATAAATAAAGTTAATTGGGGGGGGGGGATTTAAGATGGGGTGTTTTCCTTAACAGTAAAGGATCGGGGTTTAAGGGTTGTCTAACAGAATAGTCAAGATGTAATTTCTTCACCGACGTTGTTATTTCTTAGCTACGACAAGAAAATTATTATATTTGTAAGCGATTAATTAGAACAAAATTTAAGTAGATGAATAATATTATAAAATTGGGTAAACATCAGTTTTGACACAATGAGCAAGAAATTTAGGGTTAATTAAATTAATTTATTAGCCAATACGTTATACTGACAGTAAATGTGATAAGGTAACAGTCATAACGCCCTATGTAGTATTGATATCTTATTTACAAGTAATAAAGGAATTTTATTTTTTCCACCGACGTTTCAATCGTATTAAGATAAAAATACCTATGACCCATGCAAGTCTATGAAGTGTAATATTACAAACATAGTGTTTGTTCCAACCTGCTCGAAGTTGTCTAGAAAAGGATCATACAGTAAATTTATTTAAATGATCGAAAAGTTAACGAATAAAAAGGTTTAAGCAGTTTTACTATAAATATTTATATTAATTAAACATATAGCTATATAGACATTTCCACGCTATTCTTAAATTAAAATTATTTTTCGTTGTCGGCGCGTTTCAGAATAACTCCATTCTCAAAAACTAAATAGTACTTACAGCAACACCAATATTTTAGTGTTAAGCAGAAAAATGTACTCCAAAGGATACAAATATTCTTAACAGAAGCGAAGAAGAGTATATTAAGAGTACGTAACTAATTTAATGTTTTAAACTCGCATATTATCGCCAGGTTGAGCGTCTAAGCAATAGTTTGTTGACGCGACTGACCGGGTTGTATTTATCTTCTTAGAATCTACCTGTTAAAATCAGAAATAAGGTTTTGCTTGAGTAACATAAAAACTCCCTTGGCTATAAAGAGAACTAATACATTACTATTTAATGTCACTATCTATTGTTAATGACATGTGTGTAAATGTATTATAATAATATTTTTTCTGCTGCGTTTTTGTTATTTATTTAAATACAGAGCTATATATTTGTTTTTATGGAAACTTTTTGTCTTCTTTAAAACCCGCATAATATCTAGTCCTATATTCAGAGGAAACACTATATAAATAAATACGTAGTCTGGCATTTCTTTAGTCACACTCGATGTACTTAAACCATATCTTTTCGCCTTTGCTCGTACTCACTCTTCTCTCTTTAACAAATAATTTATTTAAGCTATGTATTTCCAGTTTGATCAGAAAGCGCACTAACACGCGTACGCAAGGAAAAGTTTTTGTACTTTTCAGAGAATATTTACGAGCACAGTTTTCCTTGATCGCGCCTTTCCCTCGACTTTTAAATTAGAATTATTATAAATTAAAAGCAGCTGGAAATGACAGTTACGTTTACTGTATTTAAATTATAATTGAATTTATAATTTACAATTTGCAGGCGATTGAGCCAGTGCTTGCTGATTATAAAAGTTGTCTGGAACGATTCCAAACGGTGATCTCTTGAACCATTAGGTTAGCGATATCATCGTTCTTATTTTTTGGCAAATATAGTCAGCAACCACTCTCTGACGTTAATAGCCCTTTAATAGAATTTTATAAATTTCATATTATGTTTAAAATAAGCTAGTGAAAATTTCAAGGTTGATAAAACAATTTATGTTAGGAAAGAAAAATTTAATGTTTTGGATATATATATGTCTGATTTGTTTTTATTGGCGATAATGTATTTCAGGTGTAAACGATATTAATAGGTAAATATATAGATACGATTAGGGTAAACATATTTAACTATAGCCCGACGTAATAGTGGAAGATTTGTAAGTGTGAAGACTGGTGTATCCCAGGATAATTGGGAGAGTAGACCCTACTACTCGATACAACCAAATGTAATAACCACCATGGTATCGGGAGTATGGACAAACTATTTGAAGTAGAACCATTCTCTAATAGGTCCAAGGGAGGTAATATATATATATATATATATATATATATATATATATATATATATATATATATATATATATATATATAAAGAACAAAAGTCAAAATACAAATACAAGAATTATATTTGAATTTACAATTCAAAGCTTTTCGTTGGCTAACAGTACCAACATCATCAGGAATATTAAACAATTCAGCTGAATTGTTTAATATTCCTGATGATGTTGGTACTGTTAGCCAACGAAAAGCTTTGAATTGTAAATTCAAATATAATTCTTGTATTTGTATTTTGACTTTTGTTCTTTATTAATACACAAGAAAACATATTGCGATATTTATATATATATATATATATATATATATATATATATATATATATATATATATATATATATATATGTGTGTGTGTGTGTGTGTGTGTGTGTGTGTGTGTGTGTGTGTGTGTGCGTGTGTGTTTGTGTGTGTGTGTGGGTGTGTGTGTGTGTGTGTGTTTGTGTGCGTGTATGTGTGTGTGTGTGAGAGACACAGAGATGATCGATGTGTTAAATAGGAGATAACGGTATTTTTGTTCTGTCTTGTGCGTTATGGCTAGGATACTAGGAGAGTCGGCAAATACCACTCCAGGCGCGTATTCATTACACCCACTGCTGGAATATATAAAATTGTCATTTACGAAATACCTATTTCAATAATCAATTACAACCTAGATGAAACTTCCTTAGTGAAAATTATACTTATTTTACAGTCGAACCTTTGTATAACGAAGTCGATTATCCAGAGAAAAAAATTCGTTGTAGAGAGGTATTCGTTATTGAGAGGTTGTGTTGTCAAGAATGGCCCCACCCAATCTTAACGATGTTACGAATTACGCATACCGCACTACGTACGTACAGTAATAAAAGGGATACACTGTAATATCGCGAGCGTAGTTAGTGTATTAGGCCAATGTTAATATAGGATAATGTTTTATAATGTCTCAATTTATTTAAAATTCAAGTTGTTAAATTTTTTTTTTTGATGTTTTCAGAATGTTTCTTCATTGTACTGTATTAGATATCCATATTCAATATTTTTCATATGGTCTACTCTGTACAGGCTATTATGATAAGTTATCTAATGCTTATGAAAACTTGTCACAATCTTTTTTAAAATTCGGTTTCTGTAGTGTAGCTTTAAATTATTTACTGCTCCCTGATCGAGTGGTTGAAGTATCTATGTAACATTTGGTCGAAAGAAAAACACATTGACACTCTTGAGTTTTGAATTGATGTCATGCGGATGTGCAGGGCAGTTGTCGATGAAAAGTGATATTTTCCTTTTAAAACCTTTACTTGCGTTAAAGCCAGTGTCCTAAAGATACTGCAACATTGAAATGAGTGATAAAAGAAAATGGTGGGAGGATGGGAATGTACTGTAGGCCTGTACAGTAGGCCTATTTATAAATGCTGAGTTCTTAGAATTCCTAGCCGATGAGTCACTGCATTCTTAACTGAACCGAACTATAACATGCAGTCAATTGCCGACATGTGTTTCGCCTACCATTTTTGGTTTTGTTGACCTTCCTGTTGAAAATAAACAATTTTCTGGAAATGCCATTGTGAGCTGCCATACAACACTACATTTCTTCGGTTGAAGTGAAGAAGAAACTTCGTTATTGAGAGGTCCGAAATTCGTTACATAGAGGTAAATAAGCAATATAAGATAAAAATTCGTTATATAGAGGATTTCGTTATCTGGAGGTTCTTTATATAGAGGTTCGACTGTATTTTAAATAAGAAACCTCTTTAACAAAAATAAAACTGTTTATTTTACCCTAACGCATACTTTGATTAAAAGCAATCATCTTTAGACGAACTTATTCAAAAAATAATTATTAAGAGTTACAATCGTAAATAATGGCAATAATAAGTGTTATTTTTGTAAAAATTTCCTGTGAAGATGAATGCTTTGTAAATGAAATGTACATAAGGGTTTACAAAAAGTGTTTTGTTTGTGGGGTTTATTTATTTAAAATAAAAACTACGTTACAGCTGCTTAAAGTTGTCATTATGTATGTTTTAATGAGTAAATATAAAAAACCTTTTAGACTATAGGCAAGGTTTAGGATGTATAGTTCACTTGGGAAATACAGTATTTAAGGAAGATAATATGGGACAACCCTTCAAACATCCCTAGGATTGTCATTTACACAGGAGTAAATTTGGTGGCTGAAAAAAACATAAAAATAAGAGAACAATATTGAACTCAGAAATTATATGCTAATAGGAAATTTACCTCTAGACCCCTCAGTTGCTGTATTGCAATCATAAAAGCAATAAAATGAAACATTCGTACTAACCAACGTGGACTATTTCTTTATATACTCATTTTCACTTTTGTTAGGAGTATTTGTATGTATTTTCGTATATTTTTCTGCCTTTCCTAACCCTACAATATTTTCGTTTGTTGACACGTTTCGGAATGACTCCATTTTCAACAATGGAAAGTATTGCAACATTAAGAAAGGCAGAAAATGTACTCAAATATATATATAATTTTATTTACTTCAGACATGAGCAATTGCCAAAATATCTAGATATAATATACAAACACATATTGAACAGAAAGAATTGTTTAAAATTTATTAGGCTACATTTAAACATAATCAAGGTGGCTGAGACAGTAAACCATTAAATAACTATTTGAAGTTTACTTTTTTTGATGTAATTTATTTTTCCTTGCTCTACGCACGTTACTGTGTTATAAATTACCAACGGGTGTCTTGAAAGGTAAGTTTTGTGCATAATGTAATTTTTGTTCCGCGCTCTTTTTTAATAAAGAAAAATTTATAGCCGACAGAATTTTCATAGAGAAATTACGTTTCCCGATGATAAATAGCTCTTTGCGGAATTACGTTCGTAGTTTATGGATACAGTAATACAGTTTTGAGTTTTGACGTCGGAATATTATTTCCCGTACATTTAATGCATGAACGTCACTAAACAAAAAGAAAGAAAACATTCCAAGTTTAAAATATTTTGTTATATAAAAACTTGTTCATATTCGAATTTCGCGTTGTTTTCTATATACGCCCGCACTGGATGGAAAAGGGTATAGAGGTATGTTCTTGGGAAAGACGAAAGAATAGCGTACCGAAAAAGTAATTAGATACGTTTGGGATTCAATCATTCTCCGAAGAATAAGTATAAAGGTTTGGAGAAGGTATTTATTAAATGTTTAGCCCGGAAGTAATAATCTAAGCCTATCAATGAGGTTTGAACAACACTATTTTAGGTTAGATTGGCTAGGAACCTTCTGCGTTTTAGAGGGGACCGGACGATGTGTACATAGTTGCACGTATTACAGCATTTCTCTGATGCTTTATTATAAGAAAAATGTCTCCTTTCTGTAACATTAGCAGTCTAGAGAGGTGGGGAAGCAGATAGAGTTTACGTAAGTTTTATAGATTTAAAGGAATACGCTTCAACTACCCATAATACCATACATTCGACCCGATGTATTCATTTACACCGAGTCCACATCATGTGTATAAAACACACGTAGAAAGCCTTTTGCTGAACCCGGAATCGAACACAGGACTTTTAGTATAATAGTTAACAGCTCAACCTACTGATTTACTCAGCTAATTACTTCTATTATCTGTAGTAATACTTTACCATCTGCCTAGGATATTTATGGAAAAAAGGTCAAAATTGTAGTATCTCCTCGTCCAGGAGATCATCAGTTCAGGCTTTACAGTAAAGCCTTTGGGCTCTTGCAGACTGGCACCACAGATCGTGGTACATTCGAATCACTTTGTGAAAGGGATGTAGATGCGCACTACCAAGAAGTGCCAGTGCGCATGCGCGTCAGGGCGAGAGTTTCGAGTGACACTTCAATTGGTCGTGAAAGTTGCCGTTGAAGGATCTATACGAATCTTTCCAAAAACATTTGCTGGTGTTATGTTTTGATTTAGGTTTTATGTTATCTTTTGTGTTTTATAGTGCACGTGTTTTTAGTTTCTTTAAGAGATGACGCAACCGGGTAGTACCCGGGTTCTTTCTCTTGACAGGCATAAATGATTCAAGCTGATCAGCTGAAAGTGTGTAGTCAGGCTATTAGAACTTTCTCTCTCTCCTCCCCTCGCACGCGGCCAAGCCCCACCCCTCATCCCCACATGCCTGCGCGAGGCGATTTTTGTCAAAGTAATTCAACTGCATCTAACAACTTGTTTAATGAAACAGGGCTGTTGAGGCCTGGCGTTAACTAGCTGGACGGAAGTCATGAGTTTGAGAATGTATTCTCGGGGGCGTGGGGTCGTACGCTAGACATCGAATAATTTCCAAACATAAGCACTCATCTCTCCATGACTTCGAGCTAGAGGTAGAAATGGAAACTAGGTACTCTAGTTTCTATTGCCCTATCTTGTAATTTTTTATTTACTTTCAGAAACACAGTGGTGCTGGGTGGTAGTATTTTGTGTTATATTGTTGAGGATTTCCTGCAGAAATTTCAACAAATTATACGTAATATATTTATAAGATAAACTTATATCTTTTAAAAGAGTACATAATTCACTGCTCACAAAAAGCAGACTTCATTTTTCACTCATACATGTTTCGACAAAGCAAGTTACCTTTTTCGGTGTAAACCATCAGCAGTTAATAACGATTGAAATACAACACGTTCGAATTTAAAATTTTGTTCGGCAGTCTTGTTCATAATGTTAAAGATTATTGCAAAATATTGTTATTTTAATGTTGATAATATGATAAAATACCAAAAGTTACTGCATGTAGCATGTTTTAAAAACAGGCAAATTTAGTACGGGTTAATTAGTATTGAAGAAACAAAGCAAAATTTAAATTTCCACAGCAAATATAGGGTACTAAGGTTTTCACACCATAACTAGTTGTAACTGATTTGTACAGAAATGCAAACCCATAAGTTTTACGGTTTTATTGAATCTACTTATTGTTTTTAATAATTATTTCAAAATAGCAATTTCAAATATTTTTAGAGTTTGAAAATGTTTACACCAAAGATATTTTATTTCATGATAAATTATTTTATACATATTATCCATTCAAAGAATGCTTTAAACGAGTTTCAAAGCACTTTTGGAATATCTTCCAAGATTGTCGTGAGTGAAATATATACAAAACTTAAATGTATAAATTTTATTATTATGTAAATGACATAGTAATGTCTTTCTAGAGGATGCTGCTGACATAAAAACTTAGGTTAGTTCTTATTTCATGAGAAAATATAAACGTTTTACCCTGAAATATAAATTTGAAGAAAACTTGAAGTAACTTTTCTCAGCCACCATAAAGTTAACCGGACGGACTTAGTGTGTTCTAAAAGGCGCCCTAAATCTGCTTCCCCTTCGACTCGATCGTAACTTTGCGAAGACTCTTCTGTACGTGTTTACAAAAGGAGTTCTTATTTCAGGACCGTAAGATGCCGTGTCCCGTGATCATTATGCCAAACAATCTTAAAAAATACCGCACTTTATAGGTATAGCCTTTAAATAATCTTACAAAAATAACGGTTGGAAAGGAATATGTAGGCCTATATAATAGGTAATGCTAAAATGGAAATAAGTAGAAACCATATGTATTACCATGGTAAAGCTGAAATTCGAATCGACGGAAAAATGTAAAGCTGAACATCGTTCGTAAAAATATTGAAAAAGGGTGTAGTATTCGTTTACGGTATATTTACCAAAGAAATAATTACCAATATCATGCTATAGGGATAATCTTGAAGATATAGAATACTTGGAATATTAGTCGAGGAATACAGCTTGTGGTTAGTAATTGATTTTGTTTGTAGGCCTAATATTTTGGGAAGTGAAAACTTCTCTAAGCGCGTCAAATACATTTTTGGGGATGAAGAAAAGGCTTTCAAATAGCGCCATAAGTGCGAGATTTCTCAAGATGAGCGAATTTTATCGAAAATTTCCGGACGCCAAACACTTCACTTGTAGTGGAATCGGTTAACGCTTAATGTTGGCTGTTATAGGTTATTTGAAGGTTAAGTTCAAATAATTGAAGTGATGAACAAAACATGAGATTAAATCATTGCTTTTACTTAACGCTATTTCTGAAACGCATACCTTACAGCGTATATATCCGTCAGGTTAAGCTATGAGTCACCTCAAAGTGAATTAAATGATAACATATGATTTCTTCTAACAGATGATTTTATATTATAGGTTATGTTATAGCCGTTTTACACGTAGATTTTTATTAAATAGTTTTGATCAGTTAATAAATATATTAATTTATTTGAATTTTGATAAATCTCGATACAAATAATTCAGTACAACGATATTGATAAGTTATGTATTTTTAATCCAAATTTTGAGAGGAAAACATTTTTAGGCCCGTCTTATACTAAAAAGTACTGGTTAAACAAAACTGATTCGAATTGAATTTGTTAAAAAAGAATTGTATTTAGTAAAAATCTAATAAATGTATTTTTGTTACGCACACTATTTTATTATTAACTGCATTAAATATTAGTCTTTATTAATCACAACACATTCCTTAATTAAAAATAAACAAATTAAACGAACAATGTATAAATCCACATTTTCGGCGATTCTCGTTGAAACGTTTGCGAAACTATTAGCTCTATTTTGTTACAAATTCCGTCGGGATTTCCCCTGAACCAATATTAAAAAAAAAATGTGTTTCCCTACATATTACAAAATTTGATATAATTCCATTATACAGATGACAAGGAAAGATTTCATACAATAGATTTTTTATTATTTGTAAGTAAAGTGGAAATGCTTGTTTTTTCGTTGTTAAAATTACTTTTGGTTGCAATTGAACCTATAAATTACAGTTGAATATTGATAAAATACAACTCTTTATTACTAAACTATTTATTGACTATAAATAGTTTAAATATTTTGGCCCGAATTAAGAAATTCAGTGGAATTATTTTCGATATTAGTTTTTGAAACACAAAAATGGGGATACTGGTGCTTTGACGTGTAACTATGATCAGTAAATGGGGCCTGCAATTTAGGCCTAGCTCTGATTGGACATTGTAACCGATGAATTCATGCCATTATCTCTTGGGCACTGACATCGCTCTCTGTGATTAGTCTAATTATTGTTAGGTGACGTCACATGATGAACACTGATAAACTTGATTTTTAGGCTTTAGAAACCAAACAGAAAATATTTATGCAATCATGAGCAAAAATATGTAAAAATAAAGAATTTCTTGTAAAATATGTTTGTTCTAATCTACAAGAAATATTATTTGAACACGAAAAATGAAACAAATATAGACAACAAAGGCAATATCTAAATAAAAATTATTTCTACAATTTTGTATCCTCGAATTTATTGTAAAAAATAACCGGGAATAAATATTTTTAATTTCTGGTTCTAATTAAAGTTTGATTATTAGTAAACATATTTGTGGAGTATTATTATAATTAATATTTATTTTGAAGTATTTTAGGAAAATTTAAATGTAAAACTTAATTTAAAAGTTTACTTAAATAAAAGTAACGAATTAAAATAAATCAAATCACTCTGAATGGCGTCGTTAGGACTTTTGGAGAACCAAAATGCCTTTAATATAATTAAACGTATTTTTAGAGTACAATAAGTCACTAAAATAATTTAAAATCTATATAGAGCTACCTTAAGTAGTTTCAAATGGTACAGCTGTGTAGAAAGATTCGTCCTTTTACAAACTGATTGTTGCAGTCCGAATTGTCAGTGGACAAATCTTGCGAAAACGATTTCTTAATGCTAAATGAAAGTAAGCGCTACTTGTACCTAACTAGTAGCTCGTCACGAAAAGAGATCGAACAATGCAACGAGCAAGTATTATGTAATCAAGTCCGGCCTTTTTGTCTGTCTGACGAGTGAAGATATTTTCAGGAAGTACATTTCTAATAGAAGCAGCTAATTTGTTTGCTTCAAGTAATTTGCTAATTCTTCTGGAAATGATAAGTTTGGAGTAGTATTTAAGGGGAGACTATTCAAATAATCTTTAGTCAGGATTTTACCTGCCTATAAAGAGTTCACTTGCCCCTCCGTGGTCCTGCAATATGGGTACGTCACTGTTTGCGATGAGTGACATTTCAACTTCTTCATACCATAAGAAACGAAAGGAGAGAGACGCACTATAAACTGAGTTCTAAATACATTTTGAAAGCAGTAAAACTATAAATTATTTTTACAATCATCTAGTTTTTTTAAAACTTGTATATATTCTTCGTGATGATGATTTCTCCAAAGGAATGATGTTTACTATTGAATAGAAACATTCATTTTTCTCTATTGTCGATAAAACGGCAATGTACTATGATAATGTACTATATGATTATTAACTATGATAATGTACTATATGATTATGTACTATGATAATGTACTATATGATTATTAACTATGATAATGTACTACATGATTATGTACTATGATAATGTACTATATGATTATGTACTATGATAACGTACTATACGATTATGTACTATGATAATGTACTATAGGATTATAACTATAATAATGTAGTATATGATTAAGTACTATGATAATGTACTATATGATTATGTACTATGATAACGTACGATACGATTATGTACTATGATAATGTACTATATGATTATTAACTATGATAATGTACTATATGATTATGTAATGTCATAATTTACGATATGATTATGTACAAGGATAAAGTACTATATGAGTATGTACTATGATAGTATACTATATGATTATGTACTATGATAATGTACTATATGATTATGTACTATGATAATGTACTATATGATTATGAACTATGATAACGTACTATACGTTTATGTACTATGATAATGTACTATATGATTATGTACTATGATAATGTACTATATGATTATGTACTATGATAATGTTCTAAATGATTGTGTACTATGATAATGTACAATATAATTATGCACTATGATAATGTACTATACGATTATGTACTATGATAATGTACTATATGATTATTAACTATGATAATGTAGTATATGATTATGTAATGTGATAATTTATGATATGATTATGTACTATGATAATGCACTATATGATTATTAACTATGATAATGTACTATATGATTATTAACTATGATAATGTACTATATAATAATGTTATGGATAATTTACGATATGATTATGTACTAGGATAAAGTACGATATGAGTATGTACTATGATAATTTACTATATGACCATGTACTATGATAATGTACTATATGATTATGAACTATGATAACGTACTATACGTTTATGTACTATGATAATGCACTATATGATTATTAACTATGATAACGTAGTATACGATTATGTACTATGATAATGTACTAAGATAACGTACGATACGATTATGTACTATGATAATGTACTATATGATTATTACCTATGATAATGTACTATATGATTATGTAATGTTATAATTTACGATATGATTATGTACTAGGATAAAGTACTATATGAGTATGTACTATGATAATATACTATATGACTATGTACTATGATAATGTACTATATGATTATGTACTATGATAATGCACTAAATGATTGTGTACTATGTTAATGAAAGTAAAGAGAGTAAGAAGCTGCTCATCGTGAAAAAATATCACTAAACCATAGAATTAAACAAAGGGTTTTTAAATATGTTCCTTATAAATACTCACCAGGCTTTCAGTAATGGATTCTACATAATAATTAGTATCATGTTAATTCTTTTTGTAATAAAATTTCTACAAAATAAATTTTTTGCTTTTATCATAGTTAAAGATTGCTAAATATTTTGTAATACTAGCAATTATAACATTAAAAAAAAATTGTCTTTGTTTTGATTTTAGTTTTTAACAATTATTAAGGAACCGTGTAAACTCTCAATAGGGTTTAATAAGAGTGTGATGTCACACAGAGCCAAATAAACAAACACCCCATTATAAGTACTAGTACGTTCTAAGGGAGAACTAAGAATAAAGTCTAAATACAAGTAATTATTATAAATACGTACTTAGCTTCAAACAAAACTAAACTCTTGAATATATTCAGCTTAAGTGGCAGCTGTTGTTACCTGGAAGAGAAAACAATGTTGTAAGTTGAAATTCGAAATTATTGAAATACGTTTCTTAATAAATATGTTTAAGAATTTCAAGAAAAACACAAATTTAAGAAATTCCCAGTGAAATTCATAATTTGACTTTGTGTTTTAACTGAGGATTAAATTAATTAATTAATTAAATAAATTAATCTTTGGTAAAATTACATTAAATTAACTATAAAACTATAAACTTCAAACACACATATATATATATATATATATATATATATATATATATATATATATATATATTGCATAAATATTTTGCGTTAAATATATTGTTATATTATTTATTTAGATGTAATATATTTATTATTTATATAAAGACATCTAGTCTAGATTTATTTACAATACTATTCAATATAATTAAGTATTTTAATATTTTTAGTAACTATGAAAATAATCTTGACCAAAGCTTTTATGTATAAATTTAAATACAAAAAATAATAAGTGGGGTATCAATATTCACTTAATATACAAATTTCTTATTCTCTATATTTTATTTCAAATTAATTTGTATTAGTACTGTTTTAAAATATGTATAAAATCCGCGATCCTTATTTATTTAATTTTTCGTTTCTAATCTATCACAGGGTAAACGTTGTTAATTCATAATTAAGCAATTGCATATTTGACTATATGGCATGTTTCTTCGCTCCACTTTCGGTCAAATATAATATTTAACATCTTGTGTAGGGCAGTGCTATATTTCAACCGTCCATTACTACCCTAATTGGGACCCTAGAGAGTAATTTTCACTGTTGGGGTCTTCCTGGAGATTCAAAAAAGTCACTGTAGTTTATGGCTCTACAGGGAATCGAACAACTTCGTAGTCAAATTCTCTATTAAACTTATAACTGGCCACATTTTTTAATAATTTTATTAGAATACATATATTATATACCGAAATCTTGTTGCTGTTCATGACGAGCTGGCTGTTAATTACTTATTACACTTTTGCTATTACTTGCGACCAGACTTTTTGTTAACTAAAGGTTGTTAAATTGTTAACTTACACTTGGAAGAAACGTTTTCGTCTTACGACTTCTTCAGCCTCGTATTTTTGCCGCTAGGAATGCTGCAGTTGTGCTTCCTCGGTACCATTTTTTGAATGTTAGAAGTGATGTGATCAAAGAGTATGGATGATCCGTCCCGTATTTGTTCATTTAGGATGTCATTTTTATGTGTGTTGCTATGTCTATCTTAGATAGACAAATCTTAGATAGACAATCCACCTTCGCAAATCACCTCATTGCCACTAAACGCTCGTGCAAAAGTATGGAAAATAACATGAGCATCCTTCACACATGCAACAAAGGCCATAAATTAAACATACTAGTACTGTATGAAACAATCGACATAGCAACACACATAAAAATTACATCTTAAATGAACAAACACGGCACAGATCACACATACCCTTCGATCACATCACTTCTAACTTTCAAAAAAATGGTATCGAAGAGCTAGCAGCAAAAATACGAGGCTAAAGAAATCGTAAGACGAAAACGTTTCTTGCAAGTGTAAGTTAACAATCTAACAATCTAAAAAGTATGGTCGCAAGTAATAACAAAAGTGTAATAAGTATAGTATATTGTTACTTACATGTATAATTGTATATATATATATCTATCTTGCAAAGAAAACAAATATTATTACTTTATCACGCCACTTTAATATACCTTGAAGTAATAGTTCAAAGGACAGTATTTGATATTTAATCAATCGTAATTGGTTCTGATTATTTGCCAATAATAAAACATAAAACAATAATTACAAAAACTTAAAATTGTATCCTAAAGATCGAAGTAAATTATTAGGTAGACTTTCTTATAAATGTATTTAGAAAAAGAAACAAGTTTTTACATTTTGGTATATATTTTAAGTATCATGATGTGGTTTTTCTATCAAACAGTAAAATTATTATAGGGTTTGGAAGGTGTGAAAACAAAATTAATGATGTGAGATGGAAAAGCCTATAATAATTTTTAAAAACGAGTGTGAGGTATATTTATGAGTAAACACAAGATGAAAGCGTTTTTATTTAGTCATGACACACCAGTCTTTCTGTGTGTATGACAGTTTAATTAGGTGTCTGTTAGATTAAAATGAACAAATTTTCAAGAATCCAGAGTGAATGTCAGGGAGGATGTAATTATTTGCTCAATATGGGCGGCTTCTGAGAAAAGAAAGGGGATGAAGTAACGTTAGGATAACAAAGTATGACAGTACATGTCTGAATCTATTGAAAGGTACGAAAGAACTCTCTGTCTTTGGCCAAGACAGAATTTGCAGGAGTTTATGAGAGGTTAGTTTAAATGGCGATTCTACATCGTTATATGAACTATTAACCAATACAACGAAAAATATACAAAATTAAACGCCTACACTATATATTTAAGTGAACAAAAACACATTTATTTGTAAACATATTTTCAGTTGGACTAAATATTGTGGATGTAACAGCGGAGAATAACTAAGAGTGTTTTTAAATTGAAGTAAATCGATTCTGTGTGTTCTATGACAGTAATTAATCGATAATTAAAATTATTATATCAGGATGTAGCATATATAAGTCGGATTGTTTGATTAGCATACGGAATATTCCTGATATTCAATATTCCGTTATTACTATTACAAATAATATATAGAAGTACATAAATCATTATCTGCAACTGTATATTACAACGATGACAGGCGTACAATAACGTAAACACTGAACGCAGATTCAAAATACAGGCACATCAAAACAAAATCACGTTTTTCCTAAACACGCCGCAAGAGATTTCACGAGTTTATTTGACCCGTGCGTCGAGGTTTCACAATCGACTATACAAACAGATCCAGTCCAATCAAAATCGAGTCTTGTTTTTTATGTCGGGAATTTGGTTACAGGGATTTAAATCGAGTCCAGTGTTGGCATAATATTTGTTTTGAACGGCACAAAGGGAAAAGAATTTGATAATTAAAAGAAAACATCCGAATAAAAAGTGAAATAACTGTATTTAAAAATTTTTTATATTCACAGTTAAATTTATTTAATAGATTGCGAGAATATTATAATACATTTGCAGAGAATTACTAATAATTTATTTTTAGTAAAGAAGTAAATATAAACTGATACAAATAAGTAAAAAAAACAATCTTTATGTCAAACAGAGTTGTGATTGTTAAATATTTTAGTTAGGTTTATTGATTTATCGATGGTTTTTTTGTCTAGTTCAGAAGGTGTAAATATTAAAAGTAAAACAATCTGACCTAACTACAGTTGGGCTTCGATTATCCGAACGTCAATTATCCGAAACTTTAATTATCCGAGCTTGAAAAATACGCTGAAAAAATATTATTTATATAGTGGAGCAATCCATGTACAATATAGTAAATGCAGGGCGAGGTTCGTGAAATATTTCCTTCCTAAGTTTTGTGTTAACAACTATTTCTTGTTTTTGTTCGTAATAGCAGTACAACTGTATGTGTATTGTATACGTAAAGTTTTATTATAATGTACACATTTAGCAGTACAACTGTACATAAATACTGTACGTGTATTGTATACGTAAAGTTTTATTATAATGTACACATTTAGAAAACACTTACAGTACTATAGGCCTACACATAGTATACATTATTATAATAATTGATTATACTTCATAAAAACCCTTGGCGTATGTGTGTTTGTTGTACATTTTTGTTTTTGCCGTTTTATGGTTTTTTTAGGATGACGCATATTCTGTTGGGATGAGCCGTCGGTCCATTTCAACCACTCAGAGCGGCGCATAAGTGAACCGCCGGTCCAGGACGAGAGACCGTACGGCGCATATGTGAGCCGGCTGGTCTATACCAATAGTAATTTTGTTAACATTGCCGGTAGCGAACGTGTTAATATTAATTTTATTTTTAATATATTAGTAAAATAGGCTTTCTGTTTATCTAATAACTAATTGGTTGTAGTAATAGGATGTAAAGTACTGTACACACAGCTCAATAGTTTACTCTAAATGTTTTATAAAAAGTAAACTGTACCTTGCTATTTAATATTATATATATATGTTTGATTATCCGAACAATCTGGTTATCTGAACATGTTCCGGTCCCAATTAGTTTGGATAATCAACTCTCAACGGCAATGAATGTAAGCAAGCCTTAAAATAAATAGTTTTTTTTTTTAACATAATCTTAGGCGGCTCCACTAGAGGACACTTTAAAAACTGTCAGGCTTTACGTAAAGGGAACAAAGTATCCCTTAAAGTTAGATTAGAGGCTGTATGACAATCATAAAAAATGTTTGCGTCCTTTCATAAAAAGGAAAATAAAAATCAGCTAAAACTGAAGTTTCGGTGTTTAAATATAACTAGCTTATAGTAGAAATATAAGCTTGAATAATTGTCTTCTAAACGCTCCCTTTCCGAGGTAAAAACACATTATAAAAACATTGTCCCATAATATTTATTGAGAAAGCTTCCTTTATTAAGAACCATAAGTAGGGTCGTTTAACATTACACGTTAAATTTATGAGTTTTAATATAACTTGATGTAGGAGCATGAATTCCCGTTATTAGTATTACGGCCGTATACTACTCACCTCTACGGAACTTTCCCCTTAGGGAATTTTATTTTAAAGTATATACTTTCTTCTTAAACAGTTTTGGTTATAAATTATGTTGAACTGGAGAGAAGGGCAACGAGAAGTTATTCCCATGAAGACCTGCCATATTTTAATGCAAAAGTAACTTTCTATGATTTGTTAAAGTGCTTCAGGCATTTGTGTAAATGTATTTTATCTAGGTCAACTTTGAATTTAAATGCCATTATTACAAATATTAATAATGTTACTTTTGCAACAGTGTTTATTAAAGCATAAATAAAAACATTTTGTGACTTCAAATATTCCAGACTGTAACAACTTATCATCTCTATCTGTAAGTTTTAGAAATTATACCCAATATTTTTAATCTTGTTTTGAAATCAGCCATTAAAATTTACTTTTACATAATAACACCATTAATTTTTTTCCAAATAATCCTAACAATTGCTATATATTGTCTGATTACAACTTGTTAAACATTTTCATTGCAGTTGGACATTACAATTTGTGTAACACTACCATTTCATATAAGGCGTTACAGTTTGTGTAACACTAGAATTGAAAGAGTATTAAAAAACACATTTTATTATAGAAGTTATATATATTTTATTGGTCTATTATTAGGAATAAATTTTTATTATTGCTTTCTTAATATAATTTCATTTTTTCTTTTGTTTATAAATAAATTTTTGTTCGTGACCACAGTCATGCGAGCTTTGATTCCTCTACTATTTATTGCACTACGGGCAATTATTACCTCTTCATACATGTCATCTCTATTATTAAAGGTAGATACATCAGATTTTGCTCAACAAAATACAAAATCGCTACGTATTAAAAAGTAATTACACTAAACTATTCCTTCACAACCAAACCAGAGACTCTAGAAATTCATCACAGCAAAATTGTCTTCCGTATAATTTCGTACTGTATAAGGGCTGTAATAGCCTTCAGAGAAAAAAAGGAAAATTTTGGTAATTTACCAGATTGCAAAAGAAAGTTTATAAGAAATTAAAGCTATAGAGACAATAAAAATAAAACTTAATTGTAATAGTTAAATAGGCTAAACAGAAATAAAGACAACTCGATTTGCATCACTAAAATATTTTAAAATTCATATACTAAGCCTGCAAGTTAAATGAAATTCAGTCAATATATTTATTTTTATTAAAATAAATTATAATAAAAATATTTATTTTTAGATTTTATAAACGAATAAAAGATTTAAAATTTCTTTAGTTAAATAGATTTCTTAAGGTATTCATTGTGCTATTAGTCAACAAAGTTCCAGAAAGGAATTCTATATATTACTATATACTATTTTTTGTGTAGTAAAAAATTCAATATAGTTTTGTGAATTAAACCTGGATACTCAAATTACCTTACCTTTGTACGATTATATCTAATAGTATCTGTTTAATATCAGCCTATTAGATAATTAAACACTAATCTCAAAATTTTTGCAAAGAAATAAAAAAATCGACATATTAAAGAGTTTTTAATTTAATTTCAAACATCTGGTCAATACTTAAAGTATGTCTCTCAACTTATGTATAAGTGTTTCACTAGTAAAATGGGACACCCGACCTGAATAAGCATAAAAAAACTGAAAACATTTCTTTAAATTTATTAACAATTTCCAATTAATAAGTTGAATAATTGAATAATTTGTGAAGCTGAAACACCGAACCATATATGTCAGTTTTCTGAAATGATTAAATCAACATTTCACAATTATTTGATTCCATCATCATCTGAGCTATGAGTTTTACAAAACACTTGTACATATACACAATATCAAGAGCACAGTGGTACAATATATTACAATAAAAATATTATTGAAAAGAACCCCAATACCACAAAAATAATCAAAAATAACAAATAAGACAAGTTACTTAAGATTAAACCCTTATGTACATTTCGATGACCAAGTCATCATCATCAGAGGGTCTTGAACAAGATGATGACTTGGTCATCGAAATGTACATAAGGGTTTAATCTTAAGTAACTTGTCTTATTTGTTATTTTTGATTATTTTTGTGGTATTGGGGTTCTTTTCAATAATATTTTTATTGTAATACTTGTACATATATTAAAATGTTACAATTAAGAGTTAAAGTAATAACTGTTAATGGATAAATCTCCTAAATGGACATACATCTCAATAATCAATAAGTAAGTGCTACTATAAGCAAGTGTAACACACTAATACAAAGTAATTATAGTATATATATATATAGAGAGAGAGAGAGAGTGAGAGAGAGAGAGGCCTATATATAAGTATTTAAAATATTCCGGAAGTGATTTAACCCGTTAAATTATAGTTTTTAAAAACATAGAAGCAAAAAATCTACAATTACCGAAAAACATAGCACAGAGTTACGGTATGAATTAACACTGAAAAGCATCTTCTAAACGGTCGTCCTCAATAATAAAAAAGTAAGTGCTACTACAGTCAAGTCTAAGTATCAATATATGTTCGAATGCTTTAGTTTACCGTTTTAGATTTTGCATAAATTGAGAAAAAACCAACTAAGTAGCATTGTAACGAAATATAGTTCAATTGTATGTAAGTTTTTATAGTAGCAAATGTAACGTTACTCAGAATATACGAGAGTTTGTCAGATTTACCCTTATAAATAAACCCTTGTCAAAGTACAGCTCCTTCTATTTGGTCTCGACAGAATGTTCCTATCCATGAGGAGCGATAGTTCGTATCCTAGTTGCATGGAGGATTTACGTGTTGTATACCCGTTATAACTATTTTTAATACTCAATAAACGATCATTGTTCCAATTTACGGTTTTCACTCACAAGAGGAAATTTACAGACTTATGAAGATTCATCAAGCCTTATTTAATTCCTTCTTGGAAGTATACCTCTTTTTATTGAAATATAAGCCACCATTTTCTCCTCAAAACTCCACAACAGCATTAGTTAAAGTAATAAATTTAAAACTCTACTAAGTTTTACAGAAGAAAACGTCATTAAAAGTTAAATTCTATCGGCTTGCGCAGCGACATACTTAGAGACAGTTCTATTAACTCTTAGAGCCAGCAATAAATAAAGTTGTTACTTTGGTTAATTACTTTTCCCAATCAGTGCCAGAACTGTAATCTGCGACAGAATTGATGACGTTAAGTTAAAGTTAGATAAAGACAATAAAACATTTATTGATTCATTTTATGGAAGAGTCTTTAGAAAACATGAAGTGCAGCTACGTTTAACGGAGTTTATTTGAAACTGACACAAGACAGATATACAGTACCTATTAAATTTGTATTTGAAATAGAACAACTAGACCAACATATTAATATTAAAGACAATTATATCAAAGAGAAAACCATTAATTAACGTATAACATGATCGTAATGAGGAAACATAAACAACATTAAAAAAAATATGTGTATGGAACTAAAGATAAGAGAATCATTAGGTAAGGATCATTAGGAAAGAGAAATCATAATTATTTAATTACGTTATTTATTAGGTTGTTTCTTTATTAGGTTTATTTATAAAAGGTAATATTCTTTCCCGCAACTTTTCTGATATTTTAAATTATAGTAAAATTTCTACTTATTTTTATTTTGTAATTTACTTTAATTTTCTTAGAAAACATTTTTCTATAAGTTTTATTTAAAACGATTTTGTGTTTGATATCTTTTTTACAATGGTATTGTATCGCAAACATACAAAAAAGAAGTTTTTCAGCAATTTGTTTTACCTCTAATACTCAAAATCGATTCAAATAACTTTTTTAAAACCTGGTAATTTACTTTTCCAGGAAAAAAACTACAAGAAACTACCTTTTACGCCTCATAACTAATTCCCCTAAATTTTCAGTACTATCGTATTTAATGGGAGGAGTTGAAATTCGGATAAAAACTTTCGCTGGCCGTAACTCGGTGATGAAGAATTTCCGATTCCTTGTTTATATGAACTTTTTGTCATATTTTTGTGTGCAGATGTATCTCCGGATGTGCTTTCGTTTCTTCTTGAATTACCCTGTAAATTATACAGTAGTGTAAAGTTGATAACAGCTCCCTTTAGATTGTTTAAGAGTATTTGGAGATTCAAAAGACATACAAGTTGATAAAAGACAAAAAAATAAATACTTAAATCCAAAAGCTAGATGGATAAAACGACGGTTTTTTAATTTCAGGAAAAAAATGATAATCACAGACAAGCAAATATACTGAAGTTCTAAAAATTAAATCATGAACGAGGATATAAATCAATATTTAAAAAGATGGATGTGAAAGACGTCTTCTTAGAAGAAAATGAAACATAACAATGAAAACATTAGGGTAGAAAAACTAACGCTAGAATGTGTTAAAAACGTAATAATGATATGAACATAGATGCCAAAGTTGAAAGAAAAATGTACAAGTAGTCCATAATACAAAAATTGAATAATATATATAAAAATATTTAATTAGTTAATATGTAGCTCGATATGACGTATTAAAGTTGAAGAGTGACGTCAGTAAATTTAATTGTCTTGTGCGAGTGTTTCAGCCATCTTGTTTTATTAATGGTACTATGAGCTGACATTGGCCATTGTGAATCACGCCATTAATCCCAAGGGCGTTATAATTCCGCGAGTAATTAATGGAACGCAGGGACTCTAATGAGGATGTAACGATGCCCGTCTGACCCGACTTTTACTCATTTAATTTTATATTTAACTCGAATTTATACTTTCAGAAAAGAAAAACTCAAGGACCATGCTCTGTATTTTGCTTGCCACTACCCGTTGTTGCAAGACTGCGCTGAAACAATAAATGTGTTATTAAATAATCGAGAAAACGGTTGATAATCGAGTATAATTTATTTATTTTAATAATCCAACGTTTCGTCAATGTTTAAGATGCATGTAAGACCATTGTTTTTCATAGCATAACCGGTTTGATAAGGGCAATGAAAAAGTTGCCGAAATATTGCATTATTAAAAGAAATATCTTTGACTCAATTATAAACAGTTGTCTCATTTTTTTTAAACCTAATTTGCGTGCTCAAATATTCACGAATAAATAGGGTAAGTATCACTACCTCTACTTCGTACACTTTCAATAAAATATAACTAAATATATTTTGTTTATACAATCATAGCGTATATTTTTAAAATGCTGTCAGTATATTTAAACACTGTCATAACATTGTTTGTACCTGGAGTTTGAATAACAATAGATAAACATATAAAGTGTTTGTCCAATGAGAGTTTATTTATATGTACCCCTTAACCAACTTCTACTTTCTTTACATCAACCTCAGAAGGCAGGAGGCAACCTGTCGTCCGCCCGACTAAGAGTCAGGCTGCTCCTGGTAAGCGACCCTACCTACTCGATGCATATTCCTCCTATTTGAAGTCCTAGGGGATAGGGGATTATGTCCAACCTGATACCTTCCAACCTTCTTTACCCTTCTTAAAAAGGGTATAACAAGTAGACAACTTTAGTTTGATCCCGATAGACTTCAGCTCTACTTGGGCCACATTATATCCTGTATCAGAGATTTACGACATTCGTTAGTCGTACGTATGACCACAATCCTTTGTTATTCTTTGTAAGTGATAATAATCTTACTGGTTGATCGGCAATTAAAAAACAAATTGAACTAAGAAAAGAAAAATTATTTTAGTCATATTTCCTGTACATTTGTGCTTAAAAAATTCAATAATAACTGATATTGAATTGTTAAGACGTTGATACTGATATCTTTAATTAAGATAACACCTACAACTAAAAAAAATGGAAAGAAAAGGACTGTACCTTTACAATTAAGTAAACGTGCCGTTCGTAAGACAAACCTAACCTTTACAATATGGAACCTTTATAATATAATAAATAAATTTTATTACATAAATGTTTCAATAAAAACAAATGTTTTTTTAGATTTACACTTCCTAATATTTCGCAATATACTCGTATAGGGCTATAAAGCCTGGATTGTTGCAGAGGGTGCAGACATTATTGAACAATTATTTATTTACATCCGATGATATTTGTAGTATAAATTATTACTTTGAAATTTATGCATTTTTAAAAGTAATCTCATCTCTAACATCTCATGGAAACTCTGAAAGTCAGGGATCCTACTTAAAGTACGGAGGGTTTTATTCACAAGATCTCTCTTCTTGTCGGGTTTTACTACCTCATTTTTCACGTTCAGCTTATTCCACTGTGCGATTAACTGGGAAAAGAGCTCCCCAACCTGAAGCTTTACCGTTCTAGATTCTCTCTTACAAAAAAGAAGTAAATACGAATGTATAAAGGAGATAGTTTATTCGAGGAGAGTGACCATCGTGACTTAATCTGAAGGTATTTGCAACTTGATAAAAAAAGAAACATTTACCTTTATTAGGTGAAGATTTTACTAGTGATATTTACTAACAAACCTTTTCGGCAGATGGATACAATAATTCTTGTAAATAATGCAATAAGGTAGCATGAAATTTAAAAGAATGTAAAAGTAGACAAATGAAAACTACAGCACTCAATGTTTTAGCAATATTTCATCAAGCGTAGCATTGTGTTGTCACTGAACAGATAAACTAGCTCTAGAAAAAGTTGACAATGTAGACTGATTTAAAGATATTGTACGATATGTTTGTAACAATAAGTATATAACGAAAAAAACGTTTACTAGTAAGATACCAGTATATATTTGAGGCCAACACACACATTTTGAAGCCAAGAACCCTTTTCATCATATAGCACAACCAAAATAACCCACCCCTATCACAGTCATAAATCCATCCTGAACACCTTTATACCTAACGCGTATCCCGCCAGTAGAGGCTATGATTTGTAAAAGGAATGATTGTTTCGAAACGCGTCAGCAAGTAAGCACTATGTATTCACTTAGTGAAGTATTTTTTAACTATACCAATAGTATAAGGTGCTACCAATAGTAGTTTCTGGTCCCTTAAATTTCCCATTTCTTGTAACAAATAGGCTGATTTACTTCAACTCAAATTACTAACGGTTCCTATACTCCAAAACACCTTTTCCCTTTTTCGTTTCACACATGTTCCAGCCGTGATGTTCGAATCTGGTGATCTACATACAGTCAAATCTACTGAATCTATAGAATACGGTGGAAATATATGATATTGATCATTTCACATATATGTTAAAGAAAAGATTTATGGAAAACATGTTGGCGAAATTTTTTTGAAAATATTATAAAGTATCATTAAGGACACTGTTGTAAGACCTGGTTTTTCATTTACCTTAGAGATTATGAAATTATAAAAACATTTGTTAAATGTTTAATAGAAACCTTGCGAAAAGTTTGCTTTTATGTTATTTGGAATTTTTTTAACCCGGATCCTGGCGATTAAACCCTGCTAAATTCCGCTTGAGATTGATTGCTTACGTCACAATCTGTTTAATCCCTTTTAATGGATAACAGATTTAGTGAATTATATTTATTAAGTCTATACTTATATTAGCTGGGTAGACGTCAGTATGCTATGGTCCATAAAGGACACAAAGGTGAACAGCTTTACAAAGCGTAATACTATAGTTCCGGGACATTCATCTTGAATATAAATCGCAATGAATATCACAGAAATTTATTAAATCCGAAAATTTATCAATGTTGTATGGGAAAATCTGTTTTATGCTTACTTTTGGTTTTTACCCCGAAACGTGTATTAAATAGCTAAAATTCTATACATATGTCTTTTTAAAATTTGAAGAATTCTTGACATGTTTTATTACCACAACGGGAACACTTTGAACCGTATTTTCTAACTATTTAAATAGTGGTCTATATTACCAGCGAGGATTATTTACGCAGTCTAAATAGTTTCTATGATTCTTCTTGTTACAATTATTGAAGAATATAAGAAAATTAAAGTAAAAAGTATATTTTATTATAGATTATTTTAAAAAAACATTTATATATCTATAAAAAAATAACTTCCAGTTCAATTTATTAGCGAACATATGGTGTTTAATAACTGACTACTTTTCCCATCCTTTCATTGCCAGCTGTTGATATATGTCTTTTTTTTATTTCCATAATGTTTATTTTTTCCATATAAGTGTTCCACTGGGAATAAAACCTGTGAGCTTGTATCTCTCTCCAGTTTATAATTACGGATTAGGCGTGCCTCAGGACAGAGTTCTAACGGGCGGACACTGATACAATTTTATATCATTCTTCTTACCTTCATACATTAAGCATTACTGTTAAGATAAATTCAGCAATTTTTGAATAAAACAATGATGTACAACAAATGATTAAAAATAAAACAACGTTTTGTATGGAATATTACTGATTATAGTTGCACTTCATCAACGGATAAATTCATCCATCGAAGAATGACGAAAAACACTCCAAAAGTAAAAAATATTTTCATCTCAACATATAACTTCTATCAAGGCTATACGGAAAAAAATAAATTAAATATTTATTGTTTGTCTCAAATTGTAAAAAAAGAAATGTCCACCTCACAAATTCAATCACATATATAAACAGGGTACAGTCTAATAAAAGCGGATTAAAGGTATTCCAATAAACCGTTATAAAGTGATTTAATCATAAGGGCACGATTGTTTTGCAATATTCAAACGCTCAGCAAAGTTACAGAATGATGTAACAGTTTAAACAAACAAATGATAGAAAACGTGATATAAAAATACGGCGTTGGATATCAAAGGCTAGTGACGAAAATAAACAAAAAATGTCGTTGCGATGCAAACACGGGAAAGCTTGCATTTATTGTGTAAAGTGTGCTCTTATGCGTATTAAACCGTTTAAATACAATAATACATTCATGAACACAATTGCATGCGTGTGGCAGATATAACTGATATTTATGCCTATAAATATGGGTGTATGCGATTGAAATTAAAACAATCGAATTATTTTTGTTTATTTTGTTTCTCAATTAACTCATTACTCAATTATTACCGGGAATATTTTTATGTCAATAGAAATACATTTTATCTGCTTGTACGTTTTGTTTACTCTTGCAATACATAATATATATGTGTTATAAATCGCACAGGTAGAAATATTTATTTGCACTATCAGTTTTATCTGAGTAAATTTTTATTGGGAGATTTATTCAACTAGCAGTAATTAAACCTATAAATTCTATAATTTTAGATATTTTGTCATGCTTAACCACATTTTCATATTTACATTAAAAAAAACTGGACCAATGTAAGAGTATATATTAAATGATTTGTAAAGAAATAAATAGAAGCTTCACAGATGGAAGGCTTACAGTTTGCTATTTAGAGCTTTTTAAGTTGACATATATTTTTTTAGTTTGTACTGTGATTTTAATTCGTTCCAGAAACAATGCAAAATTTAACTTCAAGTAGTTGTAAGAGCTTCTAACGAAAAAACAAAATTAATAATCTTTTATCTTTTTTATTATCATCCCAATGTTCAAATTACCATCCGATAGTAGTAACATAATAATTAAGGCTTGATTTAAAACAGAATAGGATTCTACGTAGGTGAAATCGGCCAGAGGGAGTGGGGGCTACGGCCGTTTCGGCGAATGAGATATCCTAATTTTGCTGCGTGTGCGAGCCTTGTTGCCAAGTCGACTTTAAACTTCCGTTCGTCGCTCAGTTTCATTTTGGCTGTCGTGGAGTGATTTACCAGTGGGAGAGCGTGTTTCGTTTTGCAATTTGAGTTTTGCTTCCCTTTAACAGTCTTTTTCAAGACTTTACTGTCTCAATCCTTATGGACTTTTATAATAAAACGGCAGTGTGAATAAAAGAGGACGACCTCCTATACATCCCCAAAAACAAAATACACCGTTATAATAACTAAAACACTATTGTGACTATAGTTTCATTTTGTTGACTTAACCACTTAACTTACTACCGGACTTGACTCGGAAAATGCGTTTGT
The DNA here is from genome assembly GCA_036971475.1 of Prosapia bicincta. NCBI lineage: Eukaryota > Metazoa > Arthropoda > Insecta > Hemiptera > Cercopidae > Prosapia > Prosapia bicincta. The sequence continues at coordinate 117,168,942 of JBAIZL010000004.1, read as the reverse complement.
TATTTAAATTACTATGCCGAGTTAACTGGGAATGTTTTATTCTTGTGTCATGTGTTTTACAAAGCAATACTGATCAGTAATGTAAACGCAGACATAGATAATGATTATATCACGTTCTAGTCTATTTATAGCCTTGATTAGCTGACAATTGTTTACAATATTAAGCCAGACGTACAATAAATGCAGTCGTTTGGGCTTCCTTGTATTTTGGTCTTGGATTATCACAATGACTCTTATTTTCATTTATAACTTCATGACCTCTTATTGACAGTTATAGTTTATTTGTGTGTTAGTTATAATAAATATAAAATATTACACACTTTATGTATTTTATGTAGATATTTAATGCAGAAAGTGTATATATTTAATGCGTATTTTTGTGTGTAAATGAATTAAAATAAATGGAAGTGAAACATTTATCGTATTACTACATTTTTGTTTGTGCAATTACTGCAAAGTTCTAATCTATTTGCATCAATAATATTTTATTATATAAGATGGTAATTAAATAAATGTTGCATGTTATATATATCATTATAGTATATCATTAATCAGTACTTTTTTTCAATTTCTGAATTAACTCGGGTTAATAATTAAGTGGTATTTATGAAAGATACTTCACACCTTATTACACGAGAAAACAGTTTTTCAATGAAGCATTTCTAATAAAGGATTAGAAATTCAGAATAAACAAAATAATTTTATTTTTGAAGTAAATATCAAAAGAATGGGTGAGTTAATGAATGATTTTACCAACAAGCTACTCTTGACTGTATTAGCGGCTGGCAGTGGCGGGTTGACTGTCACAGCGTTCGATCTGACAACACCGCATCCCTAACCTACCACAAACCCATTCCTATTCTACTTTAAATCAAAGTTTTTTTTGTTTATACACAATGGTGATTCTCTTTCAAATAAAATACAAGGCTATCACACGTTTAAATACAGTGACCTACTCAACCGACAATGTTTTAATTATTCGTCTTTAAAATAGTCCTTAATAACTAAATATGAAGGTTTAATTAACTCAAATAATCGTGTAAACAATTATAAAATGAATTATAAAATTGAACAAAATTATAAAGTGACCTATTAGAAGTTATGAAGTTTCCTCCGGCGCTATTTAATTGAATGCCAGGTAAAGATATAATGTTGAGGCATTTGCAATATTTTTTCATCGTCTTATTTTGAGATTAGCAAACGTCTGTCGTTATCGGACTTAATGAAATTTTTTCCCTCACCTTTTGGCTACAATAAACGTCTAACAACAGCTCCAGTGAACTGATTCAGTCGCAAAATATGACTTTAATTAAGGTAAGAAAGAAGTGAGCTGAAAAGCTTCTAGTTTTATTAACTTCCGCTTCGTCAAGTTACAAATGTTAGGATTCAAATTACATCCGGTTATTGTAACGATAAGACAATGAAGTTTTCTTTGAAACGTATAAGCTTGTTTGGTTAATGTTTTTACTTTAATGAACATAATGGTGTTTAGAGCTTTCATTCGCTAAATGAATTTTCTAAAGTTTTCAAACAGAATTATGTCGTTTATGTAATATTCAAAATATTTTTTGTGATAAAAACCAATGTAAATTTTTACTAACTAGAGAAATAGTTTTAAAGAAATCGTAGGAGAACTTGGTGCTTAACGGAGAAAAATAAAGTTATAACGGCTTCAGTTATATATGCATGTATTTTTCACAGCATATCTAGA